>JAITYX010000054.1:2400000-3600000 GCA_021018815.1 Talinum fruticosum
GGTCCTTTTCGAGGAAGAAGACTCTTAGGAACCCATATTTGAATGACTTTGGGTTTGGTCCGATTTTGAGTCTTCTTTCTAGAAAGCTGAGTTTGTGTCTCTTTCTTTTGAAAATGTTTTCTTTTATACATAGGTGGAGAAGGTTTTCTCCTGTAAACTGGTATGGGCTCAATCCTCCTTTCATTCTTACGAATAGGACCATGCTCAGCCTTCCCGAACTTCACAATTCTGGAATCCTTTTTAAAAAGATTTGAGTAGGAATTAGATTCCTCCTCTTCGTTAAAACCAAGTCCTTCTTTCCTGAAGGAGACACACCGAGAGCCTAAAAGCATGTCAAGGTTTTTCTAACCTTGAGTAAACTTTAAAACAAGCTCTTGAGACTCATTGAGCTTTCTTTTCGGATGCTAATTTTCTCTTCGAGTGACTCGACCTCAATCTCATTAGTCCGAGTACTAGTCTTGAGTGCTTTTAGAGTTAGTCCGAGTTTTTCCAATTCATTTTTCAAACAATTGCTCTCGAAGCAAGAGATTCAAGTTGTTCTTTGAACCGAGAAGAATCAAAATTGGACTTTTCTTCCCAAGGATAAATATATTTAGCCAAATCAACTTTGGAGAACTTGAGAAAGTATTCAATCACCTCCCGAGGACTTGTCTCCTCATTGTCCGAGTTGTCGAGTCCGACTCGGATTCGGCTTCCGAGTCCATTAGTGCCATCGGACACTTTGAGTCATTAGAATCATCATCTTCTTCGAGATGAGTCTTCATTGCTCCATGTGGCCATCATAGCCTTCTTCTTCTTTCTGTCCTTGTTTCTCTTTGGACGATCGTTGACTATGTGATCTTTGCTGCCGCATTCAAAAGCAGTAAGAGTTCTTAGTTAAAGATAACTTTGAAGGGAAAAATATTTACCTTTTCTGTCCTTCTTATCTTTCTTATAGAACTCTTCCTTTGACCTATTTTCCTGTTTCTTATGCTTCATCATTCTTTTAAAGCCTCGAGCAATGAGTGCCATTGGATCTTCTTCGAGTCCGAGGAACTCGGACTTTCCCTCTACTTTTGAGGCCTTCGGTGCAATGTTCTTTTTGATGCCGACCTCGGCATCCTCTTCTTCCAGGTGAATTTCATGGGTAAGCACCTTCCCAATTAGTTCGTCCGGCTTTAGTTGAGAGAGGTTCCGAGCTTCCTCGATGGCTGTCACCTTGGGACCCTATCTTCTCTTTGGTAGACTTCTCGAATTTTTCTGCATATTTCTTCATGAGAAATCATTCTACTTAGAGATTTGAGATTGTTTGTAATCTCAGTAAAGCGAATAAAAATATGACTCGATGTTTTCTTCCGGCTCTATCTTGAACAACTCATACTTGTGAAGATATCGGCTTATCTTCGCCTGTTTCACTTGGCTTGTTCCCTCATATGTGTTGACAAGAGTGTCCCACACATCTTTGGCCGTGTCACGAGGCTAACACTCCATTGTGCTCTTCCGAGCCGATAGCACACATCAGAATGTTCATTGCTTTGAAGTTCTTTCCGAACTTCTCCGACTCTTCATTGGTGTACTCAAATTTTTCTTTAGGCACGGATCTTGTTCCTTCCATCTTTATTGGGATGTAGTTGCCTTCTTGGATGATGTTCCAAACATCTTTATCGGTGTCCAACCGAAAGCACTCAATTAGTTTCTTCCGAGTGTACGAAGTTTGATCCTTTAAACTTGAGTGGTTTGGTGGAAGACCTTCCTTTATCGAACTCTCCAATGTTTTGAGCATTTTGATTGTTAGACCTTTAGATTGTTAAATTCTTCTTGAAAGGCTAGCCTCCGATACCAATTGAAGTTTTTCTCTTGGAGAGTCTAAGTTACCCTAGAGGGGGTGAATAAGGTGATGATGAAATTTGAACAAACTTAGAAACTTTTTGCTTGAAAAAGATAAACAACTAATTTTGAGTCTAGATTGGACTCAGAAAAGTATTCAGTAAAAAATATGTGGACATCCTCTTGGTGCAGAAAATCACGGACATTGTTAATCCAAGCACCAAGTCAAATCCACTATTTTGAATCTTCAAAATAAAACGGACTAACGCTACCGAATTGCTCCCTTAGACAATTCCTTACAATGTTTTCTTAGACTCAAAAGTTCCCTTATCTGATCTAGTACTTCCTAACTGAGGTAACCTTTACAGTTAGGGACAACTAAGCTGAGTTAACCCTTAAAGCTCAATCAAGGGACTTTACAACAGAGAAAAATATTAAGTACAACTTTGGAGTTGTAAGTAGAAGATTGAGTGAGTAATGCACTAAGAGTATTAGGCAGTGTATTGATCAATAGTTTCAAGCAATCTTAAAGTCTTGTGAAGTGGCTTCTATTTATAGATGACCAAGCGAGTAGCCGTTGAGTCCGATCTCCGGACTGAAATGTTCGAGTAGCCATTGAAAGGGGTTTTCGAGTCACTCGTAAAAGATCCTTTGGAGTGTAAACGTTGGGCAACGACTATTTGCTCCAAAAGGTGCTCCAATCAACCGGTGTTATCTCGAAAAGCAAGGCGAAAACCACCGTTGAGCCTAGCGTTGGATTTTTCAGCTTTGGAAACGGACATCCCCGACACGGTGTCTAAGTCCTGTCCAGTAATTAGCTAAAACTGTCTCGCTTGTGTTTAACGGTACAAGCCGGTTGCTTTTGAAATTTAAAAAGATATATTAACTTTGTTTGAATAACCTATAAAAGCAAACCACATTGGTTCTTAAAGTATAAAATACTTTGGTATAAAGTTAGGCATAGATAATAATTAAATTAGGATAATTAAATGCTTAATTATCTTTGGCCTAGAAGAGTGGAATATTTTGAGTCTAATATCAAATAGGTTCAAACTCAATTCAGAATAATTCCTAGAAAGGTCAAGTAGAAGAATATTAAAACATAGAAAGTGACCTTGATCTATCAAATAATTATTTAAGGAATAAACTAACTTAGAAGGACTCAGTAGAGAGTGGCTTGGTTCCGAGTTAGCAAACACAATCAGTACTACAAGAAAATATGTTAAAAGAATTATTTGATCACGCGATGGTTCAAGTATATTCTGAATAGGTCGAATACCTCAGTAGAGAAGATATAGAACATAGTGATATCCGAGTCACTCGAACAAAGATGAAAACTTAGATATGAGTTTCTATGAAGCTCATAATGACTTGTAATCAAAACTCAAGAGGGATAGAAGTTTATACCTGAGTTTTTCACAAAATATTTGGAGTTAAAATCTGAGTCTTCATGTCCAATTGGCAACCTTGCGTGGGTCAATCGCGTTGTACCACTTCATGACATCAATATCAAATGTCCAGGGAAAGATGATGTGGTAAGTGTCTTCAGGAATGCTCTTAAGAGTCATTGCTCCCAAGAAGTTGTGTACATGATGATGAGGATTATTGGAACCTTTGAATTTAATATAAGGCATGGTAAACTTAGGAGCTAGTTTACCCTTAGGAATTGAAGTTAATCCCTTATTATCAAAATAATGATTGCTGAACATGGATGTCTCCCTCAACATCTTTTCTATTTGATCTATACGGGAATCGAGACCGAGTTTCGGATTCGAGCTCAGGAGATTCAGGTTTAGGACAAAAAAAAAGAAAAATAGACTAAGAAGGGGGCTTGTTGTCGGGAGAAGGAGGGATGGGCAGGGTGCCGACGCCGATATGCTTGGGGGAAATGGATGACCACAACGACGGTAGCACGAGGATGTCCGGAAGTTGCTCCGTCCCGGTTTTGTGAGCTAGAGGTATATCTTCCTCACGCTCATCCTCTTGGAAGACAACAAAGGGTGGTGCTTCCGGCTTAGCAGTTGTGCATCGACCAACGTCCCAACTTCTTCTAACCCACTCAAATTGTTATATGAGGAGATCGGCTTTGGTTGCCCTCGGGTTAACCTCGCCTCTTCCTTTTCTTTCTCCTCTTCTTTTGTCTCCTCCTTCTTCTCCTCCTTAGGCTGGGCTGCTCAGCTTCTTCTTCTACCTCAGCCGAGGTAGTCTTGGCTAGGTCGGAGCACTCCTGAAAACTATCTCGAAGTTTCGGGTCTCGGCGGCTTTGGATCTGCGTTCGTGAAGAAGATGGAGCTGCTCGTGTTGCTCGTTGATGATGCCCTTGAGCTTGATCAACAGATCCCGGTGCTCCTGAATTTGAGACCGGCCGGTCTTCCGGTTGATAACCAAGCCTTGAAAGACATTTTTAAGAGAGCGGAGAGTGTCTCGAAGTTCTTCATTCATAGAAGAGATTTTGGCTACCAATACGGTAAACATAGCAATAGAGGTTGAAGGAGGTGGTTGAGAAGTAGATGGACCAGCGAGAGGGAGGAGGAAGTGGTAGAAGAGTCTCGAGTCCGAGTGGGAGGGGGTGAAGGAGGTTTCAACTCGGACCCATGGACCCGGACACCAAGCTTAACTTCCTAGTACCCTTAGCCCGAAGTTCCTTTCGCCAACCACAATGGCATCCTCGGAACGACGTTTGGATCTAGGGAGAGGGTAATCTTGAATTGTTTGAAAACAAACATCAAGAGAGCTCCAAGTTGAAAAGGAGCAGATTTTGAAGACTTAGATTCTGCATTTATATCATTTTGAGTACTATTAAGGAATTAGGTACAAACTTCATCTTCTCTAGGTTTTGGTTACAAGTCATTATGGTTATTATAGAAACTTTTACGAGTGTTACGAAACTATTGCATATGTTTTCATTCTATTTTGACCGACTCGTAAAGCACACTCTTGTTCATCAATTCACTCGATAGTTCCGAGCCACTCGGACACCACTCGGACATCACTCGACTTATCGCATATTCAAACAATCTCACTAACTCTTTCAAACCAAGTTCGACTTCATATTTTAAGTTTAAGTGAATTACGGCGTTAATTCAACTTTCTAAGTCAGCATGTTTTGATTGAATTATATATGTCTAGATCAAGTACTCTTACTCGATATTCTTTGTCTAACTTGATCTTTTTCTAGACTAACTCGGATGGAATTTGAGTATAATGAATATTAGACTCGGAAAATTCCACTCTTCAAGGACTCACATAATTATGCACTTAATTATCTTAATTAAATTATTATCTCGTGCATAATCTTAGACCAAAGTATTTTATACTTTGAGAACCAAAATTGGTTTACTTTTGTAGGTTATCTAAACGAGGTTATCCTACTTTTGAATTATAAAAGTAACCGACTTCAAGTTGTCAATCACCGATAGACAAGGCTTTTTCTACTTCGACCAAGGGTCGGACACCGTGTGAGGGTTGTCTGTTTTCAAAGCTGGAAATCTTCAACGCTAAGCTTAATGGTGGTTTCCACCCTACTTTTCGAACACCACCAGCGGATTGGGACATCCTAAGGAGTCAAGAGCCGTTGCACAACGTTCACATCTCAACGTATCTTTTCGAGCGACTTAGAAGAACCGTTACAACGATCACCGAGGACTTCTAATCGGAAGATAGTCACAACAACTAATCTGCTTGGTTATCTATAAATAGAAGCCACTTCAAAAGACTTAAAGGATTGCTTGAACACATTGCTGAAATTATATCTCTTTGTATAATACTCATTCAATCTTCTTCTTGTAACTCTCGGTCTATACTTAACACTTTTCCGAGTTGTAAAGTCTTGTAATCAGTTACAAACTCTCTTTCTTACTTTCTAAGTAAGGTCCCTTGACTGAGCTGTAAAGGTTAACTCAGCTCGGTTGTCCCTAGCTATAAAGGTTACCTCAATTAGGAAGTACTAAATCGGATAAGGGAACTTCGAGTCTAGGAAAACTTTGTAAGGAATTGTCTAAGAGAGCAATTCTGGTTGAGTCGATCTACTGTATTTTGTGGATTCAAAATAGTGGATTTGACTTGGTGCTTGGATTAGCACTGGCCGTGGTTTTCACGCCCCGGGAGGGTTTTCATGTAATTTCTAAGTTCATACTTTTCCGAGTCCAATTTAGACTCGGATAGCCTTAAAGTTAATTCAAACTTTAATCCTCCATTTATTGTTAAAATTTCCTCATCACCCTATTCAGCCCCCTCTAGGGTGACCAAGACTCTCCAAGAGCAACCCTTCGATTTTTTGGACTGAGCTGGCATGGAGGCCATCTACTCAATAATTAAAGGAAAGAGGTCTACATCATAGCCCTCTAAAACGTCAAACAAGGCTTTGAGAATCTTGGAGTTAGGATTCTCCTTACTAGAATGATGAGAAAATAAGGTTCTCATCGGAATGAAACCGAGTAGCCTTGCCTCCGATCTCATCTTAGTCACGGAGAAGTTCTTTCGTGACTCGAGTACTTTTTGGCATAATTTTCAAAGAAGTCATCTGCGACTTCCATGAAAGGAATAGTATTAGAGTTGAGAAAGAGGGAAAAACTTTTAAAAGTTTCGAAGAACAGGGAGGTTAATGCGAACGACCTTCCCTTGGACTTTTGAGGTGATGACAACCTCGGAATAGAACATGTTTGAATAGAACTCTGCGACGAGTTCTAGATAGATGATATCACCGAGCAGAAATAATTGTAGACTCCGAGTGTCCCGAATGTGTTTTTAACCACGAAAGCGATGTGGTTTGGAAGAACTTGTCATCCAACGTAAAGTGTTGGGTGACAAAGATTTTGGAGGGGTTGGAGGTACCCTCTTGGGGAGTTTTGGTGCAGGGTTTTTGGTAGCGGACCCCAACAACTTAGGTGCGGAACCTTTTTTAGGCATGGTGATTTGAGAAACAAAGACGGCACGAAAAAGAGTAAAGAAAGTAAGAGAGCTTAGAATTTAGAGAGAGAGAGAATACGAGTGAGCAAGAATTCTTAGAAAGTAAGAAGGCAGTAAGTAAATTAAATGAAGGTAAAGGCATGCTATTTATAGCGAAAAGAAATGACCTTTGGCCTTCGGTCCGACCTGAAACTCTAAGGGCAATCTTAGACAGGTGTGACGTTACGCTCTTCAAAGGCTAGAATTCCAGCGAGCTTTCTTCTAACGACTAGTTTTCTCCGATTGAAATGCGCGGTAGAGAGAGAGAGAGAGAGAGAGAGAGAGAGAAACTACTTTTAAAAAAAAAATTCTGAAATTCTCCATTTATTTACGGATAATTCTATAACTTTAATGTCCATTTTGCTCAAAGATCGAGTCCGAACTAGTACGTTTTCTAAGTAACTCGGAACACTTAGAGACTTAATAACTCATAGCTCAATTTCACTTGGTCAACTCGATCCATTTGTTATTAAAACAAAAGAAAACATATAACATATAATTATGCAATTATGCAAGGAAAATTCACTTAGAAATCACATAATCATGCATTAATCACGCCAAGCTCATTCCTAATAAAACAAAACTGATCCTCACTAAGTGGCTTATTGAAAATATTAGTTAACTGAAATTTCGTAAGAATGAATTCAAGTTCAATATCGACTTTCTCATAATGGTCTCTCGAGAAAAGATGCCTGAACTCAATATGCTTTGTTTTTAAGTGCTTGAACCGGATTCTTGGTAATGCTAATTGCGATCGATTGTCACACTAGATTGGGATAGATTTGAATGATAGCCCTAGATCCTTCAACTCGCTGCTTGAACCACATAATCTGAGCATAGCAAGCTACAGCTGCAATGTACTTAGCTTCAGCGAGTTGATCGAGCAACAAAATTTTATTTCTTTGAGTGCTCGGGATATGAGGGCTTTACCAGAAATTGGCATGCTCCTGATGTGCTCTTTCTATCAACATTGTATCTAGCATAATCAGCATTTAAGTACATAGTGAGAGTAAGTTCGAGTCTTTTGAAAACCATAGACCAAGATTCCGAGTCCTTGCAAGATATCTAAAAATTCTCTTCACCGTAGTGAGATGTGATTCTTTCGGATTAGCTTGAAATTTGTACAAAAACAGACATCGAACATGATATCTGGCCCACTAGATGTGAGATAAAGTAGAGATCCGATCATACCTCTGTAGAGTTTCGATCTATAACTTTACCTTTCTTATTTGAGTCCAGTTTCAAACTCGCTACTCATAGGTGTTGTTGCATGCTTCATATCTTGTAGTTTGTATTTCTTCAAATGCTCCTTGGTATACTTGGATTGATGGACATAAATTCCATCCTTGTCTTGTTTGATTTGTAGACTAAGAAAGAAGTTGAGTTCTCCCATCATACTCATTTGGAACTCCTGCCTCATCAACTCGGAAAACTCTTGACACGAGTTTCATTAGTAGCTCAAAAATGATATCATCAACATAAATCCGAGCAATAATAAAATCTTTCCCTATGGTTTTTATGAAAAGAGTTTTGTCAATTTGACCTCTTTTAAAATCATTTTCAACCAAGAAACTGCTTAGTCTTTCATACCAAGCTCCGGGAGCTTGTTTAAGACCATATAAAGCCTTTTGCAATTTGAAAACATGATTCGGCAATTATGAGTTTTCAAATCCAGGGGTTTGCTCAACATAAACTTCTCCTTGAATGAAACCATTTAGAAAAGCACATTTGGCATCCATTTGATAAAGCTTGATATTCATGCTAGATGCAAATGCTAACAAGATTCCGATTGCCTCAATCTTAGCAACAGTGCAAAGGTTTTCCCGCAAGCAATTCCTTCTTCTTGATTGTAACCCTAGGCAACAAGTCTAACCTTATTTTTGACTACCAACCCTTTCTTATCCAGTTTGTTCTTGAAGACCCATTTGGTTCCTATGACTGGGTGGTTAGATGGTCGTTTCGTCGAGTCCGGACTTCGTTTCTTTCCAATTGATTGAGCTCTTCTTACATGGCCTCTACCCATTCAGGCTTATTTACGTCTTCTTGTGCATTTTTGGGTTCCGTTAATGATATGAATGCAGAAAATGGCACACAAATTATGCAAAGAAGATCAAATTCTTACCCCACTGTTGATGTTAGAAAGTATGTTTTCGGTGGGTGGCTGGATGCATATTTGAAAGCTTTACCAGTCCTTTGATTTACCAAGTTTGTTGGCTGAACAGGCTTATCTTCAGTTGGTTGATTTTGCTAAGTCTCATTTACTTGTTCTTCAGTATTCCGAGCTAGCTCTTGATTTTGTTCGGTTTGAGTCATAACATTTTAAGTTGCCTCAATAATTCTGTTTTGACTCTTTATGAGCTCAGCTTCAATAAGGTCGTCTTCATCTCTCTTAAGTCCGAGATCCGAGTATGTGGATTCACTTATCCTGCCAAGATCAATTTCATCAAAGACAATGTGGATACTTTCTTCCACTTTGTTAGTTCTTTTGTTAAAAACTTGATAAGCTTTGTTATGAGATGAATAACCCAGAAATATACCTTCATTTGACCTAGCATCAAACTTAGTCGGATGCTTCTTACCATTGTTGTGGACAAAATACATACACCCGAATGGTTAGAAGTAGGAGATCATTTTCAAGATGGGTCCGATAAGGCATCCGTTAAGTGTGTAATTTATTGTGTTAATCGCCTCAGCCTAGAAATAATAAGGTAGATCATTTTCAATCATCATAGTCCTTCCTATTTCTTCAAGAGTTATGTTCTTTCTCTCCACTACTCCATTACTCCATTCCGTTGAGGAGTTCTTGGTGCAGAGAAGTTGTGAGAGATGTCATTCTTGTCATAGAAGTCTGCAAATTCGAGTAATTGAACTCCCTTCCATGGTCGGTTCGAATCCTTTTAATCCGAGTCTAAGACTCCACTTGAATTTTTCTGCAAAGCTTAGTGAAATCTTTGAAGGCTTCATTCTTGTTCTTAAGAAAACATACCCAAGTAAATCATGAGAAATCATCATCAACAACAAATACATATGTTTTACCTCCAAGACTTTTCACAGGAATTTCACCACACAAATCCATATGAAGCAATTCAAGCACTTTGGATGTAGATACGAGTTTGAGTGGCTTGAAAGATGATCTAACTTGCTTACCTTTTGTGCATGTATGAATGATTTTATCTTTCTTAAAAGCACGGTTAGGTAAACCCTAACTAATCCATGAGATGCAAGTTTCTTGATAGTATGCATGCTAATATAGCCTAATCTACAATGCCAAGTCCATGAATCATCATTCACGAAGATTTTAAACAAGATAAATTCTGACTTGAATATGAGAGAGAAATAGTTTAGGTGTTACATAACCTTAGACTTGAGAGCTTAGTCTCTTTGGTGACTGCATCGGAGATGTAGCAGTTGGTCCGAGTGAACATTACCTCTTGTCCTTTGCCGCATAGCTGAGAAATGCTAAGGAGATTGTACTTGAGTCCTTTGACAAGGTGGACTGGGCTGACTGTGTTGTTTCCTTCACCAATTTTGCCAATCCCTACTATCTTGCCTTTATTGTTATCTCCAAAAGTGACTTTCCCTTCTTTCGGATCCTCTAACTCGGACAAAGAGTCTTGAATCTCCTAACATGTAGTGTGAACAACCACTATCTAAGTACCAATGACCTTTCTTCTTCTTCCGAATTACCTGCAAGACAGAAACAAACTAACCCTTCTCACTTCCTCTTTCAAACCCAGTAACTCCCTCTACGAGGTCCTTTTCTTAGGAAGAGCACTTTTGGGAACCCAAATTTGTATAATTTTGGGTATGATATGATTTCGAGTCTTCCTTCCGGAAAATTGAGTCTGTGTCTCCTCGTTTTGAAAATCTTTTCTTTTGCAAATAGGTGAAAAAGACATTTCTTGTAAACTGGTCCAGGCTCAGTCCTTTTTCATTCTTATGAATGGGACCATGCTCAGCCTTTTTGAACTTTAAAGTTTTGGAGTTAGTTTTGAAAAGATTTGAATAGGAGTTAGATTCCTCTTCAGACATTGTAACCAAGTCTTTCTTTCCTGAATAAGACACATTGAAAGCCAAGTAAAAGATCAAGGTTTTTCTAACCTTGAGTGAATTTCGAAACAAGCTCTTGAGACTCATTGAGCTTTCTTTTAAATTGCTAGTTCTCTGTTCGGAGTGACTCGGACATAGTCTCATTTGCTTGAGTACTGGTCTTAAGTTCTTTCAAATTTTGTCTCGGTTTTTCCAATTCATTTTTCAAAACATTGTTCTCATCAGTAACATACTCAATTTGTTCTTTGAATTGGAAAGAGTCGAATTGGACTTTTCTTCTAAAGTGAAAATGTATGGTGCTAGATCAACTTTTGAAAATTTGAGAAAGTATTCAACTATCTCATCAATATCTAAGTCCTCGTTGTCCGACTTTGATTCAGCTTATGAGTCCTGTAAGTGCCATAAGACACTTAGAGTTGTTTGAGTCATCTTCTTCGGATGAGTCGTCATCGATCCAGTAGCTATCACAACCTTCTTTTTCTGTCCTTCTTTCTCTTGGGACAATCTTTGACTATGTGCTCCTTGCTACCACATTCAAAGCAACTAGAGTTCTTAGAAAAAGATAACTTTGACGGAGAAGAATATTTACCTTTTCTGTCCTTCTTATCTTTCTTATAGAACTCATCCTTTGGCCTCTTTTCCCACTTCTTGTATTTCATCGTTCTTTTGAAGTCACGGGTTGTAAGTGCCACAGGGTCCTCTTTTGATTATGAGGATCTCGGACTTTCACAATTGCTTTCCGAAACCTTCAGCGCAATGGTCCTTTTGCTGCCGACCTTGACATCTTCTTCCCCATATGAATTTCGTGAGTGAGTGGCTTGCCAATAAGCTCGTTTGGCCTTAGTTGAGAGAGGTTTTGAGCTTTTTCAATGGCCGTTACTTAGGGACCCCATCTCTTCTTTGGTAGACTTCTCGGAATCTTTCTGGACATTTCTTCGTGAGAAATCCTTCTACTTAGAGATTTGAGATTATTAGTAATCTTAGTGAACCGAACATACATCCGAGAGATGTTTTCTTCTCGCTCCATCTTGAACAGCTCATACTTATGAAGATACTCGACTTATCTTCACCTGCTTCACTTGGCTTGTTCTTTCATAGGTGTTGACAAATGTGTCCCACACCTCTTTAGCTGTGTCACAGGCTGAGACCCCTGTTTTAGTCTTCGGTGGTAATGGGACACATCAATGTGTTCATAGCTTTGAAATTCTTTTTTAATATCTTGGTCTCCTCGGTGGTGAACTAAGATTTGGCTTTAGTTACAAGAGTTGCATTCTCCGTCTTCATTGGAATGAAGTTTCCTGCTTGGATGATGTTCCAAACATCTTCATCGTTGTCCATCAAGAAACATTTCATCATATTCTTGCAATGGGCAAAGTTCGACCCTTTGAACTTTAGTGGTTTGGTAGATGATCTTTCTTCATCGAACTCTCCATTGTTCCGAGCCATCCGATCTTTATACCTTTCGATGGTGAGATCCTCTTGAAAGGCTAGGCTCGATACTAATATGAAGGTTTGCTTGTGGAGAGTCTAAATCACCCTAAAGGGGGTGAATAGGGTGATGGAGAAAGTTAAAAGATTTTTATAACAAATCACCTAAAAATAGCAGATTCCGAGTCTAGATTGCACATTGAAAATTGATAACACAGATTTACGTGGGAACCCTACTGAGGCAGAAAACCACGGACAGTGCTAATCCAAGCACCAAGTCAAATCCACTATTTTGAATCCACAAAATACAAGGACTGACTCAACCAAAATTGCTCCCTTAAATAATTCCTTACAATGTTTTCCTAGACTCGAAGTTCCCTTATCCGATCTAGTACTTCCCGACCGAGGTAACCTTTACAATCGGGGACAATCGAGTTGAGTTAACCCTTACAGCTCGAGTAATGGGACCTTACTTAGAAAGTAAGAAAAGAATGTGACTGATTACAAGACTTTCTTTACAACTTAGAAAATATTAAATACGAGACTTGGAGTTATAAATAGAAGATTGAATAAAGAGTGAGAACAATAATTTCAGCTCAAGTAATGTGTTCAGCAATAATGTTCAGCAATCTTCTAGTCTTATGAGGATGCTTCTATTTATAACCAACCGGGCAGAGTGACCGTTATACTTGGTTCCGGACATAAGTCTTCACTAGCTGTTGTAATCGGCTCTTACGAGTCACTCGGAAAAGATCCATTGGGATGTGAACGTAGTGCAATGGCTCTTGGCTCTAAAAGATGGTCCAATCACTTGGTGGTGACTGAAAGTTGTGGTGGAAACAATCGTTAAGCCTAGAGTTTGAAATTTCCGGTTTGGAAACAGACAACCCCGACACGGTGTCCGAGCTATGTTCGGAACTAGGTAAAACTTATCTGCTTGGTGTTTGACAGCTAGAAGCCGGTTGCTTTTGTATTTCAAAACGAGTTAGCCTTGTTTGAATAACCTACAAAAGCAAACCACATTGGTTCTCAAAATATAAAATATTTTAGTCCAAGATTAGGCACGAGATAATAATTAAATTAGCACAATTAAAAGCTTAATTATCTTTGGCCTAGAAGAATGGAATTTTCTGAGTCTAATATTCAATATACTCAAATTCCATATGAGTCAATCCTAAGGATGATCAAGTAGAGAGAATAAAATATTAAAGTTTAACAACTTGATCCGGTCAAATAATTCTCAAAGAAATAAATTGACTTAGAATAATGAATTAACGTTGGAATTTTCTTTGTGTTGAAATACACGGTAAGTGCTCGGAATAAAAGTGTCGGAGAAATTATTTGAGCATGTGATAGTTTTGAGTGATGTTTGATAACTCGAAACATCGGTGTATGAGATACGCAATAAGGTGCTTTCGAGCCGATCGAAACGAACGAAAACTTATACAAGAGTTTCTATAGTGCTCGGAATGACTTGACATCAAAATTTAAAAGAGATAAGATTTATACCTGAGTTTTCATGTAATACTTAGAATGACTTAGAGTTAGAAACTGAGTCTTTAGACTTCCCTATTCTGTAGCCCAAAGTGTGAGGTTTAGGACCATGTGAGAGAAGACCACTTTTAGGAGGAAGGGACTTAAGCGCAAGACCCGAAGAGACTAAGGATGTTTTTTATTTGGATGCATATAAAGAATGCAATGATGATTTAATATGAAAATGCTTCTTATATGATAATGTATTTTCCTACTTGAGATGAACTTTGGACTAAATGCAAAATGAGAATGGCGGACTTATCCATCCTAATATGAAATGATTTTATTTGGGCTAAAGTAAATGGACTCACCTAATATGAGATGATTTTATTTGGCTAATGTAAATAGACTCACCTAATATGAGATGATTTTATTTGACTAATGCAAATAGACTCACCTAATATGAGATGATTTTATTTGGGCTAATATAAATGGACTCACCTAATATGAGATGATTTTATTTGGCTAATATGAGATGATGCAAGATGAAAGGTGATAATGCAACAAAAAAAAAAAAAGATCGAACAATAAGAAAAAGAGAGCTTCGGTAAGACCCTTTCACAAATAGCAACTACTTAAGCTATGAGAATGATAATTTTGGAATGACACGGAAAATGCAAACAAAGGACCGTGCTTATTAGGGAGAAGGTATTTTGACTTTTGGCTAAATGCACATAATGGACCAACTCTAGGAATTTTATTAAAGTATTTTATTTTCACCGATGCAAGGGTCTAATTCAAGCGCTCCTCACCTATTCCTAAAGGCTCACAAGATGAAAATTAAATCTAAAACAAACACACTCAAGTAAAGCATGCAAATGAAGTCTAAGGGAAAACCTAAAAGTCCAAAAGTTTTATGGCCCAAGAGTTTAAGAGTCCGGATACATGGTGACACGTAGTCTGAAATTTGGTCCCCCATGAGTTGCGGGCATAAGGATACCAACCAGAATTCCGCTTCCTCTCGGTAAACCAAGAAGGTTTAGCCCAATATGGCATGCTACGCGGGAAGAGGTACATTTCCTTGGCAAATCAAGCCTAGTTGGGCCCGCCGAGGAACCAGTGGGAGCCTCTCCTAAGAAAGGGTTAAATAGTGGGTACAATAAAGTTTTCCTAGTGGTCCAAAACAATATTTAAACTAATTCAAAGGTCGTTAAATGTAAGATGCCTAATGCGAGCACATCATTAAAAACACACTACTCAAATTTTCAAGTTTTGCCCTCTTAATAAATGATTATCCCCGAGTGGAGTCGCCATCTGTAGGAACCATGGCCGTGGGCACGGGGGCCCCGTCGTCGAGCTTCCCTTCTCGTGTCAGGTCTCTCTTTTTTAAAAGGATTGATTTTGAAGAAAGATTTTTGAAGATGCATTTTAGAAAGTGGGAATGAACCTTATTAGGATTTTCGAATTGTATTAAATCAAGTTGAAATGAATTAAATCAGATTTGATTGGCAATTATATTAATTATTTTATTTTAGAAATTCTTTTCAGAATTCTCGGGATTTTGTTTTCTAATTAAGGAATAAACAACATTAGGGTTTTGGTCCTGCCGTGAGGCTTGAAGGCCGATTGGTGTGAAAACACCAATCCGGATCGAGCTACCACCACCCCACGATGCTGCCATAGCCTCGCATCGGGGAACGCGGGAGCTGGCTAGAGGCCATGGCTGGTGAAACTAGCCTCGGTCTTTGCCTTGTGGGCAGATCCATATCTGGATGTCATTTTTCCTGCAACTGCAGACAGCACAAAGATGTGAATTTGTGTAGAATAAAGCATGAAACAAAGGAGTCGCCAATCAATTTTTAGGGAAGAAAAACTAACAAAAACAAAATTTTCTCTTCCGATCTTAGTATGAGAAAACTAAGATAAGAAGAGGCTAAAAGAAGATTCCATCGGTCTTGAAGCGAGAATCGATTCGGGGCAAGGGTACGAAACGTAGGGACAAACCCTTTCGTTCCGCCCATCCGAAGACGACCATTACTAGTTCGAGTAGTTTATTAATTAAGATGTAAGAAAACAAGCATACAACGTGCGAAACAAAATTAAAGCAACCAAGACATAACAAGGAAAACAGTAAAGAAAAGCGATAAAAGAAAGAAAAGCGAGAAATAAAAGATTACATCGGTTAGATAGAAAATTAAAGCGATTACATCTCTTAAACCACAATACGAAAAATGAATAAAATAGAAATAAATAAAACCATTCAAAGGCTGAAATATGGTCCTCGGGTAGTCCCACCTTGCTGATCCGGATCTCCTCGCCGGATCTCTCGATGCAATGGTGACAATCCGAAGAAAAGGGCTAGCTTTGTGAATTGTGTCTAGGGGGTAGTGACCAGTTGAATGAGTGCCCGGAGATCGGAACAATGGAATATTCTTTAGCTCTTTGCACGGATTCAACAACAAAAGATGAATGTTTATGGAAAATTCGAGTAGAGTAATCGTTAGATGAGAGTATTCATGAAGTCATGTCAGCAATGTAATGATAAGGTAAGAAGTCGTATGGGAATAGAGAGCCAAGGCTCTCTATTTATAGGAGAGGACCTAGGTCACAAATGACCTAGGGTTCACCTCTTATCATCCATCCAAGCGATTGAAATAAAACCTAGCCATTCCTTAAGAGAAGAACCAAATCAAAACATGATAAAATCGGATAGAACCTGGCTAAAAAGAAAAGGCGGGAGCCGGCCAACTAGACCCTCCTAGGGTTTCGTGCCCTAGTTGTGCCTCCCAAGACTCTCCAAGCTCAAAACGCAGTGTTCCACCACGCTTCTCGAAGGCGAGCGCCGGTCCCACGACGTCATTTAAGGAAGAAAGCTTCTAGCCTCTTGTGGGATGTCTCGTGAAGCTCAAAACGCAGCACTTTGATGCTCCTAATCATGAAATGCAATGCTTTAACGTCGTCTTCAGGTCTTCGACTCCTTGTCCGATTGGAACAAAAGTAGAACGCAATGTTCCGTACTTGAAATTTCCGGCACACAGCATAGGACTCCACAATCTCTAAAGGCTCGACCCCGATTCATGGACGGTTCGAAATAAAAGAGGGGTTGTAAACCACCCAAGGCAAAAAGGCTATTTAAGTGGTGCTTGGGGTTCTTTGTCATTTATTGGCTGACATTGCATCGATCGATCACAATCCGAAATCCAAATCCATAAACAAGACTCGGGATTATCATCATCGAGTTGTCAAGACAAAATAAAGAAATAACGAGATAAAGGAGGACACTTTTTAGGTGTCTACAGCACCAAAAATAAAAACTTTCCAAAAATAGAAATCTTCCAAAATAGCAACTTTCGAAAAATAGAATGTTTTGCAAAAATGGAAAGTCCCAAACCAACGCGAGTTTCTCCGGACTACGTAAAAATGCATCGCTTTACTTTACACTCAATGACCAACCAATGCATGTAGCTCGAGATGTACATGCGATGTCGTATGAGATCGGTGTCGCGTTTCTTGGCCCTCTAAGCATTATCATCCGATCTAGGAAGAATCTTCGGTTCTTTGCCATTATTACTTCGGAAAATCCGGCCTCGGTTCTTGCCATCTCCGGCGGTTGGTTGGCATTTTAGGGTTTATTTCTACCCTAATTTTCTACAATGAATAGAGGGCTTCTCCCCGCATTTGTCACACCTCTATACACTCGTAAGCGACTGAAAAATCCCCTAAGCTGGTAAATTCTCTCACTTTCTCTTCTTTCCATTCTAGTCTCTCCACAAACACTCCAAAACTCACTTTCTAAACCTCTTATAAAAAGGCCTCCTTTGCCTCCTTTGCTTGCCACAGACCCTACCGTAACTCTGCCGAAGTAAGATCGTGATTCACACCTAGTAGGTGGGTCTACCGGAGGGCGCCATTCCACCATGCAAAATTTTTTTTTGTACTTTATTTAATTTTAGTTATTTATCGCTAGGCGTGTTGTGGTTTTAAGGATGTAAGCACTTTACTTTCCTCCCCACCCATTGTAACCTTTTATTTCTCGTTTTTCCTTTTCACTTTTCTTTCTTTTACTTCTTTCTTTACTTGCTTTATTATTTGCATGTTAATTGCTTTCCTAGCATATTTTGTTTGCTTTAGTTTTTCTCCTATCGCATGCTATTTGCTTGACTATTAAACACAATTTTTAAACTCGCGATTTTGATTAGTAAAGGCCATCTCGTTAACGTGCGAAATGGAGAGCATTTCTCTCTATTTTGTACCTTTACCCTGAAGTAACAACCCTACACTAATTAATATTATTAATTTTCTTGAACAACAGTTAAATTAACCAAATCGAGCGTGTGCGTTTCAATTCGAAATTTATAAGTGTTTGTGTTTGCATGGCTTGAACTATCGTGGAGGTCTTCGATCAAACATATGATTTGTTCTTATATTAGATAAATAAAGTTACTAATGAAATGACATAGCTAAATATTCAATATTAAATGTTAAATACTAAATAATAAAAATAAAATTACTTGGTTTTCCTCCCTAAAAGCACCAAGAAGAAACACATCAAAAATATTAATAAGGAGAGGAAGGAATTTGGAGAAAATGAAGAGTTTGGAGGCTTTTGCTTGGTAGATAAAGAAACACAAAACGAAGTAGAGAGGAGGAAAAGATCATCTTGAAATTATGTTACATGTATTATTTGGGGAAAAATTATAGGTTGAAAATATAAATGGAGATATGTAGGGTTAAAGTAAAGAAGTTATCCTTAGGGAGCAAGGAGGGTAGGCAAAGAGAAAATTTTTAATAATGTGTAAAATAAGGGGTAATATAAAGCTAGAACCTGGAGTAACTTGGGATATATTAAAATTTATAAATATGGTACAATATAGAGAAGGAAGTTATCTTCCCAACAAATCAAATTTCATTGGATTTGGAGGTGTATAACTAGAGTTATGACCGTTTTATTTAAACGATGCAATTTTTACATAAATTGTGAGCAGTTTGATTCAAGTAAGTTTTTGAGTTTCTTGTTGTCATTTTTAGACTTCATAATATGAATGAAAGTTTTATACCACTTTTAAAGCTTTCTACTTATGCCTTAATTCGACATCCGGTGAAAAAGACATGAATTTTCTAAGTTAGCCTTAAAATTTGATCAAAACGCTAAGGTTTTGTTATGGAATTTGTGACAATTTAGCATGAGTTGTGATTTAGTTCGTAATTAATAATAAGGAACCATGTTAATATGTACCTTGGATTTGGTAAGAGTTCACTTTTATTTTATATTATTTTTATGTTGTTTTTAAGTTAGTGTAAGTCGAGATAAAATTGATATATACAAATAACTTTTAATTGACTCGAGCAAGTATACAACTATAACATATATAGAAAAAAGGTTGAAAATGAAAGTATGTGAAAAATAATGATGAGAAAAATTAATATAAGAATATTATTAAATGAAAAGAATAGACATAAATACCGATATAAATTATTAGGAGTCACAGAGTACATAAACTACGAATTTATAGTGTAATAGTAATTATAAATATATTTGGGGGCTAAAATGATGGTCAATAAGAATAGTCTAAATAAAGAGTAAAATATTTCCTAAGGAAATTAGATTATAACAATTAATCTAAGAATGAAACATTGAGCATTGCATAAAGAGATTTAAAATCTGCAAAAAATAATTTAATTAAATTATTGACCATATAACTATTTACTTAAGCAAGCATAAGAGGGTCCTCCAACGGTTGTCGAGCCGATGCACATCATTATATATCAGTAAGGGATATCAAGACTAAGGAACATTTATGCTTGTGGCTTACAAAAATCCACATGTTTATATATATATATATCAATATCAATATCAAAATGGTTTACTTAATGAAAAATGAACCATTTCAAATGTTATTTGTCACTTAATCATATGGCCCGACTCATATAAATCATATCATATACTGATCATATCATGATCTTATTATATATATTTGGTCATTATCAACGAGACTTCCCGATCGATCTAGGTGTGCGCATACTTAGGGAAACCGATGATCGTAAGGAGCCACTCGGATAATAAATGAATAACTGTTTTACTATATTTTTATATCTGATTTATAAGTGAATTGAAACACGCGCGCTCACAAATAACTTTACATAATATTCATTTACGAGTGCAAAGATAAATGTACCGAGCTTCAACTCACTATTTCAAAACATTTTATATGTTTTTTTAGGTAATGCTAATGTTGAAGGAAGCAAGGAGTAGACATATTTATTTTGGTCAACGAGAGTTAGAAGTTTACAAGTGGTAGTAAGGGATGTAATGTTTGGAAGTCATATATTTTCTAATTAAATAAGTTGTAATTATGATGGTACTCGTTAAGTTGACTTGATATTGTACAAGTTTGGCCTTTGAGATGTTTTGAACTTTATTTCACAAGTGACGTGGTGGAGTCCTGCTTATATTATAATTTGAAGGGAGTTGCCTTACTTTTTATATAAAGTGGCGGTAACTAGGGGTGTGCATAAAAACCGAAACCGAAAATCCGATTCGAAAAATCAAAAACCGATCCAAAAATCAGTTAACCGAATAAATTTTTAAAGAAAATTGGTTCGGTTAACCGAACCGAATTTTTTTCCGGTTCACGGATCGGTTACGGATCGGAACTTGAAAAATTCGGTTAACCAGCGTTAACCGAACCGATTTTTTAAAAAAATCATACGTATATAATCTAAAAGTTGTTTTATGGGATTGAAAAAATATGTTTTGCTAGCCAAAAACTTCTTTTTGTTGTATTTTACTTTTGTTAGCTAGAAACTTGTATTTTGTTGTATTGACTTCCGTTTTATTTCATAAGTTATGTTTCAAATAACGGTTAACCGCTAAATCGAACCGAAAAATCGGTTAACTGAACCTTTCGGTTCATTTACGGATCGAGATTTTGCCGATCCGATTTTTAATTATCCGAAAGTTCGATTAACCGAAAATCGGTTAATTGAAATTGCGGTTAACCGGTTTTGCACACTCCTAGCGGTAACACTTCTATTATTCCTTTCTGCTATGTTAATTACTAGTTAATTAATCGTTAAGAGTAAATCGGGTGATTATGGGATTTGGAGGCGTTACACCCGAACATTTAATTCTAGGTTTATAGACCGATGGAGTCTTTTTCAAAACTTCTTGTGAGCATAGTCTTCCTGTACTAAGATTCGAGAGTATTCTTTCTGTATTTTTGTTAGTTTTTATTCATAAAACCGACTGATGACTCCCTATTTTCTATTTCATTTCTCTTTATCTAATTCTCGGCATTTCAGGTTAAAAATGGTAAAATTTGGGTTCCATTTTGACAAATGGAGCTATAGTGTCGAGACCGATTTCTTAGTCACAACCCTATGGCCTACGCCAGTTTTGGTTGGTGTTGGCCGACGCCGACACCGGGTAGAGGTTGGGCTTAGGTCTCGACCAAGCCAAATTTATCTATTTCGTGCGAGAGCTTTGCGGTAAAATGGGATCCTAATTTTTCTGTTTTTTAACCTCGAAATAACATCCCGGGATTTTTCTAAAAAGAATTTCTAAAATTAAAATGATTAACAAAATCACAAATCACACTTTTTGGTTAAACTGTTAATCACATTCTAAAAAGAAATAATTTTAATAAGAGACGTACCCCACTTTCCAAATGAGCTTTCAAAACTTTACTTTCAAAAAAATCTTAGAAAATATCAATAAAGTCAATGCTTCATGGGGAAACTTTGGTCCCCTTCCTTACGAAGACGGGTTGTGGTTCCTACAATTAGGAAATTGAATATATTGAATAATTGATAAATTTTAGATTAATAGAGTAAGGGCCTATTCGACTTTACATAAAAAATAGAATCTATTTATTTTTTATATTCATTTATATTTTTTATATTCGTTTATGTTCTTTTATGTTCATTTATATTCATTTATGTTCGTTTATGTTCGTTCTATGTTCGCTTCATATTTAACAACTCATTTCTGTTCATTTCTGTTCGTTCATGTTTGTTTCTCTCTTTTATATTCGTTTATGTTTATGTTTATGTTTATATTTATGTGTGTTTTGTATGTAAATTAGTCTTAGATGCATTATTTAGACTAATTCCTACTCGATTATGGACTAAAGTTTTTTATACTACCATTCTCTATATTGTTTTTGCAAGTTTTTCTAAAGGTAATTATTTCAAAGAAATGCAAAAACAAAGGCTTCATTGTTATCGCTGAAGTCTACCAACAGAAAGTCGGAAATCCTAAAGTTGCTCGGAACTAACTAAGAAATGTGTTTGTTATCGTAGACACCTAAAAAGTGTCATTCATTTCTATTTATCTATTTTATTTGTTTTTATTGGCCCGGTGATGAAAATTCAGTCTCATTTGTATGCTCACGTTAAGATTGGACTAAAGCAAAGTGGCGGAAGCCAGCAAGCCACAAAAAGCCAACCTGATAGAAGCCTTCCAAAAAATAAAAACTTTCAAAAATAAAAACTTTCCAAAATGGAAATTTCCCAAAATGGTGCCGGTTTCAGGACCCCTCCTATACGACATCGTTCGGTCAGTTCATCTCCCGAGAGCTCTTATATCAATTTCCGGGATTTTCATCAGCCTTATCTCTTTCGCTGACGACTTTTGAAGATAGGTTTAAGGGTTCCTAAACCCTAAACTTTCCTATAAGTAGGAGACTCCCTCTCCTCATTTCATACCCTAATTTCAGCAGGAAAATCCCCTTTTGCTAACATTCTCTCTTCCTCACTCTCTCCCACATTCTCTTCTTTCTACTTCCCACTTACTCCATTCGAGTAGTCCCTTTCTAAACCCAATAAAATAGCCCTTTTTCATTATTTCCTATGCTCATTCTTCTCCTGTCACTCTACCGAAATTCGATCGAGATTCAAGCTAGCAGGTGGGTCAACCTAAGGGCGTGCTTCCACCATCCTTGAGTTTGTTTTTGTACTTTATTTAATTTCAGTTATCTATTGCTTTCCATATTGTGGATTAACGATGTAATCGCTTCTAATTCCTGCCCACTCGCTATAACTTTTAATTTCCTTTTTGCTTTCTCTTTGCTTTTTTTACTTGCTTTTTTTATTGCTTTACTATTTGCTTGTTTATCCCATTCGTAACATACTTTGTTTGCTTTAATTTCTGTATTGCATGCTGATTGGTTGATCTGTTTGAACACAATTTTTAAACTCACAATTAGATTAGTAAAGGTCATCTATTGACGAGGCGGAATGGAGAATATCCTTCTTCATTTCGTATCTTCACCCCTAAACACCGGATTCTCGTTTTATGACCAATAGAGTCTCTTTCAAAACCTTTTTAAGCTTATTTTTTCCATACTAAGATTAGAAGAGTATTTTTTTATTTTTGTTAGTTTTTATTCCCTAAAACCGACTAGGCGACACTTGTTTTTGCTTTTATTTCTTCTTATTTGCTTCTCAATATTTCAAGCTAAAAAGGGAAAATTTGGTTTCATTTAACTGAAGCTATAGGGCCGAGACCGACTTCTCGGTCGGGGCCCTATAGGCTGGCAGCAGCTACTAGTCGGCTAGTGGTCGAGCTCAACTCCCGCCCAACCAGATTTCTTTCTTTGTTTTAAGAGCTTTGCGGCAAAATGCAAGTTTTATTTTTTCTATTTTCTTTAACCTTAGAATAATATGTCGGGACTTCCCTAAAATCAATTCTAAAATAAAATAATTAATAAAAATTGTCAATCACATTTTCACCTAAATTATTTTAAAATCTGATCCTAAAATAAATAGTCTTAATAAGAGGTGCAGCCCACTTTCCAAATAAACTTTGAAAAATCAACTTTTAAAAGAATCTTAAAAAATAAAATCAAGAGAGTTGAAATTCGTGAGGAAACTCTAGCGCGGTCCCGCCGACCCCATACAGGGGGTAGGTGCGGTGGCCACAAGTCTTACAGATGGCGGCTCCACTGAGAACATCACTTATTAAAAGGGTAAGACTTGAAAATCAAAATTGTGAGTTTTCTTATTGTGTTTTGCATTGGGTATATTGCATTTATGCAGCCTTAGACTTTAGTTGCTTTTAATTTCGACTTTTAGGCTTTACCCTTAAGTGAACATTTTTAGAGAGGTCGAACTGTTACCTTGGTGGGCCCACCTAGGCTCAACACTCGGGAGATGGTAACTCTCCACTCATAGCACTCTTTTTCTTGGTTCCTAATCGAGAAGCACTAATTATTCAAGTCTCGCTATGCATCCCATAGGGGATGAAATTTTCAGAATATGAGCCACCATGTATTCAATCTAGAATTATCCCTCTTTTTACCATAAAACCTCGGCAGTCTAGGTTATACCTTCCCTTTCAATTGCATGCTTGAGATGAATATGGGTATTTTAGTATTTAACCTTTTTCTTGTGAGCCTTTAGTTTAGGTTAGGTGTGCTAAATTATTCTTGCATGGGTGCCAAAATAAAATAAAAAATAATAAACCTTCTTGAGCCGGTCCTTTTTACATGCATTTTTAGCCAAAAGTCCAAATTTTCCTCTACTTTTAAGGTTGGTTCATTGGTCACATTTTCAAGTGAGCCTAAATATCTTTAGTCTTGGTCTTTTTCTAGATAGTTACTAACTGTCGGACATAGCCGGCTTCGATCTTCTCCGGTCAACCGAGGTGGGTTCCGTCATGGACCCCCTCCTCTCTTTAGTAGGTTTTAGCTTTTAGCTTTTATTTGTTAGCATACTCTAGGAACCAACGGCCTTGCCAATCTGCCTCGCGGGGAAGGGATGCCCGTCGAAATGAAAAGGCCGAAATTTCCTCACGAATGTCGGGTCTCTTTTTGAAGACTCTTTTTGAAAACGATTTTGAAAGTTTATTAGAAATAGGGATGTATATTTTATTGAGATTTTTTTTTGTAATTTAATTTGAAATAGTTTAAACGGAATATTGATTGGCAATTTTATTAATCTTATTTTAGAAATAAGTTTTAAAAGCTCCTCGGGATGTCATTTCATAATTTAGGAAAATGACAAAAATTTAAATTCAATTCGTCGCAAGGCTTTTGGGCTAAAACAAGTGTTAAAACACCGGCTTTGACCCAAGCCAAGCCCGGCCACTAGCCGTCCGGCGCTGGCCATGTGCCGTAACTCGAAAGGTCGAGTCTTGGTCCATGACTTAGCCTCGTGAGAAATAAAATATATTTTTTTGCCACTTTAAATAAGAAATGTCAAGGTGCACTTTAAGGAGAAATAAAATGGAAAAGGAGAGTTGTCAGTCGGTTTTAAGAAATAAAAACTAACAAAAATAACGACAATCTCTTCCAATCTTAGTATGGGAAAAATAAGCTTGAAAGAGGTTAAAAATTGACTCCATTCGTCTAAAACCGAGAATCTAGATTCGGGGCGAAGGTACGAAATATAGGGATAAACCCTTCCAATTAGCCCGTTAATAGATGGTCTCTACTAATTTGAGTTGTGAGTTCAAGAAATGTGTTTCAAACAAGCATACAATATGGGAGTATGGGAATTTAAATCAACCAAACGTGCGAAGAAAGCGATGAAAGCAATTAAGAAAGTAATGAAGAAATCAATAAAAAGCGGAAAGGAAAGCGCAAAAATAAAATTAAAGCGGGTGGGGAGGATATAAAAATAATTATATCTTCCTCCATAATACGAAAAGCGTTAAAATAATAAGATAAATAAAACCATAAAGAATTAAAAGAGGATATGGCACCCTCATGTTGTCCCCTCGTCGATCTCAAATCACGAACCGGATTTAGAAGCGTGATAGTGGATGATCAATATTAAAATAGGCTATTTGTGGAATTTGTGGATAATGATGAGATGCTTGGTGGAGTAATGATTAGCTGAAAAAACAGCCAAGAGATCGGAATACGGATGCAAGCATTGAGTAGCTCTTAGCTAAATTTCAGCAGTGTACTGGCATAGGAATGACCATTATCCAAATGAGGACTAAAGCTCTCTATTTACAGAGAAAATGCTAGGTCACAAAAATGACCTAAAGAAAACTCAAGTAGCGGTCCAAAATGCAGAATTAAACCCGCTAGAAAATTAGAAAAACCGGATAAAATCGGCTTGAATCGAAAAATGTCGACCTTAAAATGGCGTCATTTGGCAAACAAGTCCTTCCGTGCTTTAGCTGGTCTATGGACAAAAACGCAACGCTTTGGTGAAAATTCCCCGAAGCGCAATGTTGGCCTTGTACGATGTCGTTTGGTGTAGTTGGTTTCCATGTCTCGGTTGGACGTTTGGAGCAAAACGGAGTGCTTTGGTGAAAACACCCCTAAAGCATGGCGCCGGCCTACACAATGTCGTATAGACTTGTTAAGCCTCGTGTTTCAGCTTGGACGTCGAAGAAGAAACGTAACATTTAATAGGCAGCAAGGCATGATGCGCGACGGTAGCCCGGCGTTAACCTAGAACATTGACTCGGGCTTGGATCGGTAAAAATAAAATGGGTTGGTGGGCCGACCTAAAGTAAAGAAGGTCGATTTTTTGTGCTAAGGGGTTTTTGTTGTTTACTCGCTTCGTCACGCCAATCGGACTCCAACCGTGATCCAAATCCGCAAACAGGACTAGGATTTCATTATCGGGCTAACAACATAAATAAATAGAGAATGGACGACACGTTTTACGTGTCTACAGTTAGCCTCCACTTTGACCGAGTATGAAAGATGACGGTCAAAGTAGACACTAAAGGGTACTTACTTGTTGCTTCGGATGCCGATTTGAATCAATGTGTCTAGAATTAGTTGTCTCTTAATTTGAATTCTAACAGGGAGTCTGGACTTGACTAACGGAGAATGAAGTCCGGTGGATAATTCCCGAACTTGGCTAATTAAAGTCCTGAAGCTTAGATTGGCGTGCCTAAACTTGGCCATATAGTTAGTTTGATGCTTGGCGAGGGGCTTGAGCTTGACTCGGGTAGTAAAGTTTCAAGTCCTATTCGGGGTGCTTGGACTTGTCCACTTCTTGGATCCGAAGTTCGGCGGAGTATCCTAAGCTTTGACTTAATCAATGTCTTGAAGCTCGGAGAAGGGGCCTAAACTTGATTGTTCTTGGTCTTAAGCTTGGCTAAAACTTTCCGAACTAACAATTTTGTTAGCTGATAATCAAATGTAAATAGTTTCAAATGTTACCTGAAAATGGTTTGTAGCCGGATCATGTTTCGAGGTATTGTCTCAACTTAGCCATCGAGTGGTCTTGATGTCTCAGCCTTGTGTTTGAATCTTTACCATTGTTGGGCCTAAAGCTCGACGTGGTCTCCGAACCTTGACCGTTGTTAGGTCTAAAGCTCGATAGGGGATGCCCGAACCTTGACCACTATTAGACCTAAAGCTCAACGGGGAATGTCTAAACCTTGATTGATGTTGGGCCTAAAGCTCGATGCAGTTGTCCGAAACTTTACCGGTCTCGATTGGGGGTTGTCCGAAACTTGACCACGGTTCGGCCTAAAGCTCGATAAGGGGTTGTCCGAACCTTGACCACTCGTTGGGTCCGAGACTCGACTAGGGTGTCCGAACTTTGACCTTTATTAGGTCCGAGCTCGACATCTATCCACTTTGATAATCTAGGGAATGCCCTGCTTTAAAATCTATCCACTTTCGTTAAAATAGGGATGGATACTTATCTTCAATTAGAAATTTTTGCCTAGACATGGTCATTAGATGACCTAAAATCTAGGGAATGCCCCGCTTTAAAATGTGATGTTCGGTGGGGTTATGTGCCCCATTCTAATTTTGAGCTTTGTAGTAAGTGCCCTAATAGCTTTTTTATTTGTATTCTTAAAGTTGTTGTATGACCCCTTTGATAATGAGCCCCTACGTTATTCTTGTGTGCTTGTGTCTAACTCTTCTTGAATGTGAGAGAGTTGACTAGCTTTGAGTAGTTCATGATCCGGGACGTTTTCCCTTTTGAAGGTGGCGATGTCGGTGACCTTTTTGATGTTGACTTGATGGATGATGCTTGATTGATTAGTTTCTTGTAGGGTACTTTGTTATTAAGTTTTATATTTTTAGGAGTTTGACTCATGCAAAGGATATGTATGCAAGACTCTATTCTATGAACAAATACATTCTTTTATTAAGATGATGCAAAAAAATTCAAAAGGAAAAAGATAAAATTGCACTTAGCCCCCACTCCCCAAAGTAGAGCCTAATGAAAACGTGTCGCTTAAATTGCGATGTACTACTACTAGTCATTCGAGTGCTAGATCAGAATGGCATGCTTCCTGAAGATTTTTTCTCATTTGGCTATGGTAAATGGGGCTTTGAACATGGAAATGGGAACTGGGATCATGATTAGGATTGCAGTTGGACCTTATGGGCTTCTTATGTATCCGCTATAGCGGAAATCGAGCCTTCATAGTTCGAAAAGGTATAGTGATTTGTTTTTTTTTTTTAAAACAGGAGAAGGAAATAGACATAGAACGGATCTCAAAGGTAAATGCATACTTTATTAGCATCCTTGATGAGGGATGGGCTCATTTTCTGGTTGAAGCTTTTGTGGATGCTTGCTCCTTTTCTATAAGCATGCCATCATCTCGTGAGCGTTTTGAAGTCCAGGAAAGGCAAGAACTTCACGTGATGATGATAGGCGGGTTTTTTAGATTTTTGATGATGAGTTTAATCGGATCCTTTTCGGAGGGTCGATCGGCCATGTGGGTGGCCTTTGCCCTCCAGCGAGTGAGGAAGTTAGTGAAGCTTTCCTGGTGTCCCCGCTTGATTAACTCTAAGTCTCGAAGAGTGACTCGCTAGATCGATATTATAGGAGTATTGATGTAAGAACTCCCCGCAAAGATCATGCCGGCTTGTGATCTTGTGTGGGTCGACGACATTGTACCACTTTATGATGTCTTTGTCACACGTTTATAGGAAGATGACATGCTCTGTGTCCTATGGTACATTCTTTAGAGTCATTTCCCTGCAAAGTTCCTCGGTGGTGGTGAGGGTTTTCAGTCTGTGGAATTTGATGTCGAGCATGGTGAATTTTAGGGGTAATTTGCTTTTAGGGATTGAAGTTAATCCTTGGGCTAGATAGTAGTCGTTGAACATTGATGATTCCTATAACAACTTCTTTATTCGATCTATTCCTGGATTAGATTAAGGCTTCGACTGAGGCTCAGAGTTAAGGTTGAGGGTTTAATTCCTCCCCATTCCTTCTTGCTTTGTTAGCATTATTTAGGCTCTAGAGTATAAGATCAAGGGTTTCGGATATTGACTACATCTTCTTATCATAGGCCTCAATCTTAGCTTCTATTTTAGCAGCAGATTCTTTGAATAAGGTCATGATAAGGGTTTTCTCTTGCTTGTTGGCCATTTTTAGAGGAGGGTGTTGTTTTGACCTTGGACGACTTCATCGGTATTACTAGTAAAGGTGTGGGACGTACTTGTGTGGTACGTGTTGATGTAGGACGTATCGGTGTTAATTGTACCGGTGTTGAAGTAGACTTTTTATTTCCTAGCCACTTCGTGCTAGGATTCCCGACCTCAATAAGATTTCCTATCCTGTGTCCAAAAGAGTAGGTGCTTAGGACTAGCCGATGGAAATTTTAGGAGAGATAGGGCTTAAGTACTTGACTCGAGGAATGACTAATCCTAAGATAAAAGAAATAATATGCTCTTTTACTTGGATGCAAATAAAGGAATGCAAATTGACCACAATGAAATGCAATGATTGAAGGTTTGCTCTTGGAGAGTCTAAGTTACCCTAGAGGGGGCAGGGTGGTGAATAAGGTGATAAAGAAAATAAAACAATTTTTGCACCAATACAAACCGGAAGCGATTATGAGTCTAGATTGGACTCGAAAGGCAACAACACACATCTACGTGGAAACCATCCTCGGGCGGAAAATCACCGACAATGCTAATCGAAGCACCAAATCAAATCCACTATTTTGAATCCACAAAATACAAAGGATCGACTCAACTAGAATTGCTCCCTTAAACAATTCCTTACAAAGTTTTCCTAGACTCAAAAGTTCCCTTATCCGATCTAGTACTTCCTGATCGAGGTAACCTTTACAATCGGGGACAACTAAGATGACTTAACCATTACAGACTTAGTTAAGGGACTTACTAAGATTAGGCACGGATAATAATTAAATCGGAGTAATTAAATACTTAATTATCTTTGGCCTAAAAGAATGGAATTTCCTGAGTCTAATATTCAATATGCTCAAATTTCATCTTGAGTCAATCCTAAAAATGACCAAGTTATAGAGAGAAAAATATCGGAGTATAAGAACTTGATCCGGTCAAATAATCCTCAAGGAAATAAACTGACTTAGAATAAAGAATTAATGTTGTAATTTACTTTGCATTGAAATACAAAGCCACTCGCTCGGATTAAAAGTGTCGGAGAAATTATTTGAGCATGCGATGGTTCCGAGTGATGTCCGAGTGAGTTAGAAACACCGAGTGTAGGAGATATGCAATAAAGCGCTTTCTCGGTCAGTCGAACAGAATGAAAACTTAGATATGAGTTTCTATAAGACGCGGAATGACTTTGAATCAAAACCTAAGAGAGATAGAGATTTATACCCGAGTCTTTAATCTCCCCTTGTTGATGAAAGACATTTTATACATAAGATAGAAACTTGTTAGTTCAAAACATGAGTTTTCACTGTCAATGATCGAACAAGAAATAACATTATCTTAAGTAGCAAAGCAAAGAGTGACACGAAATACTTATAAGTTGTAGTTCGAGATCATATCATAATTCGTAACAGCTTGTGCGGATAATAAATCGGAGCAAAGAAAGAGAGAGAAAAAAACATTGTATCATGAGCAGGTATCGAGCATCGAAAAAAAAAATTATGTCATGAGCAAACATCGAAACAAAAAAAAAAAAAAAACTCAGAAACAAGTGCACAAAAATAATCATTTATTGCTAGGAAAAGGGAGGAACTCCCCTAAACTAAACTTAAAGTTTTCTATATTTTCTCCCCTAGCATTTCTTCAAAAAGAGGGAAAAAAACAGATAGGTAACACCGATGTTGGACAAAAGAAAATAGAAACAGAAATAAAGAAATGAACTAATAAGAGGGGCTTGATGTCCGGAGAAGGAGGGACGAGCGATGCGCTCGCGGCCTGTATGCTTGTGTAGAGGTGGATGAACGGGCAGCTGCAGAGACTTGGGATATCCGGAATTTGCTCTGTCCTGGTTTTGTGAACCAAGGGCACATCATCCTCGAGCTTGTCTTCCTCGAAGACACCAGTGGCTGTGCTTTTGGACAACTTCTTTGGACTGACCAACTTCGCCATCATCGTCCGACCCACTCGGACCATGGTTTTAGGAGATAAGCTCCGGTTCTGGTTCTTTTGCACCTTGGCCCCGAGGTTGAGCGGCCTCTTCTTTTTCTTTGTCCTCTTCTTCCTTCTTCTCGCTTCCTTAACTCGCTTCCTCAATCGCTCTTCTACCTCAGCTGAGGTAGACTTATCTAGGCTAGAGGACTTCTCGAAGTATTAGTAGTATCCGAGTCCTCGGGAGCTTTCGATCTTTGTTCTTGGAGGAGTTGGAGCTACTCGTGCTGTTGCTTGATGATGTCCTTGAGCTCGATCATCGGATCCTGGCTCTCCGGATCCGAGATCGCTCGCTTTTCCGGTTAATAACCGGGTTTTGAAGGACATACTTGAGAGAGCGGAGAGTGGTCTGAAATTCTTCAAACACGAAGCAATTTTGTTCACCAACTCGGTAAACACATCAACGAGAGGGAAGAGGAGGTGGTAGAGAAGTAGAGAGACCAGCAGAAGGGGGTGGAAGTCGCTGGTGTAGTTTGAGTTTGAGTGGGTAGAGGAGAAGGAGATCTCAACCCAAACCCGTGAACCCAGTCACCAGGTTGAACTTCCCCATATCCGTACCCCAAAAACTCTTTTCTACTAATGCCAATGGCAGCCTCGGAGACAACATTTGGATCCGAGGGAAAGGGACTTTGAACTCGTTTGAAAATAAAAGTCGGAAGAGCTCCGAAGGGAAATGGAGCGGACTTTGTGGAGTGAGTCGGCACGAGTAGCCATCCGCTCAATGATAGAAGGGAAGAGGTCTACTCTAAGATATCGAACAAAACTTTGAGAATCTTGGAGTTTGGATTCTCTTTGCTTGGAATGATGAACGAAAAAGTTCCTCATCAACATGAAACAAAGCAATCTTGCCTTAGTCTTTATCCGAGTCGCTAAGATATTTTTGCGTGACTTAGGAACTTCCTTGGCATACTTCTCAAAGAATTCATTAGCAATCTCCATAAATGGTATGGGATTGGAATTGAGAAAAGAGAAGAGACTTTGAAAAGTCTATGAAGAAAAGAGAGGTTAATACGAACAACCTTCTCTTGAACCCTTGAGGTAATGATTCCCTCGAGTAGGACATGTTTGCGTAGAACTCGGCAGCGAGTTATGGGTAAATGAATTCACCGAAGCACAAATAATTGTAAACCCTAGTGTTTTTATACGGGGCAACCACGAGAAAGAAATGGTTGGGAAGAATTTATCATCCAACATAAGATGTTGGGTGACAAAGATTTTAGAAGGATTGGAGGTTCCTTCTTGAGCATTTTTGGTGAAGGGCTTCTTTGTAGCAGACCCTAATTCTTAACTCGATCCTCGCTTAGGCATGGTGATTGACAAGAAACAGAGAGAATAAGAAAAGAGAGAGAGAGAGTAGAGAAAGCTTCGAATTGGAGAGAGAGAGAATACGAATGAGAAGAGATGATGAGAGTAAAGAGCAAGTAAGCAGTGAGCAAAGTAAAGAAAAGAAGGTAAAGGGGTGCTATTTATAGCGAAAAGAAATGACCTTTAACCTTCATTCGACTAGAATAACAAGTAATACTCTCGGACCAGTGTGACGTTACGTACTCCAACGGCTAGTATTTCAGCAGCTTTTATCCAACGGCTAGTTTTCTCTTATTGAAATGCGTGGCAAAGAGAGAGAAAAGAAAGAGTTTTCGAAAAGATTTCTGAAATTCTCCATTTATCTAGAGACAATCTCGGAGATTTGATGTCCATTTTGCTGAAAAACTGAGTCCGACTCAATATGATTTCTAAGTAACTAAGAACACTCGAAAAGGAATAACTCATAGCTCAGTCTCACTTTGTCAACTGATCCATTCATTATTAAAAACACATAATACATAATTATATAAGGATAATTCACTTCATAAATCATATAATCATGTATTAATTATACCAAGGTCATTGCTAATAAAACAAAATTGATCCTCATTAAGAGGCTTAGTGAAAATATCACTAATCGAAATTTTGTAGGAATGAATTCAAGTTCAATATCACCTTTCTCGAGTGATCTCTCGAAAATGATACTCGACTTTAATATGCTTTGTCTTTAAGTGCTCGAATTAGATTCTAGGTAATGTTGATGGCACTCGATTATCACACTTGATTGGGATAGATGTGAATGATAACCTTAGATACTTCAAGTGTTGTTTGATCTATAGAATCCGAGCACAGACAAGCTCTTGCTGTAATGTACTCGGCCTTTGCAGTTGATAGAGCAATTGAATTCTATTTCTTTGAATGCCAAGAGTTGAGGGATTGACCCAAAAATTGGCATGCTCCCGATGTGCTTTTTCTATCAACTTTGTATCCTGCATATATAGTAAGAGTCGGTTCCGAGTCTCTTGAAAATCATAGACCAAGATTCTAAGTCCCTTCAAGATATCTAAAAATTCTCTTCACCGCAATGAGATGTGATTCTTTTGGATTAGCTTGAAATCTTGCACACAAGCAGTACATCGAACATGATATTTGGCCTACTAGATGTGAGATAAAGTATAGATCCAGTCATGCCTCTGTAGAGTTTATGATCTACGACTTCACCTTTCTCATCCGAGTCTAGTTTCAAACTACTACTCATACGTGTTGCTGCATGTTTCACATCTTGTAGTTTGTACTTCTTCAAAAGCTCCTTGGTATACTTGGATTGATGGACATAAATGCCCTCCTTATCTTGTTTGATTTGTAGTCCAAGAAAGAACTTGAGTTCTCCTATCATACTCATTTAGAACTCCTATTTCATCAACTCGGAAAATTGTTTGATTTACCAAGTTTGTTAGTTGAGCGACTTGATCGTCGGTTAGTTAATCTTGCTAAGTCTCTACATTGACTTGTTCTTCATCATTCCGAGCTGGCTCTTAAGCTTGTTCGATCTGCGTCATAACATTCCGAGTTGCTCCATTCTGAGTTGCCTTAGTAATTTTTTTAACTTTTTCTAAGCTCAACTTGAGCAAGGTCGTCTTCATCTCTGTTAAGCTTGAGATCCGAGTATGTGGACTCACTTATCCTGCCAAGATTAATCTCATCAAAGACAACGTGGATACTTTCTTCCACTTTGTTAGTTTTCTTGTTAAAAACACGATAAGCTTTGCTATGAGATAAGTAACCTAGAAATATACCTTCATCTAACCTAGCATCAAACTTAGTTAGATGCTCCTTACAATTGTTCTAAACATAGCATTTACATCCAAATTGTCTCAAGTAGGAAATATTGGGTTTCTTTCCCTTGTTCAGCTCGTAGGGAGTTTTCTTTAAGATAGGTCTAATAAGGCCTCTATTGAGTTTGTAATTTACTCGTGTTGAGTGCCTTAGCCTAGAAATAGTAAGGTAGATCATTTTCAATCATCGTAGTCCTTCCTATTTCTTCAAGAGTTCTGTTCTTTCTCTTTACTATTCTCGTTGAGGAGTTCTTGGTGCAGAGAAGTTGTGAAAGATGTCATTCTTGTTACGTAAGTCCGTAAATTCCGAGTAGTTGAACTCCCTTCCATGGTCATTTCAAATCTTCTTGATCCGAGTCCGAGAATCCACTTGAATTTTCTTGCAGAGCTTAGTGAACACTTTGAAGGCTTCATTCTTGTTCTTGAGAAAACATACCTCGGTAAATCGTGAGAAATCATCAACAATGACGAGTGCATAAGATTTACCTCCAAGGCTTTGCATAGGAATTTCACCATACAAATCTATAAAAACCAACTCAAGCACTTTGCTGAGTAGTCGAACTCCCTTCCATGGTCAGTTCAAATCCTCCCGATTTGAGTCCGAGACTCCACTTGAATTTTCCTATAGAGCTTTGTGAACTCTTTAAAAGCTTCATTCCTGTTCTTGAGAAAACATACCCGGGGAATCGTGAGAAATCATTAACAATGACAAGTACATAAGATTTACCTCCAAGGCTTTTCACATGAATTTCCATATGAACCAACTCAAGCTCTTTGGATGTAGACACAATTTTGAGTGGTTTGAAGGATGATCTAACTTGCTTTCCTTTTTTGCATGCTTCACGATTTTATCTTTCTTAAAATGCACAGTTAGGTAATCCCCTAACCAATCCGTGAGATGCAAGTTTCTTGATGGTATGCATGCTAATATGACCTAGTCTACAATGCTAAGTCCATGAATCATCATTCACAGATGCTTTCAAACAAGATAAATTCTTACTTGAATATGAGAGAGGAATAGTATACATGTTACCCGACCTCATACCTAAGAGCTTAGTCTCCTCGGTGGTTGTATCGAAATGTAGCAATTGGTTTGAGTGAACCTTACCTCTTGGCCTTTGTCACACAGCTGAGAAATGCTAAGGAGATTGTACTTCGACCCTTTGATAAGATAGACTGGACTAACCGAGTTGTTTCTTTCACCAATCTTTTGAATCCCTACTATCTTACCTTTCCTATTATCTCCAAATATGACATTTCCTCCTTTTAGATATTCCAACTCAATGAAGAGTCTTGAATCTCCCGACATATGGTGTGAGCAACTATCAAGTACCAATGACCTTTCTTCATCTTTTGAGTTACCCGCAAGACAGAAACAAACTAACCCTTCTCGCTTCCTCTTACGAACCTAGTAACTCCCTTTGCTGTGGTCCTTTTCTAAGGAAGAGCACTTTTAGGAACCCAGATTTAAATAATTTTGGGTCTGGTCCGATTCTAAGTCTTCCTTCTAGAAAACCGAGTTTATGTCTCCTTCTTTTGAAAATCTTTTCTTTTGTAAATAGGTGAAGAAGGTTTTTCTTGTAAACTGGTGCAGGCTCAGTCCTCTTTTCATTCTAATGAATGGGACCATGCTCAATCATCCTGAAATTTACAGTTCTGGAGTTAGTTTTGAAAAGATTTGAATAGGAATTAGATTTCTTTTCGAGCATTATAACCAAGTCCTTCTTTCCTGAATGAGACACATTGAGAGCCAAGTAAAAGATCAAGGTTTTTGTCACCTTGAGTGAGTTTTAAAACAAGCTCTTGAGACTCATTGAGCTTTCTTTTTAGTTGCTCATTCTATGTTCCGAGTGACTCGGACTCAGTCTCATTTTCTTCAATACTAGTCTTAAGTACCTTTAGATTTTGTCTCGAGTTTTCTAACTCATTTTTCAAAACATTGCTTTCAGTAGTAAAAGACTCAAGTTTTTCTTTGAACTGTAAAGAGTCAAAATTGGATTTTATTCCAAAGTATAAATATATCCGGCTAAATCAACTTTAGAGAACTTGAGAAAGTATTCAATTACCTCCTCAATATCTCGAGCTCTCATTGTCTTACTCAAATTCAAGCATCCGAGTCTGTAAGTGCTATAAGACACTTTGAGTCATCGGAATCATCTCGCTTTAGATGAGTCGTCATCACTCCGGTAGCCATCATAGCCTTCTTCTTTCTTCTTTCTTTTGGGACAATCTTCAACTATGTGCTCCTTGCTGCCACATTCAAAGCAACCAGAGTTCTTAGATAAAGATCACTTTGAAGGGGATGAATATTTACCTTTTGTATCCTTCTTATCTTTTTGCGAACGCATCCTTTGGCCTTTTTCCCATTTCTTGTATTTTATCATTCTCTTGAAGCGCAGGCTATGAGTGCCATACGATCCTCTTTTGATTCCGAGGAGCTCGGACTTTCACGTCCGCTTTACGAGACCTTTAGCGCAACGTTCCTTTTCGTGCCGACCTCGGCATCATCTTCTTCTAGATGAATCTCGTGGGTAAGTAACTTCCCAATAAGCTCATTTGATCCGAGTTGAGAGAGGTTCCGAGCTTCTTCAATGGCTGTCACCTTGGGACCCCATCTCTTCTTCGGCGAGACTTCTCGGAATCTTTCTCGGACATTTCTTCGTGAGAGATCTTTTGACCCGAGAGATTTGAGATTATTAGTAATCTCTGTTAACCGAACATACATCCGAGTAATGTTTTCTTCCGGCTCTATCTTAAACAACTCATACATATGAAGATATTGACTTATCTTCGCATGTTTCACATGGCTTGTTCTTTTATAGGTGTTGACAAGAATGTCCCACACCTCTTTGGTGTGTCACAAGTTGAGACTCTGTTGTATTCTTCTGTGCTAATGGCACACATTGGTGTGTTCATAACTTTGAAGTTCTTTCGAACTTATCGGTCTCTTCGATGGTGAGCTCGGATTTGGCTTTAGCTACGGTAGTTCCATTCTCCATCATCATTGGAATATAGTTGCCCGCTTGGATGATGTTCCAAACATCTTCATCATTGTACATCAGGAAACACTCCATCATCTTCTTGCAATGTGCAAAGTTCGACCCTTTGAACTTTGGTGGTCCGGTGGATGATCTTCCTTCATCGAACTCTCCATTGTTCCGAGTCATCTAATCTTTATACCTTTGGATGGTGAAATCCTCTTCAAACGCTAGGCCACGATACCAATTGAAGGTTTACTCTTGGAAAGTCTAAGTCACCCTAGAGGGGGTGAATAGGGTGATGAAGAAAATTAAAAATTTTTACACCAACACAAACTAGAAGCGATTCCGAGTCTAGATTAGACTCGAAAAGACATAACACGGATATACGTGGAAACCCTCCCGGGGGCAGAAAACCGCGGACGAGTGCTACTCCAACCACCAAGTCAAATCCACTATTTAGAATTCAAAAATACAAAGGACTAACTCAACCAAAATTTCTCCCTTAAAAAATTCCTTACAAAGTTTTCCTAAACTCAAAAGTTCCCTTATCCGAGCTAATAGTTCCTGTCTAAGGTAACATTTACAATCAAGGACAACCGAGCTGAGTTAACCCTTACAGCTCGGTCAAGGGACTTAGAAAGTAAGAGAAGTATATAACTAATTACAAGACTTTCTTTACAACTCGGAAAATATAAAATACATACTTGGAGTTTTAAATAGAAGATTGAGAAATTCACTAAGAGTGTTAAGCAATGTGTTCAGCAGCAATCATCAAGTCTTGTGGAGTGGCTTCTATTTATAACCAACCAGCCAGAGTAACTGTTGAGTCTTGATTCCGGATCTGAAATCCGCACTAGCCGTTGTAACGGCTATTCCGAGCCACTCGGAAAGGATCCGTTGGGATGTGAATGTTGTGCAATGACTCTTGGTTCCAAAAGATGGTCCAATCAATTGGTGGTGACTAAAAGCTATGGTGGAAACAACCGTTAGGCCTAAAGTTAGAGTTTACTAGTTTTGGAAACAAACAACCCCGACACGGTGTCCGAGTTATGTCCGAAGTAGCCAAAGCTTGTCTCATCGGTGTTTAACGGCTAGAAGCCAGTTGCTTTTGAATTTTTAAAAAATAGATTAGCCTCGTTTAAATAACCTACAAAAGCAAACCAGATTCGTTCTCAAAGTATAAAATACTTTGGTCCAAGATTTGGCACAAATAATAATTAAATCGGAGTAATTAAATACTTAATTATCTTTGGCCTAAAAGAATGGAATTTTCTAAGTCTAATATTCAATATGCTCAAATTTCATCTTGAGTCAATCCTAAAAATGCCAAGTTAGAAAGAGAAAAATATCAGAGTATAAGAACTTGATCCGATCAAATAATCCTCAAGGAATTAAAGTGACTTAGAATAAAGAATTAACGTTGTAATTCACTTTGCATTGAAATACAAAGTCGAGTGCTTAGATTAAAAGTGTTAGAGAAATTATTTGAGCATGCGATGGTTCCGAGTGATGTATGAGTGAGTTAGAAACACCATTGTAGGAGATATGCAATAAAGCGCTTTCGAGTCAGTCGAACAGAATGAAAACTTCGATATGAGTTTCTATAAGACGCAGAATGACTTAGAATCAAAACCTAAGAGAGATAGAGATTTATACCTAAGTCTTTAATATCCCCCTTATTGATGAAATGCATTCTATACTTAAGATAGAAACTTGTTAGTTCAAAACATGAGTTTTCATTGTTAATGATCGAACAAGAAATAACATTCTCTCAAGTATCGAGTAGAGAGTGACTGGAAATACTTATAAGTTATAGTTCGGATCATATCATAACTCGGAACAGTTGTGCGGATAATAAATCGAGCAAAGAAAGAGAGAGAAAAATGTCCTCCGTGCGGTGCATGACAGGAAAAGCATGAATTCTCAATGCCTCTTGGTAAACTAAAAGAGCATCCTATAAGGGAAAAGGTACCACCTCCCTAACAATTAAGCCTAGTTGGTCCTGTCTAGGTTAGCAAGACTGAACCTCCTCTAAAAGATGCTCTTAAGGGTAAATCCTAATTGTCAAAATTAAAAGCAACTATATTCGAGGTCTGCCTAAATGCAACATGCCTAATGCAAACCACCTTAAGAAAACTCACAACTCAAAATTTCAAGTGTCACCCTCTTAATAAGTGACACATTGCCAGTGGAGTCGCCACTATAGGAACCACGACCCGTCCCCCGTAAAGGGAACCAGATTGGGACCGAACTTCCCCACGAATGTCAGGTCTCTTTGGTTTTTGATGATAATTTTGAAAGCTTATTAGAAATGGGGATGTACATCTTATTGAGATTTCCAATTTTTATAATTTAATTTGAAACAGTTTAAACGGAATATTGAATGGTGATTTTATTAATCTTATTTTAGAAATTATTTTAAGAAGCCTCGCGATGTTATTTCATAATTTATGATATTAAAAAATTTAAATTCAACTCTGCTGCAAGGGTTTTGGGCCAAAATAGTGTGAACACACTGGTTTGGACCAAAGCCAAGCTCCGGCCACCGGCCGGCGCTGGCGAGCGCTAGGGCCGACCGATGTCCGACACCGGCTATGGGGCCCGACTAAAGGGTTAGTCTCGGTCCATTACTCAACCTATGAGAAATAAACTATTTTTTTTGCCACTTTAAATCAAAATTTTTGAGGTGCACTTTTAGGAGAAATAAAATGGAAAAGGAGAGTCGGTAGTCGGTTTTGAGAAATAAAAACTAACAAAAATTTAAAAATAAATCTCTTCTAATATTAGTATTGGAATAGTAAGCTTCAAAGAGGTTAAAAATTGACTTCATCGGTTTAGAACCGTGAATCTAGATTCGGGCTTAAAGGTAAGAAATGTAGGGATAAGCCCTTCCATTCCGCTTGTCAATAGACGTCCTCTACTAATTTGAGTTGTGAGTTTAGGAAATGTGTTTCAAACAAGCATACAACATGCGAGAACGAGAATTTAAATCAACAAAACATGCAAAGAAAGCAATAAAAGCAATTAAAAACGCAATGAAGAAAGCAATAAAAATCGAGAAAAAAAAGCGAAAAGGAAAGTGCAAAAATAAAATTACAGCAGGTGAGGAGGAAATAAAAATGACTACATCTTAATCCACAATAAGGTAAGTAATAAAATAACAAAATAAATAAAAACGTAGAGGATTGAAGGCGGATCCGGCACCCTCAAGTTTTCTCACATGCCGATCTTAAATCACAAAACGGATCCGGAAACGTGATGGTGGATGATCATTATTGAAATTGACTATCTGTGCAATTTTTGGAGGCGGATTAGTGTAGAAGAATGATGAGATGCTTGGTAGAGTAATGATTAGCTAAAAAATAGCTAAGAGATCGGGATACGGATGCAGCATTCAGTAGCTCTTAGCTAAATTTCAGCAGCGTGTGGCATAAGCATGCTCATTCTCCGAATGAGGACTAAAGCTCTTTATTTATAGAGAAAATGTTAGGTCACAAAAATGACCTAAAGAACACTCAACTAGCCAACCAAAATGTAGAATTAAACCGGCTAGAAAATATTAAAAAATCAGATAAAATCGGCTTCAACCGAAAATCCTCCGGGAAGGATCGAGGACCGCGGAGGCGGCCTTAAAATGACGTCATTTAGAAAACAATCCTTCTACGCTTGAGCTGGTCTCTAGAGCATAATGCGAGTGCTTTAGCATAAATTCGCTCGAAGCGCGACGTTGGCCTTGTACGATGTCTATTGGTGTCGTTGGCTTCGTGTCTCGATATGACACTTGGTGTTAAGCGCAGCGCTTTGGTGAAAATTCCCCGAAGTGTGATATCCGCCTACATGACGTCGTGCGGACATGTTGAGCTTTGTGTCTCGGTTGGATGCTGAAGATGAAACGCAGTGTTTAGCGAGTAGCAAGGCATGATATGCGACGCCGACCGGCGTTGACATGGAGCATTGACACAAGCTTGGACCGGCAGAAAGAAAATGGGTTTGTGGGCCGGCCCAAAATAAAGAAGGTCGATTATTGGCGCTAAGGGTTTTTTTTTCTGGTTTATCGGCTTTTGTCACGCTAATCGGACTCGATCATGATCCGAATCTACAAACGGGATCGGGATTTCATCACCGGGATAACAAAATAAATAAATTGAGAAGGGATGACACATTTTAGGTGTCCGCACATACTTGCATTTTTTGTCCATCATCTAAATTCATCCCTAATTAGGAAATTTTTTATTTGCATTTTAGCCAAATTAAAATTTATCTCAAATAGGTGAGTCTTTTTGCATTTAGCTGAAATCAAATTCATCCCTAATTAGGAGAGTTTTTTATTTGCATTTTAGCTAAACTAAATTCATCTCAAATAGGTTAGTCTATTTTGCATTTAGCCAAAATCAAATTCATCCCTAATGAGGAGAGTCTTTTTATTTGCATTTTTAGCCAAATTAAAATTCATCTCAAATAGGTGAGTCTTTGTTTACATTTTAGCCAAATTAAAATTCATCCCAAATTAGGTGAGTTTGTTTGCATTTAATTCATCTCATTCTAGGTAATTAGCCAAATCAAATTCATTCCATTTGCATCATTGTCAATTTGCATTCTTTATGTGCATCCAAATATAAGAGCATTCTCTCTTTTCCTGGTCTCTTCGGGTTTAGTGCTTATGCCCCTTCTCCCCAAAAGCTTATTTCTTCTAGCATGGTCCCGAGCACTTATCTTTTTGGCTGTAGAATAGGGAAGCTTACTTCAACTGGGTTTCACCGAAATAGGGGTTCGAAAATGTTAGAATGATTCGAGTAGGGAGTCCGAGTACCGCATGTCCGCCTTCAACACCACGATCAACTCTAGAGTGACCAACCTTGGTGCACTTAACACCGATTCAATCAATCTTCCATGATCGGATAGTACCTAAAAACAATTCCCCTTCAATGGAGGAAAAACCACAACTATCTCCCATTATCTATTTGATTAAGGAATCCTTAACTAAAATGGAAGCTCGGATTAAGGCTCAAGATAAAAAAGAATAGAATCCACATATGAAAATCTCAAGATTCTTCAAAAAATAAGGAAAACCGAGGAAAGGGCCACCACCTAATAGTGCACCTCCTAACGGTCCACCACTTAATGGTCCACCTCATACTCAACCTCCTCTAGAATTTCACCCCGAACCTAAGTCCGATTAACGAATAGATCGAATAGAGAAGTTGTTGCATGAGTCTTCAATGTTTCATGTTTATTAATTAGCCTAGTGATTCACTTCAATCACTCAAGGGAAATTACGCCCAAACTTCACAATGTCCGACATTAAGTTCCACGGGACTAAAAACCCTCACCACCCACGCAAGGAACTTTGTGGGGGTAATAACTTTAAAGAATTTACCATAGGACATATAACATGTCATCTTCCCATGGACGTTTGACAAACACGTCATGAAGTGGTACAATGTCTGTCGACCCACGCAAGGTCACAAGCCGACAAGATCTTTGGAGTGAGTCCTTACATCAATAATCCTACAATACCGATCTACCGGTTAATTTTCGAGACTTAGTGCTAATCAAGCAAGGAGACAAGGAGAGCTTCACCGATCACTCGCTGGGGGTAAAGGTGACCATATCGCCGATCAACCCTCCGAAAAGGATCGAGGTTAGACTCATCATTAAAAACCTAAAACCTACCTATCATTAGCACTTGAAGTTCACATAGAGATGTTGGCATGCTAATAGAAAAGGAACAAGCATCCACAAAAGCCACAACTAGCTAGAAGATCATCCAATGGGCCCATCACTCATCAAGGATACTAATAAAGTGTGCGTTTTCCTTTTTTCAAGATCCATCCTAGGTCTATTTGTTTTTCCCGTTTCCAAAACAAAACAAAAAAAATGAACATTCTTTTTTTGAACTACAAAGGCCTCGATTTCCAATATAGCGGATACATATGAAGATCATGAGGTCCGACCCTAATCCTAATCTCGTTCCGATTCCCATTTCTAATTCCTCAATTTAAAGTCACTTTGCATATCCAGAGGAGTAGAAATAGATCAGGGAGCATTCCTTTCTAATCCGACACCGAACAATAAGGTCAAAGTCTCGTTATTCAGCAGCAATACTTTGCATTTCAAGCGACCCTTTTTTTTTTATTGTGCTCTACTTTAGGAAGTGGGGCTCAAGTGAAATTTTGGATTTCTCTTTTTAAATTCTTCACATAATCTTAATAAAAGAATGCATTTGTTCTTACAATAGAGTCTTGCATTAATCTCCTTTACATGAGTCAAAGTCCTAAAAATACCAAAATTAATGACAAAGCACCCTCAAGACTCGGACATCGCTCCGCACTTTTCCGAGTTCTAACAAAGGAATCGGGTATAAGAATTTCTCACTTATAGAGTTTTGATTCCAAGGCATTCTCTATACCTTAGAAACTTTTCCGAGTGATATAATATTTTTCTCTAAGTGATATGACATTGACTTCATGTATTTGTTGTTTGTCTCTAAGTGATTCGAGAAAACGGATATGCACTCACGTCTGTCTCATTCAGCTCCGAGTCCCTCATCACTTAGATTTATCGCATGTTGAAGTGACTAGTATTTCGCTTAACCGCACTCGAGTCCGACCTCGTGTTATAAGTCCTATTCTGTTGTAGTCGGCGCTTCTAGTCCGAACCATGCTTAGTCTAGATCAAGTTTGCTTCACTCGATATTCGTTGTATAACTTGATTCTCGCTTAGACTAACTCGGATGGAATTTTGAGTTTCATGGATATTAGACTCGGAAAATTCCATTCCTTTTCCGACTCGGATAATTAATCGAGTCAATTATCTTAATTATATTATTATCTATGTCAAATCTTGGACCAAAGTATTTTATACTTTGAGAACCAATTTGATTTACTTTTGTAGGTTATTCAAACGAGGATACACTTTTTGAAATACAAAACTAACCTAGGCATCAAAACGTTAAATCACCAGCGAGACATGGCTTTTCCCGTTCTCCGACCTAGCCCCGGAAAATTGTGTCGAGGTCGTCTGTTTCAAATCCGGAAAACCGAAATGCCAAGCTTAACGGTGGTTTCCACCTTATCTTTTAAGACACCGCCGAGTGGTTTTGGGACTTCCAAAGAAGTTAAGAACCGTTGTCCAACGTTCATATTTCAACGGATACTTTCCGAGTGACTCGGAAAGTCGTTAACAACGGTCACAAAGGACTTCCGAGTCGGAAGATGGAGATAACGGCTACTCTGCCTGGTCATCTATAAAAGGAAGCCAACTCATAAGACTTGAAGATTGTCGAACCTGTTGTTAATACATATACTTGAGCAAAGTCATTGTATTCAATCTCAATCTTCTACTTACAACTCCCACTCGTAATTCATTACTTTCGAGTTGTAAGGTCTTGTACTTAGTTACAAACACTTTCTTCTTACTTTCTAAGTAAGGTCCCTTGATTGAGCTGTAAGGGTTAACTCAGCTTCGGTTGTCCCTAGCTATAAGGGTGATCTCGGCTAGGAAGTACTATATCGGATAAGGGAACTTCGAGTCTAGGAAAAACTTCTAAAGAGTTGTCTAAGGGAGCAACTCGAGGTTGAGTTAGTCTACGGTATTTTGTGGACTCAAAATAGTGGATTTGACTTCATGCTTGGATTAGCACGGTCCGTGGTTTTCCGCCCCAGGAGGGTTTCCACGTAATCTCTGTGTCTTTACTTTCCGAGTACATTCTAGACTCGGACATTTTCTCACTGCAGACTTGAATCGCTTCCTTACTTTTCTCGAGATTCCGAGTTCATACTTTTCGACTTTGTTGTAGACTCGAGAATGCGCTTCGTTTGTACTTTGGCAAAAAGAGCTCAATCTTCACGAAAATCCTCCATCACCCTATTCACCCCCTCTAGGGTGACTCGAGACTCTCCCGAGCAAACCTTCAATTGGTATCGAGCCTAGCCTTTCGGAAAGGATGTAACCATCCAAAGGTTTAAAGATCAAATGGCTCGGAACAACGGAGAGTTCGATGAAGGAAGATCTTCCGACGACACCACCAAAATTCAAAGGATCAAATTTCGTGCACTTGGAAGAAGCTCATGGATTGCTTCCTCCTGGATCATGATGAAGATGTTTGGGACATCATACAACAAGGAAACTACATTCCCATGAAGACAGAAGAATTTAGAATCATTCCCAAGACTAAGGCCGAGTTCACTCCAGGTGAAGCAGAGAAGTTCGAAAGAACTTCAAGGCAACGAACATTCGATGTGCACCATCGGCTCGAGAAGAATATAATCGAGTATCTACCGTGATTCAGCCAAAGAAGTGTAGGACACATTGGTCAACACTTACGAAGGCACAAGCCAGGTCGGACAAGCGATGATCGGTCAATATCTTCATAAATATGAGCTATTCAAGATGGAGCCAGAAGAGAACAACACTCGGATGTTCATTTGATTTACTGAGATTACCAACAATCTCAAATCTCCGGGTAAGAAGATTACCCACGAGGAAATGTGCATAAAGATACTCGAAGCCTACCAAAAAGAAGATGGGGTCCAAAGGTGACTGCCATAGAGGAGGCTCGGAACCTATCACTTCTAAAGCCGAGACGAGCTCATTGGGAAGCTTCTCACTCATGAAATCCACCTGGAAGAGGAGGATGCTGAGGGCAACACAAAAAGAACATAGCACTGAAAGCCTCGAAACCCGACAAGCAAATCTGAGTTCCTCCGACTCAGAAGAGGATCCCATGGCACTTATTGCAAGAGGTTTCAAGAGAATAATGAAGCACAAACGATGGGAAGAAAGGCCAAAAGAAGAATTCTACAAGAAAGATGAGAAGGACAGGAAAAAGTTATCTTTAACTAAGAATTCCGGATGTTTTGAGTGTGGCAGCAAAGACCACATAGTCAAAGACTGTCCAAAGAGAAAAAGAGACAGAAAGAAGAAAAAAGGCTATGATGGCAACATGGAGCGATGAGGACTCATCGGAAGATGACGAGGACTCGAGACGACTCAAAATGTCCGATGGCAATCTCTAACTCGGAAGCTGAAACGAGTCGGACTCGAGAATCGGACAATAAGGATTCTAATCCTCAAGAGGTAATTGAATATTTCCTCAAATTCTCCAAAGTTGATTTGGCTAAGTATATTTTTACTTTGGAAGAAAAGTCCAATTCGACTCTTCTCGTTTCAAAGAACAACTTGAGTTAATTTCTTCGAGAGCATTTCTTTGAAAAATGAATTGGAAAAGCTGAGACTTACACTCGAGAAAACTCAAGACTAGTGCTCAATCTAATGAGGCCGAGTCCGAGTTACTTAGAAAAGAAAATGAGCGGCTAAAGCAAAAGCTCATTGAGTCTCAAGATCTGGTCTTAAAATTTACTCAAGGTCAGAAAAACCTTGACATGCTCTTAGGATCTTAATGTGTCTCCTTCAGAAAAGAAGGTCTTGGTTTCAACAAAGAGGAAATCCAATTCCTACTCAAAACTATTCAAAAAGGATTCCGAAGCTGTAAAGTTCGGGAAAGATGAGCATGGTCCCATTCATAAAAATGAAGGGAGGACTAAGCCTAAAGCGGTTTATAAGAAGAAACCATCTTCTTCAGTTTCCAAAGGAAATGTTTTCAAAAAGAAAGAGACACGAGACTCGGTTCTCTAAAGAAAAGACTCGAGAATCGGACTAAACCCAAAGTCATTCAAATGCGGGTTCGAAAAACGTTCTTCCTCGAGAAAAGGACCACAGTAAAGAATGTTACTGGGTTCATTAGAGGAAGTGAAAAGGGTTAGATTGTCTCTGTTTTGCAGGTCACTCAGAAGAGATTAAAAGGACATTGGTACCTTGACGGTGGATGTTCACGTCACACGTCGGGAGACTCGGGACTCTTCTCCGAGTTAGAAAAACATAAAGGAGGAAAGGTCACTTTTGGGGATGACAAGCAAAGGCAAGATAGTTGGGATAGGCAAGATTGGAAAAGGAAGCAATTTGGTTAGTCCAGTTTACCTTGTCAAAGGATTAAAGTACAATCGCTTAGCATCTCTCAATTGTGCGATAAAGGTCAAGAGGTAAAATTCACTCGGACCAACTGTTACATTTCGATGTTACCACCAAGGAGATCAAACTATCGGGTAAAAGATCGGGTAACACTTGTATTATTCCTCTTTCGACCCGAGTCAGAATTTATCTTGCTTAAAAGCATCTCTTCATGATGACTCATGGATATGGCATCGTAGATTAGGCCATATTAGCATGCATACTATCAAGAAATTGGCATCTCATGGTTTGGTTAGAGGTTTACCTAAGCTGTGTTTTTGAAAAAGATAAAGTTTGTGAAGCATGCATAAGAGGGAAACAAGTCGGATCTTCATTCAAATCTCTGAAGATAGTTTCCACATCCAAAGTGCTTGAGCTGCTACATGTGGAATTATGTGGTGAAATCCCAGTTAAGAGTCTCGGAGGTAAATCATGTATATTTGTTATTATTGATGATTATTCACGATTTACCTGGGTGTGTTTTCTTAAGCACAAAAATGAAGCATTCAAGGAGTTCAGCAAGCTCTGCAGAAAAATCCAAGTTGAGTCGCAAACTCGGATTCGAGAGAATCGGAACTGACCATGGAAGAGAGTTTGATTACTCGGAATTCTTAGAGTTTTGCGATAAGAATGGAATCTCTCACAACTTCTCAGCACCAAGAACTCCTCAACAAAATGGAGTAGTGGAGAGAAAGAATAGAACTCTTGAAGAAATAGCAAGGACAATGATGATTGAGCACAACTTACCTTACTATTTACGGGCTGAGGCGATCAACACAGCCAATTACACTCTGAATAGATGCCTCATCGGACCCATATTGAAGAAAACACCTTATGAGCTCTACAAAGGGAAGAAACCAAATATTTCCTATTTCAGACCATTTAGATGTAAGTGTTTCGTTCACAACAATGGTAAAGATCACCTGACCAAGTTTGATGCTCGGTCGAGATGAAGGTATTTTTCTGGGTTATTCATCTCACGAGTAAAGCTTATCGCATTTTTAATAAGAGAACTAACAAAGTGGAAGAAAGCATCCACCTTGTATTTGATGAGCTTGAACAGGAAAAACCAAGTGAGTCTTCATACTCGGACTTGAAGCTCAGCAGAGAAGATGATAATGATGAACATAAGACTCAAGCTCAACCGGCTCGGAATGAAGTCACTCGGAACGAAGTGACTCGGAATGAGACAACTCAAGAGCCTGCTTAGAACGAACAAGCTAATGAAGAAGATCACTCGGAACAAGCTTCGAAAATCAGGAAGCTTAGCCCACAAATCTTGTGAATCGAGAGAACAGGTAGAGCATTTAAGTTCACTTCTAGTCATCCACTAGAAAACATACTATCCGATATCAACGAGTGGGGTAAGAACTCGTTCCTCTCTTCAAAATCTATGTGCATTCACTACATTCATTTCATTAACTCGAACCCAGAAATGCACTAGAGGCCCTAAATGAACCTGAATGGGTAGAGGCCATGCAAGAGGAACTCAATCGGTTCGAAAGAAACCAAGTCCGGACTCGACCAAATGACCTTCGACCACCCGAGTCATAGGAACCAAATGGGTTTTCAAGAACAAAGCTGGATGAAGGTGGGGTGGTAGTCGAAACAAGGCTAGACTTGTGGCTCAAGGTTACAATCAAGAAGAAGGGATTGATTGTGGGGAAACCTTTGCACCTATTGCCGAATTGAAGCTATTAGAATATTGTAGGCATTTGCATCTAGCATGTCTATTAAATTGTATCAAATGGATGTTAAGTGTGTATTTCTCAATGGTTTTATTGAAGAGGAAGTCTATGTCAAGCAACCTCCTGGTTTTGAAAACTCAGAATTTCCAGATTATGTTTTCAAACTTCAAAAAGCTCTTTATGGTCTTAAACAAGCTCCCGAGCTTGGTATGAAAAGACTGAGCAATTTCTTGGTTCAAAATGATTTTAGAAGAGGTTAGATCGACAAAACTCTCTTTATAAAAACCAAGGGAAAGATTTCCTTATTGTTGAAATCTATGTTGATGATATTATCTTTGGAGCTACTAATGAATTTTTGTGCCGAGAATTTTCTAAATTAATGAGTCAAGAATTTCAAATGAGTATGATGGGAGAACTCAATTTCTTCCTTGGTCTACAAATCAAAAAAGAGAAAGATGGAATCTATGTCCATTAATCAAAGTATACCAAGGAGCTCGCTGAAGAAATACAAACTTCAAGATGCAAAGCATGCATCTACACCCATGAGCAGCAGATATAAAACTTGACTCGGACGAGAAAGGTAAAGCAATAGATCGAAACTCTATCGAGGTATGATTGGATCTTTGCTATATCTTACTTCCAGCCGGCCGGATATAATGTTCGGTGTTTGTTTATGTGCAAGATTCCCAGCTAATCCAAAAGAATCACATCTCACTGCGGTGAAGAGAATATTCAAATATCTTGCAGGAACTCGAACTTAGGTCTATGGTACTTAAGAGACTCATAGCCGACCCTCACTGGATACTCGAGATGCGGACTACGCTAGATACAAAATTGATAGAAAGAGCACTTCGGGGCTTGTCAATTTACGGGTCAATCCCTAATATCTTGGCACTCAAAGAAGCAAAATTCAGTGGCTCTATCAACTGTTGAAGCTGAGTATATAGCGAGCTAGAGCATGTTGCACCCAGATTTTATGGATAAAGCAACACTTGAGAGATCTTGGACTTTCTTTCAAATCGGTTCCAATTAAGTGTGATAATCGAGTGCAATCGGCATCACAAAGAATCCAGTTCAGCACTCAAAGACAAAACACATTGAGGTCAGGTATCATTTCTTAAGAGACCATTATGAGAAAGGTGATATTGAACTTGAGTTCATTCCTACTAATCTTCAATTAGCTGATATCTTTGCTAAGCCTTTTGGTGAAGATCGGTTCTGTTTTATTCGGAATGAGCTTGGTATGTTAAATGCATAATTGTGTGCTTTCTTATGTGAAAATATTCATTGCTTTATTATGAGTTATATGCGTTCAAATTGTTAATAACCATTAGTTCGATTGATTCAGTGATACTGAGCCAAGCGTTGTTATTTGTGTAAAGTTTACGAGTCACTTAGAAATCTTAGCTGAGTCGGACTCGGACTTTTGAGAAAAATGGACATCATATTTATGAAATTATCTCTAGATCAGTGGAGAATTTCAGAATATATTTTAAAATTTTTTTCTCTCTCGCTCTCTCGCGATCTGTGATGAAATGCTAGCCGATGGATTTCAAACTACGATGAATCCTAACCGTCAAAGAAGAGAACCGTCAAACCGGTCTAAGGTGGTCGATGGACGAGCCGAGTCGAACGGATAGTTAACGGACGTTTATCTTTCTATATACCTATTCATCTTTGTCTCGTTACTTCACATTTCATTTACTATCTCTCTTGTACGCAAAACTTCTCGCGGAAGCTTTCTACGACTACGAGTGGTCTCTGGACATTTTCAAGCAATGTAAAGATCATCTCAAGTAAGCTCAATTGCTCTCATCTTTTCCTTCTACTCTTTTTCTTTCACTCTTGTCTACCTACTCTCTTCTTCTCTTCCTCAAAAGTTTCATCTTTCTTTCCTCAATCTCAAAAATGCCTAAGAGAGGTAATCATCCCGACTTTCTTGGCTCCTCCTCTAAGAAGCCACGCACCAAAAGCCAAGAAGGCTCAACACCTTCTAAACCTATTGTCACCCAGACATCTCACGCTGGACGACAAGTTCTTTCCAACCACAAAATTTTCGTGGTTGCCCCACATTCAAACCACCGGTGTATATAAATTTCTTTGTTTCAGCGAGTTCATTTACCCCGAACTCGTTTCTCGGTTTACACTCACCTCACTCACTCTCAAGGTGTTCTAAGCTCCGGGGTTCGAACGTTACTGTTCGCATAAACACCTCTCTCCTCCACCGCCTGTTCAAGGTTTCCTCTCTTTTCTTGAACAGCAACCCTATTCCTTTCATCGAAGTCGCCGACGACTTTTTTGAAACATTCGCTAAAGAGTTCCCTGAGTCACGGAAAAATTTTTTAGTGACTCGGTTGAAGTCAAAAGCACGTCTTCTATGCTTCCTGCTGATGAGAACCTTTTTCTCTCGAGCATTCCAGCAAGGAGAACCCCAACTCCAAGCATTTAAAAGCACTTTTTGACATTCTTGAGGGCTACGAAGTAGACCTCTTCCCTTCTATCATTGAGTAGATGGCAGCTGTGTTAGCTCAACTTCAAAATAAGAAGAACACTCCTCTTCCCTTCGGTGCTCTTTTCACCCTTGTTTTTAAACAATTTAAAGTTCCTCTCCCCTCGGACCCTAACGCTACTTACGAGGTCGCCGTTGTCGTCGGCAAAAAGGAACTTTAGGGGTACGGATACCAGGAAACTCAACCTGGTGTCCGGGTACACAACTTAGAGTCGAGGCCCTCTTCTTCACCTCGGACTCGAAAGAAACCCCTCTCTCTCTCCCTGCCCCACCTGGTGGTGCTTCCACCTCGAGTGTCACTCAGTCCCTCTCCTCCATTTTGTCGTCCGCTTTCTGGACAAAATTAATTCTATGTCCTTAAAAATCAAGGACTTGCTCCGGTCGATTAAGACTATCTATCGAGTCCACGACCATCAACCAAAAAACAGCCCAGTCCCAAATTCGAGAGCAGCAAGAACTGGTTCTTGAGATGAAGGGCTTGGTGAAGGAGCAAAAGGAGCTGGTCGAGCTCCTCCAGGAGAGAAGGTCCAAGGCGGCTCGGGACAGGTGGCGACTCGGACACTTCGAAGTGTCCTCGAGCCCGACCATGACCTCCTCGAAAGCGGGGAGGAAGAAGAAGCGGACGCCGAGGAGCTCGCGGCGAGGCAGCTCCTTCGGGCAAGGGGAGGCTCACAAAGAAGAAGGAGGACAGACGGCTAAGGGTCGAGCTGCTCCTCAAGCTATAGTGGCATTACTCGGCTTAGACAACGAGTCCGAGTGAGTCGGAAGACCTAGGCTGTGCTACGACAACATGCGGTGGGTCGGCTGAGCGAGACCCCTCCAGCCTACCGAGGCTCACGGGGAGGAACCCCTAGATCCTCTCGTTCGGATCGGCCACTCGGAGCCGAGCCCTTGACGACAATCCCGGTTCTCCCTCCGCCGCGCTCAAGCACATCGTCAAGATCCTATCGGCGCCGGCGTACCTCTCATCCCTCCGCTTCCACTCGGACATCCCCCTCTCCCTCGTAGGCACCATGCACTATATCACAATTCCACGATCCGCCGATTCTTCTTCTTTACGAAAATTTTTCTTTTGTCCGGACATCAAATTTGTACTACTTGCTTGTATTCTTCCTATTTTTTGTTTTTCTTTGAAAGGCAAGGGGGAGAATATAGATAGAAAATTTGTTGTCTTGTTTAGGGGAGTTTCTTCATCTGTGTACTCTCTTTAATTTCAATGAATTAATACTTTCTCTTCAATTTTCTCTGTGATTATTGATTATTGCAACCATTTACGAGTTAACATTATTTCATTGCTAAGCATATATTCTTTATGATCGATGCATTAAGCTTGCTTTACTTATCCGATTTCATGCACAAGTATTCAAAAGCGGATCTTTATCACTAACAAAGTTTCTGTCTAAGCATGAAATGCCTTTCATCAAAAAGGGGAGATTGAAGACTCGGACAATGTTCGCACTTTTACGAGTTCTAACAAAGGAATCGGGTATAAGAATTTCTCACTTATAGAGTTTTGATTCCAAGGCATTCTCTGTACCTTAGAAACTTTTCACGAGTGATATAGTATTTTTCTCTAAGTGATATGACATTGACTTCATGTATTTCTTGCTTGTCTCTAAGTGACTCGGAAAACGAGATATGCACTCACACTTGTCTCACTCGGTTCCGAGTCCCTCATCACTTAGATTTATCGCATGTTGAAGTGACTAGTATTTCGCTTAACCGCACTCGGGTCCGACCTCGTGTTATAAGTCCTATTCTGTTGTAGTCAACGCTTCGGTCCGAACCATGCTTAGTCTAGATCAAGTTTGTTTCACTCGATATTCGTTGTATAACTTGATTCTCGCTTAGACTAACTCGGATGGAATTTTGAGTTTCATGGATATTAGACTCAGAAAATTCCATTCCTTTTCCGACTCGGATAATTAGTCGAGTCAATTATCTTAATTATATTATTATCTATGTCTAATCTTGGACCAAAGTATTTTATACTTTGAGAACCAATTTGACTTACTTTTGTAGGTTATTCAAACGAGCATACACTTTTGAAATACAAAAGTAACCTGGCTTCAAAACGTCAAATCACCAGGCAGACATGGCTTTTCCCTTTCTCTAACCTAGCCCCGGAAAATTGTGTCGAGTGCATGCTGTTTCCAAATCTGGAAAACTGAAACCCCAAGGTTAACGGTGGTTTCCACCTTATCTTTTAAGACACCGCCGAGTGGTTTTGGGACTTCCAAAGAAGTTAAGAACCGTTGTCCAACGTTCATATTTCAACGGATACTTTCCGAGTGACTCGGAAAGAGTGACTCGAAAGTCGTTAACAATGGTCACAAAGGACTTCCAGTCGGAAGATGGAGATAACGACTACTCTGCCTGGTCATCTATAAAAGGAAGCCAACTCACAAGACTTGAAGATTGCCAAACTCGTTGTTAATACATATACTTGAGCAAAGTCATTGTATTCATTCTCAATCTTCTACTTCTAACTCCCACTCTATAATTCATTACTTTACGAGTTGTAAGGTCTTGTACTTAGTTACAAACACTTTCTTCTTACTTTCTAAGTAAGGTCCCTTGACTGAGTCTGTAAGGGTTAACTCAGCTCGGTTGTCCCTAACTCGTAAGGTGATCTCAGCTAGGAAGTACTAGATCGGATAAGGGAACTTCTAAGTCTAGGAAAAACTTGTAAAGAGTTGTCTAACCGAGCAACTCGGGTTCGATCGATCTACGCTATTTTGTGGACTCAAAATAGTGGATTTGACTTCGTGCTTGGATTAGCACGGTCCGTGGTTTTCTGCCCCAGGAGGGTTTCCACGTAATCTTTGTGTCTTTACTTTCCGAGTACATTCTAGACTCGGACATTTTCTCATCTGCAGCTTGAATCGCTTCCTTACTTTTTACTAAGATTACGAGTTCATACTTTTCGACTTTGTTTTAGACTCGGAATCGATTCTGTTTCTACTTTGGCAAAAAGAGCTCAATCTTCACGAAAATCCTCCATCACCCTATTCACCCCCTCTAGGGTAACTCAGACTCTCCCCGAGCAAACCTTCACACCCTACAAAAGATTATTCAATAAAGCATCATCCATAAAGCCAGCATCAAGAAGGCTACCAACATTACCACCTTTAAGGCTCTATTTGATTTTAAGAAAATTAGAAGGAAAGAAAAAAATGTGGAAAATGAATTTCTTTCCCTTGTTTGAAATGATGAAAAAGGAGAGAAAAAATTTTTGATGGAAAAACTCATGAAAAATTTTATCAATTTGGTCAATGATATTTTCCTTCCAAAATTGAGAGGAAAATGGAAGAAAAAATTCACAAAGAAAGAGAAAATGGAGAAAAGAGAGAGAATTCTATTAAAAAGGTCGTTAAGAATTTTCTCTATCCTCTCAATTAATCAATGTTATTGAGTATTTTCTCTCTGCTCTCCATGACAATGTAGTGATGGGTAAGAAGTTGAAAAAAGATTATACTTTTTTTCCTCTATTTTTCCTTGAACCAAACACAAGAAAATAATTAATTTTCCCTTAAACTTTTTTTCCTCATTACTTTTTTTCCATTTAAGTTTTCTTTCCAACCTATTTTCTTCAATCAAATAGAGCCTAAAGGAAATATTTCATGCCATCAACAAATCAATGCTCGCTAACTCTCCAACATTTGAGAAAAGCTAGACATAGGCACTCAAGAAAAATATGGTAGCTCATACGATCGTAGCAACTCCAAGAATACTTAGGAGAAGATACAAAGTCTACCATACAAACAAAGGAGCTATTATCACATAAACCTAAAAGCTCAAAATTAGAATGGGGCACATAACCTTATTAAATTTCGGATCTTCAAGTAAGACAAATATTCATTCTATTTCAATGAAAGTAGACGATTTCGAGCTTTAGGCCCAATAATGGTCAAGGTTTATACAACTAGTCGAGCTTCGGACCTAACAACGATCAAGGTTCGGACATCCCCGTCGAGCTTCGGACCCAAGAGTGGTGAAGGTTCGGACGCCTCCCTCTCGTCGAGATTCGAGTCTAATAGCGATCAAGATTCGGACATCCCCATCGAGCTTCGGGCCTAATAACGGTCAAGGTTCGGACACCCCTGTCGAGCTTCAAGCCTAAAAGAAGTCAAGGTTCAGAAATCCCCGTCAAGCTTTAATCGTAACAGTGGTCAAGGTTCGGACACCTCGTCGAGCTTTAGGCTTAACAACGGTAAATGTTTAGACACCCCTATTGAGCTTTAGGCCCAACAACAATCAAGATTCAAACAACAATCAAGCTTAAGGCCCAACAACGGTCAAGATTAAGACATCTTAGTCGAGACTTTAGGACCATTCTATAGCCAATTCAAGGCAGTACATTTGAAACATAATTTGGCTAAATATCATTTTCGGGTAACACTTGAATCTATTTACATTCGACTAGCAGACTAACAAAATTGTTAGTGCAGAAAATTTTTAACCAAGCTTCGGACTAAGAATCGTCAAGTGTAGGCCTCTCATATAAGCTTCAAGACATTGATCAAGCCAAGCTCAGGATATCCCGTTGAACTTCGGATCTAAGAAGTGGTCAAGTTAGGCACCTCGCTAGAATTCAAACTTTACTACCCGAGTCAAGTTCAAGCTCACCACCAAACTTCGGACTAAGTACGTGGTCATGTTTAGGCACACTAATATGAGCTTCAAGACTTAATTAGCCAAGTTCACAAATCAGCCAGCCGGACTTCGGGCTTTATTAGTCAAGGCTAGGCTCCTTTATCGAGTTCAAGTCAAGAGACAACTATTCGATATTCTTAAAGTGTACGACGTTGACCTCCTCCCTTTCATCGTTGAGCATAGCTCTTTGGTCCCCCTGGACTAGAAGAAACCCCTTCTTCCTTTTGGAGCCCTTCTCTCTAAATTTTTTCTCACTTCAAAGTTCACCTCCCTAAGGATCCAACTAAATTCTTGGAGCTAGTCGTCTGTCTTGGCCAAAATGAGCTTATGAGTCTATGATACTAGGAAACTACACATGGAATCTGGACCCATTTGTGTGAAATTCCTCAACTTCCTTCTCCCATAAAGCTTGCTCAAGAATATATTCTTTTAGAAGCTTGTCCTTCTCAACCAACCCCTATGCTCATGTTTTCAAGTAGGCGGCTATTGAATTTGCTGCTTTGACTAAATAGATTCAATCAACTATGTCGACCTTCTAAGCCTTTATCCTCGCTTCGACCCCAACCAGGCGGATTAGAGGAAAATTGATTAGAGTAAAACTCTTATTAATGAGCTTCAGGACGCCATTAGAAGGCGGGAAGAGCAGATCAAGCTCCTTTAAGAGCCTCCAAGTAAAGGAAGAAAAGGAAGAGTCTTCCTCGGACTCGGAGGAAGAAAAAGCGAAGAAGAAGGAAAAGTTGTAGCACGGGATATCTCCTCTTCGAGGACATAGAATTAACTTCTTGGGAAGTTGGAGAAGTTGACAGCTCGGTGGCCCCTCTATCTCCACAACCATTCAACATGCTCCAAGTGAGGGCTTAGACGTGGAAGAAGAACAAGAGCAACCCCTCATTCGATGTAGGATAACACAGCAAGCTGGCTCAACTCTGCTCGAGATAAAACCCTCTTCATTGGTTCCTCCACCGTTGCCGGCCATGTAAGCCCCGAGCTCATCCCGACTATTTTGTCGGCCATCTTCTTCCAATCGGACTACTCCACCCCCTTATTAATGTTTTTTTCTTTTTCCAACATTTTGTTTCTCCCTACTCCCTTAGTTTTTTTTTTTTTTTTATGAAATGCATAGAGGGAGAAATAGTTAGTTTGTCTAGGGGGAGTACTTTTTAATTTTTTAGTATCTTTTATATTTTTTTTTGTATTAGATCGTTAAGTCAATGATAACCTCAGCTATCTTCTTTGATACAACGTTTTTTGTGATATGATATTTGCATAATTTGTTTAGACTTAAATATGTGTTGCTTTAATGCTTGAATAATCCTCCGATATTAAATTATGAGTTTGCTTTTGATATTTCGATTTACTCGGATAGTTAATGATATAGCTCGGATACATAGTTTTTACACTATGCTCGATAATACTCTTTGAGCTTTGATTTCATTTTTTCTAAGTCTTACTCGCTCTAAGATACAAACTCATCTTTCTAAGTGTTGAATGTCTTTCATCAAAAAGGGGAGATGAAGACTCGGGTATGAATTTATCTCTCCTTGTGGTTTTGAATTCAATTCATTCCTATAAATGAGAAATATTCTTTTTGAGTTTTCCACTTCTATCCGACCTACTCGTAAAGCTCTTTTGAGTGTTCACCGGCTTATTTTTAACTAATCTTTTTAACTAACTTGTTTTACATTTCAAAACAGAATTGCTTGCGTTAATTCTAAAATGGTTAGATTCATTTAGTTGAAATTAATTTGATATGGTAAACACTAAAATATGTCTATATAATTCTTGAACTCATTTATCATTTAAATATAGACATAAATGGAATTGAAATATATTGAATATTATACTCAAAAATTTCGCTTAATTAGGTCAAGCCCAAGGCACAATAGCTCTCTGCTCTGCTGCTTAAAAATATAAGCCTCTTTACAAGACTTAAAGCTTGCTGGAACAATACTTTAAACTCTCATACTTATTATTTTAGCATTCAACTCTTGTACTTAGTTTTTTAACATTCTAAGTTGAACAAGAAAGTCTTGTAATTACTTTCATTTACTTCTACTCATTTCTTCTATATTTCCCTTGACTGAGCTATAATGGTTAACTCAACTCAGTTGTATACCTAGTTGTAAAGGATATCTCGGTTAGGAAATATTAGGGCATATAAGATATCTTCCGTGCTTAGGAAAAATATGTATTGAATTATCTATGGAAACAATTCGGTGAGTTAGTCCTTGTATTTTATGGATCCAAAATAGTAGATTTTACTTGATATTTGGATTGATACCAACCGTGGCTTTCTGCCTTAGAGGGTTTTTACATAAAAATCAACTATTTATTTCTTTTTGAGTCCAATCTAGACTCAGCTTGCCTCTAGGGTCACTCAAAATCTCATGTTCGAACCTTTATACTTCTCTCACCAAATGAACCTCTAGATTCACAATGATATCGAAAAAGAAGGTGGAAAGTACATCTTAAGTTAGAACAATGTAACGATAACGCCACTCTCAAAATCATCCAATTTATATAAATCAACGACTTTGCTAAAAATGGCATTGAAGAAAAAGCAAAGTCTTGTAATATATATCTCATATGTTTCAAGCATCACGATCGTATTGTCACTAGTGGGAATTGTTGCATTAAAACATGACAATCATGACATTTTAACCTAACTAGTCTATAATTAAACATTGAAATGAGTATACTTATGTTTTAAGAATATCTCTATGGCACTCGACTTTCATTAAGGTTTACAACCGTTTTTTCACTTCTGCAAGTATGTATGAAGCCGGAGGCAAAATCGTTTTTCCCCTTTGGTTATGGTGCCAATTCCTCACATATTCTTATTACATGTAAGTCGTGTCTTGTTTTCTCTCTATCCTTGGTCATCCCCGATATGTTCTCAAGAATGCGAATGAGGCTTTCACATATGTTTTTTCTATATACATCAAATCAAGACTATGTCTCACATACAACTCTTTCCAATATGGAAGATCAAAAAATATTGATATCTTTTTCCACACAATCCTGTCAGATTGATGTTCCTATGGCTTGCTGAAATCCACATTAAATTCCTTCTTTTTCCTTTTCTTACAGCAATGATGAGACAATGGAAAAAAATTTCGATATTCGAAATAGGCCATCTTTTTCCCCGCATAAGTCGGCAATAGTCTCACATACAATTGGCCAAGTGTTACATTTGCTACCGAGGTCATCATGCAGGTTGATTCCATTTGTGCAGAACCGAGACGTAGATTCCTTGTCTCCCTACCAAATTCACAAAACTTAGAATCTATCTTCTTCCATTGGAGAATCCATAGGGTTACATAGCTTGTCGTCACAGATTCTTCCGTCGACATGCCACATCAAGGTTTTGGCATCATTTGCACTTGAAAACAAGCGCTTAAGTCTCAATATTATCGGTATGTATCATAACACCTTTGTAGGAGGTTCCTCTCTATTCTCTTGATTGATGTTTTTCATTTTGTTATGAGGTACACCACATTTGGGACATTCATATTTATTGGCATGTTCTTTTCGATACAATATGCAATTATTGGGGCAGGCATGTATCTTCTTAGAACCTATGCCCATAGGAAATAACATCCTTTTTGCCTCATATATACTGCTAAGAAGGACATTGCTTTATGGAAGTATATCTTTCAACACACCGAGCAAGTCCATGAAAAAATTTTGTTAATCAGCCATTAGCAGTTTAATAAACCTAGGATACAAAGACTTCTCTCGAATCAGCTAACAATCGCTCCAATACATGCGGTTGATAAACTAAATCACCTTCCACGTCACGAACCATATCACTAGCTCGATCTTCTACTTCCACACTAGCTTCATACTCATCATGCCCTTCCTCTTCTTCTAAGTTATAAAAAACTCCTCTTTCCTATGCCACATCCTTAGCTTGTAAGATGTGTCAAAGCCATGCTCGAAATAGGTGACTTTTTACAACATTAGGCCTTAATTTTAAAGAGTTAAATGTCTTCCATAAAGATAGAAAATCTACTCATGATTTGATTTGACAGCATGTTTGATGACAATCTCAACAAACTTGTTAACCCCATCCCGATATTCTATGGTAAGTCGATCGCAATAAACCCACGTTCGATCCATAGGTCACCCCCAAAACACAATAAGCAATTCTCCTCACACAATTCCAAAAGTGCTTTCAACATTATGCCAAATAGTATGACATGAAATGCATACAATATTTGTAAAAGTATAAATTGGTAAAAAGTACTTCCAATAAACAAATCTCAAGAAAGAAATCAACTTTAATTTTGCAAATAATTCAAAACAATGAAAAATATAGGGAGAGAAGGGTACCAAGAAGAACATGACTAAGACAGAGAGAGAGAGACACACAACCGAGAGATGGTAGAAGGTGTCATCGGCAGCACTGAATAATAGAGATGAGAGTGTTTGTGAAAGGAGAGCAAAGACAAAGAGCAAGAATGTATTACAACGCCGCCTCGCTAACTTTCTAAGTTTTTGGAATTTAATTTTCACTGCAGTTCCTAGAATGAACTATAGTCGAAAGTCAAGGTTGAACTTATGACTCTAGTTCTATCTAAGAACCGTTGTAATAGGTTAAGCTTAACTTTTGCTATGGTTCTAGCCAAGAACCGTAGTTAAAAGTTAATTTTTTTGTGGATCTCAAGAAGAGTAGGTGTAATGTGTGGAATAATAAATGAGTTCTTACCTCGCTTTGAGCATCTCCTTCTCTCTTTGATTATCTACTTTTAAAAATTTATCTTTTCCTTGGTGAAAATGAGTTCTCACCCTGGCTTTGACAAGGCGGCTATAGACGACACAAGCCTAAATTTACCTCAAGAGAAAAGCAAAGGCAGCAAGATGGAAAAGGGTACATTCACCACTTCATGCACTTCCTCTCGCAAAAGGAACAGGAGTTTGCTAGACAAGTGAAGATGGCAAAGGGTATCCACCTCTTGTTTTCAGTGGGTTTTAAGCAACGTTACTTCAATATATAACTACAAGCTATTTTTAATCTTCAGTCGTGAATCCCATAATCTCCTCCCTTGATGATCTCCCAAAATACTACTTCTTCATAACTCAAAACCATGTTAGCTCTTCGATCGAAACCCAAAAATACAACTTAGCCACTGATCCTTCATGAAATCCTATATTTAGATGTCTGTTTGACAGTTTCTCCACTCATTGTTGACATAAGTGATTATCTATGTACTCGGTTGCCTTATTTAGATGCTTTGATATAATTGGATGCTTTTATGTATTCACTTTGGTTGTATGTTTTATTGAAGAAAATAGAGATACTTTAAACCTTTTTCTTGTACTTAAATCCTCAATTTGCTTCAAACCTTCCACTCTCTTCATGTCCAAAATTTCGTTTTTCTTCAAAAATTATCTTTTTGTTGGATGATTCTCATCATTTGTTTAAAATGGGCATTAATCTTCTTTTGTAGATCATTGATTTTCTTATCTCTTTCATTCAGAATTTTCACAATTTGCTTCATATCATCCCTAGATAATCCCCTAGTCTCCTGTATCATTCCTCTATTCGTTAAATGATATAAAGGGGTATGAGAAACAGATCTATTACTACGGTTTCTATAATGAAAAACCATAGCAATAGGTGAAGACATACCAATTACTATGGTTCTCGAGCTAAACTGTAGTAATTGGTATAACTTGACCTATTAGTACAGTTCTTATAAAAAATGTAGTAATAGTTAAAGTCACTTATTATTGTCGTTCTCATATGAAACCATAGTAATAAGTGCAGCCTCTCCTTTTCATTATGGTTTTGTCTAAGAACCATTGCTAAAAGCCAGCTTTTTATGACCCTCACCTGATTCATATGTAAACTCGAAATGACTCGAATAGCCAAGTTCCAGTTTTTTTTTTTTTTTTTTTTTTTTGCCATCGTCTCATTTTCGGGGTTTTATTTTTCCAACATAAAAGTCAAGGCTACAATTATCATTTCCACCACCGCATTTTTTTCTTTTTATCATTTCCCGGTGAAAATGGGTTTTGATGCTTTCTCGAACGACTTTGAGAAGCTCCGCCCTTGCCTTAACAAGGCAACTATAGAGGATCAGTACCTGGGTAACATCAAGGGGTTGTTCTATGGCCACATCATTTAAGACGCTCTCAACTTTTGATGATCGATTCGATGAAGGATGAGCTCTTAGATTCTACTCACTACTACAAAACAGCAGATTAGCGACGGAAATAGCGATGGAATGTTAGTTGTTAGCGACGGAATTTCGCAATTAGCGACGGAATTAGTGACGGAACTGTTCCGTCGCTGAAAAGCGGGTCGCTAAATATCAGCGACGGAAATTTTCAAGTCCGTCGCCAATTAGCGACGGAATCTCGTTCCGTAGCCGATAGAAATCAGCGACGGAAACTATTCCGTCGCTGATTTAGCGACGGAAATAGGCGACGAACATCCCAAATTTTCGTCGCTAAATCAGCGACGGAAATTACCCCATTTCCGTCGCTGATAGCCGTATTAGCGACGGAATGTCCCCATATTCCGTCGCTAAGTTCCGTCGCTAAGTGGAAGAGACCGTCGCTGATCCGTCATCTGTTCGTGAAAAATTTTGTATATTATTTGCTAATTATTCGTTATCCTAGTACGTAACATTGTGAATGGATATACAAATCCACCATTCACATATGTGACACTTACATTTAGCATTTACATATGCCGGCCACAAATAATTCATCAAAGTTGGATATACAAATCCAACTTACATATTCAACATCATCAACAACCATAACATAGTTAAAACAAATTTGTAAATAGTTCGCAAAGTGATGATCACCAATATATACAAAAGTTCACATTTGAATTCACTCATCCTCTTCCTCATCCTCTTCCTCTTCCTCTTCCTCTTCCTCTTCCTCTTGTGGTTGTGGTGGTCGACGGTGCGATCCGGATGCTTGCCGAGACTGCAGAAATTCATTCATACGTGCTATTGGCTCAGCTGAAACCGTCGACTCGTGCCTTCGGATGCCGATTTTGTAACTCAAGCAGCCGGCAATGCTCAATCCAGTGATGTACCTCAGAATTTAAATTATGCACTCGTTGCTCTCCATTCCGAGTCATCCGTAGTAGAAGGTTTCGGTGATTTGAAGGACATTGTTGGTTTCAAGTTTCTAGCCTCGGATCCAAATCCATAAATGCGACCTTTCTTGTTCGCATTTGCTTTGACCCACAACTCTTGTTGTGAAGGGGTGGATACATGATCCTCGAAGAGTTGGGGTCATCACTGGAAGTTTGAGTGGGTTGAGTGTTTTGCAACTCTTCCCACTCTTTTTGAAACTTCTACTCGAATATAATATAAATATTTTAGGCATGTAAATATCATGAGTTGTTAATGAAAACAATAGATAGAAAAATATGTGGAATTCATATATACAGTTACTCACGTAAATGGCCTTGGATTTTTTGTCCACCCATTCGTCCTTTTTTGTTTTGTGCGTGCGTGCAAATAGTTGGGTCGGTAGAGGCTGAACTCCTTTAAGCTCCTTCATCTAAAATTGAAAACAAGTTAGTCGAGAATCAATTCACCAATATGAACATGTTAACAGTTGCATGCGTAATCAATAAGAACGGGGTACGTACAAATCGCCGCTTATGCTCCGTCATAGGGATTGAGCCACACGTATGGAGTGATGAACCAAGTCCCCCCGATCAGCATGACGGTTTTTCCGAGCTTGCTCTTAGAACTTCTTGTACTCGGCAGCTTCCCAATATTCGAGCAACTCGCGCCGTAGGTTGTCACCCAACCATTTCGGCTTCTTCTTAGTTTTCCTCGCCTTGAGCATGAAGTCCTTCAAGCGATCACTGCCTTTCTTTTCAAAATTTCTTCCGATTTGGACTTCATCGGTTGGGGACCACGTGAAAAATTTCTATATAAATAAAAACGTCGTTTATACGTTATGAAATTAAAATATAATGTTCGAACATGCACAATAAGTGATTGTGTTATCTCGAACTCGGAGAAAACTAATGATGTGTCATTACCTTAAACTCAGAAAACCATTGATCATGTTGTGATCGAGGGACTTTACCCCATGTAGGCCAAGCTCCATCGTATTTGCTTTGGAAGATGTGGGAAATCATACCCACAACTTTGTCAATGGGGTAGAACTTAATCAATTCAACATATAAAATAGTTAGTTCAACTAATAACTAATATGCTTATTTTATTTTATTATTTATTATCACACTCACCCTTCACCATCCGGCTTAATTCGGATTTTTCTCGGCTGCTAGCGCTACTTGATTGAAGACAAGGATCCTCGTTCCTGTATCGGCTGGTCCTTCATTTGTAGGCATTTGTGGTGGCCGTTGTTCGGAACCAACGTGGATGCGTGGTACATTATTTGTACCATATTGTTGATATGTATATGTACTCAACGGGTTTGAGTACATATGGGGTTGCTGAGAATATGGAGGGTTTAGAAAGAAAGGCCCACCCAGGTTTTGCATGTGTGGGACATTTGGGAGTTGGAAAAAGGGAGGGTTGGGAATAAATGACCCCCCAATGGAGTTTGGTTGTAAGGGGAGTGTGGAGATAGTGTTCCACCGGCAGGAGTTTGAAGGTTCCGAGGGTTTTGAGAGGGGGTAGAAGTGCCGACATCATTACCTTCCCCATCGGTAGAGGTGTTTCTAGCCCTTCCCGAGTAGCCGATCTTTTGGTTCCGCCTCTACCTCTCTCCATTTTTCTGTACATAAACAAGTAATTCACACTATTAGTAAACATCCAACGGTTCAAGTGATTTAATATAGAACAACATACAAACAATAGTAAACATATGCACATGTAAGCGTTAGATATAACTCAAGCATGTGAATAAAGTACGCTTCAATGGTTTCACTTTCATTACATTAATAAGAATTCATTCGATGACAACATAAATGAAAGTTGTACAATAAAAAACAAACCCAACAAAACCACATTATCAACTACTCATCATCCTCATCATCAGTCCTATCATCATCTTCTTCACTATCCTCTTCGGCGTCATTGAATAGGGTATGTTCTTCTTCATCATCGGTGATATTGTCATCATCCCATTCCCCTTCTTCATCTTCTTCACCTTCCTCTTCTTCACCAACATCCTCAATCTCATCTTCTCGGTTTAAAATAAAATCATCAACTAATTCTTCTGCTGAGCTTGAGTTATCAACCAAAGTTTCGGCAAAGTTTCTGTTATTGGATCGATCTGTACTCCATACTATCCTCTTGGAATGCACGGGAATAGTATATTGGTCATCAACTCGGCCCTCGGTTTTGATGCCACAACGATGAACCAATTCAGCTTTTCTCTAGGGACCCCTTGTGGATATGACATATAATACACCTGAGTTGCAATGCTAGCAAATATGAAAGGATCGTACTTACGATACCGCCTTGTACGATGCACTTTGACATACGAACTAAATTTATGGCACCGAGTTCCCGAGGACGACTAGGGTCAAACCAATCGCATTTAAACAAGCACACACCTTTTTATTGGTTCACCAACATATTCAACTTCAACAACCTCTTGCAAGATGCCGTAGTAATTATTTTGAACATGTCCTCCATCGGTTCCTTTCACACAGTACACCACAATTGAAGGTCATTCTCCCTTCATTTCGAGCCTTAGTATGAAATAACATTCCATTCACCGTGTACGCTGTCCATGTTTTCACTCTCCTTAAAGGACCTTGAGCTAGTTGCATCAAGTAAACATGCTTTTCATCATGATATACTTGATAACAATGAATCTGTGTCAATAACATAGTGTTTGTTTAGTTTATTACAATGGAACAACCGATACTAATAAAGTTGTGGCACGAGTAATAAGTAACAACATATGATACTCACAGCTCCGTTGAACCACTCTTTGAACTCACTTTCCACCATTGCATCAATTGCAAGCATCACTAACATCACCATACATAGCTCGTTTTTGGTGTTCGAATAGGCTGAGTTCAAAGATTTTATTAAGATGACATCATCGTTCGAATTAAACTATAAAATTATTGAAACGAGTGTTCATTAGACAAGAGATACTCACTCAAGGTAAGGTTTAACTTCGGCACAGCTTCAAGTAAAACATGCAGAGGTGCGGCCGTCTTTTCCTTATCATCAAGGAAACACGGACCGCACTTCCCAATCGGAGCACCTTCCGGTATGAATGCCAAAAGAGTAGGATTGTGGTTTGGAACTTCGCAGTCCTCATTTTGTCGACTTCTAGTGCGCATACAAGGCACGTTAGAGCCGAAATAGTAAGAGGCAAAATGTGTTTCTTCAAATCGGGCGTACTTTTCAGCGATACTCCCTTCAGAGCTTCGATTTGTTTCCTATGGATCTTTTCAATCGGCCAAAGAACCTCTAAAATGGATACATCCACCGATACTGTACCGACCACCCAATTTTGCTTCCTCCGCTAAATGAACCGGCAAGTGTTCCATCACATTGAAGAACCCAGGAGGAAATATTGTTTCCAATTTACAAAGGGTTATTGAAATATTTCGATGTATTTGCTCTAACTCCGCATCCCGTAAAACAGTATGAGCAAAGGTTCTTGAAGAACTCACTAATTTCAATGAGAGGCGCTAAAACCTCGTCCTGGAGTGCACTAAATGCTATTGGAAGAAGGCTCTCCATGAAAACATGACAATCATGACTTTTCATGCTATGGAACTTAGTGGAGTTTGGGTCGACAAGGTATGAAATGTTAGAGCAAGAATCATCCGGCATTTTCAACTCCCTTGCCCATTCACATATTGCCCTCTTCTCGCTCCAACGTTAACACATATTTTGCCTTCGATTTGAGAAGTTTACCAATGACTCCATGCTTTAAATTCAACTCTACACGATCACACAACTCTTCCAAATCCATTCTTGCCTTGATGTCATCCTTTGATTTACCAGGAATATCCATAACAGATGTTAATTATATTCTCAAAAAGTTCTTCTCAATGTGCATCACATCTAAGTTATGGCGGAGCAATTGATCTTTCCAATATGGCAGCTCCCAAAATATGCTTTGTTTTGTCCAATTATGATCCTTCTTAAACCCCGAAATGTTAATTTCCTGCGCTTCGTTACTTTGGGAAAGATTTCAACCCATTGTTTTATTTCTTCCCCGTATAACGACGAGGAGGACCCGAATGTACGGTTTTGCCTTTTGTAAACGATGTGCTGTTCCTTCGAAACGCGTGACTTCGAGGCAAAACCGCCGATGAAAATCAAACCATGAAAATTTTCGGCCATTTCTAAGTTTAAATGCTTTTTTTGATTCATACATACCGGGCATGACATGGCACCATGCGTACTCCATCCGCACAACATACCATAGGCCGAGAAATCATTAATGGTCCACATCAACGCAGCCTTCATGAGAAAGTTCTCACCTTTAGAAATATCATATGTTTCAACACCATCTTCCCATAGTGTTTTCAACTCATCAATAAGAGGCTGCAAGTACACATCAATTTTATTTTTCGGATTCCTCGCCCTGGTATGATACATGTCAAGAACATATAAGGCGTCGTCATGCATAACTCGGTGGTAGATTATATGGCGTAACAACGATCGGCCGATTGAATAAGACCTTGCGAGTTGGCTGAATGGATTAAACCCATCCGCGCACAAACCAAGTCTTATGTTTCTAGGTTCAGTAGCAAATTCGGGGTGAACTCTATCAAAATGTTTCCATGCTTCACCATCTCGAAGGATGACAGAGGACACCATCTTTTCTTACATTCTCATAATGCCATCTCATGTGTTCTCGCCGTGGTTTTTGAAGCAAACAAGCGTTGAAGTCTTGGTATTAACGGCAAGTAATGCATCCTTGCAAATGGAGTTCTTTGACTTTTGCCATGTCTTTCCCTTTGACGCTTCCATCTCGCATGACCACAAAACTTGCATGAATCAAGGTCACTGTCCTCTTTGTAGAACAACATGCAACCTTGTCGACAACAATCAATTTTTGAACATCCATCCCAAGATTTTTAATGACCTTCTTTGCATGGTGAATGTCACGAGGAACTCGGTTATCAGGCGGACAAATCTCCTTCATAAGTTGAGCAATTTCATTAAAGCAATTTTGAGGCATGTTGTAGTCGGACTTAATGCTCAACATTCTAACAAAGGGCGCACAACTCAGTGTTAGTTTCATTTCTTGCCCACAAAGGTCGTTGCGCAGCCTCAACCATATTAAAGAAACTTTGGGCATGGGTATTTGGAGGCTCACTTGTGGAGTTTTGATTTGAGATCATAGCATCTCGTGACCATATCATTCATACGGTCGATATTTGTTTCGACATCGCCGTAGTTCATATGATTGGCGCCACCGTCGTCGTTGAATACGTTAGAAACCATTGTTTGCTCCTCATGTAAATGAGGATCTATTTCTCCATGACTAGTCCAATACCAATAGTTTGGAAGAAAACCATATTGATAGAGGTGCAACTTAACTTCATCGGGATCCTTATACTTCCGATTTCGCATTTGCGACATGGACACCTATATTGTTGATTATGCACAAATTCTGATTGGCTTCTAGCATGTGCATCAAACTCCTCAACCTTGTCTAAAAACTCTTGTCTATACCCAACTCTACCGGGTAATAACCTACGATACATCCATCTACGATGCGTAGGCCCGTCCATATATATTCCGATTGAAATTTAACAATTTATTACATTATTAGTTAAAAATACCAACACATGGAGATGGTATATGATTACATATTTTCTATAACGAACATAATCTATATATAACCATTATGCATCTATAAATTTTTTTAATATACATAGATTTCTATAATTTTTATATTTTACTCTTAAATATTTATTTCATAATTAAAGTAATCATACCTAATTAGCATAAATGAACTCATATACATATAATTACACTAATCATACAAGTAAAGCAATCATACCTATAAGCATACCTAATTAGCGTCAAGAACCTCACACAAATAAACAACAAACAATTACGCATATATAAATCAAAAACACCATTTCCCTCAACTTCAACAATAATGTCCCACATATCCTACACAATTGCACATTTGTCTATTCAAATTCATCCACAATCAACATTAATTTCCACCAAATTACATATATTCGTCAATTTCAACTTACATTTTTTAAACCCTAAATTTAACTTCAAGAACATTTACTCCATAAAGAACCCAATTGCACATTTTTCTATTCAAATTCATCCACAAACAACATTAATTTCCACTAAATTACATATATACGTTACTTTCAAGTTACAATGTTCAAAACCCTAAATTTAACTTCCATAACATTTACTCCACAAACAACACAATTGCACATTTTTCTTCTCAAATTCATTCACAAACAACATTAATTCTCACCAAAGTACGTATATTTGTCAATTTTAAGTTATATTTTTAAAACCCTAAATTAAATTTCAATAACATTTACTCCTTAAACAACACAATTTCACATTTTTCTTCTCAAATTCATTCACAAACAACATTAATTTCCCACAAATTACATATATTCATCAATTTCAATATCAATTTTGTAAAACCATAAATCTACAAAAATCAACACAAAAATACCTCAAATTTATGGGCGGCACCGGCGGCGGCACAGGCTGCGACGGCGAAGCTCGGGCGTGAGGCGGCAGCGGTGGCGGTTGGTCGGCGGCGTCCTCCACCCGAGCGGCAGCAGCAGCGGTGCAGGGTCGGGCGAAACGAAGCCGAGACAGGTGGTTTTTCGGCCTTCGGGGTCCTGAACCGGCGGCGGCAGGAGGCGGCGGCAACAGGCGACGGCGGCGTGCGTAGTCGCCGGCGGTAGCGGCTGATGGCGGTGCTCTCGGCCTCGGTCTCGGTCTCGCTCTCGCTCTCTCGTTGCTTTGCGAAATCCGGAAGCGGCCGACGCCGCTTCGGATTTATTCGTAATTAGCGACGGAACAGATCCGTCGCTAATTACAAAATTGTCGATAACTGACGGATTAGCGACTGAACAGCTTAATTTTTTTTTCCTTTCAGGGATTTTTTAATGTACGAATTATCGCCGACGGAGTAGTCGCTGAATTAATTCAAGCAACCGAATATTCCGTCGCTACTCCGTCGCGGAGAACAAAACAGCGACGGAAGTTATGTTCCGTCGCTAATTCCGTCGTTGTATGATCCAGCTTGTCATTTTTTGTCGGTGTCCGTCGCTGATTCCGTCGCTACTCGGCGACGGATAGGTTTCCGTCGCTATTTTACGCTTTGTAGTAGTGACTGTTGAGTATTCCGATTGGGCTTTTTCGAGGTGTGCCTGGATTGCAATCAAGATAAGCTCATTGCCCTCTAGGAAATGACGCTACATTTGGTGAACTTTGATGCCTCCAGTAGAGGCACCACTTCAATAGTAGGTTCATCACCATATATTCCACGCATATTGCTCCCTAAAGAGAAAACCGGAGGCGGTGAGACAATAAAGGGTACACCCACCACTTCATGCACTCTCTCTTGCACGAGGAACTTACCTTCGAGAGAAGAAGTGAAGACGACAAAGGGTATATCCACCTTCAACGATTGCTTAGAGATTTTGATTGAGATTCAAAGAAGTTCTATGGACAAGTGCGAGGCTAGCTTTAATGTATTTAGATGTTTTGATGTATTTTAGATGCTTTGATGTATTTAGATGCTTCTTTTATGGCGTATACTCGTTGTCGACATATGTAATTGTCCGTGTGGCAGAATCAGTTTCCTTATTTAGATACTTTGATGTATTTAGGTGCTTTTATGTATTCAATTCTGTTGTATGTTTTATTGAAGAAATGGAGCGACTTTAAAACTTTTTATTCCCTTAAATCCTCAATTTGGTTCAAAGCTTCCACTCTCTTCATGTCCAAAATTTCATTCGTCTTCACAAACTCATCCTTTACTTGGATGATTCTCATCACTTGTTCAAAATGGGCATGAACCGTCTTTTAAATAAGTGACGAGAATCACTCGAGAAAAGGATGAGTTTGTGAAGAAGAACGAAATTCTAGGCATGAATAAAGAGGAAGCTTTCAAGCAAATTACTGATTTGAGACCGAAAAAGGTTTAAATTCTCACCATTTCTTCATATTAGAACAGACCTATTACTATGATTCATATAAAAACCGTAGTAATAGGTCAAGTTATCCCAAAAGCCTGGAGAGGTTGTAAATTTTTTAGAAGACTGCACCTATTACTACGGTTCTTATACGGAATGGTAGTGAAAAGTCTTACCTATTACTATAGTTCTCGAGGAGAACCGTAGTATTAGATCCAGCCTTGACTTTTTACTATGGTTCTATCCACGAACTAGTTAAAAGTGTGTTTCTTTTTCAAATTTTTACAAAAATGCCACCTCCTCATTTTTTATAACGGTTTTCTTCATAATCATTATACAAGGCCCGTAGTTAAGAGTCATTTATATAGTAGTGTATTGAACTTATATTTAGTTGTTAATAGAATAAATTTGCTAGTAAATACATGAGTTATGTATAATTAAAATAGTTCATGGTACATAACTAGATAGTTTATGTCAAAACAATAATTCATCATGTGAAATCTATGCCTAGATGCTTGTAGCTTAGGTTGTATGAAGACTAATTGAATCTCCAATTGAAACTAATAATTCGATATTAAGTCAATGGTGAAGTCTAGTCATACTTCCTCTCTAATTTCATATCTTTGGTTTCTCCATTTGTTTATTTCTTTTAAGTTTATTGTTTTATTTTTGTTATTAAACTAATCATCAAATCATCCATTTCTTTGACCGACTAAAAGTTAAAATTAGAATTACATGGACCTATATGGGTCATAGTGTTTGGTCACTAGAAGTGACTATATAGTTACTTTAAATGCCTAACTTTTGTTTGTGTTCGGGATCTTTTTCGGGATTTTATTAGGATTTGTGTAAATGTGCAAGGAAGTTGCTTAATGAAGGAAAGAGACCTAAGAAATGTGAAGAAGGCCCAAGAATAAGGAAATTGAGTCGGGTAAATACCCTAGGCTAGGACCCCATCCCCTCACAGACCTCTCATGGGTCCCCACGGATCGTTAGCAGGTTCCGTGGACCATAACGGATGCCGGGGATAAGACAAGCAGGATTTAGGCAGCCTGCGGTCAAGCCCACGGACCATGGGGGTGATCATGGCAGGCCCACGGAAAGAGTTATGACTATTGGCATGACCATGGCAAGCCCAACGCCCACGTGACCATTTTCTTGTAAGGTCGACGCTATTTCTTCCCTTATAAACCCTAGGGAATGCTATAAAAGGAGCTCTTGATCTCTTCTAAGATCATCCTATCCTATCTTTATATTTAGTTTAGTTTCTTTCACAAGTTTTGATTTAATTGCTTTAGATTTAATTCAAGTTTTAGTTTCGATTATTCAATCGAGTTATTTCCTTTAAGTTTTTAGCTTCAGTTCCTTTGAGTTTGATTTGTTCCTTATGACTTCTTTCTTATATTCTCTTCCTTTTTCTTTTGATTTAAGTTTATAATTTTTTTATTCATTTTGTTAATCTATTTTGCTACTTCATTTTTAATTTGCATACTCAATCATCCTTAGTATAGATTTACTTTTTATAATTTGAATGATTCAGGTTTGCGAATTTTTGTTTTTCATTTATTTAATATGAGCTAGTTTAGTTTGAGTCACTTAGATTCGACCCCGTTCCTATGCATTCGACCGTCAAGTACTAGGATTGACAATTGTACACTTGTGGTAAATTATACCCTTTTGGAACACTTGCTTGGCTACAAGTACCTTGTATTCTTGCAGGTAAGTGAAGCTTTTAAACCGAACATAAAATCCACATTACTAATAAAACCCATGTATTTAGATGTCTTGATGTATTTAGATGTTTTTGTTCACTTTATTTTTCTATTTTAATAAATTTTATATATTCTCATCAATTGCGGATTAGAAAGCATTGTCGGGGAGTATTGTGAGAAAGAATTGGAGAACAGATCATAAATGCTTTCGTTACGGAAGCTTAATCCTTCTTCAAGGATATAATTTGATAACTTTCAATGAGAGTTCGATGGGCAAGTTTAGTATTTGAGAAATACAAGCCTGAACTTGCCTAACAAACTCTCGTTGAATCTCTTTAAATTATATCCTTAGACAAGGATTAAGCTTCGAGTAACTTCAAATCTTTCTTCTAGCATTTATGGTTGTTCAGCCAATTCTTCCTTATACTCCTCGTCAAGACTTTTTTCTATAATTGATGTGATTGACCTATGACAATGGTTCCTAGAAAGAACCATTGTAAAATATGCGACCACCTCAATTTTTACTATGCTGATCAAGATCTATGACAACAGTTGTTAATAGGAAGGCGTTGGGACAATTTTGTAACAACAGTTTTACACAGAACCATTGTTAAAAGACAGTCGAGGCAACTAACTTTTAACAATGGTTTTGAAACGAACTATTGTCTACGAGACTTTTTAACAATGGTTCCCTGGTGAGAACCGTTGTTAGAGGTCGAAAGATTTCTAAGGTTTTTTTTTTCAATTATATAAGTCAAGGCCACTAGCACATTTCCACCGCCTCATTATTTCTCTATCTTCAAATTGAAAATGAGTTCTAACGCCCTCGCGAGTGATGTCTCCAGTGGATCGCTGCCTGCCGCAAAAGTTTATCCCACTACTACACATATGAATTTTTATTACGGTCGATTAATGAAGGTTAAAAGGAAAAATCATCATTAAAAATGAGGCGGTGGCATTTTTGTGAATAAGCGGTGTTTTATTACACCTATTACTACAGTTCTTTAATTAAACCGTAGTAATAGGTCAAGTCATTAACTTTTACTACGGTTCAAGGAGAGAACCGTAGTAATAGATGTTCTCTATTACAACGGCTCTTTCACCGAGCCATAGTAAAAAGTTTGTTAGACATTTTACTACGACTCAATGAAAGAACCGTAGTAATAGAGAACAATTATTACTACGGTTCTCTCTTTGAACCGTGATAAAAATTTGTTGTTAACTTCAAAAACCCTAATTTGCTTTCTCTCTCTTCTAACTTCATAACTGGTCGCTTCCTCTCTCTCTCTCTCTCTCACCTCCTCCTCCTTCCTCGTCCCTTTCCTCTCTATCTCAACTAATTTCACTCGACTCCAACCTATAATCTCTCTCTCTCTCTCTCTCTCTCTCTCTCTCTCTCTCTTGAAATCAAGCATGGAAGGCCCTCCAGTTTGAGATCTATTTGCTGTGGTTAGAAGCTACAACACCACCACCACAACAACCGACTCTGGTGGCTTCATGGTGGTGGGGATGAGAAAGAAGCGGACTCTAGTGGCTTCACGGCAAGTGTGGTCGGAAGCTGCAAGTGTCTGTAAGGTTATGGAATTGGAGAAGAGGCGGATGTTAAAGTGCCTTGGAGTTCGTGGAGGGAGAAGCACATTGCAATGCCTTGGTGTAGAGGGAAAAGAAATTTGTGGAGGGTTTAAAGAAGGTTAATGCACTCGGAAAAGCAAGAGAGGTTGATTGAGGAGAGAGAGAAACAATTGGGGCAATGGTTTCGGGCGGTTGAATTGGAGTCAAAATCGGAGACAAGGTAGAGGTAATTATTTGATTTCCTTCTTCCGTGAATTTCTTTGGAGACTAGCACGAAAATGGTCTACCAATTAAATTGAATTTGACTTCCTTGGTTTGACTAAAGGATGAAGAAGAGGAAAGAAGAGGAGGATTAAAAGCGGAATGAATGTTTTGTGCTAACTGTTTAACCAAAGGATGAAAAGAGAAAGCTTGATTTTTCGTACATATCTAATTTTTGTGGTAACTATTTGCTTTTATTCGTTTTTAGATCTCGTATTATGGATGTTTCTTTGTTTGGTATTCCTTCACTCCTTTAGATCTGTATTCCTTTAGTTTTTTAGATGTGTATTTCTTTAGTTTAATAGATCTGACTTGTTTTTCTTTATTCGTTTTGTTCGCTCTCTTCCTCAATTTTTAGTTAATCTCAAAATTTTTAGAGCTCCTTTAGACCTCAAAATTTCAAATCTAAAAGAGCTATGTTTTTTAATGATTATAGCTATTATTATGGTTATGGAGAAAGAACCGTATCAATAGGTGTTATATCACTACAGTTCAAACTGTAGTTAAAAATGCCTATCTACAATTACGCCCACATACACGACACCTGATAACCGCAGTCAAATGTCTTTCGGAACAGTAGTAAAAAGTAATTCTTGTAGTAGTGTCCCTTCTTCCCGAGAAAAGTACTTCCGTGTCCGCCAAGAAATCCTTGCCTCCCAAGAAATCCCCGCCTATCGAGAAAAGTACCTCCATGCCTAATGTATTTAGATGTTTCTATTCACTTCAGTTGTATGTTTTAATTATGTCTAGTGCACTTCGATTGTAGAGGAGCAATCTTTGGTAAGGAAGCGTTTCGGAGAAGAAATGTAGATGACTCCAAAATTTGAAGAAGATTTAGTTACGACAAGCTTTAACTAAAATCTTCTTCAAGCATTCGAGGTTCATGTCCACTTTTTATGTGGTACATTTTCCAATGCCTAGGGTTGCCCCTCCAATCGATGTGTTCACCTATGACAAATGTTCCTATAAAAGAACTGAAGTCATAGGCTATACGGACCTATGACAATGGTTTCATATATAAAAATCGTAATAAATATCCTAACCTATGACAATTATTCTTATAGAGAACTCGTAGCCATAGTGTAACACCCCAAAACCAACCCTAGCGAGTACTACATTACCAGAGTTTCTTACAAGGAACTCCCAAGGCTCATTCACATGTTGGTTTGGCTTTTTAATTCCAACTTAAGGTAATAGAGGTAATTTTCCAAAAGAGAGTTTAAAATTTCCTAAAAATTTCGAGCAAAGTCTCATTTGTAATATGGAGTATCCCCTAGACTTAAAACCTTAAAACCCTACATAAAAATCATAATATAACTCAACGAGCCACACGCTCGGAGTATAGAACTCAACGGCCACACACTCGGAGTCCAACCAATCATGCATTAGAACTTAAAACATTCTAAATGGTTCATGATACTTCTAATGCAAACTAAATGAACTAAATTACAACTACAATACTTAGAAATATAAGAAATGCACGTCAGCAACTTGAGTTACTTCAGCAAGTCAGCAAACGGCATGTAGGAGTCCAGAATATGCTAAGCACATAACACACCTTTTGAGAATGTACCTGCAACACTCGGGAAGGGGAAAAGGGGGAAATTTGTGGGGGTGAGCAAACCACGAGCTCACTTGGAAAGTCTTACACTTTTAAAACGAAAATTCTTTACTCATACTACTCATAATAATAAATTGGCGATAGCATAATAACATAATACAAATCTATATACTTTTCAATAAAATCCCTTGAAATCATTTGCAACGTAAAGATCATAATTCTTCAATCATTTACAAGCACGATTTTACACTTATTAACAATTCTTTTAGAATTGAATCAACTTTCTCGGGCTTTCATGGACTCAAACTAGCAGTTTATGATTTCTTATAATTTCTCTTAGTTTCTCCGGGCGCGACCCGAATAAAAGGCTCCGGGACCTATCTTCTAGGAAGTCTCCGGTCGGGCATCCCGATCCCCAGGACCCCTGTTGGAACCCTTCCCTATAAGTTTCTGGCCGGGCATCTTCACGAATGAGGACCCCAATTTGAACCCTTCGGTGTGCTAAGCGATCCTAGCCAAGTCAATTCAAAATAGTTTGCACATAATCATTCATCACGTCCGCTTCAAACAGACTTTCTCAAATTGGTTTAATACAAAGGAAGGCATGACACCACGTGTCGCCCTTATAAATTCAGTTCTCAAATCCAATTCACTTTCTCAAATAAGTTTCGCTTCTTTAAAACATATTCACCTTCGAAAAGCATTTCTCAAGAATCATACTCAAATAGTGTTTTGCATAAACATTTGAACTCTTTTCAAAACTAACCTTTGAGCACTATCATAACATCAAGTCACTTCACTAGTCAAGCATCTCTATACTAGGACTTAGTATGCCAAGCTAAAAGTGCTTAGCATCTACTCGTATTCATCCATATTCTATTCAAGCATGAGTCTCCTATTCCCATATTAGTAATTCTCGTCGTACTATGTCTCCAATGCTACAAATCAATCTACATGGATGCATATTCCCTTGATATTCTAATTTCTCATTCCTCCTCTATATTCCAAAGTCCATTCCCCTTAGCTCAATTCACTTTCAAGCCTACTGAGTTTAGGAACTAAAACTTTTCCGAGCCACAATAATCACCATTGAACTCCACCGCCCTGACTTTTCACGGATCACCATCTTTAACTCAAACTCCCATTTTATGTCTCTACCTTATTGATCAACTCTTTCACGGCCATACTCAATTATATAACTCTTAGTCACCTTTCATCACTCAAATTCCGCTAGCTTTGCTTACCTTCAAGTTTAGTTCAACCTCAAAAATTTAAGTATATTTTGAACTCAATTAACCTAACAATCACCCACTTCTCACTCCCATGCCTCAACTGTGCATCAATCGATATGAATTCGTACTCCTCTTTATACTTCGAATCATCATTTCCCAATATTCGCAATTAGCTCTCAATGTCGCAAATTCAAGAAATCTCTAAGGCCTAATTAACTCATGATTCGTACCCAAGTCACAACTCCTTCGTCCTTAATCGCTAACCGAAACTTCAATACTACTCATTTGACCTATATAACCTAAATCCATCGAATTTCCAGATTCCCAATCCAATCTTAAGTGACTTCTATATTTCCTTAAAGTTCCCAATTCAACTTCAACTACTTAACCCAAGTAAATCCTCTCATGTCCCGATTCAGCCCTAACAACTCCCTCAATTCATTCTAAGTTCGTAATTCAATCGAAACAACTACTAAGTTTGTTCCGTAATACGGATACTCAATATGCACAAAAATTCAATTAAATTTCGAAATTGCTAATAGTTTAGAGTATGAGACTACCCACCTCGAATTTTACGATTTTGGGATCTGATTTGGATGAATTTGAATTGGGTTCCTTACCTCCCCCTTCCTTTCGTTCATCTCTGTCTACCCGGTTCGACTCGGTCTGCCGTCTCCCTTGCTAGGCTTGGTTCAACCCCTCGCGTGCGCCCACAACTCACCGAACGCAACTTCCTTGTTAGTCGACCACCAGTTCCTTGTCCGCCGACCACCGCTTCCTTGTTCGCCCGCCGCGGTTCCCTTTCACTGTTCCCGCTCATTCCTCGGTGTTGGTCTCGAGTCCCTCGTCTCTTGCACTCTATCTCTACTCTATTTATGGTCTGCTCTTCACTCCTTCTTTACTCATCGGACCCGGCATTTTCTTTGTACAGGCGAGCCACTAGCCACCGGCCTCGTGGCTCTCGTGCTTTCTCTCGTTGGTCTTTGCTTCGGGTTCCCTTTCCGCCCCTCGCTCTGTCTCTTTCCTTTTTCATTTATCCACCGCCTGCCAACATTCGCCGGCCGATGTCCTCGAGCCTACCATGTCTGCCGGTTGCGGTTTCGGTGTTCCTCATGCACTCGTTCGCTCTCGCTCTCTTTCTCTCTCTTTCTCTGCGTTCTCCCTCTCGCTTTTCCCTTTCTTTACTCTACTCGGGCCTCCGAGCCTTCCTTCTTTCTAGCTCTATTTTCGGTCCTCTCTTTTCTGCCCTAGTCTCCCTCTCTCTTGCGGCATCATTGGGGTAATGACATCAAATCCCCTTCTTTACACTAAGTCTCCTCTAATCTTGACACTTAATTCCCCCTCCCTTTTTTAAGCAACACTTAGGTTAAACTTAAGTAAGTGGTATAAGTGGTCTCGGGTTCTATATAGCTAGTCCGGGAGGAAAAATTTGGAGGAAGAATTAACATACTTCACTAATAATAATTACACGAACTAGTAACAATACACTCAAATAAATTCACGAATATATATATACACGTATATATATTTTAGTTATTTGACTTACTCTATTTAATTAAAACTAAATAATTAACTTTACTCATATAACTACCTAATTGAAAAATTACGGGTCTTACACAGAGGCCAAGACGCGATTTTTAACAACGAATCCTTCACGGAACCATTGTTAAAAGTGAGTTCTTTTTCGCAGATTTTGCAAATATGTCGCCGCCTCGGTTTTAGACAATAATTTTCTTTATAATCGTTGTTAAATACCTATTATTAAAAGTCATTTTTATAGTAGTGTGGTCATATCATATTCATACACACATGCTTTACACATACATATATCAATAAATGTACACCTACTTGTTCACTCCTTTACATCCTCTAGCTCATTTATGCACATACATGCATTCTTACACTTGTAAATGTTTGGCCCATGGATTGGTCAAATCTAAACATTTTGTATTATATCAATAAATGTACACCTGCTTGTTCCCTCCTTTACATCCTCTAGCACATTTATGCACATACATACATTCTTACACTTGTTGATGTTTGGTCCATGGATTGGTCAAATCTAAACATTTTGAACAAGATACAGATGGTACTCAATTTTTTGATTGTACAACATCATCTTGATAAGAGGTTTAGGAAGAGAACACTTAGAAAAGCCATGAGATAAAGATATTAACTTAGGATAATCTCCTATAAAAGTTGAAGCACCTTTGTATATAAAGTAACACACAACACAACGACTTGACATCCTTAGAAAAATACAATCATCTTCTAGTTCACTAGAAGTAACCCATATAGAAGCCAACATCACAAGGAATATATTTTGTGTTTGGTCTCTAGCATAGGTAAGTATCTCAAAACTGAATTCCTTCTATATACAAGCATGCTTTCTAACACTACAGCATTATGAGCCCTCTTGGGTTCTTCACTTCATTGAGAGGTCTAAAGACCCAACTTTTGATGGTCACGCATGTTGAAGGCTATATAATTTCCTATTTCTAATCATAGGATACTAAAACTTTGACTTACCTAGTTATAGGTGGATGTAGATCTCATTCCTTCTAAAAAAATTAGTCATAGTCGTGGGTGGTTGGTCTTGTAGGGTCGGTGAGACCTTAGGTGAGCTTCTATATTATTCCTAGCCATAGAAGTTTATCTTAGAGGTAACTAACCAGAGGAGGTTAGCATAAAGCTTGTGCAAATTTCAATGATCTAAAAAGGTTCACAGAAGGGAAAATATGGGCCAACTAGGCTATTTTATGAAGATTCGGCCACAAAAAGCCGTTCGGGCTATTTTTAGACCACATACAAAGATAAAAAAAAATGTACTTAAGTATAGAAAAGTATATTTTGAATTACGTAACTTTTCAAATAATATACAATAAGCTCAAATCGGATAAGAAAGGGAATAAACATGCAAGGGAGATTAAAAATATGTACAAATTGACACCTGTTCACTATTAGACTCATACCTTTCTCTTACACTTATCCAATATCTGCAAAACATAGTTTATTAAAAATGGAACTTAATAAGCTTTTTAACAAACCTAGAATAAACCTAATCGGAGGTTGAATGTGAAAGTTTTGCTCCATACTCATTCACTTATGAAAACCGCCTAGCCTAACTACCTGTCGCTAATTTTGGTCCTTCTGCATAGGATTCCAACAGGCCTTTCCTGCACTTTAAGACGTGCGAGTGGTTGAGTTTGATCTATTGAAACCTAAAAACTCTCACAAGTAAAAATAGTGATCACCCCCTGCCCCTTATATATATACCTATAAGTACTAGAAGGTTTAAATTATCCTAGAGGGAGGTGAATAAGGTAACAAAAATTTTATCAAAGTCTCATATCTTCTTTTTAGAATAAACTCAGATGCTAATCAATATAAATAATGTGGAAATTTATGTATGAAAAAAAAACACATTGTTTATTCATGACCTTGGCCCGGATCCAAATTTTTGGCTAGTGATCGTCTAAGGATCCTTTCCTTATAATTAAACTCTACTTACGTTACTCGGACCGAGTTCATGTCACAAGGATTCTTCACTTAACCTTTAAACTGTCCACTTAAATTCACCGACTCTTATAATCCTCCTCACACTTCACCAAGTGTGGTACACTCTACAAAAACCTCTCACTAAGGAGTCTTTGCTACAAGAAAGTAATAATATAAAAATATAACGTGATTATAAGAGAACGAATAATATTAGAAAAAAGTGCTCAGTTCCCTCTTGCTTGAATGTTCTGTTCTTCTATATTGCTTTTCATACGTCATTCATCTCTTTGGAAGACCGTTGTGTTTTTTATCAATTGACCTTTGTCTTGGATATTGAAAATTATGAGCTTGATATGGAAATGATCAATGTAAGATCTCACTTCCTTGAATATTGGTGCTTTCTTTTTCTACCACACTACTACGAGTAACCACTTTTAACTATGGTTAAAAATGACATTTAATTACGGTTAATCAGCGTCATGTATGTGGGCGTCGTTGCATGTAACGCATTTGACTACGGTTCTTCATCCGAACTGTCGTCATAGGTCTTCCTCTGTAGTGAAATAAAATTATTACGAGAGAACCTATGACGACGATTCGGATGAAGAACCGTTGCCATAGATAGGCATATGACTACAATTCAGGTGAGGAACCGTAGTCATATACCTCCAACCGGACCTTTTACTACGGTTACGCCTTAAGAACCATATTAATAGGTTTGGGTTTTTTTTTAAATTTTCTCGTGTTTTCTTTCCCTTTGTATTGGTACAAATCATATATAACCTTTCAGAATACAAACCACAAATCCAATACACTGTTCAAGATAATATATATACAAAATAACATACTCATCACATTTTGTATATGTATATATGATACAAGACGATGTAAAAATATATATACATATGTACATATATACTTATAACTGTATGACTATTAAAATCACAAACTTGATCAATCAAATAATAAAGAATAATTGTAAATATATACCTATTTCTTTATACGGTTATATACAAATTCTACCCAACCTTATTTTAACTTGTTCAAGCACTTCATTTGTATAGGGAGTGGATGGCTTCTTTCTCGGGAAATATTGTAACCAATGTTATAATAGACATCTTAATTAGGTCAAGTGCAAGTGTTATTCTAGCTGAAAAAAAGAATATAATCAATTAAAAATGCAAGTATACCTCTTTGGGACTAGAACTTAAATTAAGTTCGGTCACAATCTCTTTCATGTACTTGGAGAATGTAAAAGCTGCACTCCACATTCCCTAGTTGACTATGGTACTACAATAGTGAAATACATTCCCAACACATAGAGAATTAATTAGTACTTTATGTAGCTAGCAAGTAATATGAAATGAAAAACAATTAAAGTATATTCTAATAACCAAGAGAATCTCACCTTAATGGGGACAATTAGTGGCTGTGATTTCTTCACTCGTTTGTTTTTTACGCCTCCGCCGTAATAATAGCGTATTATAGCACTATTTTTCAATCGAAACAATAAAATTCAAGTTAGAAAAACCATTGAACGATTTACTAATTAACAAAACAACATAAAATGATTAAAAGTATGAACTCACGACTCGACGATGTCCTTGATATCTTTCCTCACGTCACAACCTAGAGGATCAAGCCAATAGGCGATATTATCCCTTGGATATAGGGCAGAAAGCATCCAATGGTGGCTATATAACCACAAATAAAACACATTTTTATCTAAGTATGTATAACACCATATAAAAACCTCGGTTAATTAGTTCATTATTTGTACACTTACTTCTCATTAAACGCCACCAAGTACAATATTTTATCCTCCGTAGTATGTTTTATGACGTCGAAGATATAGGTGACTCATTCTTCACAATTCAGCTCAACTCCTTGAATAATGGAATTAGGGTTCAAAAACTTAACAAAATCCTTTCCAATCTTGTTCCAGCCACCTTACAAATTAATTGCATGTAGTTATAAATTGAAATTAATAGTAAAAAAAGAATTGATTATGAATATCCTCCATGCGCAAAAATTACAAGTATGTCGTCCGGAAGACATAGACCGGCATATCCCCATTAAGTTGCCCAAACACATGACCTAGCCCGCTATAGATGAACGACTCCTCTCGTGACAGAGTCTTCACATAACTTTCCAGAATTACACACCAATCCGTGTGGGACTACTCAATGGATTTGAGAGGAGACTTCTTCGGAAGAAGAATGGGCACCACTAAACGTTTTCTTGTGTCACTGGCGCCCTTCACCCCACTCTCAAATTTGCCTCGATATCCTAGTGAATAATCAATACAAAAATGAGAAATATATATACGTGATAGTAACACTAGCTAAATCAAATATTTTTAATAAAAATGAATTACCGTAGTGCGGATGACCAAACTCTTGGGCCAACGAAGAAAAGCGTTGATCTGCGTCGTCAACGAGTGTGGAGGTTCGGTCCTCGGATCGCCAACTCACACTCGCATTTCCCATCCATGACCTCTTTCACACTCACCCTTACCTCATCTGCTGCAAGGGGTGTCCCGTGAACGATAATATCTCGCCCTCCATAGGAAAACAAGCACCCAATGCCATAACATACTCTAGGGAGGGTGATAAGAAGCTAGCTTGCAATTCGCCGGTTGCATAAGAATAAGTATAACAATTACAATTACAATTAAACTCGAGACTTATTAAAATTAATTACTAAAATAAATGATTACTAAGAATCACCAATCATACTTTCTCCTAAATTATTTTAAAAATCAGATTAAGAAAATCGACACTCTTAATAAGAGGCACACCCCAATTTCAAAAATCATCTTAAAAATTTAAGAGCCAATGCTTTGTGGGAAACTCCGGTCCGAGTACCATCACCCTCTACGGGGCCGCTAGTTCCTACAAGGGTGACTCCACTAGGGATGTATCACTTATTAAGAGGACGAGACTTGAAAATTTGAGTTTTGAGTTTTCTTAATGTGTTTTGCATTAAGCATACTGCATTTAGGCAGCTTTGAAGATAGTTGCTTTTAATTTTGACCATAGGCTTTACCCTTAAGTGAACATTTTTTAGAGAGGTCGAACTATTGACTCGGATGAGCCCACTTAAGCTTGATTACTGGGAAGATGGTTACTCTCTACTCATAGCATGTTTTTCTCGGTTTGTGATCGAGAGATACTAATTATTCATGTTCTTGTTGTGCACCCCATGGAAGACTAAATTTTCGGACTATGAGACGCCATGTATTAGACTTAGAATTATCCCTATTTTTTACCACAAAACTTTGGCAATTTAGATTGTACCCCTTTTTCATTTGTATGCTTGAAATGAATCTGGTTGTTTTAGTAGTTAATTTTTTCTTGTGAGCCTTCTAGTTTAGGCTAGGTTTGCTAAATAATCCATGCATGGGTGCGAAAATAAAATACAATAATTAACCTTCTCGAGTCGGTCCAATTTGTGCATTTTAGCCAAAAGTCTAAAATTGCCTTCCCTTTTAAGTCGAGTTCATTAATTGCATTTTCGAGTCGGTCTAAAAAATCTTTAGTCATAACTTTTTTGTCACCGGCCGCTGGGAGTAGCTGGCACCGGCCTTCGTCCGATCAGGCGATGAGGGTCCTCCTGTGGATCCCTCTCTCCTCTCTTCGATCAATTTTAGGTCTAGCTTTTAGATTTTGACTTTTTGACTTTCAGCTTGCTTCCATTAGCCAAAATAAAATTCATCTCGAATAAGTGAGTCCGGTTTTTAGGAGAGTCTTTTTCTTTTTGCATTTAGCCAAATCAAATTCATGTTATTCTTAGAAAGTCAATCCATTAGCCAATTAAATCCATCCCAATCTAAGTCATTCCATTGGCATCGTTGCATTTCATTTTCGTCAATCTGCATTATTTTATATGCATCCAAATAAAAGTACATCATTTTCCTTTCTCTTAGGATCGGTCATTCCTTGGGTCAAGCACTTAAGTCTCATCTCCCTAAAATGTTTCATGAACTCGACCCCGAGCACTTACTCTTTTGGGACACATGATAGGGAATCGAACTCAAATCGGGAATCCTAGCACGAAGCAACTAGGAAATAAGAAGTTTACTTCAACACTGCCATGTACCATACCTTTACTAGTCACACTAGTACGTCACCCACGGATAAAGCGCAAGCATCCTCCAAAAATGGCCAATAAGCCGAAGCACTCCATCATGACCTTGTCCAAAGAGTATCCTACCAAAATAGAAGCTAAGATTGAGATCCGGGATAAAAAGATTAAGTCAATAACTGAAAACCACAAACCGTCAACATGAATGGCTAACAAAGCAAGAACAGACGGAGAGGAAGCCAACCCTCAACCTAAACCTCGGTCCAAGCCACGGTGTGATCCACGAATAGATTGAATAGAGAAGTTGCTTGCATGAGTCTTCCATGTTCAATGACTACAACTTAGCCTAGGAATTCACTTCAATTCCTAAAGGCAAATTGCCCCTAAAATTCACTATGCTTGACATCAAGTTCCACGGGACTAAAAACCCTTACCACCACGTGAGAAAATTTATAGGAGCAATGACTCTAAAAATGTACCAAATGAGACAAACCACGTCATCTTCCCATGGACGTTTGACAAAAACATTATGAAGTAGATACAATGTTGTCGGCCCACACAAGGTCATAAATCGACAGGATCTTTGTCGGGAGTTCCTTCATCAATACTCCTATAATACTCGATCTACTAATCACTCTTCGGGACCTAGAGTCGATCAATTAAGGAGACAAGAAAGCCTTCACCGACTTCCTTACTCGCAAGAGGGTAAACACTGCCCGCATGATTGATCGACCTCCTGAAAAGATAAATCATCAAAACCTCAAACCCGCATACCATTAGCACTTGAAATTCTTGCCCCTAATGGACTTCAAAACATTCGAGATGCTGGCAAGCTTATAGAAAAGGATCAGGCAGCCACAAAAGATTCAACCAACTAGATAATCATCCAATGAGCCCATAAGTCATCAAAGATGCTAATAAAGTGCAGATTTTACATCCATCCTAGGTTTATTTCCTTTTCTTGCTTTCCAAAAACAAAAACCCAAATAAGTATTCCTTTTGAACTACGAATGTCTTACTTTCACTATAGCGGATACGTAAGAAGTCCATAAGGCCCGACCCCAATCTTAATCTTGATCCCAATTACCATAATCGAAGCCACCTTTTCATACCCAAAGGAGCAGAAACCCATCAAGAAAAGGCATCGAATCATTAGGAAACATGCCATTCCGATCCAGGCACTTAACCGCCTACAACAAGTACGTTGCGGTTCAGGGGACCTGTTTTTATTGTGCTCTACTTTGGGGAATGGGGGCTAAAATACAATTTTGTCTTTGTCCTTTTGAAATTTTTTTACATCATCTTAATAAAAGAATGCATTTGTTCTTAGAATAGATTCTTGCATTCATCTCCTTTGCATGAGTCAAAAGTCTAAAAATACAAAAATTAATAACAAAGCACCCTACGAGAGATTGTTCAATCATCATCATCATCATCCACCAAGTGAGCAGCAAGAACGTCACCAACATCGCTACCTTCAAAGGAAATCTCCGACCAAGCTAGTCAACTCTCCAACATTACAAAAGAAGATAGACACGAACATCAAAGAAGAACGTGGGGGCTCATGATCGAAAGGGTCATACAACCACAACAAACTCCAAGAATACTCGAAGGAAACATAAATAATCTACCATACAAACAAAGGAGCTATTAGCGCACAAACTAAAAAGCTAAAATTAGAATGAGACGCATAACCTTATGGAACTTCATATTTTGAAGTAAGACAAATATTCGTCCATATTCCGATAAAAGTTGATAGAAGTCGAGCTTCGGACCCAACAATAGTCAAGGTTTAGACACCTCTATCCAGGTTCAAGCCCAACAGCGGTCAAGGTTCAAACACCAAGCTAAGACTTCAGAACCATTCTATGGCCAAGTCGAGACAGTATCTTTGACACATGATCAGGCTATGAATCATTTTCAAGTAACACTTGAAACTATTTACATTTGACTATCAACTAACAAAACTATTAGTGCGGAAATTTTTATCTAAGCTTCGAACAAGCACGATCAAGTTTAGGCCCCTTATCCGACCTTCGGGACATTGATCAAGCCAAGCTTAGGATACCCAGCTGAACTTCGGATCAAAGAAGTGGTCAAGTTCAAGCACCCCGCTTGACTTCGGACTTTACTAGCCGAGTTAAGTTCAAGGTCCCCGCCAAGCTTCGGACTAAGCATGTGGTCAAGTTTACGCACACTAATCCGAGCTTCAGGACTTTAATTATCCAAGTTAAGGAATCAGCCACATAGACTTCGAACGTTAATTATCCGAGCTTCAAGACTTTAATTATCCGAGCTTCATGACTTCAATAGTCCAGTTCCTTTACCTTACTAGAAAATTCGGTCCCGGTTCAGCTCATTTTTAGCGGCTAAAGCAATTTTTTGGTTGATTTTGTCTCCTAAAAAATTCTATAAATAGAGAGTTGCTCCCCTTATTTTTGGCTGCTCAATCTTTAGCTAGTGACCCATCTATCTGAAAATATTCTCATTACTCTCTCCAACTCTTTACTCTCCATTTTTTGCATATCGTCGCACATTACCTCACCTATCAAACTCCACAAAATAGCCTTTTCCGTCCTCCTGTTTGAGCTTACTACTTAGTCATTATGCTACCTAATTCAGTTTGTGATCCAAGCTTAGCAATTAGGATAACCTAAGGGTACCGGATCCGCTTGCAAGCTTTCTTATGATATTATTTATTTATGCTTTTCATCACATTCCGTAATTTGGATCAAAGATGTAATCACTCTTAAATTCCTCCACGCAAACGATAACTTTTATTTCTCACATTCCTTTTTAGTTCCTTTACTGCTTTCATACCTATTTATTTATCGATTTCTTAGCATTGTTTGGATGGTTTAATTTCCACACTTCACATCTTGTATGCTTGATCGATAAACACATTTTTAAACATACAACTTGAACTAGTAAAGGTCGTCTATTAAGGGGTGGAAGGAGGGCTTATCTCTTTGTTTCGTATCTTCATCCCTAAACACCAAATTCTCAATTTTAGACCAATGGAATCACTTTTTAAATCTCTTTCAAGTGTAGTTTTTCCATACTAAGATTGGAAGAGTATTCTTTTTAGTTTTGTTAGTTTTTACTCTCTAAAACCGACTAACGACTCTCTCTTTTTGCTTTTGATTTCCCTAATTTCTTCTCGGCATTTCGATTTAAAAATGGAAAAATTAAAGTTATTTTCCGACAGTTGGGGCTTTATGACCGAAAGTACTTTATCGGTCCCGCCCTATAGCCCTCGTTGATTACTAATTAGCGCTAGGCGATAATCGAGCTCGACTCTTGGTCTAAACCGATTTTATCTCACCTTTTTGGCCCGAAGCCTTGTGGCGTAAAGTGAATTTTTTTTCTTAAATTATGAAATAATATTCCGAGACTTATTAAAATTAATTCCTAAATAAATGATTAATAAAAATCACCAATCATACTTTCACTTAAATTATTTTACAAATCGGATTAAGAAAATTGGCAGTCTTAATAAGAGGCACACCCCACTTTCAAAAATCATCTTCCAAAATATAATAGTTGACGTTTAGTGGGAAAATTCCAGTCCTGGTGTCGCTGGCCCTTGCGGGGACGCGCGGACTGCTGATTCCTATAATACCAAAAATTACGGATCATGGTTCTTTAAAGGGAATATAATAATAAAATCTCGAACAGGGATTTTCATAACAAAATCTTGACTAAATAGGGAAATAAAATGGACTAAGATTTTATTCACATAAAAGCATAGCATAATGAATTGATAGAGTGGTTATCAATGACATACGTGTGACGAGACAAATATAAAGGGATAAAACATCCATAAGCAAAATGTTTGGTACTAAGATTGTAAGCATAAACATAACTCAGATTATACTAAAGTATGATTAGGATATCAGATTATGACAAGGTTAATGAAATTTGAATGCATGCCTTGAGTGTAAAGCTGCTATTCTTAAGGGTTCAAATAAAACGTCTCACTTGATTAAAACCAACAATACCTAGAGATTATCTCGTACACCCTTCTTTTCTCCTAAATAAACCCCTCCTCTCTCTCTCTCTCTCTCTCTCTCTAGGTTTGTCTTAACAAAGTTGTAAAAAATATTTTCATAAAAATACGATAAGTCATCCTCGAGACGTCTTCATCTTCTTCATCTTCCAATCAGTTAGATTGAGTTTCATCTTCATCAATGCTCTTCATGCCTACTCCTTTCCTTTTCTCGGGCCCGTTTGAGTCATCCTAAAGATGGATCTCGTGGGTCAAAAGTTTCACAATGAGATCATCCAGTTTGTGTCCGCTCGGATCTTGAGCTTCTTCTATGGTAGCAACCTTATGTCCCCATTTGGGAAGACGTCCGAGGATCTTTCCGATAACTTCTTCATCCGACTATTACTTTTCTGTAGATTTCAAATTGTTGAGCACCTCCGAGAATCTCATCTACATATCTTTTAAGCGTTCTTCGGGTTTCATTTTTAAGAGCTCATATTTATGCACATACTTGGATTATTTTTTATTATCTAACCCTGCTGGTTGCTTCATAGGTTATTACTATAGTGTTTTAGATTTCTTTTATAGCTTCATATGCAAATACTTGGTTAAACTTATTGGGATCCAATCCGCATAGTAAAATATTAAGAGCTTGATAGTTCCTTTTATATTTTGTGTTTTCGATTGTCTGTGAACTCAACTTTTGGTTTTCGGTTATATGTCCTAGCGTCTAAGCTTTCTTCAGATATGTAAGCCTTGATTGTTGATCTATAAGAATTCTAATTGTGTAGAGTTGTGGAATAGGCTCGATACTAATTGTAAAACCCAGTAAGATCATCCTAGAAGGGGTGAATATAGTAATTAAAAGATTTGTGTAAGTCTTAGATCTTTGTTCTAGAATGACTTAAGACACTTATCAAGATAAAAAAATATAAAAATTAAAGAATGAGACAAGACATGGTGTTGTTCATGATCTTAGCCCATATCCAAGTTTATGAGTTAGTGACTATCTAAGGATCCTTTCCTTAGGATTAAACTCTACTTTTGTTACTCAGTCTAAGTTCATGTTACAAGGATTCTTCACTTAACCTCTTGACTTGCCACTTGAGTTCAATAACTCTTATGGTCCTCCTCACATTTTGACAAGTGTACGCTCACAAAAAACATCTCACTAAGGACTCTTTGCTACAAGAAAATGATAATGTGAAAATAAGTTAGGCATAATTACAGGAGAATGAATAATATCAAAAAGTGTTGGTTCTCTATTACTTTAATGTTCTAGTCTTCTATAATGCTTTTTACACGTCATTCAGCTCTTTGGAAGATTGTTGTGTTTTTTTATCATTAGACCGTTGTGTTCCATATTGAAGAACCCGAGCGTGATATGAAAATTATCAATGTAAGATCTAACTTCCTTGAATATTTGTTCTTTCTTTTTCTGCCACCTCTAACATTTCATAATTTATCAATTTATTCCATCCTTGACTCCCTTCATTCTTAAATAAGACTTGTGTGATCAAACTGTTGTGCTTCTACTACTTACAGTTCAAATGAAGTGATATGGGTTAAATAAGATAGCTTTCCAAAAATAACATCTAAAATAAAAACGTGTAAAATTTGGGGTATACATCACAAAATATTATGCCCATATAAATGATGTATTCCTTAAACAATAGCTATTAAAGATTGATGGAATATTATGCATGCATGAAATCAGGCAATCACCCAAATCAATCCCAAAAATCACAGATCACAAGTTTTAAAAAGAAAATGTAATATTGGAATCTCGGACAGGGATTTTCGAATAAAATATTTGCTAAATAAGGAAATATAAACTAACTAAGACTTCATTCACATAAAAGCATAGCATAATAATCCGAGAGAGTGGTTAATTAATGTTATACATATAACGAGACAAATATAGATAATTGTTGAGAAAATACCGCAAGCGCACGGTGTAGCTGTATTTAGAAACCGGCAAGTACGGGTTGTGTCCATGAGAAACTCACTTTCAAGTACTAAATCCATTTAAAAACTCTAATCTAGGTTAAACTCAGTTCGAAAATAATTTTCAGTTTATGGATGCAACTAATAACAAAATAATTATGAGAGATCAATGGATAAAAAAACTTTAGATTGGGATTATTCACACTAGTATGCCGGAAATCAAAATCGAATACCGCTTGAGATTTGCCTATGCTAGCAGTTTAGAAGGGAGAGACATCAATTAAACCTATCTTTGCCTACTTTCGAAGGTCAAAGACTAATTTTGCACAATCTAATCACCTATTTTCATGGAATTAATAAAGAGCAAAATCACAACGAATGCATCTCACAACCTCCGATTAAAACCTTAATTATTTTCATATCAAAGTTCTAATCATTCACAACATCATTCTAGGTGAGTTTCCATCTTTCGAGGTTCACAAAACCCGAGTAACAACATATGAGTCCTCTTTTGAGGAAATCGACGAAAAAGTGATAAGCGAAGAGAATTCTCACCTAACAAGCATAGAACAGTTAAATCGGTACTCAATTCATGATTATCAAGGCATAATAGGGATCAATTCCAACCTAAGTAGAGAAATTAGCCCCTAAACATGATACTAAACAATTGGCAAGATTCAAATAAAATAGCCATGGAAAAACCGAAGAGAAACTATGAAGAAAATATAAAAAGAGAAATTAAGATTACCGAATGAAAAGTTGATGCGACTCAATAATACATAAACTTCAAGTAGTCAACAAATATTGAAAGTTCTCGAGTCTCCTCGCCGGAGCTCTCTACCGAAAAACCCTAGCTAAAACTCATAATAATGGAAAGATATTCCCAAATTATAATTAGGAAACCGATATATCACAAAAACAGCAAGTCGCACGGCCACACAAGGGTAGCACGGCCTACCGTGCAAGGTTTTAGCCATAATTCCACACAGCTGTGCGAAAACCCCGAACTTTCGCCTCTTTTGCACGGCCGTGTAGGTTTTGCATGGTAGGTTGTGCACTACTTCAACTTTCATAACTTCTCGCATGGCCATGCAAGGTGTGCACAGTGGTTGTGTGACCTTCCTTGACTCCGAGCCCTTACCTCGATGATCCGCACGTGCTGTGCAGATTTCCATAATTGGCCATGCAACATCACTTGATGAGTTATAGGCTTCTTTCTTGCCTCCTTTTAGGCCCGAACCTTCCTCTTGATTACTTTTCATCAAATTTGCCTCGAATCTCTCTAATTTAAGCCCAAAAACCTATAATTAAGAGATTTACAATCTTGGCGATAAACAGGAAATAAACATAATCTAACTCAAAACCAAACAAATATCATTAAAACCACCACATAATTGGGTTAAATAATGCCTAAAAAGCCGATAAATATGAGGTTTAACAATAATACATAGCCTTTAAGGGATAAAACGGCAATGAGCGGAATGTATATGTACTAAGATAATAAGCATAAACGCAACTCAGATTATACTAAAGTATGACTAGGATATCGAATATGACTTCGTTAACCTTTGACTTGATTAAAGCCAACAATCTCCCCTTTTTTACGAAAGGAATAAATTTAGATGCAAAGCATAATCAACTAAGAAATAATTAACAACTCCCCTAAACATGATATCTTAATAACAAATAGTAGACAAGTTAATAACAAGCTAGACAGGAAAAGATCAAATAGGCATAGTGATATTATGGAAAGTAGTTAAGACCGTAGCGAGTATCATTACAAAGTATTCTCCCCTTACCTTTCACCAAAAATAGGAATTAACATACCATAATCCAAATAACAGGGCCTTAATTGTTTGAAGAGTTTAAAACAAGAGAAATCATTTAGAGGAAGACGGGTTAACGGACTAGGGATGAGAGACAGGGTGTTTGAATTTGGTTCTTCATTCTTATCTTCCTTGATAAGCTCCTATAGCTTCTCGGACATCTTTTGTTACACAGCGACCTATACACATTGAAATTTTAGGAGAATCAAATTGTTGATCTCCTCCAGCCTTGAGACCTACTTGGTCCAACACTTGTTGACAGACATTGACTGTGGTGATTTTCTTTGTCGGGACATCCATAGTTGTACCCATGATATCTTATCTATGTTCAAATGAATTGGCGAGCTTCTTGAAACATGCAATATCTTTTTGTAGCACCTAGGGTACGTTAGGCTCTAATGAGATGAAAGTAGCAGGTCGGGCTATCTCGATGATGGTTAGTGGGATGAATCTACTTCCCATATTGTGTTTGAGTGAATCCAAGACCCACAATAGTGTCTCGTTAAGGTAACGAGGCCTTAGTGGAAGTCTCCTCATTTTCCACAGGGACTTCAAAGTAAGCAAATACCTTAGAGAGAAGGTTTTCATATGGAAGGGGCTTATTAGAAGCCTCAAACAAAGCTCAAAACATATGAGACAGAATGAGAGAAGCAAAGTTGACATTAAAATGTTCTAGGATGTCGTAGACGAGTTTAAGAAGCTTGTTGTAAAGATTTTCTCTAGTTGTCTTATGTGGATAAATATTCTGGACAAAAATATAGCAGAGGATCACCATAGATGTATAAGAATAATTCTTTTTCACGGGGGAAGAAATTTGGAGTACATAGAGTAGAGATCCTTAGAGAATTTGGAGAACAACTCATTATTTAAATTTAGGAAGAGACTGTTACACTCAAACAAATAATTAAGGAGGGCATAATTCAAAATAACAGGGATTCCCTTCATGAGAGATTTATAAACATTCATGCTCTCATTTTTCATAATAGTGAGGTTAGAGTAGAAAAGCATGACAAGACGAAGGTAGATTCACTTCTCTACATGAAATAATTTTAGAGATTCTTAACACTCGTAATTTCTTGAACTAGGTATACCCATAACTTTTTAAAAACTATAGGTCGATGGGTTAGAGTGAGCAACTCACAATCGGATAAAGAGATGTAGCGACTCATACAACCAGCGATGAACGAATTCAGAGGAAGATTGGTAGGAATATTACCTGATTTGAGTTTTTAAAGTGAGGAAAAAGAATGGAAGTTTCTTTGGAGTCGGAATCTATGTCTTTTAAGTCTCGAGTCCGAGCACACTTCGAGTTTGCTTCCTAGCTGTCAATGGCGATTTAGTGTATACATCACACTTTCCTTTGCCTTTTGTTGGCTTACCCATGGTGAAATACCTTTCAGAAGAGGAAGAAGAGAGTGAGAGAGGAGACATAAAAGAAAGAATAGAGAGTTTGAGATGGAGATGGAAAGTAAGAGAGAGAGTAGTTATTTCTCTCAAATAGGAAACTATGCAAGACAAGGAGATAGATAGATAGATAGATAGATTGAGAGAGAGAGAGAGAGAGAAGGGTGGAGAGAGAGCGGTTCAAACTATCTTCATAAATGCACGAAGATTCTAGAACCCGGACAAGAGAGAAAAAGATTTGAAAAGATTTAAAATTCAAATTTGAAAAAAAAATCTAATTAAGGGCTTTGGTATGATTTCCACTAATTGGAGATTTACCTACCCTTTGGCATAATTTAATGTAAGCAAGTAAATTTTGTACCATTATAACACAATGCTCTAGATACATAATTAACCTCAATCTAACTTACCTATTTTTCGCTACTCTTATGCTCAAATCCGCCTTAAAATTTTGTAACAACTCAAATAGATTTGAGTACTCATAGAGGGTCTCCCCTCAATCATTGGAATTTACATACCAAGTTCTCTTCTAATAAAGCAAAATTGGTCTTCTCCAAAGGCTTAGTGAAGATGTCTCGCTAGCTAATACTTAGTAGGAATAAATTCAAGAGTAATATCACCTTTTTTAACAAGGTCTCTAATAAAATAGTGTTTTACTACTATGTGCTTAGTATTGGAATGCTGAAATGGATTCCAAGTGATGCTTATTGCACATTGATTATCACATTTTATTGGAACATTTCTGAAATCTAAGCCAAGGTCCTTTTATCAATTGCATAATCCAAAGGAGCTGAGCACCCAAGCTCCAAAAGCAATCTATTTGGCCTCGGTTGTAAAAAATGTAACCGAGTTTTGCTTCTTTGAGTGCTAAGATATCAAGGACTCGACCAAGGAATTACATGCACTAGATGTGCTTCTTTTATCCACTTTATATCCATCATAATAAGCGTCTAAGTATCCGATCAGATTGATGTCCGAGTCCTTGAGGTACTAAAGTCCAAGAGTTTGAATCCCTGCTAGATATCTTTATAATCCGAGTCCAATTTAGCATTAGATGCCATAAGGGTGGCAGCATCTTAGACTTGGTCTAGCTTGGATTTATTAAGCAGTTCTTTCACTTAATTTCCTTAATTGGCAAAGATTCCATCTTTACATGGTTTAATTTAAAGTGCAAGGAAGAAATTGAGCTCACCCATTATGCTCCTTTTGAATTCTTAGCTCATTAACTTAGAGAACTCTTAGCATAAGATTTCGTTAGTTGCACCAAATTAAATGTCATCAACATAGATTTGTACGAGTAATGAAATCCTTAACTTTAGATTTCACAAAGATATTTTCTGAGAGAAACTTGCTCAGTCTTTCATACCAAGCTCGGCGGCTTGTTTTAGATCATAGACTTTTTTTAAAGATTAAAGACATATAATGGAAAATTTGCGTTTTCAAACCCTAAGGACTGCTCAACATAGACTTCCTTGTTGAGGTATCTATTTTAAAAAGAACATTTAACATCAATATGATATAGTTTCATACCCATGTATGATGCAAAAGCAAGTAAGATGCGAATTGCCTCTAATATGACTATAGGGGGAAAAGTTTCGTCAAAGTCAATGTCTTCCTCTTGATTATAGACTTTGACCACTAGCCTGAACTTGTTTCCAACCATGTTCCTAGTCTCATCTAACTTGTTCTTAAAACCCCATATTTTTTCCTACAATTGGGTGTCTTTTAGGCCTAGAGGTCGAGTCAAAACTTGGTTTCTTTTGAATTGAGCTAGTTCATATTGTATGGCATTGATCCAGTTCAAGTCCTCTAATGCATCCTCATGATTCTTAAGTTCTACGTGAGATATGAAGCAAAAGAATGCACAAAAGTTTCTTAGGGAAAAATGAGTCTATATGCCTTAGTTAATGTCTCGGAGTAGGTTCTCTCTTGGATGATAAGATTTATACCTTAGACCTCTTTTTTTTTTTTTTTCTTGATGAACCTGTAAGTTTGGATTGAGGTTGAAATCCACATTCTAGGATTGAGACACTAACTCTGGTAAACTTAGCTTAGATTCTAGGTTTTGTTGATTAGTTGTATTTAGGGTCCGACTTTGATCCAGATTGTTTGGATATATTATCCGAGGTATTCCATCTTTGTCTTCATCTTTTCTCAATCTCGGATCATTAAATGATGAAGAACTCATTTTTTCATTGTCGTTCTCATGAAAAACAACATGAATGCTTTCTTCCATAGTTTTAGTACTTTTGTTAAAAGCACAATAAGCTTTACTTACTTGGGAATAGCCAAGAATGATACCTTCATATGAGCTAGACTCAAACTTACTCAGATTATTCTTACCATTGTTGTGAACAAAGCATTTGCATTCAAAGGTATTGAAGTATGAGAGATTGGGCTTTTTACCTTTGAATAACTCATATGGAGTTTTCTTTAGAATTGGTCTAATGAGATATCTATTCGAGCATATAGTTTGTGATGTTTACTACATCAGCCCGAAATAGTGAGGAAGATCATTGCTTATCAACATGGTCCTTGCTATTTCCTCTAATGTGCAGTTTTTCCTTTCTACAACTCCATTTTGTTAAGGATTTCTTGGAGCTGAGAAATTGTGGAATATTCTCAACCTGTCACAGAGGTCGACAAATCTATCTTGTTCAAATTCTCCTCCATAATCACTTCGACCCGCACAATGGAAGTCTCTTTCTTAACTTGAACTTGTCTTATTAGTCTAGCAAACTCTTTGAATGGATCATTTTGTTCCTTAAGAAAAATAACCAAATGAATCTAAATATAATCATCGGCTAGAACAAATACATATTCACTACCTTTCATGCTCTTGACAGGAATGGGTCCACATAGATCAACATGTAAAAGGTCAAGAGATTTTTAGTAATAGAGACATATCTAATAGGTTTAAAAGATGCTTTTACTTTCTTACCTTTTACACATGTAGCACGGATGTGGTCTTTAAGGAACTTGCAATCTGGAAATCCTATTACAAAATCATGCTTACATAATTTATCAATAGCATGCATGCCAATATGACCTAGTTTTCTATTCTATAACCAAGATTCACTTTCATGCAAAACTTTTGAGACAAGCAAAATTTTGAGGACGAATACTATTTAGAGGAATAACATAAGTGTTTTTAAATCGAGTCCCAAAAGTATTACCTTTTAGTCTAAGAATTCTTGACTTTTCAGTTAATTGCGCTGAAAGTAACTTTATTACCTTTATCACATAACCAACAATCTTACCCTAATTGTCATCACAAAACGTTGTTTTCCTAGAGATTTTGTCTATAGAAGTCTCTAAATAGAGTTGGGTCACCAGACATGTGTCTTGAGCATCCACTATTTAGGTACCAATACTCAATTTTTTCCTTGAAGCATACCCGCACTTAGAAAAATCAAACTTATTTGCTTCTTTTGGCCAAACAAATGAGATTTGTTTTGTCCGAGAGATCATGTTCGAGTGTTTAGTTCCCTTAAGCACCAAAACTTCTATTACTCTAGGACCATGACGTCTCTAGGATGGTGAATTATCAAAGTAGCTCCTTCTTTTTCAAAAGTTGGAGTAGCTTTGCTGCACATTTTGACCATCTCTCTTTTAAGAAAAAAATTTATAAGCGGTTTTCTTGTCCTTTTATAAGTTTCGAAAAACTTTCATGAGACTCTTCATAATTATTTTGAGTACTCAATTTTTCAGATCTCGAGATCTTAGGAAACATTTTAAGATCTCTCGAATTCAGTATGAAAATTTTTACATGAGGTTTTTAAACTCATATTTTCATTTTGTAAATTTTTGATGATCTTTCCAGGGATTTAATCTCGACAAGTATAGTGGTCCTTAGTTTTCGAAGACATTTCGTAAGATAATCTTTAGAAAAGGTAAAAATATATTCTAATACCTGTTTAATAGTATCATCATTTAATTCATCATTCAAATATGTGTTATTCTTTGTTTGTGCTATGTTGTCTTTAGCCATCAAACAGAGATTGGCTTCAATTTCATTTTCATTAGAGTCACTAGCACTCCAAGTAGCTACCATAGCTTTCCTTCCTTTAGAATGAAACTTTTTCTTGTAATCATTTTCCTCATGTTTGGACAATCTTTGATCATATGACCCGGAGATCCACAGGCAAAGGAGTTACCAGAGTTAGAATCATTCTTCGAAAAGTTCTTACCTTTTTGGTATTGTCATGCTTTTTGGAGGATGATTCTCTATTGAACATCTTTTTGTATTTGCTATGGCGAAGCATCTTTCCGAATTCGGCAACAAAGAGTGCCATTGGATCTTCTTCATCTTCTAATGAGTCAGATTGTGTTTTATCTCTCGTCAATGCTCTTCGAGGCTACTCCTTTTTTTTTTTTTTGTGCTTGACCTGATTCATCCCGGTGATAGATCTCGTAGGTTAGAAGTTTCCCAATGAGATCATCAATTTTTTTGTTTGCTTGGGTCTTGAGCTTCTGCTATGATACTAACCTTTGGTCTCCATTTCTTTATGGGAAGCCATCCGAGGATCTTTCGATGACTTCTTCGTCCGTGTATTACTTTCCCAAAGATTTCGATTGTTGAGTATCTCTAAGAACCCGATCTACATATCTTTTGCGACTTCTTCATGTTGCATTTTGAACAGACTTCATATTTATGCATGTAGTGGTTTATTTTTTTACTGTTTGACCTAGCTTGTCCCTTCATAAGTTGTTACTAGAGTGTCCTAGATGTCTTTTGCGGTTTCACATGCGGATACTTAGTTGAACTCACTAGGATCCAATCCGCATAGTAAAATATTGAGAGCTTGATAGTTTCTTTACATATGTTGTCTTTTCGGTTGTTATGAACTAACATTTTGGTTTTTTTTTTTTTTTTTTGTTAGCTCTTGCATCCGTGCTTCCTCCGGATACGTAAGCCATGATCATTAATCCATAAGGATTTTAGTTCTTTTGAGTTATGGAACAGGCTCTAATACCAATTGTAAGACCCAAGTAGGCTTAGATTAGCTTAGAGGTGGTGAATAGAGTAATAACACGTTTGTCCGAGTCTCATATTTTCATTCTAGAATGAACTCAAACGCTCATCAAGATAAATAATGTGGAAATTAAAGTATAACACCAAACACTTGTTTGTTCACGATCTTAGCCCGGATCCAAGTTTATGTATTAGTGACCGCCTAAGAATCACTTCCTTAGGATTAAACTCGCTTTTGTTACTCATACCGATTTCACGTCACAAGGGTTCTTCACTTAATCCCCTGATCGAACACTTGAGTTCAATAACTCTTATGTCCTCATCACACTTTAACAAGTGTGGTAAGCTCATAAAGAACCTTTTACTAAGGACTCTTTGCAACAAGAAAATAATAATGTGAAAATATGTTTAGCGTAAGTACACGAGAATGAATAATATCATGAAAAGTGTTAGGTTCTCTCTTACTTGAATGTTCAAGTCTTCTATATTGCTTTTTATACGTCATTCAACTCTTTAGAAGACTGTTGTGTTTTTTATCAATTGACTATTGTCTTTGATAATGAGAAGTATGAGTTTGATATGAAAATTATTAATGTAAGATCTCACTTCCTTAAATATTGGTGCTTTCTTTTCTGCCACATCTAACACTTCAGACATTTGTCAATTTATTCCATCCTTGACTCCTTTCATTCATAAATGACACTCTTGTGTGATCAAACCGTTGTGCTTCTACTACTTACGGTTTAAACAAGCATGATCTAGGTTAAGTAAGATAGCTTTCTAAAAATAATATTTGAATAAAAAATGTGTAAAATCTAAGATAGACATCACAAGATATTATGCTGATATAAATGATTTATTCCTTAAACTTTAGTTGTTAAAAATGGAACGAATATTATGCATATACGAAATAAGGAAATCACCCAAACTAATACCAAAAATCATAGATCACAATTCTTAAAAGGAAATACAATAGTAGAATCTCGAACAAGGATTTTCAAGGAAAAAAATGTTTGCTAAATAAGGAAATAGAATATGACTAAGATTTTATTCACATAAAAAGCATAGTATAATAATATGAGAGAGTGGTTAATTAATGTTATACGTATGAGGAGACAAATATAGATAAGATAGCTTCTTTGAGAGATGAAACAACAATAGGCGGAATTTACGGGTACTACGATAGTAAGCATAAATGCAACTCGGAACTAAAGTATGACTAAGATACCAGAATATGACAAGTAAGGTCAGTGAACTCTAAATGCATGTCTTGAGTGCAAAACCACTATTCTTAAAGGATTAAATAAAACGTCTGACTTGATTAAAACAACCAATACCTAGATATTATCTTCACACCCCTTTTACTTCTATTCTCCTGGAGAAACCCCTTCCCGACTCTAGGTTTTTTCTTAACAAAGTTGTGCAAAAATATTTTCATAAAAATATGAAAAAAATCAATTTTCTTCTTTTTGTTATAAAATAAGATTTTGGAACTAGTTTTCAACCGCCTACACATTTGGAATTCAAAGGAGGTGGACATTGTTGTTGACCAATCAGGTCGAGATACATTCAGAGGACTAAACTAACGATAAAGAATCAACTTCATTTTTATTGCATATTCTTGTCCAAATAATGATTACATTAACGATTAAGAATTAACTTTATTTTTTGTGGTTTTACTGTCTTTTATAACAAAATTTTTCAACTTTCTTTATTCATTTATATTTTTTTCTTATATATATTGTAAAATTATGTAGATTAAGAATTATCACAAATGTTTACAATTTTCTTTTATCACTTTGTAATTCATCTAATCAAAGTGGTCATCACATAAAGTTGTTAAAATGCTTGAAAGGAACAAAGATTTAATATTGCCTAAGATTGAGATTTTTTTTTCTTGTTTAACTTCATATCCAGAGAAGAAACTATTTCACCCCTAAAACCATCTTAAACACGAAGGCCTTGGAGTTGTAATTAATTTTATTTTGGATAATGAACATTAACGAAAATATAATTTTCTATATTTTCTGAAAATGTAACGATGCAACTCTCCACATGCAATTTCAAAAGTAACTTATTTCTTGATGACTATTTCTAACCAAAAGCACCTCACAGTTCACAAGGCTATGACGTCCATACAGGACCTCGTTCGGGATATATGTTGCATGATATATATGCACTTGTGAGGCTATTATGAAACATTTACTCATGTGTGGGCCAAACTCTTCTATTCTGGTTCATGATTTCTCTTGATTATGGTTCTTTCTTGGGTACAAGTGAATATCTACATATATTTATGCAATTGAATGGGTTAAGAAACATATGCCCATATTTACCAGCGTCAATTTACTACATACACATAAAAATCACTATATAATTTGTTAAGCTAATGGATATCTCAAATAAAATAATGAATTATATCTACTCCAACACCATTTATGCTAAGTATCTCTTCATTCTTTGTATTTATTTTTAAACGATTTTTAATGTTTAGGAATAATAAACTGTTAAAATACATTATAAAGGGATAAATAACACATGACTCGGACTGAGCTCACGTCGTAAGGATTCTTCACTTAACCCCCGACTCACCACTTGAGTTCACTAACTTTTATGATCCTCCTCATACTTCACCAAGTGTGGTACAATCACAAAGAATCTCTCACTAAGAACTCTTTGCTACAAGTAATAATGTGAAAATAAAACCAGCAGCAATTACAAGAGAATGAATAACATTAGAAAGTGTTTGGTTCTCTCTTGCTTGAATATTCTGGTCTTTTGTATTACTTTTTATACGTTATTCATCTCTTTGGAAGACCATTGTGCTTTTATCAATTGATCTCGTTCTTTGATATTGAAAAATATGAGCTTGATATGGAAATGGTCAATGTAAGATCTCACTTCCTTGAATATTGGTGCTTTCTTTTTCTGCCACATCTAACACTTCATCATTTATCAATTTATTCATCCTTGACTCCTTTCATTCATAAATGACACTTACGGTTTGAATGGTGTGAACTCGGTTAGGTAAGATAAAACAAAATGTTTGCTAAAAGAAAAAGTAGAATCGACTAAGATTTTATTCACATAAAAGTATAACATAATAATATGAGAGAGTGGTTAATCGATACTATACCTATGACGAGACAAATGTAGATAAGACAGAGTCTTTGAGGAATAAAATAACAATAGGGAGAATGTCCGGGTACTAAGATAGTAAGCATAAATACAACTTAGATTATACTAAAGTATTATTAGGATATCGGAATATGACAAGTAAGGTCGGTGAACTCTCTAAATGCCTGCATTGAGTTCAAAACAAACTATTTTTAAAAGGTTAGATCAAACGTCTGTCTTGATTCAAACAACCAATATCAAGATATTAGTTTTACACCCCTTTTGCTTCTTTTCCTCTAGAGAAACCGCCTCCCCTCTCTCTAGATTTTTCTTAACAAAGTTGTGTAAAAATATTTTCATAAAAATACGAAAAAATCAACTTTTTTCTTTTTCTTATAAAATAAGATTATGGAACTAGCCTTCAACTGCCTATATATTTGGAATTTGAATGAGCTAGATATTATTGTTGACAAATCGGAACGAGATGTATTTAGAGGAATAAATTAATAATAAAAAAATTAACTTCATTTTTATTGCATATTCTTGTCCAAATGATTACATCAACCATTAATAATCAACTTCATTTTTTATAGTTTTATTGTCTTTAAAATGTAATTACTTGATTTTCTTTTATTCTTGTATATATTGTAACACTACGTAGATTAAGAATCCACACTAATATTTTCAGTTTTCTTTTATCACTTTGCTATTCATCTAATCAATGTGGTCGCCACATAAAGTTATTTAAATGCTTAAAAGGAACAAAAATCTAACATTACATGAGATTAAGATTTTTTAACTTAATATCCTTTGTAGAGACTACTTTACCCCTCAACCCAACTCAAACACGAAGGCCTTGGAGTTTAGTTATTTTTATTTGGGATAGCATATTAATGAAAATAAAACTTTTTATATTTTCTAAAAAAGTGATGATGCAACTATCCACTTGCAATTACAAAAGTAACTTATTTCTTGATGACTATTCCTAACCAAAAGCACCTCATAGTTCAAAAGGCTATGATGTCCGTGCAGGATTTCCTCCTCGGATATATGTTGCATGATATATGCACTCGTGGGCTATTACGAAACATTCACTCATGTGTGGGCCAAACTCTTCTATTTTGGTTCATGGTTTCTCTTGGTTATAGTTCATCCTCGGTACATGTGAACATCTAAGTATGTTTATAATAACAATTGTACGAGTTAAGAAACACATGCACATGTTTACAAGCATCAATTTACTACATATAGATAAGAATCACTATATAATTTCTCAAACAAATGCAGATCCCTAATAAGACTTTTAGGATAATTACTTATATCTACTCCAACACCGTTTATGCTAAGTGACCCTTTATACTTTGTATTTATTTTTAAACTATTTTTAATGTTTAGGAATAATAAACTATTAGCATACATAATAAAGGGATAAATAGAACATGAGTCGTTATATAAAATTAGAGTTAAACCATTCATTAAAGGAAAAGGCATCCCTTTTTATTATTAAATGTTTAGTTGGGCCCACAATACACAATTTGAATACCCAAAGAAATTACTTGCCTAAATCTAAAGTCCAGTAACTGCTCAGGTAATAAAATTCCTAACTTTCTTTTTTCTTATAATAAAACATAAAAAAGGTAATTTCACTATTTCAATGAAAAAAAGTTTTTTCTCGCTTAATTTTCATTAACAACAAAAAAAATTATCTTTTCTTTCTCCTCATCTCCATGATACATGATTTCGTGGGTGATCTTTCTCAATATTTCTACAATCGTAATCGCTGGTAATTCTAAATCATTCTTTTTTATTGTAAATTTACATTTTGTGTGATTTTTTAACTTTTTTGATGAATTGTTTCTTATATTTCGATAATGATTAATTTTCACATGAAAAATAAACCCCGTTATTATTTTTTTTTTCCTCTTGTTTTGCTTTGAATCTTTATAGCTCGTAGTCATGCTTTCGAAGATATTGGAATAACTTATCTTGATCCTATATAGCCTTCAATTTATGTCGATCAATGCAATGCTTCTCGTTTCATTTATAATTTTTTCCTTCATTTTACGTTGATCAATATGATGCTTTTAGTTCTATTGTTGATCAATTCCTCATTCAGGTGAATCCTTCGTGGTTTAAAATTCGTAATTTGATGGATTAATTTGTTTCAATGATAGATTTGTTGTCTTAAATTCTATATAGTTAGTTATATCTTTACATTTTAAGTAATAATTTTAGTATGTGGTTGTGAACATGATTGATATTTTTTAAGTTTTCCCTGATTAAAAAGATATAATGATTCACTCATTACTTAAATTAGTTTACTTTTCGTTATACGTTTTTGAAATTTGTGTATATCACACTTATTACTTGAATTAGTTTATTTTTTTAATGTTTTTTAAAATTTTTATGATGCAAGACTCTTGATATCCTTAAATTAGTTTACTTTTCATTCTCGATTTTTTTTCTAGAACATAAATGAAATCAAGTCATGAAGGATTGATAATATGGCATTGATAAAATCCGAATTTGATGATACTTCTTATCTTCGTATTTGATATAATAAACAATGTTGTGATGCAACGATGACTACTTTATTATATCATTTATTCTTTAAGAATATATTTCCATGATTACAGTCATTACAAAAGTTTTCTATTGGTCTTTCACTTTTAGTTCTAACATCATGTAAGCAAGTGAACAACACATTTTAAAGTAATTCTATTAAAATCTTCTGACCTTATAATTTTGTCACAATTGATATAATGTTTAGATAATATATTTGATATGAAAACTAGGGATTTCATTATCTAATATTCATTGTCATCGTCAATTATTATTTGAATTCGACAATTGTAGGAAAATTAGAGCTTTACATGTGCAAGTAGAGTTGCCAGTCATATTTTAAAGAAAATATGAAAACATGCTTTCTTAAGCTAATCTCCACAATTCCAAATAGGGATTATTCACTTAAGTCCAAGATACTAATCTAGAATTGGAAGGACACATATTCACCTTACCAACATTACTCATTTAAAACGGTATTTACTAAAGTAACAAGAGATTTCTTTAATTTGGTGCAAATGGACATGTTCATGCAAAATCATATCTTTTTGTGATTAAGCAATCAAATTAGGAACTTTAAGTGACAACTTGTTAAGAATGCGCAATTTAATTACTTACAAATAAAGAAAAAAATGCAAAAGAATAAATTTTGTGACCCATTCTCAATTACAGAGTTTTACAAATATATGTGACAAGAATCGGTTACGGAGTAATGTGTTTTCTACCCTTTCATTCCACAGAGAACTCCTCTATATGCAGGAGTTAGATACAATTCATCAAATAGGAAAGATATAATTACAATATATTTGAAAGACAGTATAATAGTTACAAACGAAAAGAAAACCTATTATTTACATAAATTAGTATTACCAAGATACCAATAATATTGCCAATATTGTGATAATATCTCTAATACTCCCCTCAAGTTGGAGCATGAAGGTTGCGAATTCCCAACTTGCTACATAAGTATTCAAAATGCTGACAACCAAGATCTTTGGTAAATACATCAACAACCTCTTCATTTATGCGGACATAGGAGGTGGTAATTAGACCAACAAGGAGTTGTTCTCGAACATAATGACGAGTCAATCTCAATATGCTTTGTTCAACCATGGAATATCGGGTTGGAAGCAATTTGAAGGGTTGCTTGGTTGTCACAAAATAGATGTATAGATTGTGGATGATGAACCCCAAAGGATGCGAGAAACAACCAAATCCAAGTGAGTTTGCAAGTTGTAATGACCATATCCCAATATTTAGCCTCCACGGAAGATTGACAAATGATAGGTTCTTTCTTGGTCTGCTAAGAAATAAGAAAATGACCCAAGATGACAAAATACTCAGTCACATATTCATGAGTAAGTGAATAAGCGGCCCAATCGGAATCATAATAACCTTGAACTTGAAGTGTGTTGTCGGTGGGTAAAAATGACCCTTGGCCCGGAGCATGTTTGAGATATCGTAAGACTCAAATGGCTGCATCCCATTGTTGACTACGAGGTGCTTGCGAAATTGAGACAACATGTGAACAACATAGCTAACATCGGGGCGAGTAAGTGTAAGATAGACTAAGCACCAAACCAAACGACGGTAAAGTCCTGGCTCGGAAAGAGGAAGATTGTTAGCAAGAGCCAGCGTATGATTTTGTTCCATCGGGAAAGTCACGGAGTTTGGAAGCAGGGAGTCCCGATTTAGCTAGAATATCAAGAGCGTATTTACGCTAAGATAGGAATAACCCAAATGAGTTGCGAGTGATTTCTATACCCAAGAAGCACTTGAGAGGACCGAGATCTTTAAGCTTGAAGCGAGTCATTAAGATATGTCTTAAATGTCGAACGCGCATCATGATCATTGCCGAGGAGAATAAGATCATCAACATACACCAAAATAGCAAAGATGATATTCCTCTTCCGGAAAGTAAATAGGGTATGGTCAACATAAGATTGAAGGAAACCATAAGCCCGTAATATAGTGGTAAACTTAGCCGAATGAATTCCAAGGTGACTGATGGAGCCATATAACGACTTCCGAAGATGACATACCTTGTCGAGATGAGAAAGAGAGAACCTAGGAAGAGGTCGCATATAAACTTCTTCATAGAGGTTTCCATGTAAAAAGGCATTATTCACATCTATTTAATGTAGTTCCCAGCCTTTGATAACAGCAACAACAAGGAATAATCGAATGGTGAGCATCTTAGCTTCAAGGGAAAATATCTCATTATAATCCAAGCCTTCTATCCGATGTCACCAAGAACGACCAACCGTGCTTGACACCACTCAATAGACCCATCGAAGTTGTAGACCCATTTGCAGCCAATAGGCTTTTTTCCGGAAGATAGAGTTTAAATAGTCCAGGTCCCATTTCGTTATAGTGTTGCAATTTCTACTCGCATTGCCTGCCTCCAATTGGGATCGTGGACAACGGTAGAATAGAAGCAAGGTTCGACCCACGAACTTAATGCACTCAAAAAATTTACATGGGCGATAGAAAAAGAGTCACACAAAACATAATTGACAAGAGGATATACCTAGGGCTACAGGAACCATTGGAGGGTGAGGACGATAAAAGGGGTGTGATGCTTGAGTGGTGTTTTCGATGAAATCGCGAAGTGTAGAAGATGGAAATTTAACCCGTTTTCCACGCCCAAACTTAGGAGAAGCCTTAGGAGGCAATGATGTGTTAATTGAAGAATCTTGCTCATATTTTTCGCATTATTGGATGATACTCCCCCTGTCGATAGAGAAGACTCCTCAATAAAGTCCCAAGTAGGTGACATAGGGGCTATATGAGTGTCGGAAGGAGATGGCAGACTAGTGGCAAAGGGGAAAGTGTGTTCTTCAAATTTTACTTCATGAGAAACAAAGCAATCTTGTGTCTCAAGATCCATTACTTTTCAATCTTTCTTACCAGGAGGATACCCAAGAACCATATAGCGTCGATTGTGTGGGGAAAATTTATCCCGTATTTTAATATGTGCATAACACAAACACCCAAACACCCATATATGGGAATACGTAGGAGGGGTATTGAACATAACTTTATGTGGTGTTTTATTATGGAGAAGAGAAGAAGGTGTTCGGTTAATGAGGTGGGCTGCTTGTTAAAAACACATTCCCCTCAATATTCAAGAGGGAGATTAGTTTTAAAGCTGAAGAGCTCGTGCAAGCTGTAAGCATGTGTCCATGTTTGTGTTCGACCAACCCATTTTTTTAGGTTTGTCGACAACGAAGTCTTATGAAGCATACCATAAGTAGCATAAAATTGATTCATGGGGTTAGACCTAAACTCTTTCCCATTATCATTACAAACTACCTTAAGAGTTTTTCCAAACCGAGTATGAACCATCGAGCAAAAATTTTGAAGTAAACTACTTGTCTAACTTTTAGCACGCATTAAGTAGACCCAAATGGCACGACTAAAATCATCAACAATAGTTAAAAAATAGCAAGCACCAGAATTAGTGCTATACCCATAGGGTCCCCAAATATTACAATGGATCAAATCCAAACTTCTTGATGCACGATTATCACTCGACGGAAAAATAGAACGTTTGTGCTTGGCCCGACAACACACATCACAAACAATGTTATTATGACAAGAACCAACTTAAATAGCGAGGAAGATGAGATAGAGGATGACTTCAAGGATGTCCCAACCGATGATGCCATAGGTTGTGTGAGTCACATGAGGTCACTGAAGTGGTTACTGAAGCTCTACAAACCTCAGATGTCAGCTGATATAAATACACCCTCTTTTGCATCTTATCCAGTCCAATTGGGATCCTCATAGTGCGGTCCAGCAAAATACATAATTTATGGGAAAAAGTCACAGAGCCATCTGCATAAAAAATTAGACATGTCACTAATATTAAGTTAACCATTAATGTGGGCACATAAAGTACATGACGAAGAGGAATTCCATGATTTATATTTATTATGCCTTCCTTTGTAGCATGGGTTCGCAAACCATTTGGAAGCTTCACTGGAGAAGGAGTTATATCATAAATGGAAGAAAATAAAGACAAACTACCCATCATATGATGTGAGGCCCCACTATCGATCAACCACGAGGAAGAATACTTACCTACAAGCAGCTCAGTGTTAAAAGGGGTAGTTTCCAAGAAAGCTAGCAAGTGTTGCATCTGGTCAGAGGAAAGATCCTGAAAGGAGGGTTGAGATGCTCCATTTAAAGTCGAAAGACCTGACATCATAGGAGTCGCCATCATTGTTGCAACTGTAGCAGTAGAAAACTGAGTAGGCATCATACCACGACCACGACCACGCGCTTTACTTTACAGAGTAATGCCCAGTCGTTTAAAGAAACGGTCTTGAGTGTGGCCAAACCTACTACAGAAGGTACTCCATGGGTAGACACGGCAATCGGGTCATTCGGTTCGGGTTCGGTTCGCGTTAAGTTTGGTTCGAGTCAACTTCGGGTGGATCTCGATTTGGTCGAGTTCGCTCTCGGTTCGGGTCAACTTTGATTCGGGTCAACTTTGAGTCGATCTCGTTCAGGTCGCATTCGGTTTTGGTTCGGGTCAACTTCGGCTCGGTTCGGTTCAATTTCAGATCGATCTCATTCATGTCGGATTCGGGTTCGGTTCGGGTTAATTTCGAATCGAATCGACTTCGGGTGAAGTTAATTTGGGTCATTTTCGTTTCGGGTTGGGTCAATATCGGTTTGGGTAGGTTTCGGGATGGTTTCATGTATGGTTAAAAGAACCATATATAATACTATCGAGTCTACCACCGTCCCTTGGTATGGATCCGCTTGAATAGGATTCGAGGTCGATCAAAATTGTACCACTACGAGGCATAAAAGTCGATCGTGAGAGACCCACCAAAAAAATTAAAAAAAAGTTGTAGAGACCCATCTAATGTGGGTTGGGTCAAACTCGGATTTTAGTCGGTTCGGGTTTAGGTCACTTTTATTCGGGTTGAATCGGTTCGGGTCTAATTCAATTCGGGTCATTTTGAGTTCGGTTCTTAATCGGGTCAATTATATTTCGGGTCAATTCGATTTCGGATCGGGTTATTTCGGTTATGGTATGAATCGAGTTCATTAGATTTCGAGTCGGTTCGGTTTCGGGTCGGTTCACTTTCAAATTTCACGTCAAAATAGGTTCAACTGTTTCGGATGTCGATTCGGTTTGAATTTCGGGTCATTTGCTTCGACCCGTTCAATTTGGGTCAATTTTACCAGATCTAACCATGGTCACCAGACTGGGTTCTGTTGGCAACTGTAATTGTGGTGGAAGACAAATGACCGAGATTTGGGCTCTCGATATGTGCATAAAAACCAAGGGAAGTAGGCACATCACGAGAGTGACACCATATGCGATTCTTCTTGCATGACCATAGCATTAACATGGTTCAACGTGGGGAATGGAGTCATGTTGATGATTTAAGTGCGTAGAATACCATATTCAGCATCCAATCCCATCAAAAATTGATAAGAACGTAGGTTCTCATACCAAGCAATTTTCTCTTTATTTTTATCACATGCACACACATCCAAAGGAGATAGAGTCAACAAATCATCCGACATGCCCAATAATTTAGTATAATAAACCATTACTAATGCTCCATCTTGTTTAGTAAGAGACAAATAAGACCAAGGTTTGTATGTTCTAGGCCCATTAGGAATAGAATATCGATTCTTTAAAGTTTCCCATATAGTTTTAGCATTAGATATGGGAAAGATAGTAGCACGAACCGGGGGTCAAGAGAGTTCCAAATCTATGAACACAACAGGAGTCAACATTCTCCCAAGAAGAATAATCAGAAAAGGTCTTAGCGGGTTCGGTAATACTACCATCAACAAATCCCAACTTATTGTATGATTTTAAGGCCATGATAGCGGTTTGTTCCCATATAGCATAATTATTGCCTTTCAAAGGATCTTTGGTAATAGAGTTACATGGGATTGCTTGACCTGAAAGGTAGCATGGTGAGGATGGATTAGCATGCTTGGGCTTATCCGTAGACTCCGACATGACCATACACAACTATGAAGGATGATAGACAATCGGCCATGGATTGAAGAAAAATATCACACTGTGTAGGGATGAAGAAAAGTACCAAACCTCAGCAGAAAAGGGAAAGAGAAACAGGGATCATTAGTCCCGCTCTGATACCATGACAAGAATCAGTTTTAGAGTAATGTGTTTTCTACCTTTTCATTTGATGGAAAACTCCTCTATATATAAGAGTTAGATACAACTCATCAAATAGGAAAGATATAATTACGGCATATTTGGCAGACAATATAAGAGTTACAAACATAAAGAAAACCTATTACTTACATAAATTAGTATTACCAATATATCAATAATATTGCTAATATTGTAATAATATCTCTAATAATATGCATAACATTAAAACACAAAAACAATTATATCATGTAAGATAATATAAACACAAAATAAAATTATAAAAAAAAAAGGAGTAGAATGTGAGATGAAATTAACTAAATACTGGTTTTTTATCTTTAAATTAGTCTCTAGACTCACCTTCGTCTGATTGGTAAAATGGCATTCAAGTTCATTGGTGTTTTAAGTCAACTGCATAGGTCGTTCAAGGATAATTCCAAGATTTTATTTTTTGTTTGTAGATGAAGGGAGAGAATGACGCTTTTGTGTTTTTGAAAATTAATATATAACAAAATTTAATCTAGAAAATTAAGTCAAAACCTAAACCTCATGGGGTTGGGGGGGGTCATAGAGAATGGTACTCTCCCAAGAGAGGTAGAAGAAAACAAGACTCAGTTTTTGCTGGAGAGATGTTCTCGAGGTGTGTTTTCTAAAACGGGAGGAGCAACTTTATTTATACCAATTAGGAGGTAAAAGAACCTCTAGAGTTTGCAAAAACACAAAGTATTTCTATACCACTACTTAGTTTAATGAAGATTTCGAGTTTAATTTGGTCGGAATATCCCTTGGAATTCAAGCATATTCAAAATCGCGAAATTGCAGTGAAGGCAGAGGCTAGCAATGGCCTAGGTAGTTTTTCTAGGTCAATTTTGTCTGGGTCATAACTTTTAATTCTTGTTTCATTGGAAAACTTATTGAGTCTAATTTTTAATATATCGTGTTTCATAATAATTGCATGAGTGTGGAAAAAGGTATGGGCCCAAGAGTAAAAAAGTATGGATTTCGGCACAAGTTTGATTGTCCAACACAAATCTACTAATTTACTTATCAGATTTTTGCTTATAATATGATGTTGGAAAGCTAGTTCAATTAAAACTTCAGAAGTGTGTAAACTCAATTATCTTTTGACCCTCTACACCAAAAAAATTATCTTTTGACTCTTGTTTACAGTCTTTAAGTTGGCACAAATGACCATTAGTTGTTGAATCTTCACAAAATAGGCTAATTTGGCCTATATTTGGCCATTTTGCAACTCTTTTTGAATCTTTGAAATGTTTTCTTCAAAGGTTTGTTTTTTATGGATTAGAACCTTTAGAAAACTCAAAATAAACTTTTGTTTTCCACTAGTGTATAGAGTAAGGGTCATCAAATCGTTAAACCCACATAGTATGCCTAGTCTGCATGTTGAGGCTACTTTCTAGTGTCTATAGTAGCCTCCACTTTGGTCAAGGTTGAGCGGGACTAAAGTCAAAGTATGTAATGTCATGAAGAATGTATCAAATTGTGCAATAGCCTCCGATATGAATACAGTTGAGCAACATATGTAAAGTGATGAGTGATAAACCTTTCATTGGCGTATGCGTACTTTCTTAGCTTGAAGGGAAAGGGTGAAGCCCTCACCTTGGATGAGTAGGATACTGTGTTTAGTTTGTTATATTTAAAAACAAGAGGCGCATATAAGTGTTCATGTACCCCCAGTGCGTTGGGAAGGTAGAGGCGCAAGTGGACAAGTGTTGTCCAGTATGTGTGATATGATGTGCATCTAATAAGACATGTATGTGTTCATGAACGAGGGGAAAGTGTGTAATGTATGGTCATAACTTTCAAGTACATTTGAAAGCATAATGGATCACATAAGATAAAACACATATCGTAATATGAAATCATGTAAATTCTTAACACATAAAGTTACGAATATAGTGCCCTTTAGGTCAAATTACCTATGTGAGCAGCAATATGTTAGGTCTGGAGATGTTGTGTAAATGCAAGGTATAGAACCTATTATGCAAAGTTACGTCTTTGAATCCCAATAGATGGGGTTATGAAATATTGTATAAACATCAAGCTATGGCCCCCGTTATACTGCTAAGATGCTGTCAAAATATAAGACCCTTTATGTAGGATGAAGTTGAGCCAAACTTGTGGTGATAGATTCTTATATGCAAATCTTAATATGGTATGGTATGGGATGTTTGTAAGATAGGTGTCTCAATTAGACTCTAGTGGGAGGTATTTTCTTGTCATGATGGTGTAAAATGAGAATAGGAATCTATCTTTTGTTATGACTACTTAGATCTAAACATGCAAAGTGTACCATATGAACAAGTCTAGAATATGTGTAGACATATGTGCTGAGGGGAAAGAAGGGGGTAAACTGGTGAGAACAATTGTGTTGATATAGGTATACAAGAGCTAAGCATGTGAGGGAACATGTCATGTGTAGGGGTATGGATGATATAATATGAAAGTATGAATGTATGATTATGGTGCAGTGCCAGAGCCAGACACGACTGTATCTATATGGAAGACGATTTATTAGTTTCTGATGCAAAGTTTATGGAGGAAAGCTTGGTTTCTTGAATGGTCGAGTAAGATATAAGAAGATAAAGATGCTATAGTTAGATTATGTCAATGGAACATGGTAGAGTGGTATTAAACCAAGTTAGGTTGGTCGAGTTCGACGTTCAGAATAGCACGGCAGATCAGTGGAGTGCAAACCAAGTTAGGCTGGAATGGCTTAGTTACGTGGAAGATACGTGTAAGGACTAGGTTAGGCTAAGCTTGTTGTAAGGAAAGCGGCAAATTCTTTAGACAAGGTCAATGATGAGGACGAGTAGTCCAAGTAAGGATCACATATTATAAATATATGAGAGCAATCAATCAGATTACATTATTTAGACAAATTTGAAAAAGAAAAATAACACACCTAAACTCTATTACAACTACATTAAAAATTTATTTCTAACTGTTATTGTGAACATAGGTTTATGCAAAATAACTTCTATTTAAAATGATCACATATTATTTCTATGTTAGTGATAAAAAATTGTGATTAGAAACCAAAGGTAGAAACTTGGAGTGTGAGAATCGAACAATTTTTAGAAACAAATTTGAATGTCCTCAAGGGAAGGCCACTCGACACATTAAATATTAAGCCAGGCATACATATATTTATATGAGAGCGACCTATCAGATTAAATGATAGTCTCTAAATTCATTTTTATAGTGCTTATATTTATACCTTTAAGAACTAGCTAAAATCCTAAAATTGAGACTCCAAAAATTTAGGAGAATTAGTCATAGTTTGAGATATGATATAAACTACAGTTTGGTTTTAAAAATATGCTTCTTATTCAACTAAAAGAATTAGATGTTAATTAACATAAAGTGGTTACTAGGACAACAAATTTTATTATTTTTTGTGAAAAAATTGTTCATTATCACGCTAAAATTTTAAAATAACACATTAACACAAATTTCTCGGATTTTTTTATTAATTTGTTGTTGTCCATTTTGCTCATACTATAGGAGTACGTAAAAATATAGCCGAATAAAATCAACTCGCTTGATTTGCTATTACTCACCCAAAACTGAACTAAGTGATATATATTTTAAAAGATATTGCTTTTCAAGCTTATAAATTCATCTACTAAAAATTATATTTTTAACGATCACATTATAACGACTAAACCTAAAACTTCTTGTTATTGGGTGTTATTAACGACAAAATATTTTTTTCTAATATTTTTAAATAAGTTTATATATAAAAAACAAATGAAGTCTTTTAGTTGGGGCGAGAATGAATAATGTCTACTAAAGATTTTGGGCGTAAGAAGTGAGGTTGTTAGACTCGGGTTCTTAATTAGAATTGATTGGGATAGTTAGAATCAAAATCGTAGAATCGGATCGAGAAACGTAAGATTTTAATATTTGTTTGTAATGGTTAAATTTTTTTAATAAAAATAAAAATTTTAGCAAACATTTATAAAGATTTATAGGAAATCCAATTCAACTATACTTTGTAAAAGATTTTGTTTCAAAAGCATACTATTGTGACGAATTCTCGAATAAAATTATGTGTTACCAATTTATGAAATTTATTTAGAATTGTGCATTGGATCGTAGGATCATAGAATTGTATTACGATTCTATCACATATTTTTAAACTAAATTAGGATCGTAAGATTCTAATACATTTAATATTATAATGAGAGTTGGATCGTTAGAGAGTTTTTGAATCGTACAATCGTAGGAACGTAAGATCTGGATCAGCGAGTTTAATAACCAAATTATGAAGAAATATATGTCAATTAAGAAATATTAGCTACAAAATATATAAACTGTGGAGAATGTGACTTTTTAAGCACTTGAAAATCTGTCAAAGTCAATCTCTATCACATTAACATAGTTAAATAGATATAAATTGTTTAATTCTTGCAAATTTGATGATACTTGCTAAAACTCTTAACTCTATGAATTCAACACTATTGAACTTGCAACTCCTCTAAAATTCAAGAGTTCTTTTATTTTATTTTTTTGTTGAAATATTTGCATCTCCTTATATCCATTAGCGTTTTTGTTCTTTTTTTTTTAAGCTTATGTTTCGTATCATTCATTCTAGTAAAATGACCAAGAGTGAATTGTCAAGATTAGGACATGAGAATACTTCGCTAATTGTTATTTGTCAATTAGATTTCATTGTGATGATAATTTATTAGTATTTTGATTAAAAAAGGTATGAACTTAAATATAAATTTTGTAATTGATTACTTTTACGAAAATTAAAGTGGCTTGTTAATCTTAGTCAATTTGATTCTTGCTTTCTCTAACTAAACATTAACTTATAATTTTATAGGTTCTGGATCAAAAGGATAAGTTTTATTTGGATACTTGTGATCTATAAGTAGCAGAATGAACAATCGCGTTGAGCTTGGTAGACCTACCTCAGGTACTTAAACCTTACACATTTGACGAGGGACAAAAGAAATTGTATTTATACATATGTATGTATAGATGTATATGTATGTATGTATGCATGTATGTATATATGTATGTGTGTGCATGTGTGTATTAAAAGTTCTTAGCTTAAGTGATATGGGAATGAGTTTCCACACTCTCCATCAGTGGTCGAATTGTGATGTGATGTACAATAAAAATTATGGACTCATGCAGGCTTCTCGTGGACCGAATTTTAGGGTTTAACATCCATTAGGCTAGTCCAGTAATTGTGCACCACACACACACTTTGGGGCTTTTCAAGGATCCAATTTTCGATTGATGAATTTTTGATTTTCCTACGCTTACGGATTTCATTCCCATTCATTGAATCATTTCAAATATCTTTGGGTAAGCAATTTTCAGGTAAATGTTTCAGCTTCGTTTGGTGAACTGATAAACTCAGGATGGTGAATTTATACTTTGTGATTGGTGAATTTTGCATATTAACCTGATAAATTGACTTAAGCCATGTGAAATTAAACTAACAAAGCTCTAAAAAGATTCCTTCTTACTGATTGTTGCTGTGAAAAATTCCAAATTCCATGAAATTCCTAATATCAATTAATAGTGACTGAGGAATTCAGCTGCTAGACAAAATGAAACCAGACAAAGTCAAATTTATCAACATCAATTACAGCAATAAAAAAATACAACCAAATGCAAAGAGAGAGACCCAAAAGTTAAATTTGTTGAGAATTTTCCAACATTCTGTGGTGAACTTGTACAGTTTGTTTCCCAAGCACGAACTTACGATTCCACAATAATTAGGCCTCTTGGTTTTAAACTTAGATCTCGGATTAATTTTGGATGTGCCAGATTCGCTGATTTATTCGTCTCACCCGATGTATCCTGCCTTCATTTCAAATATCTTTGGGTCACATACACACGCAGGCACCCACCCACCCACCCATATATGAAATCTCCATTTTTGTCCTAATAGGGATTCTTCATCTACCCTCTCTATAATCCGTTCAAATTCATGATACTTAAAGTCATTAAAATGGATATTATGAATTTTTAAAGTTCCAATTCCGTCTATCTGATTTTTTATTGGAGTTTTGTTTATAATGTAGGGTAAAAATAATTTCTATATTTATATAGTTTCAGCATATATATAATAGAATTGAGTTGGATTTTTATCTTGGATCTAATGGGCCTTAGCTTATGTTGCAAAAGAATTCCAAAGGGAAGGGAGGAGTTCTCTTATTTAGAAAACCTAGTCTGTATATTGATTTGAGGTCTATTCTCGTTTGGAGTTCGCCATGATGAATGTGGGTTTCTCATCCTTATTTTATACCACCTTTTTGGATCTTACCTCCTCCTCAAAGAGTCTAACTGAATCTATTTTCTAATGGACTTTTATTTAGTTTTTGGAACTTATTTTTTTATCAATTTTTCCTTAGAGGGGGAATATATTTAAATTTTTTAGAGTGTCCGACTATGTTGAGTAGTCGAGATATGAATTAAACAAACAAACAGAAAATATAAAGTGGACAAGACACGTTTATTTGTTCACGATCTTGGCCAAGATCCAAATATTTGGGTTAAAGATCGCCTAAGGTTTCCTACCTTAAGATTATGTCCGATGAGCTCTTCACTTAACTTATTGACTGACCTTTCGAGTACACTTACTCTAAAGGCCTTTCACTCACACTTCACACAAGTGATACCACTCATAAACCGGTCTTTTCAAGACTCTTGACTACTAAAACTCACAAAGTATCTACCCTAAGACACTTTGCTACAAGATGAAAATATATTTGAAATTACGAGAGACAAATGTAATAAGATTGAATGTGTATTCTCTTGTTTTCTTGCTTTTGGTCTTGACTTTGTCTTTTATAATATTGTCTTCATGCCCAAGACCGTTATGATTGAAAGAAGTTACCGTTGTGATTTGATTCTTCTTCATCGACTAAATAGCTGAATCCGCATAAGATCTAAGTTGCTATCTAGAATGTTTATTCATGCCAATTTTAGCTTCTTCTTGAAATCATTGGTCATTACTTAATGCATGATCAACCTTAACACCCTTCAATCAATGTTTGATTTTCACGTAGTTGCCAGTTCTACTTCTTGCAACCCTAAATAACGTGATTTAACTATACTTTCTAAATATAAGCTCAATATTATATGGGGAAAGATTATGATATTTCAGAATAAAATCATGCCATAATATAATTACAATATGTCCATAATTTTTGGAATTATGATCTGCTAAGATCTTTCCTCAAAAGATATGATTTTAGATTTCGCCAACTAACAAAACAAAATCTTAAAACGAAATCGAGATAAACTTAATCTTAGGAGAATAAAATCATTGAGATTTTTAGCATATTTTGACCTCCTGAATATTTGTCTTGATATCAAAATCCATTACACCAAAAGAGGAGTGAGATAAAATAATTATGTATGTACGTCGACTAGTCGGATAATGTGTTTGATTTACAATCTCACCCTTTTTGACAAAAGACACAATTTCAGTACAAATTCTAGATTTTAGAAATAACTCCCCTAAGTATAATACTAATCTCCCCTTAACATGATACTAGTAAAACAAGATGACACTAATCAAGATGTTTCGAGTAATAGTGTACGTCAATCGACTCATAATTTTAACTTCCCTAAACATGATACTAGTAAGCATGTATAACACAAAGTTAGATTTTCATAATATCATATAAGTCGACGTAAAAATCATAACAACTTAGATAATCAGCAAGATATACTTATCCAAGAATTTAAACAACAAATCGTAGACCATAGTCAGAATGTTATGATGGACATGCGACCATAAACAAAGTATAACCAAGTTTAACCAACAAACCGACAAACCAACCAAATTCTTCCCCTTCTTTCGACAAAAGCGAGAGGCTCACAAAATGTAGCCCAAGAAATTTGAAATTATTTTTCAAAAGTAGAGAATAAAAATTAAAATTGTTTAGATTTAAGAGGATGGAAAGGGGTCGGATGGGGCAACAGGACCGGGGTCTTTTGATAGAGGGGCTACTTGGGCGGGGATTGCGAGGGCTGGAACTTCTAGGATGTGCGGGTCAGGAATCTACGAACTGAAAGCTTTTGGTAGGAAGTTATCTCGAATGTCCTCTTGAATGGTCGTAATCGGATCATGGAAATTGGATTTCTTGATACGCTGCTTCTCATGCTCAAATACAAGGAATTTGGACAAGACTAGATTATTGAGCTTGCATAGTCTTTCAACCTGATTGGCCGGATCTTTATTCAGCTTCGTCGGCCTAGTCACCTCCTTGGTCGGACCATCCATGGCTGCATGCATTAGGTCGGCTCTACCTTCAAAGGATTTGATCATAGTCATGAGGAAGGTTAGTTCGTGCGCCAATATTTTAGGCTCGGGGTCAGCTAAAGACATCGAGAGGAGGAGGTGGAGGAAGTTCTTAGGAGTAAACCCATTTTTCGGACTCGATCGACGTAAATCGAGACTCTCTATCATTGATTAATTGATGCTTTTTGGGGCTTAGAGGTATATTCCTCATGCTCGAGAGGGACTTGGAAGTAGGTGAAGACCTTGGTTAGGAGGTTCCCATAGGGAAGGGCTTGGTGAGGAGGGTCGGATGCGGCACAAATCATATGATTGAGAATGAGAGAGGTGAAGTCCACATCATAGCCTTCTAAGATATCATAGATGACCTTAAGAAAGGTGTTGTTTGGGTTTTCCCTAGCAGTCTTGTGAAGAAAAACAGATCGAGAACAAGATGAAACAAAGTATTATGGCCTCAAAGGTCGGATTTGTGTAGGAGTAATTTCGCTTGCCTAGGGGTGAATACGAGGGTACTTGGGGAAAAAATCTTTTGAAACATCATCAATTTGGGTGTCAATGAGATTAAGGAACATGCAATAACAATCGAGCAAGCGGTTTAGCAAAGTAGAATTAAGGGTGATGGATTCTTTTAACCGCTGATTTCACCACAGCGGAGCGATCTAACTCGACGAAAGATAGATTCGCATAGAATAGAAGGACTAAGCATGGATAAGTGGGTTCAAACTGACTTACTCGTGGAGTCAAATCACTTTGTTCTTTTGAAATTCTTAGTCAAAGCATGATCGGATATATCATTAGTTGTCCTATGACATTTAGATAGAAATGTCACTACCTTAGAGAGGGTCTCCCCTCTACTTTTAGAATCTAGCATACCTCGTTCTCATCTTATAAGCAAAATTGTTCTTTACTCAATGGTTTGGTAAAGATATCGGCTAGTTGGTACTTGGTAGGAAAAAAGTCAAGAATAGTGTCACCTTTTTAGCATGATACCTAATAAAGTGGTGTCGACCGCAATGTGCTTGGTCTTGGAGTGTTATACTAGCTTTTTAGTAATGCTTATGACACACTCGATTCTCACATTTGATTGACACTTTTCTATGTTCTATGTCAAGATCTCTCATTTGTTACTTGATCTATAAGATTTGAGCACAACATGCACCGGCGGCAATATATTCTACCTTAGCCATGGATAATGCAACCGATGTTTATTTCTTTGAATGTCATGAGATTAGAGATTAGCTAAGGAATTGACATGCACTAGAGGTGCACTTTCTATCTACCTTATAACCGACATAATCCGCATCGGTATATCCGGTCATATTAAAATCTAACTCCTTGGGGTGCCAAAGTCCGAGAGTCGAGTACTGCTAAGTATATAAAAATCCTTTTCACGGTGGTCATATGAGACTCTTTAGGACATGATTGAAATTGAGCACATAAACAAACACTAAACATTATGTCCGACCGATCGGCTATTAGATAGAGAAGTGATACCTCTATAAATCTTCTCATTTCTTGGCTTACCTTCGAGGTCCGAGTCCGATTTAGTATTGGTAGCCATTGGAGTGGTTGCATGCTTGACATGACCGAGCTTATACTTCTTGAGGAGCTCTTTAACATACTGTTCTTGGTTGACAAAGATACCATCTTTGCATTATTTGATTTGTAGTCCAAGAAAAACGTATAACTCACCCATCATGCTTAACTCAAATTCTTTGCTCATCAAGTCGAGAGAACTCTTTGCACAAGTTTTCATTTATGGTACCAAATAGAATATCATCAACATATATTTGGACTATAAAGAAATCCTTACCTTTGGATTTGGTGAAAAGTGTTTTCTTAATTAGTCCACTTTTAAAATTATTTTCAAGTAAAAACTTATTTAGTCTCTCATACCATGCTCTAGGACCTTATTTAAGACCATAAAGTTCTTTTTAAGTTTACACATGGTTTGGAAAATCCGAGATTTCAAAACACAGGGGTTGTTCAAAGTAAACCTCTTCATTAAGATAGCCATTGAGAAATACACATTTAACATCCATTTTATATAATTTCATGCCCATGTATGATGCAAAAGCAAGTAATATGTGAATTGCCTCTAATATGTCAACGGGTGCAAAGGTCTCTTCAAAGTTTGTGTCTTCCTCCTGGTTATAGCCTTTGGCCACTAGCTTGGCCTTATTTCTAACCATGTTCCCCGACTCATCTAACTTGTTTCTAGAAACCCATTTTGTACCTATGATAGGATGTCTCTTGGGTCTAACGGTCGAGTCCATACTTGGCTTTTTTTCAAATTGGGCTAGTTCACCTTGCATGGCATTGATCCAATTCAGGTCATCTAATTCATCCTCATGATTCTTAGGTTCTATATGAGATATAAAACAAAAGAATGCACAAAAGTTTCTAAGAGTTAACCTTGCTTACCTGAGTTTATGTCCGATAGTAAGTTATCTCTTGGATGGTGAAGCTTGAATTTGATTCCTCTTCCAATTTCTTGATAAACGTTAAGATTAGGATTTAGGTTGAAGTTCTCATATGGTGGCTCGGATACAGGTTGTTCTTGAGTCAAACTAGGATCCAAGGTCATTTGATTTTCGGTTTCCTATGTCCGACCTTGCGTCGACCTTATATCCGACTAGTTTACGTATGGTCGGAGGTGGAAATCTCAGGAATTCCTTCATCTTCTTCATCCCTGCTCAGTGTCATATCACTAAAAGATGAAGAGTTGATATGACCATCATTGTTCTCATCAAAAATCACGTGAATACTCTCTTCGACAATTTTAGTATGTTTATTAAATATAGGATAAGTTTTACTAACAAAAGAGTATCCAAGGAATATACCTTCATCTAACCGAGGTTCAAACTTAGACAATTTTTTCTTACCATTGATGTGCATGAAACATTTGCATCCAAAGGTTCTAAAGTATGAAATATTTGGCTTTTTACCTTTGTAGATCTCATAAGGAGTGTTTTTCAAGAAGGGTATGATGAGGGAACAATTTTGAACATAATTTGCGAGTGTTAACGGCTTCCGCCCAAAAGTAGTAGGGAAGATCATTGCTGATCATCATGGTCCTTGCAATTTTTTCCAAGGTCTAGTGCTTCCTCTCAACTATTCCATTTTGTTGTGACGTCTTTGAGGCTCAAAAGTTATGAAATATCCCCAAGGAGTCACAAACCTTACCAAATTCATCACCTCCATGGTCGGCTTTGACTCACACAATAGAAGTGTTCTTTTCAACTTGAACCTATTTGACCAGCTTAAAAAACTCTTTAAAGGCATCATTTTATTCCTTAAGAAATATACCCAAGTAAATCTGGAATAGTCATCAACTATGACGAACACATACTCACTACCTTTGATGCTTTTGACTGGAATCGAACCACAAAGATCAATGTGTAAAGGATCAAGAGATTTTGAAGCGAAACCGATTTGATGACCTTGATGAGGCTCTAGCACGCTTACTTTTCACAAAGCATCACAAACATGGTCTTTGATGTATTTTCATTTTGGAAGACCTCTTATCAATTCATGCTTTGCAAGTTTGTCAATTGTCTCCATACCAATGTGACCCATTCTTTTATGCCATAGCTATGATTCACTATCTAAGGCTTTAAGACAAGTCGGATTCCGAGAAGGAATGTTAGTCAAAGGAATAATATAGGTATTTTCAAATTTGGGTCCAAAGAGTACTACCTTTTTCGATCCGAGCATTTTTCACAATACAATTAGTGGAACTAAATAGTACTTCATTGCCTTTATCATAAAGTTGAGATATGCTTAAGAGGTTGTATTTTAGTCCATCAAGTAGATGTACCTTTTTAATAGCATTGGTTGTATCTTTTCCAACTTTGATGTATCCAACAATTTGACCTTGACTGTGATCACCGAAAACAACTTTACCGGTTTTTTACAATGAAATTCGAAGAATATGGATGGATCACCAGACATGAGTCTTATGCATCCACTATCAAGGTACCAGCAATCAAATTTTGCCTTCAAGCATACCTGCACTTAGAAAATCAAACCTTTCTACTTCCTTTGACCAAATGACTCTAATCTGACTGGGTCAAACACCATGTTTGGGGTTTTGTCCCTTTGGGTACCCAAGCTTGGATTATTTTGGGACCAAGATGTCTTTGAAGAGGTAAAGAATCAAAGTAGCTCCTTCTTTTTCTAAAGTTGGAGTGACTTTGAGTCTTTTGAGCATCTCTCTTTTCAAAGAAATTTTTTAAGTTGTTTTTCGACTTTGAGATTCAAATCCAATACCTTGTTTTCCGTAAGAGATGCTTTGAGATCCCAAAATCATGTTAAGGTTATCTTGTCCTTTTGTAAGTTTCAAAAGTGTCTCATGTGTTTTTTCGTCTTTCTTTTAAATTCTTGTTTTTAAAGTCCGAGATCTTGAGAAACTAGCTTTTGATATCTAACCTCGGATCGAAGATTCTCATATGAGATTTTCAAAGTCAAATTTTTATTTTTGAAGCTTTTGAAGAGTTTTTCAAAAGCTTATATCATCAAGATAATGGTCAGTGGCGTCGGCCATGGCTGTGGAGCTCAAATTGGGATTGATGTGCCATTATCAAATTCAAGCCTAGAAGATGAACTGAAATTGAGGTGAGTATATGGGTTTTGGTTTGAAGTATAAATTCATATTTTGATTTGAATTAGGTGATAAAAGAGAGAGTGGGTTAGTCTTATTATTTGGTGAATGAAAGCAAATATCAAAATAAAAGGAAGCTGAGAGATTAAAGGAAGTTGAGAAGTTTTTTTTGAAAAAGAAGGAAGGTGTCATAGGTATTGAATCCATGAGCTTTCGTTTGCACTAAAACACGCTTACCAACTAAGCTAACAACATATCTATATGATATTCTGCTACATAAACGTTTTTTTTATTTTTTAGAGAGGGAGTCACCTAATCCCACTGTTGGGTCTGCCTACTGGATTTCACCGTTCGATATTGAGTATAAATACTTTACCTTTGCGACTGCTTTTCACCGACCTTCTAAACCTTCTTTTTAATGAATTTCTAATTCTTAACCACCCTTGAATAATTCTCTTTCTTTTTCACAAGTTAGATATCTTTCTTAACAATAGAGATCCACTTGGGTTTCTAGAGAGTCCGCACCTAATTTCAGTATTGCTTGTAAGGTGATCACTCTCCAACATTGCTTGAATTGGATAAATGTGCGAACCATCAATACTTAGATGATAGAGAAGGGCATATTATGAATTATTGGATCTAAGTCCTAAGTTCAAAATCTCTTGCTTCCTAAGGGAGAGGCGGAATATCATAACTTGAGGTCCGAGTACGAGGGCAAATGGTCCTACTTGAGGGCATAGTTTTCCCTTACTTTGTCGAGAATATTTTACCATCTCATACCTTCTTGACGGGGTAAACTCCTTGATGAGATCCTACAACAACATCCGATACACTACTCTCAACTACAAGAAATTATATATATATATATATATATATATATATATATATATATATGGGTTTTAAAGTTAGATTTAGAAAATGCATTAAGTTAGTTATTTACTTTTCCTTTTTATATCTATGGTTTTCTATGGTTGATTTTTGTATTTAAGTAACTTTTTTTCTTTTTCTTTTTTAATTTGATAGAATTACGGTAGCAAACAAATAACTAATTTAGTAAAAGACTATTAAAATATCTTATTATTTTTATTTGGAATGCCGATTGATTTTTTTCCATACTTATTAATAATTAAAAAACATCCTTTTGAAAAAATTTATTGTATTCTTATGCAAAATTTATTCTAATTATCAATTTAAAATATCCCTTTACGGATCTAATAGTTAAAGGCTAATAAGTTCAAGCTTATATTAGTACACCCTTTTAATACCGTCATCATCATCATAAATCAACAGAATACCAAATCATGTATTAACATCAATAGATCAAAGAAAGAAAGTATCATTACTACACCTCCATCAATGTTGGCTAATTGACCATGCTTTTCTTTCTCTGTGATCATATTTATATATACCTTAAAAAATAATATTTATTTATTTATTATCTATTTGCATACTCTTATTTATAAATCCATTTTAAAAATAAATTTATGTGATAGATTTGAACAAAAAAGAAGATAAGTCAAAATTAAAAATAAGTTTTTTAAAAGAAGGCTATGTAAATATTACGGTGTTCGGATATGTCCCATAAGCTTGTAAGGTGTTGATTATAATAATATTTTATAATTTAAAGTGATATTCAATAGTTTATACACAACAAAAATTCATCAAGATAGTGACGAAAATAGTCCGACGGGTAATTTGCTTAGAACCAACGGTATGCTTTTTCTTAAATGACAAATAGCTCGGCAAATTGATTAATATTTAATTAAGAAGTATTATATATTGTATATGAAGCCTATTCATTATATTTTTAAAAATAATTAATACATGCATTATTAATCTAAAAAATTATATAACATAATATATAATTTTCTGTTTTCAAAGATGAATATTGAGTTTTGATGTTGCCTCATAAGTTGTTATTAAATGTTATATTCATTAGTTGGTTTTTTCTTCTCTTTTTTTTTTAATTGAGTGTTTATGGATTATTATTAATAAAAATATAAATGTTAAAAAATTAATAAGTTTGTATTAATAGAAATAAATAATCATTATTTAACCATTGTAAAATAAATCAAAATTATAATTTCTTATAAAATAGTATATAATAGTGTTGTTATATAATTATTATATAATATAATCAAATGATTTAAAAGTTTATATTACTAAAAATTATTTTTATATTAAAAAATTAAGCTCATTCATTTTACATGTAACTCAGAATTAAATTATATTACTTTCGATGGTCAAATGCATACAACTAACTATTAAACTATATTAATTTTTATAATCAAACCAATAGATCATTTTTTAAAAAAAAATTTGAGAACAAAAGGAATAATATAATATACATCTTATAATTTTTAGACAAATATTATTAACACAACTCGTGTATTAGCACGGGTTAAAAGCTAGTGTAGCTTTATTTTTTTATGATGGGTTTAAGTGCCTTTTTACCTTCTAAGGTCATTTATTTATTTATATGAATTTTCAAATCAGCACTTATCTTGGTTTGTCTCATGGCCTCCTTACATTTTCGTTCATTCCAACATCCCTACTTCTGCAAGGATACTGTGGCTAGGGAAGTAAAACCTCAATGCCTTTAGGTGAAGGAGCAACGGAGTTACCCAGGAGGGTGATTCTTGTTAAGGAAATATGAGTCCCCCAAAAGCGAAGAGTTCTCTAACCTTAATTGAAAGATCCCTAAGAGATGATAACTCAAGGATGGTTATATCCTGAGGATTGTGGGTGAAGATGTTGAGAAATTTTGCAAAAAGTACAAAATAGGGAAATTGCTGACTTTGAGTATTCTTAAAGAGTAAGATGACCAAATTAAAATAAAAAAAAAAGAGTAAGATGACTCCTAGAGTGATAGGTTTTCCTTGGGAGATCACCCAATCTTCATTTCTCGTTGAACTCATAAATTTGGTATATACCTAACAGGTTTAAGGTTATTATATTCTCAACAATAAAGACTATTGGATCTATAGTCTAGCTCAAGTTGATTTTATATAGGTAATAGGATCAACATTTATCAAGGTTTTGACTAATTATAATATAATGTAAGAAGGTTATCACAATTTATTGGAATTAAAACAAGACTTTTGAATTCCAATTTTCAAGTAATTTTTCTGGAATTTTTGAGTGAAAAATTCAACTTTTTGTACAATTGATTTCTATAGTTATCCATTAGTTTAAATTTTTTGAACCTATTTCAACTCTAGCTCCTAACTTAATTTTGTGTCTATTCTTTTGCATTGGTAGAAACATAATTTCATTAAAAGAAGCTCAATTTTTCAGAGTTTTAAGCATATAACCTTTTGTCGTTTACTCTTTTTTTTTTAATACTTAGGACCTTATATTAGGTTTCAATTACTTAGCGACACTTCCTCTAGTCTTCTTCCTAAATTTTCTTATAAGAAATCAACTTTTTCTAAAGAAACCTTTGTCTAAGCAATGAAGGATTGGAGAAACATCATGCAGAAAGATAAAAGAGATTGTCTTAAGCTCTATGAGAGTGGTTAGGAAGAAAGTTAACCATCAGAACACCAACAGCAATAAGAAATTAAGTGTTCCCTATGGGAGATTAGGAATTAGTAACTTAGAAAGTAATATTGGAAATGGCTTAGAATCCATCCTTAAAAGGATCATATGAGGAAGGCACTAAATCTAGACCCTTAAAGGTTTGATATTTACCTTCCTATAAGTCTCATTAACCCAACTAATCCCTCAAATGATTTTGACGCCATATTTGTGGATTTCTTAACTTGGGGTCTCAGGCTTACAATGATTTTCTTGTCATTGATGATATATCTAAGTCCTTTAAGATGGGGAAGGGATCCTAGGTTTATATGACAAATCTTAAGAAAAATTAGCCTTTTTATACATGTTGGTCTAGGTCTCTCTTTTAAGGCTAGGGATAGAGAGATGTCCTTAAAAGACAAAATTTCCTTTTAGCTTGAATATGTTCTTGGAAAGTTTAAATTATAAAAATCTTTTCTACCTAAAATAAAGAAGAATTTTTTTTTGAAACAATGTTAAGTAGATTATATTACTCCAAAAGAGATAATTATATATTTATCCTGGGCATTCCTAGACGATTCTTTTTAGAGGTTGTTTACACTTCCCTCCTTTATCTTAGCATTCACTCTAACACTTACAATATACTTATTTTATTTATTGTATTTTGGATATGTATTGATTGCAACCTATATTTTATATTGTTTCTATCTTGCCAAGTCAGGTAAACTATTGCGCACCTGAGTGTTCTTGCTTTTGTTGTCTTGCCTTTCACTTTTCTTGCGAACCAGCTGAGCTCATGTTTCCAATTCCAGAACCTTGCTTTGATCCCTAGCCACTGTAGTATGTTGGTCCAAATTTGGTTGCTTATATCACATTTAAAGAATAAGTGGTCACATGTTTCTACCTTATTTGAACAAAGGTAGCATTTGTCATCTTGTTCTTTTAGAATGTGAGCCTTCCTTTGCTCTGTTCACACTTTTATGTGCTGCCAACCAGGTTATGAAAAGCATATTTCGGCATGTTCAATGATCACATATGGCTTTGTACCAATGGCATCTCTCCCACCTTGGCCTAATCATGGTGTATATATTGCCCACTGTGATTTCCTCATTTCCTCCTTGTAATGTCATACATTTAATAATGGTCTTAGGGCTGCCTAAAAGGCCACAGAGTTCATCCTTGATACTTAATATATTCTACCAACTCCAATTATCCTTTCTGGTGTTTTTGACCTGCCAAATGTTGTTATGCTGTAGATGTTAGGCTCTCACCCAATGGCGGACCCAAAAATTTAAGGAAGTGGGATCGAAATAAATTAAATAATAACATACACAATATAAAAGTTTAACATCTGTTTTTAAAATTAATGGTGAATTTTCGGATTTAGAACTTGAAAGAATGGAGGATTCCGTGACTATCTTTTTGAAATATCTAAACATTTTGATCTATAATAAGAATTAAACGACAAAAATCAAACTTGTACATTGAAATTAATATAAGGAATGAAGTGATTGTAATGAAATCATATAAATTAAGAATAACATCAAAGAAATTAAATTTAATATCGCACAAATTAAACCTTAAATTACACAAATTAGTAACCTTACAGATATGGAAGAGAAAGAGAAAGTGTGGTGTGGGAGAGGAGGGAGGGGCCATGACTGTGTGGTTGGTTGGGCGGGTAGCTAGCAATGGCGGGGTGGGCTGGGGCGATGGTCTGCTGCAGAGGTTTGGGGCCGGCGCCGGCCGCCATTGGCCGTGGTGGGCAGCTAGAAGAGAGAGAGTGCGGGAGAAGGATGGGTGAGTAGAAGCCGTGAGAGGTTGGGCCTGGGTGGGCGGTTGGGCTGATGAGGCAGCAGGCTGCGGCGATGACCACTGGCCGTGGTTGTGGGCAGAACAAGTCGCAGGTGTGTGTGAGGGTGTCGAGCAAAAGGAAAATAATGAATGGCTCGAGAAAAAGGAAAATAATGAATGGGAAAGGGAGTTGAAAGTTGGATTTTGGAAAAAAAAAAAAAAAAAGGAAGATGTCTTTAGTAGGACTCAAACTTCTAACCTCGCGTTTTTACTATAAAACATTTACCAACCCATATACAGTTTTTGTCTCAATTAATTGTTATAAAAAAAAATTAAAGTGGTGTCAGCTACCTCATGCTAGGTCCCCCATTTCCCCATAGCCCTCCTTCCTGGTTGTGTAAGGTCCAAAGCAGCTTGCACCTTTGGACTTTATTACAGCTCAAAGAAGAATTGATGACAAGCTTTCTGAAATTTATTGTAATCTTTGTCATTCTTTCCCTTGCTTCCTCCATTCTTTCTTAATACAAGCTTACACTAATTTTGAGGATTTGTTTTAGGGGTGGTGGGTCTTTAGAACTCACGTATGTTACCACCCATATATACACATACATAAATGCCTTGATATGTCTGTTGAAAAGTGTTGCTTAAAAGGATTGCAATGTCTATCTGTACTATTAAATATGTACGTAATAATGGAGAAGGGTTGCAATGACTATGTATACTGTTAAATATGCACGTAATAATGGAACCCATTTTTAAGAACTTAATAATTAAGTGTGATTTTTATGGATTAGTCTTAGGATAGGTGACCTCATAGGAAAGTTTCCCATATATTACGTGAGTGAAAATAAAACAGGTTAGAAAAGACTTACTATAATTTGCGAAGCAAGTCTTCAATCTTGGAACTAAGAGTGGCCAATAATCTTGTGCCATATGGCATACAAGCCCTTCCCCTTGGAGAATCCACAACAAGATCTCACTTTGGTGTCACCCAATTATAAGAAAATATGTGAGATTTTTTTCTTATTGTGGAAAATTAAAGTGGAATATGAGAACCCAAAAGTAAGATTAAAAATGGGACTTATGTAAACTAAGTGGATGAGAGAGAAAGTAGAAAAGAGAAAAACTCAAATACAAAAATTGTTCTTGTTATTATGGAATTAAGTATTTTTTATATATTAATTATACTTTCATTTATTTATTAATATATTTAATGATGTATAATAAGTGGGACTAAAATAAATATTTTTTTATTGTGGATACTCTTACAACATCCAGAGTCTCTCTCGTCAACTCCAACATCACTCATCCCATTTTTTTTTTTTTTTGCTGTTTATGACCCGACTGGCAGGAGGACCACTACTAGTTATCGTGGTCCGACAAGCCTCCTGACCCCAACAATGGCGTCATTCTAGCCTGCCGTCTAGATTTGTTTAAACAATTAGTATTGGTAGAAGAGCCTACTACCAAATGGTACAACACTTGTAAATACTTTCCATTGAAAAAATGAACAATACAAAGACGAAAAATAAATACTTGGAGTTTAGAGAATAAAAATTTGTACGATATTTGGTGGTTTCACTTGAACCTAGCGTTATATAATTTTTTTTGGTAACATTTTCAAGTGTGGTTGGCATTTATGGTAAGTATATGTAATTACTTTTTATAATAACGAGTAATTTTTTTCATCTATCACATAAATATCAGGTTTTTATTTTAATGCTTTATGTGTTTAATTAGTAAGTATGGTTCTATTAGCTTAGCAACTAGATTTTAAAGTCAATACTCTACTAGTCATGAATATTAACTTTTTCAAAGTTAAATAATATCCTTCTTTTTTATCTAATAGAACTTTAAAGTCAACAACATAATCTCTATCAGATTTAAATAAAAATATCATCTTATGAAATAGTAATCAACCAAAAATAATGATAAAAAACATTTTTGATATCCTTGCTCTCAAATCTCCCAAGCATAGTAATTACATCTACTTCCCCATTTATTGGTGTGTATCACATGCAAGTTCCTCAATAGTTATATTAAAAATTAGACAAAATCGTAAAAATTAGACAAAATTGTACAATTATATTGTCAATCGTTATATTAAAAATTAAACAAAAATTAGATAAAATCGTATTAGCCAAAAATATTCAATGAATTTTATTTTTCGATAAATACAACTCAATATTGTGACCTCCTTTTTCAGGTAAAAGAAGGCTAAAGGATTTATTACTTCAAAAAGACAATCGCGTTTGTGCAGATTGTGGTGCTCCAGATCCTAAATGGGCGTAAGTTTTCTTACTTTAGGGTATAATACTATCTTTGTCTTCCCCCTTATTGAAATTCATTGTATCATGTACAAAGGTTGTGCAATTTATGTTACCTCTTTGCTTTTTCTCTTTTTCTTTGCGTCTCTTAAAAGTGTTGGTCATTTTATGCTCATAATAAAAGATTCTTCTCTTAATATACGCTAATTTTTGTGTTTAATTAATTGTCTATTTACATTTAAATTATGCTACAATATTTTTATTTTCGTTGAATAGTGTATTGACATTTAAATTTATGTTACAATATTTTTATTTTCATTGAATAATGTTTATGAAAGGGTGCTGAACCCTTTGTACTTTTGAACTTTTTATGTTTACTATATATTTTTATTTCATTTGGAGATTTAGTCACATGATAAGTTCATAGGAGAACTCACTAATGTCATATTGGTGAATACTAAAGCTGGCAACGGACAGGGTCGGGTCGGGTCAGGCTAGAGTCGGCCATTTACTATAAATGGTCGGGACGGGTCAGCAAAAAGGCAAATGGGCCAGGTCAAGTCATCGGGCTGCTGACCCTGATTCGTCCATGACCGCCCATGACCCTTTATAGTAATGGGAGGGAGGAAGCAACCATTGTACACAACATATTTTCTTTGCTAACCATTAGTCCATAAACGGAGAAATGGTACATTATGTGATGCAGTACTTCTTGAAAGCACGTTTTCACTTCAGTAAAAACCAGTATAAAATATCCTCCACTAATATCATCATATAAACTTGAAAGAGATACAGAGTCAACAAAGTATACTCACAATCTCATATAAGCATCTACAAATATCAAACAAACTAACAAATTGGGTTCTGAAAATACAGCAAAATCAGACCATCTGAAAATCTGAAAATCTTTCCCTATACTACTCACATATTCACCCATAATTGATTAATTAATCATCATCATCATTCATGCGTTTGCTCAAAATTAGAAAGTACCCATAAACTTTTATTCTCAGACACATAAAGGGAAGATAGTTGGGAAGGTGGGGAACAGAGGACAGAGGAGGCGGAGAGAGAAAATGGGCAATTCATGCATTTGCTCAAAATTATGATTATGTAGCTCCTATATGCTTTGATGACTAATCCCAAAATTCAGGAGCTCAGATAAGCTCCCCATCTTTTTCTTCACTTAATGTTACAACCAAACACTCACAAATCATTACTCCACTAGTGTGAATCCCGTACTTTACACGAGTATGTGATATTATTTGAGTAGTTGATATACTATTATAAATATTAAATATATACTTCTTGTAAAATTATAAATATTAACCTTAGAATACATATGAATGTTTTATAATCTAAAGGTAATTATTAGGAGGAAGGATGTAAATTTTGAGTTATTTAATGAAGCGAAAATAATTCTTCATCATATGAACCTATAAAATAATTTTCCAACTTATCATTTTCTTCCACCATATTTTAAAGTTCAGACATATCTGTCCCACTTTGTTAGCACCAAACTCCTTTAAAATAAATGACTGGTTAAAGAAATTTAAAACAAATTAAATTATAATTATTATAATACTATATTATAATTATTATAATTTATTTAATCTATTTAAGTTTCAATACTAAAATTAATAGATATATTATATTATAGTTTTTTTTTTTGCAATAGTTAGACTAATTATATACAATAAATATTATTTTTATTAAGAATTTTTAAAAAAATTTAATTTTACAGTTGTTGAAATAATGGATTAATCCCTTAAAAAATGTAGGTAATAAAATATAATTTGATTATGATTATAATTAAAATTTATAGGTAATAAACTGTAATTAATTTTTAGCAAAATTAAGTGTGATAAATGATCATAGTCATTTAACGAGTAGTAAATGGAGTTCATTTCACTTATAATTAAAATTTATAGGTAATAAATTGGGTGTTACAAAAAGTTTTTGATAATATAAAAAAATGATAAAACAAAAAGAACAAATGGTAATGTGTCAAATATCTAGCTCACAGACAAATCACTCGATTTTAAATAATATATATATAATATAATATAATATGATATAATATAATATGGTGCCAGTTTAGGCCAAACTGTTTTCCATTATCTAACCAAAATTTTCTTCTTCAGAACACCCTACCCTTGTTTTTGGTTGATCCAGGCCAAGTTCAAAAGCAAATTCTTAGCAATATTAAACACAAGTTTACTAATAACTAGATAATACCCACAAATCAACATTAAAAAGCACAATTGCCCACTAAAAACCCAGTTGCTAACAAAAGATGCAGAACAAAACAAAGTGAATTAATGGGTAATCAGTGATAGAGAGAGAGAAAGCGAGAATTAATGGGTCATCACATGAGATCGATCAAGCTAAAAAAATTAAAAACAATCTTAAATGACCTAAAATATAAGCATACAAATTGACGGGAAATATAGATAGAGAGAGAATAAGAGAGAACAAATTAAATCATAAAGCAAATAGAAATTGGAGAGCAAAAACATAACCCTAACATCAAATTAATTTCTCGAAAGAACACAACAAAACACTTCCAAAATCCGAAATTGAAGAAGCAGTAAAACCTAACTAGGTATTAGCAATACCCATATCAAAAATAAGTGAAAATTCGATCAAATGTACTAAGTTCAATTGAAATATCTGAATATTAAACTTCAACTAATAGGAAAACTCAAATCTGACTTGAAGAGAAGGCGACGGAAGATGAGATGTATGGAAGAGCGATGGTCAAAAACTCTTAGAAGAGAAACTGCCGTGATGGTGGCGGAACGGCTTCCGACTCGGTGGTGGGATGGCGAGTTCACCGGCGATAACAGAAAGAGAGAGCCGAGGGGGACGGTGGAGGAGGAGCAAGATAGAGAGACAAGCAGAGAGAGATGAGAGAGACCCGTGTAGAGAGAGAGAGAGCGAAGGTTATGACCCACCTTCAGCCCGTTATTGACCCGCGTTTGACCCTTATTTTAGGTGGTCTATGAAACCCTAACCCTCTTAAAAATTAAATTGACTATGACCTCTTTTTTAGGGTTTTGGATTAAAATAAACCGTATCGTGGGGTGTTCCACATTTATATATTAATCTATAAAGTTGATCGATCATGCACCGTACTTTGAGGGTGATTTTCTTTTTTAAACTACGACTTATTTAGGGGACGACAATTCAGTTGTTTTATAATGTGTCAAGTCGAGAATAACTAATTTAGCGGAGTGTAGCACATTAATTCCCCTTTTCTTAACTTGACACGTCATAAAACAATCGAATTGACGTCCCTAAATAGGTGGTTGTTTAGAAAAAAAAACTCAACCCTAAAATACGGTGTATGATAAGTCAACTTCATAATTTGATATATAAACATCCAATATTCCTAAAATACAATTTATTTTAATCCAAATTTTTTTTTAATGACCCTCACTCTTGGAAGCCCATAGGCCCCCTACCCAGCTAGTGAACACTCTCTATAAATAATGGCAAGGTTGGATTGTGGAGGTGGAAGATAAGTGGTTCAAGTTCCCATCTTGTTTGAATAATTTTGAGGTGAAAAATATAAGAGTGCAAGTACATATACTATAGTATAACTAACATATATGAATCATGGCAAGGTTGGGCCGAGAATTAGATCTAAACAAGTAATGTAATCTAATGTTAGTTACAAAAATAAACACTATGAAATAATTAATATACGAATGTGAGTTTGTCAATAATTTATCACATTTTTGAATTAATTACCATAGCAATGATAAAATAATAAAAAAGAAATTATTTATTTTCATTCTTGTGAGTTTAAGCTATATATAAGGATGTAGTTATAATGATTGTCGTTATACGATCATTATCGTAATAAAGCGAATCATATCCATACATATGTCCTTGTTAAATCTTTATTTTTATCCTTTAATTAAATTTAAAATTAATTTCTAAAAATTAAAAAAATTTAATTTAGAAAAAACTAATTACTAAGGAAATGTTTGATTCTTTACTAATTCATCAATTTTTCTAATAAAGACTGATTTGTTTAAAAAAATTAATAATCAAACACCCATTCCCTTACTGTTCTTCACGCCCCTCCCTCCATGTCTTCCGACCAAAAATGCCGGCCTTCCATTAATTCCGACGACGCGTCATGTTCATCATGAGCAAATGGGTTATCGTCGAGATGGAGTGTGGGCTCTTCTTCATAGTTGGATTCAGGCTCTCTTGATTCTATGGCTTCCGAATATTCTGAGCTCCTCAACAAAGTAATGAAGAGGGGATTGGGGGAGGAGATATTTGTATTGTAAATTAATTGAATTTTTTAGAACAAAAGGAGAGAGATGGCTAAGAATCTGGGGACCATTGTTCACACGGGCGGAATTCATAGGTGACCGAAATCAATGGTAGCCAAGGAAATGCTGGCAACAATGGCACACTCAAATCTTAATGGGGTGTTTGGGCTTGGTTTTTTCTTTTTCTTTTTATTTTTACTTTCACTCTTTTAGGATGGTATTAAATAATAGTAAACACAACCACATTTAATAACTGTAGTCAAATTTTAAAATATTTTATAAAATTTTTAAAATATTTTTTAACTTATTTGAAAACAAATAATAATGGATAGTTAATATTGATTCAAAATAAATATACGGTAGAGATTGTTTCATTTTACTGTGGTTGTCATGGTTGTACTGTAACAACAACGACTATAACTTTTTACTATATATAATCTCTCGAAGCAAGTATAAATAATAACAATATAACTTTAACTTCTACAAAAAATAACCGTTGTGTTCTCTCTCTCTCTCTCTCGCGAAACCCTAGTTTTTTTATTGTAAGAGTTCTTGCCCTCCTTCTACTGGGGCGAGTTCTGGCTTCCCCGTAGGTTGTCATCTTTGACTTCAGCGTAAGTCGTGGATCCGATAACCCCATTGTTCTTTCCTGGCTTCTTACTGCGATAACCCAAGTAGGGTAAACTATCCCTCTTGCCCCAATACGAATTGTTGCTCCAGCCATGGCGAATTATTTGGAGATAGAGATGTATAGAATGAGTTTGACTGCGGCTGAGGCACATGTGGCCGCTTTTGATGAGGAAACAGCGGTGGAGAAGACCGAGGAAATTGCTCTTAGCTTTGTGGGTAAACGAATGATAGATGGTAATTTCAATACCCACGTTATGAAGTCTATGCTTAGAAACATTTAGAAGATCTTAAAAGGGCTAGTGATCAAAGACTTGAATAGTAACCTTTTCATCTTTCAATTCTTTACTAAAGCGGATATGAGTTTTTTCTTAAACAAAGGACCCTGGGCTTTTGATGATAATCTCTTACTGATCAAAGAATGGACGGGTCTAAAAAGCCAACTGAATTGGTATTTACGGCTGCTAGGTTCTGGGTAAAGACATATGATGTTCCAGGTGTAAGACAGACCAAGGATTTTGTCGAGTTCTTGGGTAATCAATTGGGAACCTTTGTTGACTGTAAGGATGCTAACATGTTCGGTAATGACAAGTTGCTATACTTTCTGGTAGATGTTGATATGACCAAACCTGTAAGTCGTGGGAATGTGAAAATGCAGGACAAGATTTTATGGATCCGAATTAAGTATGTTAAACTTCCGAATTATTGTTACGATTGTTGAAAGCTTGGACACATTCTTAAAAACTGTACCCTGGACACGGCGAACTTAGAGGAATCTGATCTCCAATATGGGGTGTGGCTTCACGCCTCGTCTGTAAAATCTGGACGAAGAAATGTAGACACGAAACTGAATGAAGAGAGGAAGATGTTTTTAGCTTTATGAAATAAGAATTGGGCACCGGCCTAGAAAAAGCTTATCTTTGAGTCACCAATGGGGTAGGGAAGTGGGGCTAGGAGTAATGAAAAAGTACGAAGTCTGCTCCAGTACAAATGATTATTGACGTTATTCTCCTAGTCAAACCTAGTAGTAAAGTCCTTAAATGTAAACAAACCAAGGGGAAGAAGGAAAACAGCCTGGAGAAGGTACGTGAGGTAGGTGAAGAAGAAAGTTCTGCTAGAAGCAACACCATTAACGCGGAGGCTGCCCAACTGACCTGCCTATTAGCATGAGTGTGCTATGCCATAACTATCGTGGACTCGATGATCCCAAATCAGTTAAAAACCTTTGTAGCTTGGTACGAAGGCATTCACCGAAGCTGGTTTTTCTTTTTAAGACTAAGAGAAATGGGCAAGAAATGTTAGAAATATTAATTAGGTTCCGTGATTATGAAGAGACCTTTAAAGATAGCATGGGTCGCTCGGGAGGATTAGCTATGCTTTGGCAGAAAAAATCACTATTACTTGGCTGTCTAAATCCCTTCACCACCACATTGACGTGCAAGTTAAGTAATTTGGCATTCAAGATCCTTGGAGATTTACTGGAATTTACGGGTAGTGCAAATGGGTAAAAGTTGCGTACCTATGCTATGATACGAGATTTAGCTATCTACTCTTCTTTACCATGGCTAGTTGGTGGGGACGTAAATGAGATTTTTTACAATTTTAAGAAACAAGGCGGAGCGGTTCGAAACCAGTCTATCCTAGATTCATTCCGTGAAACTTTCCAAGAATGTAGACTTTTTGATTTAGGATATTCAATCTATTACTGCACTTGGGAGAACAAGAGGGAAGATGGAGGAGTAGTGGAAGAAAGGCTAGACAACTTTTGTTCAACAACAGAATGGTCCGCCACTTTCCATGAAGTTGAGGTATTTCACCTGATGAGCACCTTTTCAATCACCTACTTATCGTACTCAAACTTGAGCACTCTCGGAGAAAGGGGTGCCGGGAACTAAACCAGTTTCGCTTCGGGAATATGGGGCTATCTAACCCCTCATGTAAGCAAATGGTCCATTTGGCTTGAAATGAATATTCGAAAGTAGATGATTTGACCAACCTCGATGGAAAAATCAGCTCCTACCATCAAGCTCTAAAGCATTGGAATTCACATGCCTTTGGGGATGTACAATCTAAAATTAGGACATTAGAGGCAAATATGGGGGGAAGTTGGAGACTAGATGGAAGTGTAGAAAAGAACTAGGAGAATGGAGATGGAAAGAGGAGATTATGTAGGCATAACTAGAAAAAGTTAATTTCCTGAAATTTGGAGACTCAAACTCACGTTGGTTGCATGCTCGAGCACGAATGAGACGTTCAATGAACTCTAATACTCAACTTGAAAAAGTGGATGGTTTAATGGCTACGGAGGAGACCGAGATAGAGCGAGTCATAACTGAGTTCTTTGCTAACCTCTTTTCTTCATCCGGAACCCAGGATATGCAAGCAGATACTAGACTCGATCCCAACTACATTACTCGCGACTATGAACGGAAATATTTGCCTGCCATTTAGCAAGATGGAGGTTTTGAGGCCTTAAAGATGAAGCATCCCAATAAAGTCCCGGTACCGAATGGACTTAATCCCTTCTTCTTCCTATAGTTTTGGGACATAATGGGTGCGAGTGTTACAAGAGTTTTGTTTTGAATATTCTAAATTGTCAACAAATGTCCGAGAAACTAAATCATACGAAAATTGTTTTGATTCCTAAGGTACTTCACCCTACTAATCTTGTAAATTTTAAGCCCACAAGCTTGTGCAATGTAATTTACTGAACTGGTTACTAAGGTGATTAGTAACAGATTGAAGAAACTTCTCATTCTCACGGTTTCGAAAATCGAGTGCCTTAATCCCTAGAAGACTTATTACTGATTATGTGTTGGTGTCATATGAACTTTTCTATTCGATGAACAGCCAAAAAGAAGTAATGGGTCTATGGATATTAATCTTGACATAAATAAAGCATACAATAGGGTTGAATGGGCGTTCTGCGTAATGTGATGTTTAAGAGGGGATTTTATAGTCAATGGGTCACGGTAGTGATGAATTATTTGGAATCTGCTACCTTCTCTTTTATGATAAATGGGTCTCTGAAAAGGCTAGTTATTCCGTTTAGGGGTTGTTGGCAAAGAGACCCAATATCGCCTTATATATTCCTGTTTGTAATTGAGGGATTGATGGGGCTTTTAATGGCGGTCGAAGGCGAGAGGGCACTTCATGGTCATTGAATTTGCCCAACCGCACCTACGATGTCACTTTTACTATATGCGGATGATTCAATTTTTTTGTGGTGCCACGAGTAGCGTATGTGGAGGTGGTTAAAGATATTTTATGGGCGTGCGTCGGGACAAGTTGTAAACTTCCATAAGTCAAGTGTGTTATTTGAAAAAGGAATTCCCACGATAAGGAGAGCAAAAATTTTAATGGTACTTAACATTAGGAGGTGCTTTCATATGAGAAATACCTTGGGCTTCTTTCTTATGTGGGAAAATCAAAAAAGAAACCATTCTTGTTTCTAAAAGATATTGTTGGGAAAAGATGGTCGGGAGAGATGGATAAATTAGTTTCTTGGCGGGTCGGGAAGTGTTGATAAAGGTTGTAGCCCAAGCAATTCGACTTATGCTATGAGTATTTTCAAGCTTCCTAAGGAACTGAACAATTCTATTCAATCTGCTGTCAACCGCTTTTGGTGGAGTAATGATCCTAGCAAACACGAGGATCCATTGGCTTTAACGGTTCCAAATTGTGTGATAGCAAAGATGATGAAGGGTTGGGTTTTAGCGATTTGACGGCTTTCAATGATGCTATGCTTGCTAAACAAGTGTGGAGAATCATTTAGAATGACAATTCTTTGGTGTCCCGTCTCTTTAAGGCTCGTTATTTCCCCAAGATATTCTTGAGGCATCTTTGGGGATCAAGCCGAGTTTCACGTGGTGCGAGTATATAGGGGGCAAAACGCATCATCTACCTAGGGTCGAGATGGATTATAGGAAATGGGGAAGCTGTTAATGCATAGTCCTCCAGGTGGATCCCTATACCACAATCTTTCAAGCCAATATGCACACCTAATGGGGCTTATCCAAATCTTCTAATGGCTGATCATATCGACAAAAACCTTGGCGGGTTGAGAGAGGAGTTCATCTAGGAAAATTTTCTATCATGTGATGTTGAGCTAATAATGGAACCGCCTCTATGTTTATCGTGGCCCAATGATAAGCTAGTTTGGCACTTCACTCCAAATGGTCAATTCTCGATCAAGTCCGCATATTACCGGCAAGAACTTGGATGAATGAGAAGGTGTCGTTAAGTGGTTTGGGTAATCAGCCTAACTAGAAACTACTATGGAAATTAGATGTACCACCTCAAATCAAGCTTTTTGGTTGGAAGGTGGGAGTCGAGGATTTAGCGACTTGAGCAAATTTGGCCAAACGCATCCCGGGCATTGGTATGAATTGTGAAATTTGTGGCGCTCCGGAGGAGTCGATCTGTCATTCTTTATTCTCGTGTCCTCTAGCACTTGAGATATGGATGGGTAGCAATTTAGATAAGGAGGCTGTGGAATGGGCTTCATCCGTCGGCCATGGAGGCATTGATGAGTGCTTGTGACAGCATTGTCGGCCGCCAACTTAGGATCTTTCTTGCAGTTATGTGGAAGCGCTGGAATTCACGGAATCGATTCATATTCGGGAAGAAGGAGGGGACCAAATCAAGCCTAGCTAAACAGGCTGAACCGATTTGACAAATTTCCGAGCTATGAAGGAGGTTATGGGGACAATGGTGAGAGAAACCGAGATGGGTTGGTGGCATTCGTCGGAACTAGGGCTCTTCAAACTGAATTTTGATGTTGGTAATGTTGGAGAGGGAGACATGGGGTGGGGTTTTGTGATCCGAGAAAGTATGGGGGAAGTGCTCCTAGTCGGGGTGAATTAGAAGAGGCAAGGACTTGTATTTTTGCACTTAGACATGCTGCGGTGAGAGGCTTCAAATGAGTTGTGGTTGAAGGAGATTCCCAAGTGCTTATCATGAAGATCAAGAGGCAAATCTATCCCAACTCGGTTCCGGGTTTTTTATTTCTAAAGTTCTTAGCTTAAGTTCTTTGTTTGAGTTTATTTCTTGGAATTTTGTTTGAAGGGGTTGTTATTTGATTGCTCATACAATTGGTCACTTCCAACCTATCAATTCCGTCGAAAGGATATTGATGAAAGGAGTGTCGAGTCTTATCTATAATTTGGTAACGAATGATATGTGTATTTTCGTAGACAATCAACTAATATAGCACCCCCTTCCTGTTGACGATAAAAAATAACAATATAACTTTGTTGTACTGTAATCAAAAAGAAAAATATAACTTTGCTCTCTTATCCGACTAAACTAGAAAATAAAAATCAATAACCAAAGCGAGTAAAACTAAGGAGAGAAGTAAATAATAAGATAAGAGATAAACAGGCAAGAATCCTTGTTTCTTTTGCTAGGTTTAATTATCCAAATAACTCCATCATAGTAAATTTAAAAAATGCAAAACAAACTCAAGAATTCCCAACGAACGGGAAATACAATCAATGTTCAAAACTAAAAGAATATTGATAAAATAGATCCCTCTCTAGCAAGTAATCATTCCAACTGTAATGTGGAATAGGGTTGGAAGATTAGGAGAGGTGATCTAAACCATATAGAGTTTATCTAGGAGTTAACATTAAAAACAACAATCTTATCCTTGTGCAAGCACTTGTGAGTAAATTAGGTACTACATATGGCTTCAAAACTTCATACTTCCATGTTTGTCTCTCATATACGAAACAACCCTTGGACCATGAAAAAAATATTGCAAACACTTATAGCTCGACCCAAATTCTTCTGAATTTTACAATGAGTCTACCACCTCCTTGAGTATTTGCCCTTCAAGTATCTTAATTATGAAGGTTTAACATTTATAAATTGTTTGGATACGTAAACTCTTGGGATTTTCAAACATGACCATATAATTTCTGTTTGGAGGGGACGAAAGTATTCCTTTACCATTATGGAGAAGAAAAACATCAATTAACATAATTGCATTTAGAAAAGAAATACAAACTATTTAAGAGATTGTGCTATATATAACTTCATCTATGTAGTAAACAATTTCGAATTCATATTCAATTATTTTTATTTTTGTAAAAGCGAATAAAGAAAAACCAAATGACTATCTATAAACATCATTATGAGTAATTATGCAAGTATTTCTTTACACTCTACCATTACTCACGAGTAATTTAATAATTAAGTGTTTAAAATATTTAGGGTTTTTATTTATAGTGGTTAAACCTTTAGGTTAAAGGTATTAGTGGTGAACTTTAGAAGCTGTTAAAAAGAATATTAACACCGTTACTATTTCCCTCCCTTCGTCTATTTTGTTTATTTAAAAAATAAATAAACTCAACATGTTTGACATCTGTTTTCTCTCTTTCTCATCAGAACCCCCTTTTCTCTCTCTCTCCTTCGTTCCTTCCCTAGCTCCCCCATGAAAATATGCTTTTTGTCTGTCTTTTTCTCTCTTATCAGAACCCCTCCCATCTCTCTCTCTCTCTCTCTCTCTCTCTCTCTCCATGAAAATATATTTCTCTCTCATATCAGAAACCCTCCTTTCACTTCCTCCATGAAAATAAACCATTTGACCATCAAAGAGTAGCTTTAGAGTGTTGGAGCTTCACTCTTAGTTTTAGATGGCAGTTCATTTTCAGTCATTGAAATCAAGCATAGATCAAACAACTAAATTGAAGGGAAGGGAAATTGTAATTCGAATAGATTGAGCTCAAATGTTGAAAATCGAGAGATTTGTATTTTCTCCTTGATTAGTCGGGAAGCTCTGTTTTTGTTAATTTTTCAACAATTAGCATTAGATCAAAAAAGAATACTTTTTAATTCCCTTGTATTCGGTTGTACTATATCAATATTGTGGCAGTTGTCTTTGCTTATTTTCCACTAAGGCTCTATTTGATTCTAAGAAAAATAAAAGGAAAGAAAAAAATGTGGAAAATGAATTTCTTTCTCTTGTTTGAATTGAAGAAAAGAGGAGAGAAAAAAGTTTGATGGAAAAACTCATAGAAAATTTTATCAATTTGGTCAATGATATTTTCCTTCCAAAATTGAGAGGAAAATGGAAGAAAAAATTCACAAAGAGAGAGAAATGGAGAAAAGAGAGATGATTACATTAAGAAAGGTCATTAAGAATTTTCTCTCTCCTCTCAATTAATCAATGTTATTGAATATTTTCTCTCTCCTCTCCATGATAATGTAGTGATGGGTAAGAAGTTGGAAAATAATTATACTTTTTTCCCTCTATTTTTCCTTGAACCAAACACAAGAAAAAAATTAATTTTTCCTTAACTTTTTTCCTTATTACTTTTTTCCATTTAAATTTTCTTTCCAACCAATTTTCTTCAAATCAAATAGAGCCTAAGCGAATGATGGAGGAAAAGTGGAAGGGTTTTTGTTTTAAATTTGGGATTCCGCGGGAGAGGGAGAAAGATAATATCACGTGATTTTGATGAGGAAAAATATAGTACGATTTATTATTTTATTAAGGATTATTGGATGAGAATAATATAAATTTTGTCATATTGTACAAAAATAATATGATTTTTTTGGGCGTGAATAGTACGAATTTTGGGGGTATTTAACGATTTTAGAACACAACCAAGTTTGGGGCCGAAACTTATCGGAAAGGCGACGTGTCGAGCAAAGTCAAAATTTTGACTTTGTATTTTTAGGTTTAATGGTCACATAAGCTAACTTCGTGCGAGTGGGGAATTAACTAAAAAAAGTTTGTTTATGTGACCATTAAACCTAAAAAATACAAGTTCAAAATTTTGACTTTGGGCGACACGTCGGCTTTCCGACAAGTTGTGGCCCCAAACTCGGTTGTGTTATGAAATCGTTAAATACCCCCAAAGTTCATACTTGCTCATGTACAAGAAAAAAAGTTGTATTATTTTTTGCCAATACCTCAAAGTTCATATTATTCCCATCCAATAATCCTTTTATTAAATATAATATTAATAAGATTTTATTGGATAATTATAGGAATATCTCGTTAAAAGATAACGGTATTAGGTTAACTCACCTAATTTTTTACTAAAAACATTACCAACTAAAATTAACAACCCTAAATACTTTAAACACTTAGTCTAATAATAGCGTATAAGGCCTTGTGATGATTTATCAGAACAATTGTTGATCCTTGAAGTTGTTCACAATAACTTTCAATAATAGGAGAAATGATTGGGTTGTTATAAAGACAATGAATTATGGTTTTTAAATTTTTCTCAAAATTGTATTAGAATTACAAAAATATATAGACTATCATCTCTAAAAGTAGATCATGTAATGCCCCCAAATTAACCCCAGTTAATTAGTCACTGAGTAGCCAATCAATCGTGATTACGGTAGCGGGAGACTTAGAATTTGAGAATATTATCGCCATTCTCTTAAAAAGGAAGTAAGGATAAAAACAACCAAACCATAAAATATTTAGAACGGGAATATTCATCTATTAAAATCAAAATAAATTTCGTTTTACAACATATTTTAAAACCATAATCAACATATCAATCCGAGGTTAAATACCCAACTAAAAAGCCTTCTAATGTAGTGTGTCTTTTCCTTTGTCTTTCCCATGCTCTTCTTTGACCTTTGTCGTTTTTTCTTTTAAAAACAAAACAGTTTAATAACATATAAAACATGAAATTAGCATAAGTTAAGGACTACACCCTTGCACATGTAAAACTTATCATGTAATTATCGGCCAGTAGCTTGTAAAAACAAATCATAGAACATTTCGCAATTCATTTATAAAATAACTCACACTTAAAAAGTGTTAGGTGAGCAATTCATCTTCAAACATATTATTCAAGCAATAACTACAATTCGTATAACAATAAACCCGAATTTGGTGCACTTTTGTCACATACTTATAAAGTATTACGTGAGGACATCTTATAAAACATAATCATATATATGATTCACACACTAATCACATGAGCCGTATAACTCATGTTACTCAGAATATATGCACTCAAATTCATGTAAAAGACATTGAGTATCATAAACCATTGATATTGAAAATATCCATAGGGTACGTAAAAGTAATATATGTAGTTCTAGCCTTTTGTGACAGTTTAGGTGAATTGTAAAACAATTTGAATTTTTAGTACTATGATTAATTCTTGTATATTTTCTTACTGCCCATTTTGGAATCCAAATAACTTATATTCATAGTTTGTTATCTAAAGTCACGAAAAATCCTCTTATAATTCCTTTTAAGGCATGACTAACATTCCTTTCATATATATGCATATACTTCCACTTTCTGTTGAAGATCAATCGTATTTTGTCATAACTTATATTTATAGCTTAGGATCGATATTTATTTAGTTTTTAACTTGTGAAATAAAATATACATTTGAACTTTTTAGTATTTTTTGGTTTTGGATAGAGTAACGCAGTAGAATTATGAGAGGCGAGATAAGCGAGAGTGTACCATATTAGTGTTTAATTGCTGATAGTCATAATAAATATTCGGTATTTTCCTTCTAAAGTAAATTAAGTTGATGGTTATAATTTTTCTCCATATATTCTATGACTTATATATTAAATTTAACTACAGTAATTGAAAAAAAAGCCTTGATTACGATGGACTCTTCCTTGTTTATTCAGAAGTTGTGACTCTTAACAATCATAAAAAGATTTGAAGATTAGTAAAGAAGTGTTCTTTTTGAAAAGATTACTAACGAACTAATTTTCTTCTTCCATTTTTCCAGATCAGCAAATATTGGAGTTTTTATATGCCTCAAATGTTGTGGTGTGCATAGAAGCCTTGGAACACATATCTCAAAGGTACTAGCTACTATATAATATCATACTTTATATCGTGGATGAAATATTCTTAGAAATATTTTCTTTTTTTATAGAGAATATCACTTGAAGTTACCTTAGAAATATTTTCTTTTCTAATAGAAAATATCAATCGAAATACCCAAAGGTGTTTATGATAAATTAAATTAGATGATCATAATAATGTAGTTTGCTCATTGGTTGTTTATATATGGTTATATTGTTAAAATATAGTGTTCTTATTTGTAATTAGTGTTATCGTTATTTTTCTATGATGGCTTTTGTTTAACCTGTATTTTCTTAAGTAAAATGCATAGACAAAAACCTATTATCTTGTTGTCTTTGAATGACTGATAGTGAACATATATGTCTATAATCTGGACATCTAAAAAGGCAAGTTCGGATGATTTTCTCAACTTAGACAACAATAATTGATCAAACCAAAATGTATCTTTAACTTTCTTCTACTTCATTTTTATAGAATATTATGTAGTCAACAGTTTTTAAATTTAGGGTCTATTAATAGAACTTTTTTTTTTCGGTAACTTTACGATTTATGCATAAAACTACTATGTCAGACCGTCCTTCCATCTTGCTTGGTTATAAGACTTTCGGGGTAAGGATTTGAACATGGATTAGGATAGATGTTAGCATGATTGTGTTTTTTTTTCTTTTTAATTTTTGATTGCAACAATTCTCTACTCCATAAACCCTTTGAATTGCATCCACTCTATGTCTAGTAAGCATCAACAGTGTTAAATATAAGCTTTGTTACACAACGTCAGGGAAAAAAAAAATGCTATACGTGTTTGTTCAGCCTTGAAAGGGTTAGAAAAAAATATAAAATAAAATAAAATATCTATATTGTTTTTCTTGAGCTTTAGTCAAGTGTTGAAGACTTTTTAAAGGGACCAAGTGTTTGAAGAAAAATTATTAACTATATTGAACAAGCAAAAATTTTGGAAATTGATGCTGACATCCTAACCATCCACTTCGAATATATTATCAGTCAAAAAGATATTTTCCAGAACGTTTACTTTAACTTGTCTTAGGCCCTGTTCGGTAAAATGAGACTGTTTGAGTAGCGGATAACTATTTGCATAATCGATAGCTGATAGTTGTTAGATTTTAGCTGTTAGCGGATAATTGTTCAACTAAGCGATTGAATAATTGTGTTCGATAAATTTAGCGGTTGAGTTAGCTGATTATTGTAAATTGACGTAAAAGGATATAAATAATTTGTCAAATATGAATGAATGAAGGGATTTTTTTATCAAAAAATATGAAACGCTACTTTCAAATGTGAAAATCTAATATTTTTAACTTTTCAGAAATGTTACTTGAAATGCTAAAAGTTACTACAAACGCTAGTTAAAACACTACCTTATAGAGTGCTAATATTTGGTTGATTATTGTTTTGACTTGATTAAAACGCTAAAAGCTACTCCAAACGCTGTTGTCGAACATGGCCTTAATCTAGGAAATAGTTTATTTCTAGCATTCATCCTACATTGTCAATAGTTGTTCTTGAATTTTGTGATTAAATATTTAGTAATTCCAATGCATGTATTGTAGTTGATGGCCTCTATAAATATGACCCTTTTCGATATATACAGCGTAACATTGTACTTGAGTTATGTAATGCAAGTTTTAAATTATGATTTTTCTAAATCTATCAAAATTCAATTCGCTTCTTAATGTTCTAGGACTTAGTATAGCAACTTAGTGGCTTAGCATGTAAAGTTAAGAAAAATTAAGTGGAGCCATTGCCTCGCCCTTCCGTGGTGGTTTGCCGCTTATATAAATAAATAAATTTACTTAACATTAAAGCTTGCAAAACTGACCCAACTCCAAAATCCAATCCGAATCCGTTTGAAATTTTGGATTTTGAACACAATTTTTTCGACCCGAACCTAAAAACCTGTAAATTAGTGGGTGAAATCCGACCCGGATTCATTCGACTCGTTGGGTCAAGGTAATAAAAATAACAATTTTAGTTTTTTAACTTATTGATTGAATGTTTTATGCCTATTATATGATTTTCCTTTCACTTTATCACACTTTTAGTAATGGTTCTTTATTAAATCACATCATTTTGAGAGACATTGTATAACTATCGCAATAATTTACAAACAAACACTAATACTATTTCCGTTCTAAACTTATTTCTTATAAAAAGAATTACATACAAAAACTGTACATAGTAAAATTTTGACAAAATATGTATGGATTCAAATGGCGTGAAATATTAAAAATATTAAAAATGCATAAGTTATATTGTTGCATTTTTGGTGAATTGAATATGCATGGACACATCTTAAATAATATACATTTTTATAAAAATATTATTACTATAATAATATAAAATTTTAATGTTATAATTAAAAATCATAACTTTAATTTTTTTTCTAAATCTCTAATCATCATTTGTTTAAAATTATTTTAGTCGTACTTGAACCATAGTGCATAGGATGGTCACTTGATCGGGTTAAGACAAAGTCGAAAATTTTCTAGTAAATAAAATGGGTCAGTTAGTCAACCAGGTTGACTCTTTCTCGATTTATTTTAACATGGAGTAGATATGCATAAAAACCTCCTTATAATATTAATCTTTATTACTATTGATAATAAATTTAAAAAAGTGTAATATGTGAATTAGTGTAATAGAAGAATAGAAATATACATGAGAATCTTAAACGAGTCATTAATAGAATAACTCATTATTATCCAGCCCATTATTGGCCCAAACTTTCAGTAGTCTTATTTAGATAGGTACAACGGCCAAGTTGTTCGACTCAATGTAGTCCTTCCGCAAATATCATGATGAAAGTTTTGAAATTTGAAAATTATCTTATAAGAAAATACAAATATTATACTTTTCCGTAGAACTAATGGTAATTTTAAGTAAAAATATGTTAGATTTTTGTAATTTACAAAAGAAAAATAACTTATAAAAAGGCGGTCTCAACCCGTTAAGTTAATCCAAAACCTACATAACCCAACATACGACCGCCCATATTTTATTCGAACCCGAAATACACTCAACCTATATTTTACCCGAATCCGAATATACCCGACTCGTATTTAATCATCCATTAGAATAAACGGGTCTACTTAACATCATGACTTTCCTAACTCTAACACATTCGATAATAAAGTTGTAAATACGGTATTAATAATACCAAAAAAGTTTGGCATTAGGATTTGACATGTGTCGTCTTGCTACGTGTTTTCTAGATGGACTTTGACGTATCATGTTCATTTTTATTTAAGGCCCTTGTTCCATTTAATTTTAGATTTAAGTCTTATAGTTTCTTACAACTCTTTATAGTTGATTACAACTTCTTACAACTTTTTATAAATGATTTTACAACTGGTTACAACTCCTTATATTTTTCCTTACAATTCCTCACAACCTTACAACTCCTTATAGATAAATAAAATAGTGCGTAAACTTAAAACTTATTTGTTTTTTAGGCCTCTTACACTTGCTTATATTTCTTACAACGCTCCGTAGCTCTTTACCGCTACCTTATTATGACCCTATAATTTCTCATAATTCAATAGTTTCTTACAACTCCTTATAGTTTGTACAGTTTCTAATTACGTGTCCTTACAACTCTTTGGCTCCTAATAAAAAAAAAAAGGGACCTAATAGACTTATTATATTGTTAGGATGACCTATTTATGATATTCCTATGTTATCAAATATTCCTATGTCATTCTATGTTAAAGGTAGCACAAATTTAGGCCTCAAAGTCCAAGTCCTAGCTTAAGCTTAAAAAGGAAATAAAATACAAGGAATTTCAAGGAATTCAGCTTGGTTGATGAGGGAAATTTTTAATTTTCGTCATTGGCAACTACAGTGTAACAATTTTAGGTTATTTCGAAGTGAGTAGATATCTCAAAGTGACTATGATCTTTTTTATCCTATCCTCTAAATCATATTGTATTTGAAGAAACGTCTCTTATAATACTTCATTGTCTGTGAAAAGAATTACTAAGGAAGGAAAAAAGAGTCACTTACCCTTATAAGATAATTGATCATAAAAGTGAGATTGTGAGCTAACACTATGGTCCAAGGAGTAATCATGAAAACAATGGGGGAAGTGGGATCATAAGTTTGATGTGGATGAAAGAAAGGACCGTTAAGCTGATGCTCATAGCTAAGGGTCCGTTAGAACTTATATACAGACAAACAGATAAATAGAAATAGAAATAAAAAATAAACGAACAAAAACGAACATAAAAGAGCAGAAACAAACATAGACAAACATAAAAGAGCAGAAACAAATATAGACGAACATAGACGAACATAAACGAACATAAACAAACATAAACGATATAAAAACCAACATAAACAAATAGAAATGAGTTATTAAATAGATTATTTCACAATATCAAATATTTCGTGAATAACGAATATTTCAAAAATAATTATTAATAATATATTAAAATATTTTATTTTATTTTTATACGAAAAATAATGTTTATTATAACGTTTCGAAATACCGAAAATTTTTATTATCATTTTTCTCAAATATAAGAAAAATAATATTTTATAGTTTGAGAAAAACATTGTAAGACCCGTAATTTTGGATTAGGTAGTTATATGAGTTAAACTAATTATTTATCCTTAATTGAATAAAGTAGGTCGAATGACCAAGATATATACATGGATATATATATTCGTGAAATTATTTGAGTGAATTATTATTAGTTCGCGTAATTATTATTAGTGGAGCATGTTAATTCCGTCCTCTTAATTTTTTCGCCCGGACCAGCTACGTATAAATCCGAGATCGCTTATGCTATGTATGTGGGTTTAATTATTATTACGTTTACCAAAAGAAAAATGGGAATAATTAGGGCATTATATGTTAGTAGGAGATTAGGATGAGGAGGATTGTAAGGCTTTTGACCCTAGAAGGATTGGAGGAAGGGGAAGACGGGTGGCCTTATTTGAGGGAGCCACGAGGAGATAGAGAGAAAGAAGTAAAGAGGGAAAGGAGGAGAAGGGCTCGGAAGGCCCGAGCGAGAACAAAAGAAGGGGAAAAGCGAGAGAGACAGAGGAAGGAACCGGGAAGGGCGAACAAATAGAGAGAGAAAGAGCGAGCAAGTGCGAGAGGGACACCGAAAACCAAGCAAGCTGGTGGGCATGGCAGGTCCGAGGACACTAGTCGGCAAAAGATGGCAGGTGGCGGATGAAGGAAAAGGAAAGAGACAGAGCGAGAGGCTAAAAGGGAAATCGAAACAGAGACAAACGAGAGAGAGTTCGAGAGCCGGAGAGGTCGAAAAGCCCGAGAGGCTGCCGGGAAGGGGGACGACGATCGGGGAAGAAGAAAACGGCGAGCACGAGAACAAAGGGAAGCAGAGCGAGAGACGGAGGGACCAGAATAGAGGAAAGAAAGGGAAAACGCAAGCTGGTAGAGAGGGCGACAGCGAGCGACAACCGGCGAGAGGGGAGCGAAAGGCCGAGCAAGAACCGGGCCAAGGGAGACCGAGTCGAGAGGAACGAAGCGAGACAGAGAGAGATACGAGAGACAGAACAAAAGGAAGGGGAAGACAAGGAACCAACCCGACTCCATTCAATCAACTTCATGAACCCTAGAATTTGAGGTGGGTAGTCTATACTCTAAACTAATAGTAATTTCGGAATTCACTTGAACTTGTTATGATTATTGAGCATCCGTATTACGGAACGATTTAGTAGTTGTTTCGGATTGAATTAAGAACTCGGAATGAATTTAGAAAGTCATTGGGGGCTGAATTGGGACATTAGAGAATCCGATTGAAGTAGATTGTTAAGGTCTTATGGGTGATATTGGGAGTTCAGCTAGTAATAATGGAATTCTTGTTATTTCGGTGGTAGAATGTCAATTGAGGCGATAGTTGAATCAATTGTGCTTCCTGAATTTTTGAGTTAAATTATAAATAATTATATTGAGAGTTGGAGTTATGGAGTAAAAAGGGAATAGGGGTTCATTTTAATTAAGGCACAATTGAGGTACGAAGTAAAGAGCGATTGTTGGGTAAATTGAGTTAGAGATATACCCGAATCCTTGAGATTGAACTATACTCTGGAAGATAAGAGGAACTAAAGGAAATTGAGTAATGAACTAAGACAAAGAGCTATATGGCTAAATATGAGCAACAAAGAGTTTATTAGTAATGTGGAGCCATAAGATGAGAATTTGAGGCAAAGATGACAACTTGTGAGAAGTTGAGACGTTTGAGTTAGGTGGTAACTACTTGGGGTTATTATGGCTCGAAGGAGTTTTAGTTCCTGAATTCATTAGGCTTGAAAATGAACTGGGTAAAGGAAAAGCGAACGTTGGAGTATAGAAGAGGAGTGGAAAATTGGAGCATCAAGAGAGTATGTATCTATATTGATTAATTGTGGTTTTGAAACCGGAGTGAGACGAGAAGTACGCATATGAGAATCGGAGAGTCTTGCTTGAGCAAAATATAGATGAATATGAGTAGATGTTAGATACCTGGATGAATACTTGAATAAATATGCTAGCTTTGGATGTTGAATCTTAAGATGGAGATGCTTGACTTATAAAACAACTTTATTCCAAATGTTGTTCAAAATTTAGTTTTGAAAGAAGTTCTATGTTTTACGCAGAATGATACTTGAATGTGATTTCCGTGATGTATGCTTTTCAAATGTGAAAACGTATTTCTAAGAAGTGAAATTGATTTGAGAATGTTGTTTGAAACAAGCTTGGTAAGTGAGTGCATTGAAGAAATTATTTTGAATTGACTTTGCCTCGGATCGTTTAGCACAAGGAAGGATTCTAGCTAGGGGCGGCTATCCAGGGGTCCTAGTGTAGCAGGATGCCCGATTGGAATCTTCCTAGATAGGTCCCGGAGTCTTTTATTTGGGGTCACGCCTTAGAGAAACTAAGAGAAATTATAAGAAATTACGAAGTGTTGTTCGAGTCCACAACCCGGGAAGTGATTCACCAAAAGATATTCATTGAAAGTGATTCATGAGAAGTGATTAAGTAGAAGTGATTCGGTTTCGATTGAAAGCATTTGAAAGAAAGTGTAGGTGGTTGCACCACCTTGTTTAAAGTTAATTCGGTTCCAAAAAGAGTTGCTATTGATTGCGAAACCGTATCTTTGAATGATTGAAGTGTTCTGATCTATATGTGGCAAATGATTTTAAGGGATTTCATTGAAAAGTAGCTAGATTGGTATTATGTTATTATACTTTCACCGATTTCATTATTATGAGTAGTATGTGTAAGAATTTCCGTTTTAAGAGTGTAAGACTTTCCGGTGAGCTCGTGGTTTGCTCACCCCCACAAATTTCCCTTTTCCCCTCCCCAGTGTTGTAGGTACCCTCTCATGAGGTTTGTTATGTACTTAGCATATTCTGGACTCTTGCATGTCGTTTGTCGACTACATTTGCATCGAAGTGACTCAAGTTGCCGACGTGCATTCCATGTTTCAAGTATTGTAGTTTAGTTCATATAGTTTGTACCGGATGTATAATGAACCATTTAGATTGTTTTAAGTTTTAACGCATGATTGGTTGGACTCCGCGTGTGGCCGTTGAGTTATATACTCCGAGCGTGTGGCTCGTCGAGTTATATTATTATTTTTATGCAGGGTTTTAAGGCTTTAAGCCTGGGGGATAGTCTTTATTATAAACGGAACTCGCCAAAATTTTTAGAAAATAGTCAACCCTTTTGGAAAAATTTCCTCTATTACCTTAAGATGGAATTAGAAAGCCAAACCAACACATAAAAGAGCCTTGGGAGTTTCTTTGAGGAATTCTTGCAATGTAATACTCCTAGGGGGTGTTTTGGGGTGTTACAAAAATAAAACTAAAATACTATCCAAAAAACAAAAAAAACCTCAATTTCATAAATTCATTAGGATGCATAAAATATGGGATACCAATTTTCCCTAGGCTTAATATCATGTATGAAGGATCATCAATAGAAGCGTTGAATGATCCTCGTAACAAACAAATAATGAATGTCGTTAAGGATGAAATAGTGTATATGATTAGTGGTGTAGTTGGGGATATTCCTCAGTAACTTGTAGGGTTTTAGCTTTTAATACTATATAAGTAAGTTTTGTGTATGTTTATAATATTCACAACCTTTATACTTCATAAATGATCATTTTAGTGGTTAGTTTCATAAAAATAATAATAATCACAATAATAATAATAATAATAATAATAATAATAATAATAATAATAATAATAATAATAATAATAATAATAATAACAACAACAACAATAATAATAATCACAATAATAATAATAATAATAATAATAATAATAATAATAATAATAATAATAAGCATAAATGAGTAGAAACGAACATAAAAGAATATAAAAGAACAAAAACAAACATAAAAAATAAATAGATATTGTTTTTATGTAAGGTCGAACAAGTCCTAAGTTAAGTAGCCTACAAAGTATAAGACTCATTAGGAAACTTGTCCAAATTAACCATATAAATCAACCGTCGGTGGTTAGTATTTTCATAGTCGTCTCTCACTATATTGTCTTATCATTTAAATCTTCAAGAATGTCCCAAGCATCATTGCCCTTATTATACAAAATGATGTACCAAGGGAGACAGAACAAAGGAAAGCAAGTAGAGTTTGATGAACTCGACAAGGCAATACCAAGAGCAAAAGGCAAACTAGTAATGTAGAAAATGAAAAGTAAAATTGGATAAACTAACTGGAACAAGTATAAGACAACACCACCTTGTTTTCGGTTAGGACTTACAATCTTAATTAGGGAAAAGTTGCATCACCCTAACCGAGATTATGACTCCTTAAACACCACATAATTTAGTTAAGATTAGAACAAGCAAGAGAGAGTTTAGAGGGAGAGGAACAAAGGCTCAACTTTTCATTCAAATTCAACATTCTAATTTTACACAACTAGAGCATTACATATATATAGGGAATTATATTGTTGGGAAGAATTAAGCCTTATATTTATAACAGCAAGTGCACGACGTAGTTATACCTAGCGGCAAGCATAGGTCATTTCCATAAAGAGTTGTGTTTCAAATATCAAAGTTATCTCAAACTTGCTATCTAGGAGAATAAGGAGAGATGAAATATATGGTAATTAAACTAATCCTGTAAAGTAACAAAAGAATCAAGATTGAAGGTTTGCTCGGGAGAGTCCGAGTCACCCTAGAGGGGGTGAATAGGGTGATGGAAGTTTTTCGTGGAAACTTTAGCTCTTTTGTCAAAAACAAGACAGAGACAGATTCCGAGTCTATCAGCGAGGGTCAAAAAGTTTAGACTCGTAAATGCTATCACGAATGGATAAGCAAGAGCCGTAAAGCTGTCCGAGTCTAGAATGAATTCGGAAAGATAACACTTAGAGATTACGTGGAAACCCTCCTGTGGCAGAAAACCACGGACCGTGCTAGTCCAAGCACGAAGTCCAATCCACTATTTTGAGTCCACAAAATACCGTCAATCGGACCGAACCCGAGTTGCTCCCTTAGACAACTCTATACAAGTTTTCCTAGACTCGAAATTCCCTTATCTTATCTAGTACTTCCTAGCTGAGATAACCCTTACAGCTAGGGACAACTAAGCTGAGTTAACCCTTACAGCTTAGTCAAGGGACCTTACGAGAAAGTAAGAAAGTGTTTGTAGCCGAGTACAAGACCTTACAACTCAAAAAGTAATGAATTACAGAGTAGGAGTTGTAAGTAGAAGATTGAGAGTAAATACAATGACTTTGCTCAAGTATGTATATTAACAATAATTTCGGTAATCTTCAAGTCTTGTGATGTGGCTTCTATTTATAGATGACCAGGCAGAGTAGCCGTTATCTTCATCTGCTGACTAAGAGTCCTTTGTGACCGTTGATGAAGCTTTACGAGTCACTCGAAAGTATTCGTTGTAATGTGAACGTTGGACAACGGTTTAACTCTCTTGGAAGTCCCAAAACCACTGGTGGTGTCTTTAAAGATAAGGTGGAAACCACCGTTAAGCTTAGCGTTCTAATTTTCCAGATTTGGAAACAGACAGCTCCGACACAATCTTACGGGATTGGAGCAAAGAAAGTGAAAAGCCATGTCTACTGGTGATTTGACGTTACGAGCCGGTTACTTTTATAGTTTGAAAAGCGTATCCTTGTTTGAATAACCTACAAAAGTAAATCAATTTCGGTTCTCAAAGTATAAAATACTTTGCTCCAAGATTAGACACGAGATAATAAAATTATTAAGATAATTAAACAACTGATTATCCGAGTCGAAACGAAATGGAATTTTCTGAGTCTAAAATCCATATGGCTCAAAATTCCATCCGTCTTAGTCTAAGCAAAAATCAAGTTATATAAAGAATATCAAAGTGAAGTAACTTGATATAGACTAAGCAAGGAACAGACTAGAAATACCGACTATAACAAAATAGAACTTATAACCGGAAGTCGGATCCGAGTGAGGAAAGATAAAATACTAGTCTATTCAATATGCGATAAATCCGAGTGATGAAGGACTCGGAGCCGAGTGAGATAAGCATATCGGTTTTACGAGTCACTCAAGGATAAGCAAGAAATACATGAAGTAAAAGCTGTATCAATTAGATAAGATACTAGTATCACTCGGAAAAGTTTCTAGCAAACGAGAGAATGCCTTGGAATCAAAACTCTATAAGTACGAGATTGTTATACCCGATTCCTTTTATACAACTCGGAAAAGTATTGAGCGAGTGTCCGAGTCTTCAATCTCCCCTTTTTGATGAAAGACATTCCATACTTAGACGAAACTTTGTTAGTCAAAAGATCCGATTACGAGTAGTTGAGCATGAAATGAGTAAGACATACTTAATGTATCGAGCATAAAGTAAAGTGTGCTTTAACAAGGAATTAATAATCAACTCGAAATTAATAATGAAATGCATTAGTCCATTAAGGATAAAAAGAAATATATTCAAAAGGAGGGAAAAACTCCCCTAAACAAGACAACAAGTTTTCGACTCTATTTCTCCCCCTTGCCTTTCAAGCAAAAACAACAACAAAAAGAAGGGAAGAAAAGAACAAGTAGTACAACTTAGATGTCCGGACAAAAACAAAAAAAAAAATTCTCGAAAGAAGAAGACTCCAGCGGACGAGGAATTGTGACTCGGTGCATGGCGCCTACGAGGGAGAAGGGGATTTCGAGTGGAGGCGGAGGGATTGGAGGTGCGCCGACGCCGGTAAGATCTTGACGATGTGCTTGAGCGCGGCGGACGGAGAAGCTGGAATGATCGTCGAGGGCTCGGGTCGGAGTGGCTGACCTAGGAACGAGTGGATCGAGGGTTCCTCACTTCGAACCTTGGTAGCTGGAAGGGGCTGCTCGGCTGACCCGCTGGTACAGCCTAGGTCTTCGACCCACCCAGGCTCGCTGTTTGAGCTAAGTACTGCTATCCGAGCTTGTGGAGCGATCGACCCTCAGCGAGTTCCCCTGCTTCTTCTTTGTGTTCCTCCCCTTGCTCGAATGGAGCTGCCTCAGCCGCAAGCTCCTCGCCGTCTGCTGCTTCGTTTCGTAGCTTCTTCTTACGCTTCCCATTGTTCGAGGAGGTCGGACCTAGGCTCGAAGACGCTTCGAGGCGTCCGAGTCACCTTGGTCCTGAGCTGCCTTGGACCTTCTCTCTATGAGGAGCTCGATCAACTCCTTCGCTCCTGCACCAGCTCCCTCATCTCAAGAATCGAGACTGCTACTCTCGGATTTGAGATTCGGCGGTCTTTTGGTTGATGTTGAGATTTTGGATGGAAAGTTTGAAAGATCGGAGCGTGTCCTGGAAAACAATGGACACAGAGTTGATTTTGTCTATAAAAACAGGGGTCAAAAGAGCAGAGAGAGATTTGGAGGCACCTGAGGTGGAGGCACCACCAGGTGGAGAGGGAGAGAGAGAGGGGTTGATTTACGAGTCCGAGGCGGAGAAGGAGGCCTCGGCTACGAGTCATGGACCCGGACACCGGGTTCGGTTTCCGGTATCCGTACCCTGAAGTTCCTTTTGCCGACAACAACGGCGGCCTCGGATCACGACGTTTGGGTCCGAGGGAGAGAAACTTGAAATTGTTTGAAGACAAGGGTGAGAAGAGCACCGAAAGGAAGAGAGGTGTTCTTCTTGGTTTGAAGTTGAGCTGGCACAGCTGCCATCCGCTCAATTATGGAGGGAAGAGGTCTACTTTGTAGCCCTCAAGAATGTCAAAGAGAGCTTTGAGGTGCTTGGAGTTGGGGTTCTCCTTGCTAGAATGCTTGAGAGAAAAAGGTTCTCATCGGCGAAAGCACGAAGACGTGCTTCGACTTCAAGCGAGTCACCGAAAAGTTCTTCCGGGACTCAGGGAACTCTTTGGCGTACTTTTCAAAGAAGTCGTCGGCGACTTCAGCGAAGGGAATGGGGTTGCTATTCAAGAAGAGACAAGAAACCTTGAACAAGCGGCGGAGGAGAGAGGTGTTTATTCGAACAGTGATGTTACGAACCCGAGAGGTTAGAACATTTTACGAGGAGGTGAGGTGAGTGTAGAACTCGAAACGAGTTCGGATAGATGAACCCGCTGAAGCAAAGAAAGTTATATGCCCGAGTGGTTTGAATGTTAGCCAACCAAGAAAATTTGGTTGTTGGAAAGAATTTGTCGTCCAGTCGCGAGGTCTTTGGGTGACAATGGGTTTGGAGGGAGTAGAGCTTTACGGCGTTTTGGTGCGAGGCTTTCGGCGGAGGAAGAGACTTGGAAGTCGGGATGGTTACCTCTCTTAGGCATTTTGAAAGAAGAGGTAGGAAAGATGAAACTTTTGACAAGGAAAAGAGAGGAAGAGGAAGATAAGAACAAACGAGAAGGAGTAGAAGAAAGAGATGAGAGCAGATCGAAACTTACGTGAGATGGCCTTTACGAGCGCTTGAAGAACTTCACCGAACACCGTGTACGTAGAAAGCTTCCGTGAAAAGTTTCGTTTGAGAGAGAGAGATGAAATGTAGAATACTGAGACGAAGATGAATAGGCGCTATTTATAGAAAAGAAGCGCGCCCGTCAACTATCCGTTAAGTATAACTCCGTTCTTACTCGGCTTGTCCATCGATCATCGAAGACCGGTGTGACGGTTCTCTTCAACGGTTAAGATTTCAGCGGTTAGGGATCTACGGCTATCGTCCGATCGCGGCGCTCGAGAGAGAGAGAGAAAAGATTTTGAAAATATGTTCGAAACTCTCCACTTGCTCTAGAGATAGCTTCGAAAATTTGAAGTCCAAATTTTTCTCTACGTCCGAGTATGACTCGGAATTGTTTCAGGTGAATCGAAACACGAAATAACTACTAACCCGAGTATCACTGAATCAAGCTGAGCTAGTGGTTATCAAAAATGAAAACACATATTACAGAGTCATGCAATGAATAAGAGTAACATATAATTAGGCATTTAACATACCAAGCTCATTCCGAATAAAGCAAAACCGATCTTCACCAAGAGGCTTAGTAAAAATATCGGCTAATTGAAGATTAGTAGGAATGAACTCAAGTTCAATGTCACCTTTTTCCGAGTGGTCTCGTAGGAAGTGATATCTGACCTCAATATGCTTTGTTTTCGAATCTTTGGATTGGATTCTTGGTGATGCTGATTGCACTTTGATTGTCACACTTGATTGGAACTGATTTGAAGGATAGTCCAAGATCTTTCAAGTGTTGCTTTATCCATAGAATCGAGCGCAACGAGGCTCAGACTGCAATATACTCGGCTTCGGCAGTTGATAGAGCTACTGAGTTACGCTTCTTTGAGTGCCAGGATATTAGGAATTGACCCAGAAATTGGCAAGCTCTAGAAGTGCTCTTTTGATCAACTTTATATCCGGCGTAGTCCACGTCCGAGTATCCAGTGAAAGTCGGTTCCGAGTCTCCGGAATACCATAGACCTAAATTTTGAGTACCTGCAAGATATCCGAATATTCTCTTCACCGTAGTGAGAAGTGATTCTTTTGGATTAGCTTGAAATCTTGCGCATAGACACACACTTGAACATTATATCTGACCGGCTGGAAGTAAGATATAGCAAAGATCCAATCATACCTCGATAGAGTTTCGATCTATTGCTTTACCTTTCTCGTCCGAGTCAAGCTTGATACTCGTTGCTCATAGGAGTAGATGCGTGTTTTACATCTTGGAGTTTGTATTTCTTCAGCAGCTCCTTCGTATACTTAGATTGATGGACATAGATCCCATCTTTGTCTTGTTTAATTTGTAAACCAAGGAAGAAATTGAGTTCTCCCATCATACTCATTTGAAATTCTCGACTCATCAACTCGAGAAAATTCTCGGCACACAAATTCATTAGTAGCACCGAAGATAATATCATCAACATATATTTGAACAATAAGGAAATCTTTCCCCTTGGTCTTTATGAAGAGAGTTTTGTCGATCTGACCTCTTTTAAAATCATTTTGAACCAAGAAATTGCTCGATCTTTCATACCAAGCTCGAGGAGCTTGTTTGAGACCATAGAGAACCTTTTGAAGTTTGAAAACATGATTTGGAAATTGCGAGTTTTCAAAACCAGGGAGGCTGCTCGACATAGACTTCCTCTTCAATAAAACCATTGAGAAACGCACACTTAACATCCATTTGATATAATTTAATATGCATGCTTGGATGCAAATGCCAACGAGAATTCTAATAGCTTCGATTTTGGCAACCGGTGCAAATGTTTCCCCACAATCAATTCCTTCTTCTTGATTGTAACCTTGAGCCACAAGTCTAGCCTTGTTTCGACTACCACTCCACCCTCATCCAGTTTGTTTTTGAAAACCCATTTGGTTCCTATAACTGGGTGGTCGGAAGGTCGGTTGGTCATAGTCCGGACTTGGTTTCTTTCGAATTGATTGAGTTCCTCTTGCATGGCCTCTACCCATTCAGGTTCATTAAGGGCCTCTAGTGCATTTCGGGTTCGGTTAATGAAATGAATGCAGTGAATGCACATAGATTTTGAAGAGAGGAACGAGTTCTTACCCCACTGTTGATATCGGATATTATATTTTCTAGTGGATGACTAGAAGTAAACTTGAATGCTTTACCGGTTCTCCGATTTACGAGATTTGTGGGCTGAACTGCTTGATCTTCGAAGCTCGTTACGTGTGATCTTCTTCATTGACTTGTTCGTTCGGAGTGAGCTCTTGAGTTGTCTCATTCCGAGTTACCTCGTTCTCGGTGACTTCATTCCGAGTGGATTGAGTCGGAATCTTGGTAGGCTCGGCTTCGTCATCATCTCTACTGAGTTTTAATTCCGAGTATGAAGATTCACTTGGTTTCTCCTGTTCAAGCTCATCAAATACAACGTGGATGCTCTCTTCCATTTTGTTAGTTCTCTTATTGAAAATACGATAAGCTTTCTTTGTGAGAAGAGTAACCTAGAAAAATACCTGCATCGTACCGAGCATCAAATTTGGTCAGGTGATCTTTACCATTGTTGTGAACGTAGCACTTACATCCGAAAGGTTTGAAATAGGAAATATTTGGCTTCTTCCCTTTGTACAGCTCATAAGGTGTTTTCTTCGAATGGGTCCGATGAGGCATCTATTCAAAGTATAGTTAGGCTGTGTTGATCGCCTCGCCTGAGAAATAGTAAGGCAAGTTGTGCTCAATCATCATCGTCCTTGCTATTTCTTCAAGGGTTCTGTTCTTTCTCTCTACTACTCCGTTACGTTGAGGAGTTACAGGTGCGGAGAAGTTGTGAGAGATTCCATTTTTGTCATAAAACTCCGAGAATTCCGAGTAGTCGAACTCCCTTCCATGGTCGGTTCAAATCCTCTAGATCCGAATCGAGACTCAACTTGGATTTTTCTGCAGAGCTTGCTGAACTCCTTGAAAGCTTCATTCTTGTGCTTAAGAAAACACACCCAGGTAAACCAGTGAATAATCATCAATAATAACAAGTATGTAAGATTTACCTCCGAGGCTCTTCACGAGGATTTCACCACATAAATCAATATGCGATAGCTCAAGTACTTTGGATGTTGAAACTATCTTCGAGAGATTTGAATGAAGATCTGACTTATTTCCTCTCGGTGCAAGCGTCACAAACTTTATCTTTTTCGAAGATACGGTTAGGCAAACCCCTAACCGGACCATGAGATGCCAGGTTTTTGATAGTATGGATGCTAATATGGCCTAATCTACGATGCCATGTCCAAGAATCATCATGAAGGGATGCTTTTAAGCAAGATAAATTCGACTTGGGTCGAAAGAGGAATGATATAGGTATTACCTAATCTCTTACCTGAAAGCTTGATCTCTTCGGTAGAGACATCGAAATGTAGCACTTGGTGCGAGTGAATCTTACCTCTTGACCTTTATCACATAGTTGAGAGATGCTTGAGCGATTATACTTTAATCCTTTGACAAGGTAGACTGGACTGACCAGATTGCTTCCTTTTCCAATCTTGCCAATTCCAACTATCTTGCCTTTGCTATCATCTCTAAATGTGACTTTTCCTCCTTTATGTTTTCCAACTCGGAAAAGAGTCCTGCATCTCCGACATGTGCCGTGAGCATCCACTGTCAAGGTACCAGTGTCATTTTGATCTTTTCGAGTGATCTGCAAAACAGAGAGAATCTAACCCTTCTCACTTCCTCTAACGAACCCGAGTAACATTCCTTACTTGTGGTCCTTTTACGAGGAAGAAGGTGTTTCGGAACCCGAGTAACTTTGGGTTTTGTCCGATTCCGAGTCTTCCTCTTAGAGAAGCTGAGTCTGTGTCTCTTTCTTTTTGAAAACTTTCCTTTTGAAACAGGAGAAAATGGTTTCTTTTTGTAGACAATTCTGGGCTTAGTCCTCCCTTCATTTCGTGAATGGGACCGTGCTCGGCTTTCCTGAACTTTACAATTCGGAATCCTTTTTGAACAATTCCGAGTAGGAATTGGATTCTTCCTCTTTGTTGAAACCAAGACTTTCTTTTCGAAAAGAGACACATTGTAATCCTAAGAGTATGTCAAGGTTCTTCGACCTTGAGTAAACTTTAAAACCGAGATCTTGAGACTCGGTGAGCTTACGCTTTAGCTCCTCATTTTCTTTCCTGAGTAACTTAGACTCGGTCTCATTAGATTGAGTACTAGTCTTGAGTTCTCCGAGTGTGAGTCTCGGCTTTTCTAATTCATTTTTCAAAGAAATGCTCTCGAAATGATTAACTCAAGTTGTTCTTTGAATTGAGAAGAATCGGAATTGGACTTTTCTTCCAAAGTAAAAATATACTTAGCTAAATCGACTTTGGAGAATTTGAGAAAATAATCAATTACCTCTTAAGGATTGGTTTCCTTATTGTCTAAATCGAGTCCGACTCTCCTCCGGCTTCCGAGTCGGAGATTGCCATTAGACACTTTGAGTGTTCCGAGTCATCGTCATCTTCGATGAGTCCTTATCGCTCCATGTTGCCATCATAGCCTTCTTCTTCTTTCTGTCCCTTTTCTTTTCGGACGAGTCTTTGACTATGTGGTCTTTGCCGCCACACTCAAAACATCCAGAATTCTTAGATAAAGATAACTTTGAGGGTGAGGAGTACTTACCTTTTCTGTTCCTCTTGTCTTTCTTGTAGAATTCTTCCTTTGGCCTTTTATCCCATCTTTTGTGCTTCATTATTCTCTTGAAGCCTCTTGCAATAAGTGCCATGGGATCGTCTTCCGAGTCGGAGGAGCTCGATTTGCTTCTTTGGATTCCGAGGCTTTCGGTGCAATGTTCCTTTTGGTACGCCCTCGGCATCCTCCTCTTCTAGATGGATTTCGTGAGTGAGAAGCTTCCCAGATGAGCTCGTCCGGCTTTAAGAGTGAGAGGTTACGAGCCTCCTCTATGGCAGTCACTTTGGGACCCCATCTTTTCTTGGGTAGACTTACGAGTATCTTTTCGCACATTTCCTCATGGGAGATCTTCTTACCCAGTGATTTGAGATTGTTGGTAATCTCGAGTAAATCGAATGAACATCCGAGTGATGTTCTCTACGGCTCCATCTTAAAAAGCTCATATTTGTGAAGATATCGACTTATCTTCGCTTGTCCGACTCGGCTTGTGCCTTCGTAAGTGTTGACAAGGGTGTCCCACACTTCTTTTGCTGAATCACGAGCGGACACTCGGTTGTATTCTTCGAGCTAATGGCGCACATCGGAATGTTCATTGCCTTGAAGTTCTTCCGAACTTCTCTGCTTCACACTGGAGTGAATTCGGCTTTTGTCTTGAGAATAATTCGAATTCCTCTGTCTTCATTGGAATGTAGTTTCCTTGTTGTATGATTTCCATACATCTTCATCATGATCCATGAGGAAACATTCCATAAGTTTCTTCCAGTGCTCGAAGTTTGATCCTTTGAATTTTGGTGGTCTGCTTGGAAGATCTTCCTTCGTCGAACTCTCCGTTGTTTTGAGCCATTTGATCTTTAGACCTTTGGATGGTTAGATCCTTTCCGAAAGGCTAAGCTCGATACCAATTGAAGGTTTGCTCGGGGAGAGTCCGAGTCACCCTAAAGGGGGGTGAATAGGGTGATGGAAGTTTTTCGTGGAAACTTTAGCTCTTTTGTCAAAAACAAGACAGAGACAGATTCCGAGTCTATCAGCGGGGTTAGAAAAGTTTAGACTCGAAATGCTATCACGAATGGATAAGCAAGAGCCGTAAAGCTGTCCGAGCCTAGAATGAACTCGGAAAGATAACACTTAGAGATTACGTGGAAACCCTCCTAGGGCAGAAAACCACGGACCGTGCTAGTCTAAGCACGAAGTCAAATCCACTATTTTGAGTCCACAAAATACCGTCAATCGATCGAACCCGAGTTGCTCCCTTAGACAACTCTATACAAGTTTTCCTAGACTCGGAAATTCCCTTATCTTATCTAGTACTTCCTAGCTGAGATAACCCTTACAGCTAGGGACAACTAAGCTGAGTTAACCCTTACGACTTAGTCAAGGGACCTTACAGAGAAAGTAAGAAAGTGTTTGTAATCGAGTACAAGACCTTACAACTCAAAAAGTAATGAATTACGAGTAGGAGTTGTAAGTAGAAGATTGAGAGTAAATACAATGACTTTGCTCAAGTATGTGTATTAACAATAATTTCGGCAATCTTCAAGTCTTGTGAGGTGGCTTCTATTTATAGATGACCGGGCGAGTAGCCGTTATCTTCATCTGCGACTAAGAGTCCTTTGTGACCGTTGACAAAAGCTTTACGAGTCACTCGGAAAGTATCCGTTGTAATGTGAACGTTAGACAACGGTTTAACTCTCTTGGAAGTCCCAAAACCACCTGGTGGTGTCTTTAAAGATAAGGTGGAAACCACCGTTAAGCTTGGTGTTCCAGTTTTCCAGATTTAGAAACAACAACTCGACACAATCTTACGGGACTGGAGCAGAGAAGGTGAAAAGCCATGTCTGCTGGTGATTTGACGTTCGAAGCTCGGTTACTTTTGTAGTTTGAAAAGCGTATCCTTGTTTGAATAACCTACAAAAGTAAATCAATTTCGGTTCTCAAAGTATAAAATACTTTGCTCCAAGATTAGACACGAGATAATAAAATTATTAAGATAATTAAACAACTAATTATCCGAGTCGGAAACGAAATGGAATTTTACGAGTCTAAAATCCATATGGCTCAAAATTCCATCTGTCTTAGTCTAAGCGAAAAATCAAGTTATATAAAGAATATCGAGTGAAGTAACTTGATATAGACTAAGCAAGGAACAGACTAGAAATACTGACTATAACAAAATAGAACTTATAACTAAAAGTCGGATCCGAGTGAGGAAAGATGAAATACTAGTCTATTCAATATGCGATAAATCCGAGTGATGAAGGACTCGGAAGCTGAGTAAGATACGCATATCGGTTTTACGAGTCACTCAAGGATAAGCAAGAAATACATGAAGAAAAAGTCTGTATCAATTAGATAAGATACCAGTATCACTCGGAAAAGTTTCTAGCAAACGAGAGAATGCATTGGAATCAAAACTCTATAAGTACAAGATTGTTATACCTGATTCCTTTTATACAGCTCGGAAAAGTATTGAGCGAGTGTACGAGTCTTCAAAGATGAAAATCCCTTTCGGACATTTCATCAAACACGTGATGGACACGAGAAACAATCTCAAATAATAAGCACAAACTAGGTGTGTTAGGTCCTAAACGAGATCAATTAGCCATTAGAGTGGGTAATCACGGCTAAAGAAATCAATTTAACAACTAATTAACATAAAAACATGAAATAAATATAAAAATTACACTAAAGAACAAACTTACATAAACCGACTTCAACAACAACATGAACTAGTTAATTAAACTCAAACATGAAAACAAGCAATCAATGTAATTTTAATTAACATCTAAACTAATAAAAATCAAATCTTTAAACTAAATTCAACAATCAAAATAAGAAACTTGAAGTAAAGAGGAAAAGAGGAGAAAGAGAAAACTTATGCTTGAATTAAATTGAAGGTTTGAATCCAAAATCTTATACAAACTCTACACTAATCTCCCCTTAATAGGGTTTTATTTTGGCCAAGCAAGAACCCTAGGAGGTTTCCTAAAATCCCTAAAACCAAGCCCCCAAAATCGAGCCAAAACTATTTTTTATAGCTTGTAACAACCGAGAAAAAAGCAAAACTAGGTTGTCGCACGACCAGTGCAAATATGCATAGGCACCCAGTATAAGTCTACACGACCGTGCATAAGCTGCATTGGTGCCTGTGTAAGGCTCTAAAAGTTTCTAACCAGCTCGCAAGACTATGTAAGTCCGCACCGATACCCGTTCAACTCTGCACGACCATACGGAAGCTGCAGCGATGGCTTAAATTTTTCTCTATTAGCTTGATTCAACTTATTACCTATAAAAGTAAATAAATCAAGTAAATAACCTTAAAATATATTATTTAACAAGTCAAAAATTAAGCAAAGAAGGGTATAAATAACCTAATATTTAGACTAAACATATGTATAGGGAATTGGCTCTAGGTTTACACCAATCCTAAGACATCAAGACCTTTTACAAGTGATCCAAGGGTTGTTAAGTAACAACCAATAACAAGGAAAAGATAAAAAAGCAAGGCAAGAGACCATTACAAAAGGTGAAAGTCACCTCCTGGATATCGCTTTCACATGAATTTTGTCCAACTTCCAACCAGTATAACTTTCAAACTGTAACTCCTTTTTAACTCCAAAAGGTGTCATTAGAAAGCTTAACAAGTGAACTTTTAGGTGTACTATTTGGCTGAGTAGATTAGGAGATATGGCCCGGAGAATTCAAGCTGCCAAAATTGAACCAATTTTGCTAGACTTATGATTACCACCCCTTTGATTTATTTTTCCGAGTTAATCCTAATGACTCTTTTAAGGCCTTAAAGTTAACACAATACAAAATAAGCGGGATACGAAAAGAGAAATGTTGCTCTCTTTTTTTTTTTTTTTTTTTATCAAAACACACACACACACACACACACACACACACACACACACACACTCATAAAAAAGCTACAGGGCGAGGATCTGAATTTGTTGCATTCGGCCTAGTTTCAGCACTTGTAGGGAAAGTTGGGTTAGCGCCTTCTTGTTCAATTGGCCTAATCTAGTGCTATTTGATGGGTCAACACTCCCCTGTCCATTATAGTGGGTTGTGGAAGAAGAACCAACCATTCTTCCTCTATTGCACGATGTATAGTAAGTTGTTGTGCATGCTCATCAATTTTATCTAGTTGAAGTTGTTGTGCATGCTCATCAAAAAGGAAAAATCTTTTCATCAAATAATACCTCAACTTACAAAAACATGCCTAGTTTCTAAATCATAAACTTTCCAGGTTATGGGTAATCAATAAATATATACTTTTTACTTTTGGAACTAAATTTGTGTTTCTTTTTGGGATATTGTATGCATAACATAGGCAACCCAAAGCCCGTATATGATCATAAGTAGGTTTATGTTGAAACAACACTTCATATGTGGTTTGCCATCAGCTAGAATGGATGATGAAATCCTATTAATGAGATATCCTACTATAAAAACACATTCAGCCCAAAATTCAATAGGAAAGTTGGCTTAAAATCTCAAAGTCCATACTATATTCAATATATGTCTATATTTCCTATCAACCTCCACCATTTTCTTGTGCGAGTATCAATACAACTCATTTAACATATAACTTCATGTCCTCTATAAAACATTTTCATGGGTCTAGATGTAAACTCTTTCCCATTAAATTGAGTACATGGCACAACACTAAAATCTTTGGACAATTGAGATGTTTTTTCTTATGTTTCTTTAGATAAACCCATACATCTCAACTAACATCATAAAAAATTGTAAAGAAATATTGATCACCAGTTATAAATTGCACATCGTATGCTCTCCAAATATCACAATGTATAAGGAAAAACAATTTATAGCCTTATTAGTACTCAATGGAAAAGACAAACAAGTTTGTTTTGCCCGTTACATAATTTCTCCTTACTATTGGACCAAAGATTACTATAAAAATAGGATAGAGCCTTGATGGATGTTCCAAACGACAATGCCAAGTAGAATCAATGACAACTTTATTTGCTGGAATCTTCTCCTACACCGATCTTTTGAAGTAGTAGACCCCCTTTTTGGCTCACATACTCCAATTGGGTTTCTTATAGTAAAGTCTTTTATCACACGAAAGTACTTAGTAAACGTTACTTCACAAATATTATCATAAGTTAATCGTACCATTGAAATCGAATTGCATCTCAATTTTGGAACAAACAAAACATTGTGTGACACCAAATATGAGTAGTTTAACATTGCCCTTTTCAAATTGCAAGAATTTCCTCATCATTCTTCCACCTCACTAGTATAGCTTTTATATCATAAACATCATTCATCATTAATCAAATAGAGGTCATGTGGCATGAGGCTTCGAATCAATTAACCATAAATCCTTCTCGGGAAGTCTTTCACGACTTAACGTTTGAGTCTTAATGAGACTTAAAATTCTCTTCACTTGTTCTATAGTAAACCCGGTTATGCGGGAAGCGGTATGAGCACTTGATCCTCTCAAGACTAGCCTCATCGCTTGTAGCGTTGCCATTTATGTCACTCAAGACTGCAACTGCCATTTCTCCGCCACGACCTTGACCACTAACTACTGCATGTCTTCCTCCTCAACCTCCTCTACCGCGACCACAACCTTGTTCTTCCTCTAGTAATTCCCAAGTTTGCTTGGGTATCCAATCGATTGAAAACATGACTCTTCTTCATGCCTACTATTGCCAAAGTGTTTACAAAACACTTTCTCTTGCTACGTAGACGGTGGTCATGCAAGTTGAATTGTAGGGAAGGCTGCCATGGTCTCTAGTCTTTGGCCTCGACTTACCATGATGTTTATGTGGTTCTGCTCTTGACGAATCATGTTAAATATTTTATTGAGCACGGAAAATAATCTAAGACAATTATGTGGCTGAAAAAGGTTGAGTACAAGTCATCATCCAAGCCCAACAAAAATTGATGAACCTTCTCGTCTTTGATAGGCTGTGCATGGCGTCGGCAACCCACACTTGTGATTTGGTATAACATAGTTGTCCAATTCATTCCACAAATCCATGACCTTATAATAAAGCTACACAATGTCCAGCTTATTTTGTTTACAAGAGGAAAACTCGATTTTTAGTTGAACTTCGGGAATATTAGAAATTAGTGAAGATTTTCACGTATATTATCTTAAACTTTCTTTGTTGAATCCATCTAAGCAAGACTTTTGTAAAGCTTCAAATCAATTACATTCATGATCCATGAAGTCATCATTAAAGTCACCATCTCTAAGGCATTTAATTCATCTTGATTGAGTTCTATCACCTTCCCTTCGTTGTTGTGGCTATCTCTCGGTTTACTTGAATTTTCTATCAATAAAGCCAAGTTTTTCTTTGATCCGAAAGAAGTTCTCACTGCATTTTCCCAAAGCTCATAGTTTCTTTTATTAAACTTGATTGATGTGATCACAGCTTCTAGAGAAACAAATGGTTGGAAATAATAATAGGACTTCGAGAATCAATGACAAAGGTTTTGCTTTTAAGTCATTGGGGAATTGAAGGAATTGGGTTTGCAATTCAACAAAGAGAAATTTTAAGGTTTCGGGATGGCTCGATACCATGAAATAACCAGGATATAGAAAAGAGAAATTTTGCTCTCTTCCTTTTGTTCACGTCTCTATCGGAACTTATATATGTACACATGAGTACATAACATGAAAATTAAACTTGCTCATCAAGAAAAGCAACACACTTGCTATGAAATAAGATATACCAAGTTGGTTTCCTAGAAAAAGTCTACTTCCTAGTACAATAAGAGTTCCAAAAGTAGATTTAGGAAGTCCAAAGCCTTAGTTAAGCTTGAATAACCAAGCTTACAAAACCAGCTAATTCTTGTAGAAATTGAGGTTTTCTAGGAGTTTCCGGAACCCTCCTTGCTATTTAGGGCCAGAAAGATGATGCTCCTTGCTTTTGTGGTTAGCAGGGAAGGGCTGGTAGCTTGATCCCCATCAAAACTCGTGCTAAATCACTCCAAAATTTAGCCTAACACACTCTGCAAGGCTGGCAAACCGACTTCAAAACCTCCAACTTAAAAAAATGTATAATTTTTGTGTACTTGTCTAGCAACAATGAAACTAAAGATGAGAAAAGTTTGGTTGTATACTTCACCTCCAACATGAGTCATATCAAAAGCTTTTGTGAGAAGAGAGATGCATCCGATAATCCCAAGTTACCTGTTATGACAATGAAACCTACAACTTACGAATTCGCCTTTTTCTCCCAACAGCATTTTACTTAGGCTAAGTTGCATTATATGGACTTAAGGTAGACTCCTTAAGCTTTCTAATACCTCTTTTGTGCATAAAATTGAACTTTTTAACCTATTGAAATACAAAAACGAAAAAAGTCGTTAAACCGATTCTAAGACATATTATACACTTAGCTTGAAATATATTACATGAAGCATAAGTAGACATAATTATATTCTAAAAGGATAATTTACAGCATCCTAAATACACTTTAAGCTTTTAAAAGGAGTTGCATAGAATAGGACACATTCAACCAGCTAGAGAGATTGTACACTTGGTTCTTTGGCCCTCTCAAAATAGACCTTTTTCAACGGAAATATATAAAACCAATCAAGAATCCCCTCTTTAGTTTGCCAGTTTAAACCTTAAATAAAATTTCACAAAGCCTCTTTTCCCATGAGACTCAAATAAAATAATTGAAAGATCATCTAACCATTGAAGTTTTCGAAATGAGTTTACCACAAGTAGAATGGATACACAAGGGCATGAGTGAGGTCCTAGGAGATCTCCATCACAAAATCTCTTCCCCGCATGTAAACTTAATTATTGTACTGATATACTCTTGTAAACCCACATAAACAATTCAACACTCTCTAAAACATTGTGAATAGGGCATTGGTCGAGCAATTCAACAGGAGTGAAGATGATGAATTGGTTCATTGCATGTTAGCTGGAATTTTGAGTAATTTTGAATAGATTCTTGAAGGGTTATCAATCACTATATATTCTAGGGTTCTTATAGATTTATGCAATTGCTTGCATGAAAATGTAGTGACTGGTATCGATCGAAGAAAGATTTGGTACAATTTCAAGTTTATTAATGTGGGGGCTAATCATCTGATTGCGTTGGTTGTTGATATATGTTAGGATTAAGAAGTCACTACATACACCATGTTTTAACTTCTATGTATAATGGAAATGTTGAGAAGTAAACTTAAGGATGGAAGCTAAGACAAGCAAACTCCCTCTCTCCTTGTGAATTTGTTATAAGCATGGAAGTATTTAGTAGACTTATGACATAGAAGAAGAGGTAAGAAAACTTCAAATTTAAACTTATGTGTAAAATAGCTAGCTTAACAACACATAAAACATTTGCTTGAAGATCTTTCGATTTTTGCTGGAGGGATAACAAATGCATGGATGTGATTAATACAATTTTGGATGAGATTGACGCTATACTAGGTATGAAAACTCATGCCACAACAATTCTATATACATTTACTGCACATAAAAGCTTGACCAAGATCATGTTCTTACTTGCGTGTTTCAAAAGGGAATTTAATTTTCAAATACCTTAAAGCATCTCTGTCGTCTACTAGAACTACTTGTAACGTGTACAAGCATTCATTTAGCAAGATCTTCATTAGGATTTAAAACCTAAACATACATAATTTATTAAAAGAAAATGGTCTATTAATAAGTCTGTATAATATAGCATATAGAAATTTGGTTTTATCCTTTGATGTTCTTAAAAGCGTAATTATTAGGATCGGGGTTCACAACAATGAGAGTTTGGACAAAAGAAAATGAAAGAAGAATTTCAGGACACAAGATTTTAACGTGGAAAAACCCAAACCGGGAAAAACCACGAAACCGATGCACTAGACTTTGAGTAATTTACAAAGAATTTCCCTCAAGCACTCACTTGCTTCACTTTATAATACACTACTCACTTGCATACAATAATGGAGGATAACACTAATTATATAGCCGTAGCCAGTCAAACTACATTTACAAGCCATAAACCGAGCATTAACACGCATCAACGAAGAAAACGGACAGAAAAAATGATTTAAACCGTGCAGCCCAAGGGCCACACACTGGCACGGGCCGTGCCCAGCAGCACGAGCTGTGTCACTCGGACACGGCCAGCCCGTGTCCGGTGCTGGTCCTGCTGGCTGTACTTGGTTTCATCCAACATGATCCGTGCTTGTTGCCTCTTGCCCGTGTTAGCCGTTTCTTGCTCCCTAATGCGATTTTCCGAGCCCAAAACATCCATTAGACTCCATAATCCCAACAATCTCCCACTTGGAGACTAATGGCTCACCTCCTTTTATGCATGCATCTAGCCACCGAAACCCAACCCCTTCAACATGAGAGACCCATCAAGGCCTTGAACCACCTTAATGTTTCCGTACCTTTACCTTGGACTAGCTCCTTTACCGGATTCCCGCTATCCAAGCCTTCAAACCCATTACCATCGCTCGACGTGAACTCCCACTCGGATCGATCTACATCTTGCACACTTTCATCATGCACAACTGGCTCACCGGCGTTAGTTAATAAAACATAATGAAGAAATAATTTGTACCTTCGGGCTTTACCTTTCGTAGACAACGTCGCGTTCTTCATTATCCCGGATTCTTGCAAATTTCCTTGTGGAGCACCCGATGACCCGTTTGTAGACCCAACAAACACCCAATCATCCTTATCAACTCCTACTACAGCGAGAACCCCCATTTAGTCCTTCATCCCGAAGACTCCCATTGGAATTATTAACCCCGACATCCAAAGCTAAGTCACTACTATCCCCGGTATAGTATAAAGAGCCAGATTTTATACCCTTAGCCACTACCAATGCCCCCTTAACAATTTTCCAGCCACCATTGCCAAACTTCATTAGGTATCCCGACTCATCCAATTGACTTACCGAAATCATATTTCTAGCCAACCCCAGGATATACCTAACACCTTGCAATGTTCAAAACCCCTTACTTGAGGTTTTGATCCTCACATCCCTTTGCCCAGAATGTCCAAGCTTTTCCCATTGGTATAAAAATTTTCCCAAGTTTTCCTGCAATAAAATTGTGAAACAAGCTTCTCCTAGACCAGGAATGAAACGATGCCCGGAATCAACCACCCAAGACTCAATAGGACTTTTCGCACTAACCACAAGTGCATCACCTATATCTTCCATGGAATTTATAGAACTCCGATCATCAAACTTTTAGGACAATTTTTCTTAAAATGTCCGTTATCCCCACAACCTCAACACACAACCTCCCCGGGTTTTAGGACCGTCCCCTTGCTTTGGATTTTCCCTGGCCACTTTTCCCTTGTTTCTCCCTACCCCTTACATGAAATACACTCCCCAATGACTCGAGAGTATCTTTCTTGCGAATACTTTCGCTCAAGATCACATCCTGAACCTCATCAAACTTTAATGCATTTGAACCCGTAGCACTAATAATCGTGGACACTATGGTATCCCATGACTCGAGTAGCGAAAACAACAAGATTATGGCCTTAAATTCATACTCAAAGTTTATACTCACCGAAGTAAGATTAAAGATGATCATATTAAACTCATTAATATGATCCGCTACACTAATGCTATCACCCATTTTTAAATCAAACAATCTACGCATGAGATATACCTTATTTACCGCTGAAGGTTTCTCATAGAGGTTGGGCAACGCTTCCAGCGAGTCCCTTTGTCGTAGTTTGATCCATCACGTTGAATGCCACATTCCGCGACAACGTCAATCTAACCGTCCCAAGCACTTGTCGATCAAGCAACTTCCAATCATTTTCACGCCATGTCCGCGGGCTTCACTCCCGAGAGGGGTTGATGTAACTCCTTCTGGTACAACAAGTCTTCCACTTGCATTTTCCGAACGCAAAGTCCTTTCAATCGAACCTCTCAATCTTTTACTTTACCGCTCTCCATTTTTGTGAACTCTCAATCTCACCTACGCTCCGATACCAGTTGTTAGGATCAAGGTTCACAACAATGAGAGTTTGGACAAAACAAAATGAAAGAAAAATTTTGGGACACAAGATTTTAATGTGAAAAAACCCAAACCCGGGAAAAACCACGAAACCGATGCACTAGACTTTGAGTAATTTACAAAGAATTTCCCTCAAACACTTATTTGCTTCACTTTGTAATACACTACTCACTTGCATACAACAATGGAGGATAACACTAATTATATAGCCATAACTAGTCAAACTACATTTACAAGCCATAAACCGAGCATTAACACGCATTAACACAAGAAAACGGACAGAAAAATGCTTCAAACCGTGTAGCCCAAGGGCCACACACCCGGCATGGGCCGTGCACGGCAGCACCGGCTGCCCGTGCTTGTTGGCATAGGCCGTGTCACTTGGACACGGCTAGCCCTTGTCCAATGTTGGTCCTGCTGGCTGCACTTGGTTTCGTCCGACACGATCCGTGCTTGTTGCCTCTTGCTCGTGTTCGCTGTTTCTTGCCCCCTAACACGATTTTCCGAGCCCAAAACATCCATTAGCCTCCATAATCCCAACGAGTAATCAATGACCTTATTTTGGTTTTTTTCTTGTGCGATTGTATGTTATGCAAGGGAGGAATCACTTTAATTAGTTATTGGCAGTGGTGGAGCTATTTGATTGGCAAGGTTATCCTCGAACACCATTGAAAAAAAAATTATTAAAATTTATGTTTTAAAATCCTAAAAAATATATAAAGCTGTTAAAGGGTACACCCATAAAAAATAATAATACTAACTTAGTCGGTTGTTAGTTTCCATTTGTAGAGGTTATAAATTAAAGCTCTCAACTTTAATAAATTGATAAGCTGAAATAATGCCATCAAGCACAAAGCTTCGAGGAAGTTCTAAACAATAAGATTGGGGTTTCAAATATACACACACACACACACACACATATATATATATATATATATATATATATATATATATATATATATATATATATATATATATATATATATATATATATATATTATCATAGCATTCTCAATCTACAAAGTCTATTGTATAGAAATGCACATAAGCACTACTTGGATCTTGGAAATTTGGGTGGAAAGAAAATTCAAATGAAAAAGAGAGAAGTAGAAAAAAATTTGGAGAAATTTATTTTTATTTCTCTTATTTAAATTGAAGAAATATACAAAGAAAAAAAATTACGTTGGATATTCTGGTATATATTTACTAACTGTGAGGGGGTATTATGGTAATAACACAATTTTTAAACACCGTAAATATAAAACTCATATTCCCAAAAAGATTACATATGAGTCTATTGTAATTTGGTATAATAATTTATAAAATTCATAATGTTAGATAAAATAATTGTGGAAGATATAAGGATTGGTTAAATATTATGGAAGATCAATTCCACAAATAAACTTAATTTTTGGTTAAAAAATTGACGTGACAACTATAAATTCAGTTGTCAAGTCAATTTTTTAACCGAAAACCGAAAATCCATTATTTTTTTCTCCACTACTTTTTTCTTACTAAGTTTCCACAAATCAAACATGGGTGAAAAAAATTAATTTTCAATCTTTCCACCCAAATTTTCATGAATCAAACAAAGCCTTAAAGCATAGGATGAGCAAACTTGAGAGACTATTAGTTTTTTAATACATTCATCCATTGTTTGGTTGTAAATAAATAAGAGACTACCCACATAGTTATAGAATCTTGTTAAAAGCTTCTTATAGAATCTTGTTAAAAGCTTCTTATTCTTCTAAGTCATACGACAATCTGTAGGATCTATCAACCATTTCTTATTTCTTTAAATGTGGATAAGAGATATATGTAGCCTTACACTTTCCATAAATCAAGACAAGATAAGAGTGCAAACAGACTAAACAGTAAATAAAATACTCAGGGCTAAATCAACAAAGTAGAAGTAGAGCCAATGTCATATAACAAGTGAGACTCAAACAATACAAAAGAAAAACCATACCTGAACACAGAAAGACAATCTCTTTACAACATTCAGGATATAGAATCACCTGCTAATAAATTGAGCTAAAATTACATACAGCATCACCACTTAAGTAGCCAACTCAAGACATATGCAATAGAAATTTTAAAGAGAAGTTTGACTTAAAAACTTAGATCTTTATTCATTAAAATAAGCTGAGTGTAAATTGAGAAAGGAGGAGTTCATATATCCCAAATAATCCCCCTCTCACAATGGCAAGAACGAAAAATACTACTAAAGAAAATGAAACCATAAATGAAAATTATAGGAACTTAATTAGGCATTCACACCTTAGTTGTTGCGTTTAGTAAGATAATGAGATGTCCAGCTTACAAAACATCATATTAATAATTTTTGAATAACTTGTGCAATTTAAAACTTGCTTGTTCTTCCCAAAGAGAGCTCGAAGAGACAGACCGGATAAAAGCTTGTTTTCAAGTTTCTGTGGTTGGATAAAAGAAACATCTTCATCCAATTAATCCTCCTCTAAAAAATTTATCTACAATTATATTAAATAAAATTTTATTTTCGTAATATAATATACATACCAAATAAAGGAATGACATTTGGTTATATTTCTTCCATTTGTTCATTTATCAATAGTTCAATGAATTCGAAAAGTCATTTTTATAGTTAACGGTTCCAAAAATTCATGCACCATAATTGAATGGTTTCAAAAGTAAATTATATATATATATATATATATATATATATATATATATATATATAAAGAGTTTCTCTCTATGATTTGGCAAGTGGATAGATGCTTTTCCTAAATTCAACAGGAGTAGCATCTAAAACGGAGTACTAAAGAAGGCTCCAAAGACATGCTTAGAGCCTAGATTGATTTTACAGATGAGCATAGGTTGATAGATTAACAGATATTGAAAATAGAGGATGTATAATAATCACATAATCGATCTCTGATAGAATGTCATTACGTTCAATAAGATGTAAATTGTAACCCAACTGGATAAAAATTGTTGGGGTTTTTAAGCACGTAAGATTCGAAAATTATTAAGAACACGATAAAATAAATAAATAGATATAAGAAGTGAATTTGAAAGAAAAATTATATTTTCGCTATTTTATAACAATATACAAACAACTCTCCCTAATTACAAATACTAATTACCAGACACTTATAAAAAGATCCATTCCTTACCCCATACCCGAATGTGTTTCCCAACAACTAATTATCAGTTACTAAATCCACCAAATTAAAACTCCCTTGGTGTTATTTTATCTCCAGATGCATTTTCATGACATTCATTTCCTCCCTCTTTATAATTGTTGAGGTAGTGTACAACTTCAAAGAGTTAACCACCTAGCTACATCCATAATCTACTAGCAAATTGCTACGTTCACGCTATACTTCCATGCATGAGATAAGTACTAATACACCAACCAATATTGACTTTTAATGTCCAACCATTAATGTCAATTTTCCACCGTTTTCTTCATGCAACCAAGCCTGATACCATTCTTACAAATTATTGTTTTTTATTTTTTATTCCATTGATTTTTATCACCTATCGAAACAAAAATAAACATATAGAGAGTGAAGGCGAGCAAACATATAATATTATTTGTCATATTTATTTATTAAAATATTATAGATGGTGATGATATGTATCTTATAACAAGCCACGTCTTATACTTTTTATTTTAGCCTTTTATTTTAACTTAATTTATATGTTATATGGTTCAAAATTACGAAAGTTTTAATAATTATATTTAGTTATCACCTATAATGTTTTAATATCAGTCAATTATATTGAAAAAAATAAAATGATATCCTAATTGGTTCAACCCTATTCGTAAAGATGTATCATTCATATAATTTTAAGAAAAATTCTATATGAAAAGATGATGTTACACCAATTATAAGTTGTAACACTATTACACATTTCAATTATAACATTTATTTTTAATTTAATATATAATATTATAACTTTTAAGTCAGCTCAAGAAACTTAAAAAGTATAAGATGCATGTCATTTTGCTATTGTTGATATATCCAATTCTTACTAGAAATGTTTTCCCTCATTAAGGATAAGGTTTTTCAATATCAATCTAGTGAGTTGTCATTTTTCTTGGCACCTATTTTTATTCTTGTGCATGTTATGAACATTAGTTCCCAACATTTAATCAAACTCTCATATCGTAAATTGTATTTAAAGATTGATCCAGTGACTGTCGTATTTTGTGAAATTATTCAAGGTTTTGTCGGTGACATTAGATAATTGGTCTGATGAAAACATTGACGCGATGGTTGAGGTTGGCGGAAATGGTGCAGCTAATGCAATTTATGAGGCATTTATTCCAGAAGGACGGTCGAAACCCGGACCTGATGCAAGTCATGAAGATCGTATGAAATTCATCAGGTGAAAACATAACTTGTCAAATCCTATAGCCATACCCATAATCTAAATTTTGTCCTTTGATATTTTCCTTTTAGTATATATACAAATATATATCTTATGTTTGATATAATTTGTTAAACATTACAGATCCAAATATGAGCTTCAAGAATTCGTAAAAGCTAGCTTGCGTAACCCATCAGCACCACCTACAAACAACCAACTTCAGCCAAGTTTTTCAAAAAAGCTAATGAATAGTTTCCGAAAGAATTCGGCAAAGAAATCAGAGACCTTAGTAAGTTTATCTCTTTGGCCTTTTTCTAAATTATGTTCTTATGCTATGATATTGAGTTTTAGAAATTCTATCTACTCAGCGAACGTGAAACCTTGAAGCATGCTCTTTTTATTTTCACTAGATGCATTCATTAGAAGTTCTATCTAATTTGTTAATGATTTTCATACATACATCTTTTGTTTTCTTTAACGAAATTAGTATCATTTCCGGCTAAATTTTACAACTTCCAATTTGGTATAAAGAAACTGTGCTGTCAAAATGCTCTTTAACTTGGTTTTTAATGCTGTAATAGGACAAAACATCAGAATTTATTGGACAATTGAAGGTCAAGGTTGTGAAAGGGATCAATTTAGCAGTGAGAGATATGTTATCAAGCGATCCTTACGTTATCCTTAATCTTGGAACACAGGTTGGTTAGACTGTCTGTTATTTTGATATTAGTCTGATAATTACATAAATAAAAACTGCAAATGAATCAACCAAAACAAATATTGTAAATGACAAGAATAAAAACTTATCATATAACAAAAGTATACTCCCAAGTGTTTTGATCAACTTTTTGTAGATCAGTTCTATACTCTAATCTTATATATGAACGGTGAATGATAATTTAATATTTCTGCAGAATCATAATAGAGCAGATAAACAGTAACACAAAAAAAAAAAAAAACTACTTTAAGACCCTGCACTATTAAACTCACTCATAGTTTAGTAGACTCCATTAGGACCAATTTATTTCTTTCCCCAATTTTTTTGTTTGTATCGATCGTCATAGAGCGCTAGTCAAGGCTAGCCGCTGTCACACATGCCACCCACCCAAAGCCACATATTCGATAGCTAGACCAAATCAAAGAACTAAGGATACAGGTTGGCATAGTTTTAGCTCTCATGTGGTGTGTGATCGTCCCCATCTCCTGCTTTTGCGGTCTCTCAAAAACTTTTTTACCATTGTTTTTTCCAAAAATATATAAGAAATATTTTACTGAAAGACTTTTTACAAAATTTAGAAGTGTTTTTGGTTACTACTTGTGAAAAACATTAATTTAGTTTTTTTAATCAAATATATAGTTAAAATTCATGAAATTTGACCAAATAAGTCAAGTATGACAATAATAATGAGAAGTGTAAATTCCAATACTCTAATTGTTTATTATTCACCAGATATTACCCATTAAGATACTAAGTTAATTTATTATTGTGCATTCAAACTGGTTTAGTATCTTAATACTTTCAATTGATATTCTTTAATATTCGAGTATATATTCTTTGTTATTTCATTAGCATTATTTTTAGTTTTATATTCTTTTTGTTCATTTTGATTTATATGTATTGTTGTTGAATCTTTGTTACTTTAATTTTTTAGTATATTTAAAATTAGTATTATTCTCCAATTTTTAATTTACTATCTATATTAGGGTTTTTTAACAAACAATGTAGGAGATATAACATTATTAGGATCGGGAGCTCACTCACAAATAATAAAACAGCAACAAAAGAAAAATAAAATCAGGGCAAGATATTTTAACATGGAAAAACCGAAAATAAGGAAAAAAACCACGAATCAATGCACTAGAATTTTCTGTAGCTTTATAAGGAATTTTCACTCAAGCTAATACAAGCTTACACCTTACAAATCTGCTACTTACTCAATAATGGAGGATAACCACCGATTTATAGCAAAATCATGCATTAACCAAGTAATAAACACAAGAAAACGCACAAAAACAACCACAAACAAGAAGTCGAGCATCCCCCAGCTGGTATAGGCCAGGCCAGCCTAGCACGGGCTGTCTTTGCTGCTGGCATAGGCCTTGTCACCGGTGCTAGTTGGACAACTCTTTGTTCTTTCATTCTACACGACCCATTCTCGATGCTGCGTTGCCCCACAACATGATTTCCCGACCCCGAAACCTCTATTAAGCTCCATATACCCAATAATCTCCCACTTGGAGGACTAATGGCTCACTTTCTTATACATCCTTCCATCTCATTGAAACCCGACCTCTTCATTAGGAAAAATCAACCGAGGCTTTGCACCACCTCAACATTTCGGCACCTTCTTCTTGAACTAGCACACTTTTCGGAATCCCGCTATCCAAGCCCTTCTCAAGCCCATCATCACCCGGTGTGAACTCCCACTTGAATCCTCAAGCTCTTTCCTACACTCACCATGCAAACCGGCTCATCGATGTTAGTCAATAAACCATAATGAAGAATAAGTTTATACCTTTGGGCTTTACCTCCCGTTAACAATGCCACCTTCTTTATTACACCTGGTTCTTACACTTTTCTTTGTGGGGCACTCGATGACCCATTTGTAAACCTAAATTTTTCGTCATCCTCACAAACTCCTACTACGAGTAGAACCTGCATCACGTCTATCATCCCGTAGACTTCCACTGGAACAATTCTTCCCGGCATCCGCAATTAAGTCACCACATCCCTCAATAGAATACAACGAGCTAGATTTTAAACCCTTTGCAACGACCAATGCCCCCTTAACAATTTTCCAGCTACCATTGCAAAACTTTGTTAGATACCACGACTCATCTAATGGACCCACCGAAATCAAATTCTTAGCCAATCCCGGAGTAAACCTAACATCATGCAATGTCCAAAACTCCCCACTTGAAGTTTTGATCCTTACATCCCCCTTACCTAATATGTCCAAACTATTACCATTAGATATGAAAACCTCGCCAAAATTTCCGAGTAATAAAAATTATAGAACAAGTTTATACTAGACCTGGAATGAAACGGTGCCCCCAAATCCACAATCTAAGACTCTATAAGACTTTCCACACTTAACACAAGTTTATCACCTAGATCCTCAAGTGAATTCATTGAAACCTGGTCATCAATTATTTTAGGACACTTTTTATTAAAGTGCCCTTTATCACCACAATCCCAACAAACAACCTCCCCAGAGTTTTGGGACCGACCTCTTGCTTTGGACTTTCACCGACCTTTTTGATTCACATTTTTCTCCCTACCCGCGCATGAAATTCATTTCCCAATGACATCGTATCTTTCTTATGAATGTTTTTGTTCAAGATCACATCCCGTACTTCATCATACTTTAGAGCATTTGGCCCCTAGCACTACTAATTGTTGAAACTATGCTATCCTATGACTTGGGTAAGGAAGACAACAAAATTAACACCTTAAATTCATCCTCAAAGTTAAATTTTACTGAAGCAAGATTTAAAATAATCATATTAACTTTGTTAATATAATGTGCTACACTAGTGCTATCATGCATTCAAACAAACGCCTCATAAGATATACCTTATTCATCACGGAGGGTTTCTCATACATGTTGGACAACACCTCCGAGTAGCCCCTTCGTCATTGTTTGACCCATCACGTAAAATGCCAAATTTTGCGCCAACTTTAATTGTATTGTCCCCAGTGCTTATAAATCGAGCACCTCCCAAAACTTTTGCTCCTTTTCGATCGACTTTTCTTCAAGAAATTGATATAACTCCTTCTGGTATCGCAATCCTCGATTTGCATTTTCCGAATGCGAAGTCTTTCCCGTCAAACCTCTAAATTTTAACCTTACCATTTTCCATGTTTGATGTGAAGTCACTAATCTCACCATGCTCTAATACCACTTGTTAGGATCGGGGTTCACTCAAAAACAATAAAATAGGAACAAAAGAATAAACAAAATCAAGACAAGAGATTTTAACGTGGAAAAACACAAAAATTGAAAAAATCCACGAATCGATGCACTAGAATTTTCGATCGCTTTATAAGGAATTTTCACTCAAGCTAACACAAGCTTACACCTTGTAAATCTACTACTTACTCAAGAATGGAGGATAAACATTGATTTATAGCCAAAACCGTGCATTAACCAAGTAATAAACACAAGAAAACGGACGAAAAATGATCACAAAACAAGAAGCCGAGCAGCCTCCAGGTTGACACGAGCCATACCGACCAACATGGGTTGCCTATGCTGCTGGCACGGGCCGTGTCATTGGACACGGCTAGCCCATGTCCGAGTGCTGGCTGGGAAACTTTTCATTCTTTCATTCTACACACCCTGTTCTCAATGCTTGTTGGTCGTGCTCACCGTTGCTTGCCCTGCAACGCGATTTTCCGACCTCAAAACCTCCATTAGGCTCCACATACCCCACAAACATATCCTCCAAAGGATCAAGGGGTTAGAAAAGGAAAGGGGATCATTTCAACATTTTTTAGCCATGAAACATCGGGGCTTTTAAGGGTAAGTTAATAGAATTAGCTAAAGTTTTGTATAGGCTTAATGTTAATAATAAATCTTGTATTAAAAAAAACTAAGTGGGTAAGGTCTAAGACACTTGAAATTTATTAGGTACAAATAATGGTATTTACTCTTCAGCATATTAGACATATGGTTGGTATATTATGGTTGATAAAGGCTTAATAGATCATCTTGTCAAGGTAAATTGCAAAAGTGATTGCATCATTTTTATTAATTTCAATTCAAACTGATTGATAGGAAAATATACGAGGATGGCAAAGTAATAGAAATGAATATCCGGTGGCGGATCATAAACTATTAGTGTCGGATATGTTTAGAATAAAATAGGTAAGAGGAAGAGGAGTTATATAGACAATTTTGGAGTTAAAGGTTGGAATCTAAAATCCATGATTGTGGCTAAGTTATCAAGGAATATTAATACAAAGGGTCATTGGAACATAAAAGGCATGAAGACACAATGTAATTAAGAGGCAATCGCAGAATGCATTTAGACTTCTGCATAGAAAATTTAGGGCATCTCAGGTGGATGTTATAGCAAAATAAAGGGAGCTTGATAATGTAATAATGAAATGAAAGGGAGAGTAAAGAAAACACGAGAGGTGCATGTTGCTATATTGGAGAATATATCTAGTATGAGGAAAAGGAGGCTAACAAAATTGAATATAAGAGGGTTAAAAAGGAAGCCAAAAAAAAAAAAAAAAAGTCACCGCAGCGAAAGAGCACATGATAATTTACTTGGAACCTTTGAGTGATACAAATAAGTTAAGTTAGGTGGCAAGCCAACTTGCTAGCCCTAAATGTGGACCTTAAATAATTTTCTCATCACCACATTTCCATTTTTCACTTTATTTTTTAGTCTGGAATGTACTTTAAAGTTTTAGTTGCGCACATTTTGAGCAAGAAAATGAGCTCCAATTTTTGTGAACCTTATATGATTGGAAATCCCTGGGAGCTAGTTTATAAAAAGATACGAGGATGCTTCCACATTCCAAATATTCATCCAGTTATCCCTTAAAAAAAAAAAAAAAACAACTGGGAGGTCAATGCAAATCTAAAGTTGCTATTAATTATGGGGTTCTTTGAGCAACTACATAAGTCATATTTTCCCACAATCAAACACACCTAAAGAAAAAGTAGAATACTAACATAAATTACACGTTAAAGAATTATCTAAAGAAATATCAATGTTTTAGTATTGTGTGGTATTGACCAATGATAAAAGAAAATCTCTTAAGCCTTGTAAATAATAAACTTTTAAAAAATGACATGTCAAGTTACTAATTTATTATGGATGTAGTTATAGTGATTGTCGTCATACTACAACCACCATAATTAAAAAAATTTCAGTCATATATGTGCCATATGTAGATCTTGATTATTCATTGTTTCTATATTTTAAAAACTAAAATCACATTTTTATCAATTACATAAATATTTATAATTTTTAAGAAAATAAAATCTCAATTTTTATATTTTACTCTTAGGAAGAGAAATATTACCAAACACCATTATAATTAATTATTTAATCAATTTTAACCGTAAATATGTATTAAATTAATCACAATTATTCATTTTTTAAATTTTATTAAATTAAGAAAATAAATTTTAAAAATTAAAAATGTTTAAAAAATTTAATTAAGTGGTTGTCGTGATTGTAGTATGCTGATAACCACTATAACTTTTTTCATTTATTATTTATGATACCTTAGAGACTTATTATTTATAATTTGTCGATATCATATGGTATTGCAAATATTTGTCATCAAAATTTTACATCCAAATATTTCAAAATCTCATATCTAGAAATTTTGAAATTTCAAATGTGAAGAGGGAGAAGGTAAAAACAATTGATGAGCAAAAGAATTAATGTTATGTTACATGTGATATAAAATCAAAAGAAAAAGTAGTATTTGCTTTAAGGGGAAGAAAAATGTTACCAAAGAAATTACTCCATTTTCATTGGTCAATGGTGGATTTAATGGCCCTCCAAAAGGAGTGAAATGGGATGGACTTTTTGGCTAACATTTACACACTAAGGCATGGGCATTAGGCATTTGAATCTTATTAGCTTCTCTATTAATTGGAAGGGAAGCTAATGAAGTGATTGTGTGTATGTGTATGAGACACACAACCGGGAGGGTGAGAGAGAGGCTACACTACCGAAAAAAATACCAAGAAGGTCTTGGTGTAGGCAGATTAGTGTAGGAATCAAATGGTAATTAGTTGCTTGGAAACACATTTTGATGTACCTAGGAACCAAAGGGAAAGAGGGTGGACATAAAGCAAAGAGAATTGGCTCAAGTCCACAAAGCTGAACTAGTCCATAATTGCGGTTGTTTGTCGTGCGGGAAGGTGGGAGTTAGATCTGGAGGGTTGAGGGATGAAAATTGGTGGGGAGATAGTAGACTCATATAGGAAGAGAAGGGGCCAAGTTTAAAGATTAACCATTGTCGGGGTTAAAAGGGGAAACCCAAAGTTGAGCTACCGAGTAGAAAATCACAAAGCTGGACAAGTTTTGGAAATTTTGAGGAGGGGGCCAAAAGGGGTCTTGAGTGGAGGTGATTTTTAGAGGAAAATAGAAAAGGGGTAAAAGAAGGTGAAGGGAAAATATTGAGGGCAGTGGGTGAAGGATTGAAAAGAAGGGATACTCCAAAGTGGACCTAGGCACACCAAAAGGAAGGCTGGACAGAAACTTTACGGGTATAAGGTTTGGTGGTGAACGGTGATTGATTTCGGTGGTTTGTGAGGGGAATGTGTTTGGGAAATGTGGGAATGGATTAAATAGTAAGATAGGTAGTTATACACACCCTCTACAAGTGCATAAAATGTTGGATAATGCTAACTTTACCAAGGATACAAAAACACCACCAAGGCTCTTTTAGGGCTCGATGACTAACTTCAAATACACCACCAAAGCTTGCCAAAGACTCAATTGAATACCATTTAGTTAGTCACACTAGGATACAACAAATGAGAATTCAAGGGGAGGAGGGATGGTGGTGAAGGAGCCAAGCACTACTTCCATGCACTAAGCATTCATTAACCCAAATCTAAACTTTTACAACCTAAGGCACTTCTTTCTATAATGCCAAGTAGGTAGGGTTTACAATATTAATCCAATGGCTATAAGCCTTACAAGCTCATCCTAGGAATGATAATTAATATAGATTACAACCAGAAAAGCGAACCAGAAGGCAAAAAGTCAAGATAATAAAGCACTCTGCAGCAAAAAGAAGTACAAAAGGGTGAAAGGGACAACAGAACGGTCACTTTCACAGATTTTCCTTTAACTTTAAACATGCATATATTTAGCTACACAACTCCAATTGAGTCAAATTAGGTATTCTTGGAAAGCATATTGAGTCATATTTCCGTCCATATGTTGTTTTTGTTGAACGCTCTGCATCAAAATATATGACCGTTAGAAGGAGCAAATGTCAAAGTGGACATGCAGAAATACCTGGTTTGAAGTTATGACCCTTTTCTTTATTTTCTACGGTCCAAATTAAATTTCCCATAATGTCTCATGAAACTAAACATCTTAAGGCATTCCCTGCAAAATTTAAAGCTCCAAATTGTATAAACAAAGTGCGGTTGATGACGCCTGTCGGAGTTGGCAGTTTTGGCGCTTGTGTTAGGGAGAGAAAAATCAATTAGCCAATTCAGCCAAGTCTTGGATTTCTCTCCCCACTAAATATGTTGCCTTCGAGTGTGAGATCTCCATCATATTCGCGTGTGTGTATTACACACCACTGGGAGATAAGAAAACATCAAGGGAAGTTTTAGCTTGGTGGGTTTTAATAAGCTGGTAATTAGTTCTTGGGAAACACATTCTGGTAGGGAATGTGGGATGGGTCTATTTAGAAGTGTCTAGTAATTAGTACTTATAAGTAGGAAGAGTTGTTAGCGGCATTTGTCTTGGTGACATCCTTAAGTGAGCCCTCTTGGTGTTGCTTGGTCGGTGTCCCTATGCAACTTTATCACTATCTCCCCAACTTTTCCATCCTCTAGTTCACTTTCTTCTTGTCTTCTTCTTCTTTATTTTCTCTCTCTACTAAATGGAAGGAGGAAATCAGATAGAGGGATGATAAAGGAAAAGAGATTGAAACAAGAAGAGGAGAAGAGGAGGGGGTGATGGGATGGAGAGATATAATGAAAAAGAAGGCAATGTGAATGTTCAATATATAGCTGAAAATAAAAAAGGAGATTAGGGAGGGAGTATTTATTTAGAATTGAAGCGAGAGACAAAAACAAGTTTGGGCTAGGGTTTCTCAAGATAAGGTAGAAAATAGAGAGAGGAAGAAGAAGATAAATAAGTAGAGGAAGGAGTTAATATTTTCTTAATGTCCGGAAGTGAGAAGGCGGTGACAACTGAAAGAGTAATATGGAAATAGGTAAGAGAAGAAAACGAGGGTTGGGGGTGACCAATGGTCATCGTTTGGGGTAGGAATATTTGCGGGAATGTTTAAAATCAGAAATTGGGAGAAATCTTTTTGTTGGATACTGCCTCGGCCATTGATACATATGAAGTAATAGAGGCGCAAGGTGCTAGGAACTCTTGGGATATATGAGTTTAAAACCAATCTTTACACTATCTCCCAATGTTACAAGAACTAGATCACCATCTATTTGCAAAAAGAGATATAAACTAGATGAAAGTAGGTATAACCTAATCAAATATACAAATAGGAAAATATATCCTAATACTCCCCTTGAAGTTAGAGCATGGATATTAAAAACGCCCAACTTTACGAGTAAATGGATGAATTGATGTTTCCCTAACACATTGGTAAATATATCAGCATGTTGATGGTTAATAGGGACATAGCGTGTAACAACGTCTTTAGAAACAACCTGTTCACGAACAAAATAACAATCAAGTTCAATGTGTTTGGTGCTTTCGCGAAACAAAAGGTTGGATGCTATATGAAAGGACGCTTGGTTGTCACACTATAAGCCGAGCTGTAGGAACATGAAGACCAAGAAATTGAAGCAGATTCCAAAGCCATATCACTTAGCTGGTAGCATTTGCCACAACTCGATATTTAGCTTCGAAGGAGGAACGACACACTATGGGTTACTTTTAGCCTTCTCGGAGATAGTAGGTTGACCGAGAGTCACAAAATATCTAGTGACCAACTAAGGAGCCATTAGACAACAAGCCTAGTTGAAGTTACAATGAACATGGAGACTGAAATCATTGAAAAATGATAAGATGAGTCCTTGTCCCCGTGAAGATATTGAAGTAGATGATGGGTGGGATCCCAATGGACCTGGCGCAGGTAGAGGTGTAAACGGACCGAGTCAGGTCGCTGAGCGCTCGGCTCGGCTCGGTCAAAGCTCTGCTCGATCTCAAGTCAAATCAAGCTCCGAGTCGGCTCGAAGGTAGACCAAGTAGAACTCGAGCTCAACAAGGCTCGGTTCGGTTAGGCTCGAGTTTAGGCTAAATAATTTTTTTCTAAAAATACTTGTGTGGAGGATATGAAATTACCTTTAAAATCACCAAAATTTTATTCAAACGCTTATTTTTGGAATTTAATACAAAAATATAGAATTTAACCTTGATTATAACCTTAAATTTTAAAACTTTTTAAGAAAATCTAAAAAACAAAAAGAACCGCAGCCGAACCCGAGCACTGAGCTTTAGCCTGAGCCATCCGAGCTTAACCCGAGCCTAAATTCAAAGGCTCAACGAGCTTCGAGTTGAGCCTGAGTCGAGCTAAATTGTAGCCGAGCCGAGCTCGAGCTTGGCCGGCTCGGCTCGGCTCGGCTTGGCTCATTTACAACCCTAGGTGCATTTCTTGCATAATATGGCTCAAAATGTGAAGAACATAGGTGATATCGGGTCAGGTGATGGTAAGGTCGATAAGGCGCTCCATTAGTGTGCAATAGCAACCTAAATCTAGAATAAGGTCGCTAGAGTCCGAAGAGAGCTTATGTTGCTCCATTCGAAAAGAAGCTGGGTTTGGATCCAAGCATGTCGGTCTCAATGAGTATATCTAAGGTGTACTTGGCTTGACATAAGAATACCCCATCGAGAGTGCGGGAGACCTCAATTTCGGAAAAATATTTCAAAGGACCTAAATTTTTCAAATTGAAACACTTGTTGTAAAGAGCCCTTAAACGTCGCATAAAAAAGTTGGATCATTTCTAGTAAGGACTAAATCATCAACAGAGATTAAAAGAGGCATGAAAATAGTACCTTGAGAAAAGGTGAATAAAGAGTGGACTAAAGGGCATTCTTCAGTACCATAGTCACATAACACAAAGGTAAGTTTAAAAAAACACTATCAAGGTGCGTGTCGAAGGCCACACAAGGACTTTTTGAATTTGCAAACAAGATTGGGTTTAGGAGTGTGAAACCTAGGTGAGGTTTCATATAGATCTCCTCGTCTAGATCACCATGGAGAAAGGCGTTATAAACGTCCATCTAATGAAGTGTCTACGACAATAATGAGTAAAAGTCCTAACCGTAACCATTTTGGTAACAGGGGCGAAAGTTTCATGAAAGATCCTCCCCTTCAACTTAATGATTCCCAAAAATTAGTAGGCTGGCTTTGTACCATTCGATGAAGCCATCAACATGCTGTTTGATTTTATAAACTCACTTGTACCCAAGAGCCTTTGTGTCGGTCAACAAAGATTAAAGCTCCCATGTATGTTGATCTTCAAGAGGAGTAATTTCTTTGCTCATGACATGACACCAATGAGGGTGATGAACTACATGTGAGAAATATCGAGGCTCTTCCCTGATGGTAATAGCTGCTAGATAAGCACGATAAGATGTAGAAATTTTTTTATAGTAAATATAATGGGAGAAAGGTGAAGGGTAACTGAAGATGCATCATGACGTGCGGATGGATTGGGTTTAGTAGTGACAATAACATGAAAAAGTAGTCCTAGAGATGTGTGTGTGGGGGGGCGGGTTCTTGTTGAGAACACAATGATCCAAGTGGATGCGAACTTGCTGCTGGCAATTCTGGAATGGAAATAACAGAAGGAGCAGGCTCATGGCTATCATCATACGTGACAATAGGCCCATTGGAAGCAGATTAATCTATTGGAAAAGGTGGCAGGTTGGGGGCAGTCTCTGGGCTGGACAGAGAAGTATTGCTGAAGGTAGTAGGTGGACCAGAAGAAGCATGCGAAGCTAGGTTGGAATTCAAGAGGGAATTTTATGGTGCTGGGTTTGGCAGAAGTTCAGGGTTAGGATCTTGTGGTACTGGATGGGGCGAAATAGATGGATAGAAGAAGCATGCATAGCTAGGCTGGGTCGAAGTTTAAGAGGGAAATTTTGTGGTGCTTGGCTAGGTGAGTCTATAGTATGTAGGTAGAGCAATGTGTTCTTGGTCACAAATAGGCGAGTCATTGAGCTGGATAAGTAATGGATCAGGCAAAGTACTGGTTAAGACTGATCAAGGGGAAAAATATTCTCGTAAAAGAAAACATCACGAGAAACAAAATACACTGTGAGTTTCAAGATCGTATACACGTCACCATTTCTTCTCTTGAGCATATCCTGAAAATATGCATTTGGTGGCATGAGCATAAAATTTTTCTCTTATGTGATCATGGTTGTGAGTCTAACATAGACACCCTAAAACCCTTAGGTGCTCATAAGACGATTTCTTCCTAAAAAGAACCTCATATAGACTCATAAGGTGGTGCAACTTGGTGGAAGTGCAATTAATTAGGTAAGCTGAACTAAGCATACACTCCACCCCAAAACCAAATAGGTAGGCTAGCTTGAAATCGTAGGGCTCTAACAACATTTAATAAGTGTATATTTTTCATTGTGCTCGGCTGTTCTCTTGAGGTGTCTCGGCATAAGAGGTCTCATGTAACATGGCCCTTTTAAGAAAACATTCTTGCAAATATCTTTTGGCAAACTCAGTTCCATTATCACTCCTTACTATTTGAACATATGTCCCAAATTAGGTTTTTATCATGCAACAAAAATTGACTATACGAGAACATCTTTTGATTTGTTATGAGGTAAATAGATAACAAAATCATCAACAATACACAAAATATAATGACATCCAAACATAGATGGGAGTGTGATAACGACCCATAAATTATAATGAACCATATTGATGACAAAATTGAGCGATTTATCTGCTCTACAATTACAAAACGGTTTGAGGTTTGTTTTGCCCTATAACACACATCACACATTCCAAAAAAACTCCTTATTTAACTTAAAATTACACTCAATAGATAAATAAGCTAAATTACCATGCAAATGATGTCACAAATGTTGATGCTAAAGAACATGATCAACCTTTCTGAGAGCTGCAAATATTGAGCCTCTCCGCACGTTCTGACACACCCCGTTTCCTAGATTACCCACTTCAATCTGCTTCTTCGTGTAAGTTCCTGTATGACACAAAAATTAGGTCCATAAGATAGAACACAATTTTCATCGATATTTATTTTTGAGCCGACACAAGATTGCATTTAAACGTCCAGACGTATAAAACATCTTTTAGGCATATCCCAAGTCCAAGTTTTTCTATGTTTTCTATTTCAACTACCACTTTTTGTCCATTAGGTTGAGAAATAATAATGGGTATGGTCAGATTGTAAATATTTGTATGAGCATCAAGATTGGAAGTCATGTGATGTGAGGCACTCGAATATAATATATCCATTATACTGGAGTAGTATCATAAGACTTATCGCTCATATTGTTCATCTTTTCTCGATCGTGTCTCTTTTTAAAGAGAGTAAATAAGTGGTCTACCTGAGATAGAGCAAATCATGCAAAACTTCTCTGTAGTCGACCTCCTCACGTCTTACTTTCCACTGATCTCGCTCATATTCAGGCTATCAAGACCCAAATCTGGTGTGCCGGTAATGAAGATGGAATTGCCTCAGTTGAACTCAGACCCTCCGTCTTTGAGGCCTTACTCTTTGTCGAGATTGCCCCAGCCCTTTTTGCAGATGCTAATACATTATTTCCGCTCCTATTTTGCCGATTAGTGCGCCGATTTTTTCTATTTGCTGGATACCCAATCAACTCATAGCACTTGCGTCGTTTGTGCCTGAGTTTCTAACAATGGGTACACTTGGTTCGATTTTGGTTCTGTCACTGCCGTCGTGCGACTTTGAATGCGGCTCCCTCAAACTGACGAGTATCAAACACTTGAGTGAAAAGCTGTTGTCGTTCTTCTCAGATAATGGCGACATATACTATGTTGACATATGTTGGAAATATGGGGTCTAATGGTTGTTTTAGGCTCGGCAAATCGCATTACGGGGCAAGAAACGGCGAACACGGGCAAGCGGTGTCGAGCACAGACCGTTTTTGGACGAAGCTGAGCAGCTGAACACGACCAGCACCGAACTCGGGCCGGCCGTGTTCAAGGTGCACGGCCCGTGCCAGCAGCACGGTCTGCCCATGCTGCCTGGGCACGGCCCGTGCCTGGTGTCTGACCTTCGGGCTGCACGACTGGGAGCGTTTTTGGCGATTTTCTTGTGTATTAATGTGTGTTAATGCTCTATTTATGGCTTATAAATGCAGTTTGACTGATTATGGCTATATATTTAGAGCTATCCTCCATTGTTGTATAGAGAAGTGAGTAGTGTATTGCAAAGTGAAGCAAGTAAGTGCTTGAGGGAAATTCTTTATAAATTACTCAATTTCTAGTGCATCGGTTTCGTGGTTTTTCCGGGTTTGGGTTTTCCACGTTAAAATCTTGTGCCTCAATTCTTCCTTTATTTTCTTTTGTCCAAAGTCTCATTGTTGTGAACTCCAATTCCTAACAACATATACTTTGTTGAGGCCAAGAAGTGACTTCACAAACAAGACTTGAGACCATACAATGTTAAATTTCTTATTGTTAAAGCCTATCAAGGACTGATGAACTCGTTCTTGCTCGAGCAAGGCTACCACCTTTACCACTTACAAGTGCATGTGGGAAAAATCCGATACATTCCCAGTTCATCCCATAAAGATTTCATCTTTGTGAAGTATTCTGTCATAGTAGATTGACCTTGTCCAACCAAGGCCATCTCTTGTTTTAATTGGTGTGTACAAAGTGAATTTCCTTGTGAGTATCTTTCTGTAAAATCAACCCAGATTGACCCATGAAGGTTTTTTATTTATAACATCGTCGAGCCAGGCCGTAACCACTCATTTACACTTCTCTCAAACAAGAACATTTGATTCTGTGCTTGGCTTGGTAATGGTTTCATTTACAAAATCAAGTTTATTTATGAATTTAAGTGCATTGATGATGAGACGAGATCAATTCACGTAGTTGTCTCCATTGAGAATCATCAGACTAATCACGTAGCTAGGGTGATCTCAGCTGTTAAGGTAATATAGAGATTGCAGATCATTGTATGATGAGAGCTTATTATCTCCCACGATGAATTGAAATTGTGTCAGCAAGAATGTCCTTTTTGATCTAATACGATGTAAAATTAGAAATTGGGACAAATCTTTTTGTTGGCCATTCCCTAGGTCGTTGATGTCTTTATATACATACAAGGTAATTACAAGGTTTTGAGAACTCTAGGGATAAATGAGTTGGAAATCAATCTTTATGCTATCTTCCAATGTTACAAGTACTATAACGCCGTCCGTTTCCAAAAGCAAATATCATAAAAAAAAATATAAAACCTAATCAAATATACAGGAAATATATCCTAATTGAAGAAATTAGCTATGGTCGATTGGTGGTAGAAGGAGGTTATTATTATTATTATTATTATTATTATTATTATTATTATTATTATTATTACTCCATCAGTCCCACTAGAATTGTCCTATATTGACTTTATCCGATCTTTTAAAATTAATGTTGACCACTATTTTCTGACCAATTAAACGAGAAAATATCTCACTAAGCAGCGTTATAAAAATACTAGAGGTGCTAATTTTGGTCCCAATTTGTCAAAATACTCAATTAATTACAATTTTGTTATACTAAAGGTGAAATTTCAAAACTTTTGACCAGAAAAGGTATGTTAGGATAACCAGAGTGAGGCGGAGGGATTTACAGTTTTTCTATTGCCATATCATTGTTCACCGAATAAAACCAAAAGATAATTGCATCATTTTATGTTGCTATGTCATTTTAATTTAATAGGTTACCTAAATAATTATCCAAACCAAGATGGATCAATAAGCAAATTTTTCCTATCATCCTTTGTATAAAAACCGAATAAAGATTGCAGGTACTCGGAGAAGGGTGAGACTAACTTACCTATGTTCTGTCATAGAGTCATATTTCTCTTGTTTTTCCTAAAATACTAAGACAGAGTACTTATAAAGGGTCATATATTACTTGTTTTCCAAAAACAATCGGACAAAATTACTAGTACTTAAAGAGGGTCTCCCCATCAATTTTTAGAATCTAGCATACCAAATTCTCGTTTAGTAAAGCAAAATTGATCTATACTCAAATGGTTTGGTGAACATATCAACTAATTGGTATTTGGTAGGAATAAAATCAAGAATAATATCACATTTTTCTGCATGATCCCTAATAAAGTGGTGTATGACTGCAATATGCTTAGTTTTAGAGTGCTATCTTAGATTTTTAGTAATGCTAATGACACTTTGATTGTCACATTCGATTGGAACTTTTACGTAATCTATGCCAAGATCTTTCATTTGTTGCATGATCCACAAAATCCGAGCGGAACATGCACCGACGATAATATATTATGCCTTAGCCGTTGATAATGCTACTGAAGTTTGTTTCTTCAAATGCCAAGAAATCAAAGATTGGCCAAGGAATTGACATGCACAAGAGGTGCTCTTTTTATCCACCTTTTAACCGGTATAATTTGCGTCGGTGTACCCGGTCAAATCAAAATCGACTCCTTAGGATACCAAAGTCCCGGAGTTAGAGTACCTACTAAGTAGCTAAAAATTCTTTTTACAACAGTTAGATGAGACTCTTTAGGACAAGATTGAAATCTAGCGCACAAACAAACACTAAACATTATGTCCGGCGGACTAGCGAGTCGATAGAGAAGTGAGCCAATCATACCTCTATAAGTCTTCTCATTTACTTGGCTTACCTTCGAATTTGAGTCCAATTTAGTATTGGTGGACATTGGAGTTGCTGCATTCTTGACATGATCAAGCTTATATTTCTTAAATAGCTCTTTGACAACTTACCTTGATTGACAAAGATCCCGTCGGAGTTTATGTCCGACAATAAGTTGTCTCTCGGATGGTAAGAGTTGAATCTAAGTCCCGTACCAGTTTCTTCATAGATGTCAAGATTAGGATTCAAGTTAAAATCCCCGTTCGGTGGCTCGGATACAGTGCTGTTCTTTAGTCGGATTAGGGTCCGAGTTCATTTCATTTGGCGTTTCTTGTGTCCGTCCCGGTGTTTGACCTTATGCCCGATCTTATGTCCGACTAGGTTCTAGATAGTTAGAATTGAGAATCTGAGAGATTCCTCTGTCTTCTTCATGCCTTCTTCTTTGTAGAGTTCATAAGGAGTCTTTTTAAGAAGGGTTTGATGAGGCAATGATTTTGAACATAGTTTGTGGTGTTGACGGCTTTTGGCCAAAAATTGTATGGAAGATCGTTGCTAATCATCATAGTCCTTGCAATCTCTTCCAACATTCGCTTCTTGTTTTCAACTACTCCATTTTGATGCAGTGTCCTTGGCGCTAAAAAGTTATAAAATATCCCCAAGTTTTCACAAAACTTACCAAATCATCTTTGAATTCACCTCCATGGTCGCTTCGACTCATACAATAGGAGTGTTCTTTTCAACTTGAACATGTCCGACCAACTTAGCAAATTTTCAAAGTATCATTTTTATTCCTTAAAAAATATACCCAAGTAAATATGGAATAGTCATCAACCATAACAAATACATACTCGCTACCTTTGATGCTCTTGACTGGAATTGGACCAATATGATTAATATGTAAAAGATCAAGAGGTTTAGAGGTAGAGACAGATTTGATGGCTTTGAATGAGGCTTTGATCTTCTTACCTTTCACACAAGCATCACCAATATGGTCTTTGATGTATTTGCAATTTGGAAAACATCTTACCAATTCATGCATTGAAAGCTTATCAATGGTAGTCATACCGATGTCTTTTGTGTTAGCCATGATTCATTGTCTGCAGGAGGCTTTAAGACGAGATCAGATTCCGAGGAGGGATGTTAGTAAGAGGAATAATATAAGTATTCTCATATCTAGGTCTAGAAAGTATTACCTTGATCATATGAGAATTTTTCAATACAATTAGTAGAACTAAATAATATTTCATTACCTTTATCACAAAGTTGAGAAATGCTTAAGAGATTGTTTTAGTCCATCAGCTAGATGTACCTTTTGAATAGCATTGGTTACGTCTTTTTCAAATTTGCCAAATCCAATAATTTGACCTTGACTATCATCACTGAAAACAATTTTACCGCATTTTTTATGATGAAATTCGGAGAATATAGATGGATCACAAGACATATGTCTTGAGCATCCGTTATCAAGGTACCAACAGTCAGAATTTGCCATCAAGCATATATGCACTCAAAAAAATCAAACCTTTCTACTTCCTTTGACCAAATGCCTCAAATCGACCTGACCGGAAACCATGTTTGGGGGTTTGGCCCTTTGGGGCACCCGAACTTGGATTATTTTGGGGCCATTACGTCTCCGAGGTTGTGAAACATTAAAGGAGCTCCTTTTTTTTATAATGTTGGAGTGACTTTGAGTATTTTAAGCATCACTTTTTCAAAGAAGTTTTTATAAGCGGTTTTCCAACTTTCAAAGTCAAAATCAATACCTTTCTTTTTGTAAGAGATGTATTGAGATCCCAATTATTATGTTGAGATAATCTTGTCCCTTGGTAAGTTTCAAAAGAGAGTGCTTTGTCACATTTGCTATGAAATTCATTTTTGAAATATGAGATCTTAAGAAACTAACTTTTGATCTCGGATTTCGAATGAAGAGTTTCACATGAGGTTTTCAAAGTTTGATTTTCATTTTGTAAAACTTTTAAAGATTTTTTCAAGGACTTAATCTCAACATGATAATAATCCTCAATCCTCAGAAGACATTTGGTAAGATGATCTTTGGAAAAAGTAAGTATGAGATGTAGTACCTCTTCGGTTTGTTCCTCAGCTGGTTCTTCGTCCGACTCTGTCGGATGGTGCAAGTTCATCTTTAGCCATCAAACAAAGGTTAGCAACTTCCTCAAATTTGCTTTCATTTTTGTTAGAGTCAGAATCACTCAAAGTTGCTATCATAGCCTTCTTTCCTTTGGAAAAAATGCTTTTTCTTGTTTTTTTTTCCCTCATATTTCGGCGAGTCATTTATCCTATGATCCGGAGATCCACAACCAAAACAATTACTAGAGTCGATTCATTTTTAGAGAAAATTTTCTTACCTTTTTTGGTACTTGTCTTGTTTTCCGAAAGATGAGGCGTGGTTGAATTTCTTTTTGTACTTGTTGTTGCGAAACATCTTTCCGAATCCAGCAGCAATGAGAGCCAAAGCATCTTTATCATCCGGAGATGAGTCGGACATATAATTTTCTTCTTCAATGCTCTTCAAAGCAACACCTTTCTTCCGTTTTGGCTCATCCGACTTATCTTGAAGATGAATCTCATGAGTGAGGAGTTTGCTAATCGGATCATCCAACTTTAATTGGCTTTGATCTTGTGCTTCCTCTATTGCGATGACTTTTGGACCTCATTTCTGTCTTGGCAGGCATATGAGGATTTTTCCGACAACCTCTTCATCTGCGTAATGCTTGCCGAGTGATTTCAGATTATTAAGGATCTCTCGAAAATCTTATGTACATGTCTTTGATTCCCTCTTCAGGCAGACATCTTGAATAGTTCATGTTTATGAACATATTGACTGATTTTTTATTGTCCGACTCGACTAGTACCTTTTGTAGGTTGTTACTAGTGTGTCCCAGATTTGATTTGCGGTCTCACAAGCTGATATTCAGTTGAATTCATTTGAATCCAAGCTGCATAACATGATGTTGAGTGCTCGAAAATTCTTTGAATACTTAATCTTTTAGGCGACAAGTAAATTAATCTTTGGGCTTGGGAGTGCTAGTGCCTTCGATCTCGGTCATGAGACTCGTAATTTTCACCTTGAACATTTTTCCATATCTCATAGTCATGGTCTTGTAGAAAGACTTCCATAAGTCTCTTCCAATGGGCCCGGTTTGACCCATTCAAGAATGGTGGCTTGTTGTAGGCTCTAGACTCCGAGCTTCCTCTAGAAGACATGATTGTTAGTCCACAAGAAGGTTAATTTTCTAGAATGTGGAACTAGCTCTTATATCAATTGTAAGTCCCGGAAGGTAAGATATAACCTAGAGTGGGGTGAATAGGGTATTTAAAATTTTAACGTTGTCCGAATTAATTTTGTTTGGGAGGGAGGTCATATTGTAAATGAAATAAACAAACAAAAAATTAAAAGAGACAAAATACGTTGTTTGTTAACGATCTTGGCCCGGATCCAAATATTTGAGTTAGTGTCCACCTAAGGGTTCCTACCTTAGGATTATTCTCTAGTTCTCTTATTGTCCGACTGTCAAGAGAGCCATTCATTTAACTCTCGACTTACCTTTCGAGTATACTTACTTTAGAGGCCCTTCACTCACACTTCTCTTGAGTGCTACAACTCATAAAGCAGTCTTCCCTAAGACTCTTTGCTAATATGACATAATCTTCCTACAACTCTAAAAGGAGTCATCAAAAAGCATAGGGTGTTAGCATTCATGTGACTGCTCTTATTATGATCAATTTAACTGAACCATTAGAAGATAGGGCCTGATAAAGTCAATCTATCCAAACTAGGTCAATTTTAACATGTTTTTAAGGTTTTGCTTCTCTAGGCTTATTATCTCATAATTTAACTTAGAACTCATTTCGTGCCTACAAAGTGGAATCAAGGCTTCCTAAAACCTGCTTAAGCTACCAAGCTTACAAAACCAAATACTTTTTTGGACCCTTATGGACCCATCAGCTCCTTGATCTTTGAGCCATTCCTTGACCGTTTAGGAGATTTATTTGATATCCCGTGACTCCTTAATCTGAACTTTTTTTAAAAAAATGATAAAATAAACATAAAGTTAACTTAAGCAGCTCTCATGACTCCTTAACCTGAGCTTGAGTCCATGAAATGGCGATCCCATCAGCAAAGGTACCTGAAAAGGTGATTTGGAGTAGTTCGGAGAAGAAAGATGTCAATTGCACGTATTTAAATTATAAAAGATATATGCCACAGAGTTAAAACAAGTGTAAGGATGCTTGGAAAAGATATAGATGTTTTTTCATATTGATTTACATCTAGGATTATCTTTACGCAGATTTTCTTTTATGATTATTGTGGATGAGCTTGCAAAAAGCATCCAAGATGGTATACCATGGTTTATTTTATTTTCCGATAGCATTGTCATGATTGATGAGGACAAAGGATTATACAATAGGTCAGAACAATGGAGACATTGTCATGTTAGATTGAGCAAGTCGAAGTTTGAGTATAAATAATGCATATCTTTAGGGAAGGGAAAAAGAACTAGCACCATTCATCAGCTTTGGCGAAATAGCAACACCGACAATTGAGAAATTTAAGTAATTGGGTTCAATTATACAAGGCAAAGGAGACATGAACAATGATAATATTCACCATATAAGAGTAGGATTTCAAAAATGGTGAAATGCATAAAGAATGTTATTTGATTAGAAAATCATAGTAAAGCTAATTAGGAAAATGGTGATAAGACCAGCATTATTGTTTTACCGCTGAGTATAGGCCGATCAAGAAGCCTCAAGCCAAAGGTTGTTTAGGTGGATTTATCCTCACAAGAGATTAGATAGACTCAGGAATAAAGTAATTAGATAATAAAGAGGAGTAGATCTTACTCAAAATTACCTACAAACTTTCCAAAATATTGAAAAATACCGGTAAGTAATAAAATATCACTGAACTTTACACAATATTAAAAAATATCGTTAAAATATTAGCATTTTTTACTTTTTTTGAAAAAAATATGATATATTTTATTGTTTTTAAATAAGTTTTTAATGAAGTTTCATCTAAAAAAATAAAACAATATTTTTGAATATTTGAAAAAATTTAGTGGTGTTTTTGAATAAGAACTCTGAAAAGGTGTGACATCAACAAGAGGATAAAGATGACATAAGCCAAACTCAGTGCCCATATCAAGAGGAGTATCGATGCACCTACAAGAACAAGAACAAGAACATCCATCTTTTGAAAAGTGACAGGGATTAGGAGGTTAGACATGATATACAGAGGACATCTACATGATATGAGATTATAGAGGTCAAATATTAGAGTTTAGGATGTTAGGTAGTTAATTTATACCTTTACTTTAGTCTGTCAACAAACTTTGGAACTATTCATCGTATACTAGGTGTTGTTTTAATATTGTTAGTCCATATTTCATATGGTTGTTATTGTGATTCCTAGTAGTTTTATTATTACTACAGTTATTATTGTTATAATTGTTGTTATTGTTGTTGTTGCTATTGATGTTATTAGTGTTCTTGTTGTTCTTGCTATTTTATTATTATTGTGATTGTTATTTTTTGCATTGTACTTGCCTTCCACATGATATTTTTATTTAATAGTATTCTTGATATTAATTTTACTACTTTTATTATATAACTTGTTTCTAAAAGATTTCAAATTGTCAAAAAGAATTCCAAAATTTTTCATGGGTCTTATAATTTTTATTATGCTAGTAATGTTAAAACTGTCTACATTTGTATCTTCCCTAACCTAATAAAATTGGACGCCATACTAGTTATTCTTTTAGTTTAATATATTCTTCTTTAGGCTAACCATCATAAAAATTCCAAAATATCTATGATTAATTAATAAGGTATATTTTTATCCAGTTAACTTGTCATTAACAATGATTATGTCGTGTTTAGTTGGATTCAATCAACTATACTATACAAATAAGTTTGTAATTGTGTTTCACTACTCTATTTGAGTGTATGAGAGGATTATAATATGACATGTAACATGTAATTATGATTAACACAAATTATGTAATTATGATACCTTTACAAGCTTGATTGAATTACATTGCATCCAATAAACACAACATTAAATTTTATCTTCAAACCATATGACGATAAATATAATTTGTTAAATCCTATAAAATAGACTTTTTATTATTTGTTGTCAATTAAACTTTCGTAATTCATTGGTCCAGACTGTACAAACAACTGTTGTGAGAAGCAACCTAAATCCCACTTGGAATGAGGTGCTGACCTTGTCAGTTCCCCAAGAATATGGTCCTATAAAATTGGTAAACCTCCTTTTCTTTTCATATTAGTTCTCATCAATAATGCTTGGTATGCCATTGTTATATATTCGCCTTTTTTGTTTGTTTATTGTTGTAATATGCCTGATTTCATATTTTCCCGAGTGATAATACGAGATTAAATTTTTATGCCAATTTGTACTGACATTCAGTAAGCGTACTGTGTGTTTGATTAATGTTCCACTACGCCGGTTCCTTTTTTTCATATCAGTCAGCAATGATAGTGGACTTTTCACTCAGCTATTAATTTGACACCCTCTTGATGGATCCATCTGGACTAGAGAAAATGAAAGGAGGAAACAGAAAAGAAAAAGGAAAAAAGACTAAGGATATAAATTTTGAATGATTTTTCTTTTCTTTTTCTTTCGACTATTAGATTAAAATAAACTGTACTTTGTGGGATTTGCACGATTATACACCATACTATAAGATTGACTATTCATGCACTATATTTTAGGGGTATTTATTATACCAAAAACTAAATTACTTATTTTTGGACAAATTTAAACTAAAATATGATATATACCCATCCAAGAAATAAGTGTCATGGTTTAGAATGAATTCCTTTATTAATATGAGTAGTTGCCTTTCTTACTTCCCTTATCTCTCTCTCTTAAAAGCAAGACCCGCCCTTCCATTCGAGAGTACCTCAGTTTCCTTAAAGCGCTTACGGACAAGGAAGGAATAGTGCAAGAATGGTTAATGTAATAGTATGATATATAATCATTAAAACCTTCTGAAATATAGTTTATTTTAATCCAATAACCCTTTTTTTTTTTAATTATTGAACTAAGTGGAGGCTTGAGTTTGATGAGAACCACAACCATTAATCAACCCTTATGTGTTAAAAAGTAGAAAAAAGATATTTACTTTTTAGCACACACGAAAAAAAGAGAACGATGGTGAGGGACACTTGTTTATTTGTGAGTTCCTTATATGCTTGACACAAATACCCATAATTATCATTAGAAAATTAGGACATGTTTTTATTTGCTTATGTAGATAAGTACCATACATGTGCTTATAGTGTTTAATCTCTTCACAATTACTTACGTTTTTTATAATTAATCTTACATTTATTTTACATCTACTTCGTTGTCTCAAATCATACCTCCATATATGAACACACTTAGAGTACACTTTCACTTATATATTGTTAATCCACAATAATAAAAAGTATAGACAATTTCTATTGGCGTATATGAAACATTATAGATGAAAGCAATTACGGAAGGAATATAGTATAACTTGTTGTCCCAAACTTTCATTAATAATTAGAAGAAATACATAGTCAGCTCTATCTTTATATTAGTTATGTTGTAACTAATCTTTTTATTTCTTATTCTATTTTGCAGCAAGTATATGATCATGATTTATTTTCTGCTGATGATATAATGGGTGAGGCCGAGATTGATATCCAGCCATTGATAACTTCAGCAATGGCATATGGAGACCCTGGAATGTTCAGTGATATGCAAGTAGGAAAGTGGCTGAAATCAAATGATAATGCCCTTATACAGGATAGCATAGTCAATATTGTCGATGGAAAGGTTAAACAGGAGATGCAGATAAAGTTGCAAAATGTTGAATCTGGTGACTTAGAGTTAGAACTAGAGTGGGAACCTATTGAGTAATAGGTTGCAACATAATAACCCTAGAAAATGAAAACGAAAGCCAAAAACAGAAAAAAAAAACAGATTTTTTAAAGAATAAGAAATGTATAATTATGAAAATGAAGATCAGATTAAAATATACCATTTTCATTCTTTTTTTTTTTTTTTTTTGGAGAGAACCATTTTTCATTCTAGTTGTACTATGTACATTGTTTTATTCTATTAATAGCAAGTTTTTTAAAATTTCAAATGTAACATATTTAAATGTGTGGATTATTAGTGTTCTAATGTTTTCACTTGCATTATAAAAATTATGATATAGAACTGTTATGGCTATTCTACACTTTTTATGCTCACAAAATTTGATAAATTTTAAGTTAGTGATTTAATATGATTTTCGAAGTATACTGTGTATCATAATACGTCCAAAGCCATGATAGTTATAGCTCAATCAGAGGTAAACGTACTAAGACTTACGGTTCAAATATTCCTACTCAAATATTGGATATATTTTCTGTATAAATTTATACATCTGTATGTCTTAAAGTGATTATAATTCTACTTGGTGCACTTCTTAAAGACTTAATCTCTTTTATATATATTCTAAATTTTCAATCAATTATTGCCTTTAGAGAAAATGTCCATTCTTTTGTCACAGCCTCTGAATCCTCACATAATTCCCTATTTATTAATTGCAATGTCTTCAATTTTCTATCCATTTCTTACTTAATTTTTATCCTAATCACTAATCAACATAATCATAAGCGAGTGTTATGGTTGTACTTCACCAAGGAGAACAAAAAGTAGAGCAAAACATAAAAACACATGATAGTATTTAATGCAATTTGTAACAAAGTTCAAATGTCCAATAATCTTTTAACTACAAAAGTTCACCTCAATACTGCATTATAATGTTAACTGCAAACTTTTTATAACAACTATAATAAAAATTGTACTAAAAAATGAGGTGGTGATATTTTTGTAAATTTTTAAAAAATCGACCTATTGCAACGGTGATTAGACATAACTATTGTAATAGGTTCAAATATGACCTATTACCGCAATTCTGAATAAGTCATTTGTTTTCTTAAAAATAATCTCTTGTTTGTTCACTCACTGTTCAAGCCTATTATATATATATATATATATATATATATATATATATATCTTTCTGTTGTGTTGGGTCATCTCCTACTTTTAAAAAACTATCTCTTTTTCTCTCTCCTTTGGATCTATACCATATCAATAGAGCAAGAACCCCCTTGTCTTTTGCTCGTTCGCTCTATTTTCATTTTTCAGGTCTCTCTTATCTCCATTTCTATCCTTATCCATCTTTATCTTCTCTATCCCCACCAGCCCTTCTGCCAGCAGATGTGTTCAAATTTAGCTTTGAATGTTGATCCCGAGAGATTTTAAATTAGATTTCGATTCGGTGTAATTCAATTTCCATTCAAATGAATGAATTGTCTTTTTGAGTTCAAGATAATTTAACTCGTGAAACCCGGAATTTTAAGTAGGTTAATTAAATTAAGTAATCGACGAGTAAATTATTTTATTTAGTATGAGTTCTTAGTCTTACGTGCTTTTATAAATAAATTAGTGGATTATATTACTTCCTCCGGATTCCCTTCCCGGACCCGGTAATTAAAACCCGAGTTCGACTATTTACCTTGAGATTCAAAAAAAAAAAAAGAAAAGGAAAGGGGAGATTAGTGTAATTAGTGATGTGTTGGCGATCTGTGGAAGCCACATCAAAAAGGGGAAAAGAAAGAAGAAATTTAGTGATAGGGAAAAGAAAGAAAAAAGGCTCGGGGAAAGGAAAGAAACCGAGGAAAACAGAGGAAAGAAGGAGTAGAACCGGGAGCGGGGAGCGAAGGAAGGAAGGTTAGGCGAGGGCGAAACCAAGCGAGAGAGAGAGAGCACGAGTGTGAGGACCGAAGAAGAGGCCAGAGGCCGGCGCACGAGCGGCGAACGAAGGGAAGACGACCGCGAACGCAGGGAAAGGCTCAAGGGCAAGAAGGGGAGGCGGAATCGAGACCTGAAGAAGGGAAGCGACCACAAGGGCCAGAGAGAGGTCGCCGGAGAGCACGAAACGACGGTCGGCGAGCGAGAGCAAGCGTCGGACAAAGAGGAAAGCGGCGAAACATGCGGACCAGGGCTGGTAGCAGGGCGAAAGGCGAGGAAGAGGAAGGAAACGAAGAGAGTGACCTAGACTAATCCGAAATTCGTAACCTTCAATCCCTAATTCGAGGTGGGTAATCTTATGCTCTAAACTATTAGTAATTTCAAAACCCAAATGAATTTGTTGTGAATATTGAATATTTGCTATGAACACGGAAGGAATTTAGGAAGTAGTAGGGCTGAATTAGGATATGAGGAAATTGGATTGAACTGTTTAGTTTGATATAGAAATTTGAAGGAATTTAGTAGTTGTTTAGGGCTGAGTCGGAATGCTGGAAATTTAGAAAGAGTTGGGTGGCATAGAGCGAAGAAGCAACGTGGAGATCTCAATTAGCACTTAGAGATGAAGAAATGGTGATTTGGGTCTAAATTGTGAATTGATGCTTCGATTGAACCTTATAGATTCCCTAAGTTCTTTGCATTGGAAGGTAACGGTTTATATTGGGAAACAATGATTTAAGTGTAAAAGAGGAGTGCAAGTTCACCTTAACTAGTACACAAGTGAGATAGGGAAGTGGAGAGCTAGTGATTGTGAGGTTAAACTGAGTTGAAGGCATATCTACATCCTTGAGAGTGAATTAAACTAGAAGATAAATGGAGCTAAAGGAAATATAGTAAAGTAAGTTTAAGAACTATATGGCCTAACCGGCAAGAAAGAGTATGGTTAGTAATATGGAGGCGTAATGGGAGACATTGAAGTGAAGATGGCAATTTGTGAGGAGTTGGGACATTTGAGTTAAGTAGTAACTACTTGTGGTTATTGTGGATTAGAAAAGGAATTAATGTTACTAAATTGGTAGATTTAGAAAGGCATAGTTGGAAAGGAGCCGAGGAGCACTGTGTGTGTTGAGTTGTGATTAATTGTGCTAAGTGATTGTATTAAATGATGTTCAAAAGTTAGTTTTGAAAGAAGTTCTATGTTTTACGTAGAATGATACTTGAATGTGATTTTTGTGATATATACTTTTCAAGCGTGAAAAAGTGTTTCTAAGAAATGAAACTGATTTGAGAATGATGTTTGAAACAAGCATGATGAGTGAATGTGTTAAAGAAACTGTTTTGAATCGACTTGCTAGTATCGTTTAGCACAAGGAAGGATTCTAGCTAGGCGCGGCTAGCTAGGGATCCTGGTGTATCAGGATGCCCGATTGGAATCTACCTAGATAGGTCCCGGGAGCCTTTTATTTTGGGTCGTGCCCCAAAGAAACCAAAGAAATGAGAGAAATTATGAGAAATTGCGAAGTGCTAGTTCGAGTCCATAACCTAGAAAGTGATTCACCAAAAGAAATTCATTGAAAATGATTTATGAGAAGTGCTTCACTAGAAATGATTCAAATTTTGATTGAAAGCATTTGAAAGAAAGTATTGGTTATTGCACCACTTTGTTTAAAGAGGATTCAGTTCCAAAAGAGTTCTTAATGATTACAAATTGTGCTTTTACATGATTGAAGTGTTGTGATCTTTATGTTATAAAGAATTTCATCAATGAGTATCTATATTCCTATTATTATTCTATTCTTGTTTTCTCAATGATTATTACTGGTAATATGTGTGAAGTACTTTCCATTTTAAGAGTGTAAGACTCTTCGATGAGCACGTGGTTTGCTCACCCTCATAAATTCTCCGTTTTCCCTTCCCGATTGTAGATATCCCTTGAGATGGTTCGTCTGCCTCTTCCTTGATCGAAGTTCATGATGGCCGTGAATTGAAGTTTGGTTTTATGTGTTTTAATGTTTAGCATGTTGTATATAGGCGGTTACTTATGTAATTATGCAATAGTGTACTTGTGAAGTTGGATGTATGCCCGAGAGACCCGAACTAGTAGCTCTAACAAGTCGGAATTTCCCTTTAGTGGCAATTTTTCTCTTAAGCGGTTGTAATTTAGTTTTTAACTTAGTTTGTAACTTTGGTTGTAAACCGGTGTGGAATTTTGGTTTTGTGGTTGATACTCGGCGTGTGGCCGTTGAGTCGTGTACTCCGAGCATGTGGCTCGTTGAGTTTTATTGTGACTTTCATGCGGGTTTTTAAGGCTTTTAGCCTATGGGTTGAGCCATATTTCAAAAGGAATGCTACCGAAATTTTTAGAAAACTTTCAAACTCTTTTAGAAAATTACCTTTATTACCCTAAGTTGGAATTAGAAAGCCAAACCAACATCCGAAAGAGCCCAGGGAGTTCCTTTGAGGAACTCTAGCGATGTAATACTCTTAGGGTGTGTTTTGGGATGTTACAAAAATGGTATCGGGGCATTAGGATCACCCAAATTAGCTCCGACTATTACGATTTTTATGATAAACACCCACTTAGTTGAGGAGTAATTTTGTTTTGATTACGTTAGATGCCTCTGCGAAGAGAGCAAACCCCACCTGTCCATCTCCAGGGATCACGGCAATGGAAATGGTGCCCCAATTTCGAAGTTAAAACCTCCTAAATTTGTCGGAGGGACAGATCCTTTGGTATACGAGGAATGGATATTGACTATAGAATGCCTTTTCGAGGTAATGGAGGGCCCATAACAATTTAAGGTGCAATTGGCCACCCATTAGTTTGAAAGCGAAGCCCGATTTTGGTGGCATATGGTTAAGTCTCGCGTAGGAATTACACCGACTCGACTAGAACTTTGAAGGATTTACTTGGAGGCGAAGTATTACCCCAAGGACGTCAAATGGGCTAAGGAGCAAGAATTTGTCCACTTCAAGCAGGGAGAGAACATGAGCGTAGTAGAGTATGCTGCCAAGTTTAACGAGCTAAGTCGATTTGCACCATCCTAAGTCGCAACCGAGGGAATGCGGATGGATAGGTTCGAACATGGGTTTAAGCCTAGGCTTAAGAATAAAGTGGTCGAGGCATATTTTCATAAATTTTCAAGAAATGTACCGAGAGGGCTTTCAAGATTGAAATGGTATCGAACGAGAGCGCAACGCTCAAGATAGCCTAACTCCAAACGAAAAGGAGGTTTGGGTATGGTGATATAGGCTCTCAATCCAGCCAAGTCTGTAAAAAGATTTGACGCACGAGGTAGTTCCTTCCAAGGTCAACGAGACATCTAAGAGGGAAGAGTGAAGATTCACGTAAAAGTGTAGCCACCCTCACTAAGGAGTTTGTACGGGAGAAAAGGGACGGTGCTTTGGGTATGAGGGATTTGGACATTTCGTAGCCAATTGTCCCTAAGAAGCCGGCACTAATCAGAATGTTGTACGAAGCAAAGGCTGAGTACACCACTGAAGAGGCGAAAAGTTCGGAAAGAACTTTAAGGCCATAAACATTCGATGTGCGTCATCAGCTGAGAAGAATACAACGAGTATCGACTTGTGACACAGTCAAAGAAGTGTGGGACACTCTTGTCAACACATATGAAGGCACAAGTCAAGTTAGACAAGCGAAGATAAGCTAATATGTAAGGCCCCAAAATTTAATTGTATTTAATTATTGCATTTTCTTGTTTCAATATTTAAGAGCAAGTGAGCCGCGCATAAATGTCAAAATGGAAATGAGAAATAATTAACTTAGAAATATCAATCCATGCTTAAATATTTATAAAATGTGCAACCAATAAATAATAATAATAATAAAAAATAATAAAAATAATAAATTAATAAATTAATAAATTAAAAAAAAATTTTACAGAGAAAAGAAATTGGGGAACAAGTGTATGGTGGAAACATTAACCAAGTGTGAAAGATAATTATGATTTGGATAAGCCCAAATCTTATGGAGGTGATGGGGTTGGAAGGAGATAAGATTGGGCTGCGAAGCCCAATATAAATACGAAGGGGGCTGGCTGGGCCAAAAGCAAAAAAAAAAACAAGCAAGGGAAGCTAAGAAAAAAAAAACCCCAAGCCCAAAACAATTTGGCTTCGCACTGCCTAACCACCAGCCGGCTGCTGCCGCCGCCTGCCCACCTGCCTCCAGCCGATCGCCGCCGTCCACCGGCCGCCGCTGCCGCCGTCCGCCGGTCGCCGGATTCCGACCAATCACCAATTGCTCTACCTCACCTTTTTTCAACAACACCTTGATTACTAAGGTAATAATTCTATTTTTTTCTTCTAAACTAAATTTAATTATTCATAATGGAAAATAAATAGATATAAAGAAGGAAAGAATTAATACATCTATGTGTGCTTGAGAAATTGAGGAAATTATTTGGAAAAAAAATAAAGTTAAAGAAAATATGAATATGCATATTCACGCGTATAATTCAAGAATTAGTTAGTAATTTTGATAAAAAGAGGTATGAGAAAATGTGTATTATATTAAAGTAAAGGGGAAAAATTTCTTTGCAAACAGAAGGTTATCGAAACGTCGAAAGTAAAGCAAATCGAAAATTTGTTCAAAGCAAACTTCCTAACCGAGGTACGTTATTGCTTGTACCCTTCCAAAATAATTTAAATTTTAATTGTTATGAAAAGCTTTACCGTGATTGTTTTACTACGGCCTAACATTTTTGGACCCAATTAATCGTTAATCGTTAATCGTTGATCGGTTATTATTAACCGTTCATAATTGTCTGCTAGCGGAATCAATCGTAATGGGCCCTTCCCGTAACGGGAATTTTAATCGAATCGTCTAGCCAAAGCCATGGCTACAATTGCATATAAATAGAGGTCCTAGTGTTAGCCGGAAGCTAAAACATTTACTGAAACCGAAAATTTTAACCGAAAAGTCTACAAAAACAGAAAACTATGCTTTTACTTAAATGATATGTTTCAAATGAATATTTTTTGAAAACGCGCGCGCTCACTGGCTCCCCAAAAGTGTTTTTTACGAGTACAAGAGTAACGTATTGAGCCAACCGCTCACTTTTTCCTCGTTTCTTTAAATTTTGTTTTAGGGAAGGAGAAACGGACAAGGGTTAAACAGGAGAATCGGGAGTAGAGGAGTCGACGAGAAGGGTTCCGACAAGGTCGGGTAATGACACGTTGACCACCCCTCGGGCATATCTCTGCTATTATGGATCACGCTTGAATAAGTTTAAGTTTTTGGGTCATGTATGAACTACGATTATGGAAATAGAGTCATCCTATCTCTCTGTTTGTTTAAACATAGCTTTCATGTTATCGTTTATATCGTACAAAAAAAAATATTATTAATTAATTGAGTGTCTTAGCCTTGTCTCTATTATTTGGGGACGGCAGTAATGCCCCCACCTTGATTTTAATTTTCATTAGCATAAGTCGTTGTGATTATTAAGCAAATGTTGGTCGAGTTAATTATGGATTGGAGGATGGGGCGTTACATAATATCTTCACAAGTATGAGCTGTTCAAGATGGAGCCGGAAGAAAACATCACTCGGATGTTCATTCGCTTCACTGAGATTACTAACAATCTCAAATCTCTGGGTAGAAAGATTTCCCATGAGGAAATGTACGGAAAGATACTTAGAAGTCTACCGAAGAGAAGATGTGGTCCGATGGTGACAGCCATCGAGGAAGCTCGAGAACCTCTCTCTATTAAAGCTAGACGAACTCATTGGGAAGCTACTCACCCATGAGATCCATTTGGAAGAGGAGGATGCCGAGGTCAGCACTAAGAAGAATATTGCGCTAAAGGCCTCGAAAGCGAGAGAAGAAAATCCGAGTTCATCGGACTCGGAAGAAGATCCCATGGCACTTATTGTTAGAGGCTTCAAAAGAACGACGAAGCACAAGAGATGGGATAAACGGCCAAGAGAAGAGTTCTATAAGAAAGACAAGAAGGATAAAAAGGTAAACACTCTTCCCCTTCAAAATTATCTTTGACTAAGAACTCAGTCTGTTTTGAATGTGGCAAGCAAAGATCATATAGTCAAAGATTGTCCAAGAAGAAAAACGGACAGAAAGAAGAAGAAGGCTACGATAGCAACATGGAGTGATGAAGATTCATCCGAAGAAGATGAAGACTCGGATGACTCAACGTGTCCGATGGCACTATTAGACTCGAAGCTAAATCCGAGTCAAACTCGGATCACTCAAACAGTGAGGAAACGAATCCTCGGGAGTTAATTGAATATTTCCTCACGTTTTCTAAAGTTAATTTAGCTAAATACACTTGACTTTGGAAGAAAAGTCCAATTCTAATTCTTCTCAATTTAAAGAACAACTTGAATCTGTCACTTCGAGAGCATCTCTTTGAAAAATGAATTGGAAAAATTGAGACTTACTCTAAGAGAACTCAAGACTAGTACTCAATCTAATGAGACTGAGTGCGAGTCCGAGTCCCTCGAAGAGGGCATGAGCATCTTAAGCAAAAGCTCAACAAGTGTCAAGAGCTTGTTTTAAAATTTACTCAAGGTCAGAAGAACCTTGACATGCTCTTAGGGTCTCAATATGTCTCCTTAAGAAAAGAAGGACTCGGTTTTAACAAGGAGGAGGAATCCAATTCCTACTCGGATCTTTTCAAAAATGATTCCAGAACTGTGAAGTTTAGGAAGGCTGAGCATGGTACTATTCATAAGAATGAAACGAGGACTAAGCCCATACTAGCTTACAGGAAAAACCTTCTCCATCGGTTTATGAAAGAAAAGATTTTCAAAAGAAAGAGACACGAGACTTAGTTCTCTAAAAGAAAGACTCGAGAATCGGACCAAACCCAAAGTTATTCAAATCCGGGTTCCCAAGAGTCTTCTTCCTCGGAAAAGGAACACGAGTAAAAGAAGTTACTGGGTTCGTTAGAGGAAGTGAGAAAGGTTAGTTTATTTCGACTTGCAAGTGACTTAGAAAAGAATAAAAGGACATTGGTACCTGGATAGTGGATGCTCACGCCACATGTCGGGCGACTCAAGACTCTTTTCCGAGTTAGAAGAATACAAAGGAGGCAAAGTCACATTTGGAGATGATAGTAGGGGCCAGATAATTGGGATAGGTAAGATTGGAAAAGGAGATAATCTAGTCGATCCTGTCTACCTTGTCAAGGGATTGAAGTACAATCTACTTAGCATCTCTCAATTGTGTGACAAAGGTCAAGAGGTAAGATTCACTCGGACCAACTGCTATATTTTTGATGAAACTACCAAGGAGACTAAGCTCTTAGGTAAGAGATCGGGTAATACCTACATTATTCCTCTTTTTGACCCGAGTCGAATTTATCTTGTTTAAAAGCATCTTTATATGATGACTCCTGGAAATGACATCGTAGACTAGGTCATGTTAGCATGCACACCATTAAGAAGCTTGCATCTCATGGTTTAGTCGGAGGTTTGCCTAACTCGTGCATTTAAGAAAGATAAAATTTGTGACGCATGCACAAAAGGGAAACAGTCGGATCATCTTTTAAATCTCTCAAACTCGTTTCCATATCCAAAGTGCTTGAAATGTTGCATATGGACTTATGTGGTGAAATCCTGTCAAGAGTCTCGGAGGTAAATCATATGTGCTTGTGATTGTTGATGATTGAAGACTCGGACTGTCATATACATCATTCCGAGTTCCATCAAAGAATTAGGTATAGGACTTCATCTCTTATAAGGTTTTGATTGAAAGTCATTCTATCTGTTTTTTAAGCTTTTACGAGTGATATAGCATATTTTCAGAGTGTTACGAAACTATCGTATATGTTCTCTTTTGATTCCGATCGACTCATAAAGCATATTCTAGTTTATCATTTGACACACAGTTCCGAGTCACTCGGACAACACTCAAATATATTGCATGTTCAAACACTTGTTCTATTATGCATAAACTCGGCTTTGACTTCATTATCTAAGTTTGATTGAATTATCGTGTTAATTCATCTTTCTAAGTCGAGCATGCTTGGTTTGAACATTGGCAGTCTAGATCAAGTCTTTCCACTCGATGTTATTTATTAGACTTGCTTTACTTCTAGACTGACTCGGATGGAATTTGAGTATAATGGATATTAGACTCGGAAAATTTCACTCTTTTAGGACTAAGATAATCATGCTCTTAATTATCTTAATTAAATTATTATCTGTGTCTAATCTTGGAGCAAAGTATTTTGTACTTTGAGAACCAAATTAATTTACTTTTGTAGGTTATTCAAACGAGGCTATCTTATTTTTCAAATACAAAAGTAACCGGCTTCAAGATGTCAAATCACCCAGCAGACAAGGCTTTTTCTACCTCTAACCAAAGACCGGACAATCGTGTCGGGGTTGTCTGTTTCCAAAATTAGAAATCGCAACGATAAGCTTAACGGTGGTTTCCACCTTACTTTTCGGACACCACCGAGTGGATTGGGACTTCCAATGGAGTCAAGAGCCGTTGCCCAACGTTCACACCTCAACGGATATTTTCCGAGTGACTCAAAAATCCATTGCAACGGTCACAAAGGACTTCCAGTCAAAAGATAGTCACAACGGCTAATCTGCTTGGTTATCTATAAATAGAAGCTAACTCTCAAGACTTGAAGATTGCTGAATTAACAGTCAATACACGCACTTAAGAAAAAGTCATTGTATTCATACTCAATCTTCTACTTACAACTCCAACTCGTACTTAATATCTTCCTGAGTTGTAAGGTCTTGTAATCGGTTTACAAACACTTATTCTTACTTTCGAGTAAGGTCCCTTAACCGAGCTGTAAGGGTTAACTCAGCTCAGTTGTCCTTAACTCGTAACGGTTACCTCGGTTAGGAAGTACTAGATCGGATAAGGTAATTTATGAGTCTAGGAAAATCTAGTAAGGAATTGTCTAAGGGAGCAATTCTGGTTGAGTCTTTCTACTGTATTTTGTGGATTTAAGATGGTGGATTTAACTTGGTGCTTGGACTAGCACTGTCCAGTGGTTTTCCGCCCCAAGGGGTTTCCCATAATTTACGAGTTGATACCTTTTCTAAGTCCAATCTAGACTCGGACGGACTTAAAGTTTAGTTTAAACTTTAACCCCTTTATTTATCGTATTTTGAGTCGAGTGCTTTTCCGAGTTCATTCTTGACTCACACTCTCCTCGGAGTCCTGTCTAGTCTTCTTTCTTTAATTACTCGAGCGAATTTCCTTATCACCCTATTTACTCCCCTCTAGGGTGACATAGGCTCTCTAAGGGAAAATCTTCAATGACTACTCACAATTTACTTGGGTTTGTTTTCTTAAGCATAAATGAAGCATTCAGAGAGTTCAGCGAAGCTCTGCAGGGAAATTCAAGTTGAGTCTCGGACTCGGATCAAAAGAATTCGAACCGACCATGGAAGGGAGTTCGACTACTCGAATTTGCGGACTTACGTGATAAGAATGGTATCTCCCACAGCTTCTCAGCACCAAGAACTCCTCACAAAATGGAGTAGTGGAGAGAAAGAACCGAACTCTTGAAGAAATAGGAAGGACAATGATGATTGAACATGATCTACTTTACTATTTACAGGCTGAGGCGATCAACACAGACAAACTATACACTAAATAGATGCCTCATTAGACCCATCTTGAAGAAAACTCCATACGAGCTCTACAAAGGGAAGAAACCCAACATCTCATACTTCAAACCCTTTGGATGTAAGTGTTATGTTCATAACAATGGTAAGGATCACCTGACCAAGTTTGATGCTCGGTCGAGATGAAGGTATTTTTCTTGGTTATTCATCATATAGTAAAGCATATCGTATTTTCAATACAAGAACTAACAAAGTGGAAGAAAGTATCCATGTTGTTTTTGATGAGATTGAACAGGGAAAACCAAGTGAGTCAACATTCTCGGATCCGAAGCTCAATCGAGATGATGATCTTAGTGAAGATGAGATCGAGAAAATGTCAAGGAAAGGTTACTCGGAATGAGGTAACTCGGAACAACCTGACTCGGAATAATATAACTCAAGAGCCAACTCGGATCGTTGAAGACCAATCGGATGAGCATGCTCACTCGAACAGACTTACGAAGATAAACTAATTCAACCTACAGATCTGGTGAACCGAGAGGACAGGTAGAGCTTTCAAATATGCTTGAGTCAGCCACTCGAAAACATCTTATCCGATATCAACAGTGGCGTAAGAACTCGTTCCTCTCTATAAAATCTATGTGCATTCACTACATTCATTTCATTAACTCGAACCCAGAAATGCACTAGAGGCCCTAAATGAACCTGAATGGGTAGAGACCATGCAAGAAGAACTCAATCAATTCGAAAGAAGCCAAGTCCGGACTCGACCAAACGACCTTCCGACCACCCAGTCATAGGAACCAAATGGGTTTTCGAGAAAAACTGGATGAAAGTGGGTTACTAGTCAGAAATAAGGCTAGAATTGTGGCTTAAGGTTACAATCAACAAGAAGGGATTGATTGTGGGGAAACCTTTGCACTGTTGCCGAATTGAACCCATTAGAATCTTAATGGCATTTGCATCAAGCATGAATATCAAATTGTATCAAATGGATGTTTAATGTGCTTTCCTTAATGGTTTCATTGAAGAGGAAGTCTATGTTGAGCAACCCCTGGATTTGAAAACTCAGAATTTCCAAATCATGTTTTCAAGTTGTAAAAAGCTCTTTATGGTCTTAAACAAGCTCCCGGAGCTTGGTATGAAAGATTGAGCAATTTCCTGGTTGAAAATGATTTTAGAAGAGGTCAGATTGACAAGACTCTTTTCATAAAAACCAAGGGGAAGACTTTCTTATTGCTCAAATCTATGTTGATGATATAATATTTGGAGCTACTAATGAAATTCTATGTCGAGATTTTTGAGTTAATGAGACAGGAATTTCAAATGAGCATAATGGGAGAACTCAATTTCTTCCTTGGTCTACAAATCAAGCAAGACAAAGATGGCATCTATGTCTATCAATCAAAGTATACCAAGGAGCTGCTGAAAAAGTACAAACTTCAAGATGCAAAACATGTAACAACCTCTATGAGCGAGCAGCATAAAAGCTGGACACGGACGAGAAAGGTAAAGCGGTAGATCGAAACTTTATCGAGGTATGATTGGATCTCTGCTATATCTTACTTCTAGTAAACCAGACATAATGTTTAGTGTATGTCCGTATGCAAGATTTCAATCTAATCCAAAAGAATCACATCTCACTATGGTGAAGAGAATATTCGAGATATCTTGCGGGGACTCGGAATCTAGGTCTATTGTACTCAAGAGACTCAAACCGACTCTCACTAGATACTCGAGATGCTTGCTATGCTTGGATAAAAAGTGGATAGAAAAAGCACCTCAGGAACACCGCCGGTTTCGGGTCAATCCCTTATATCCCGACACTCAAAGAAACAAAACTCAGTAGTTCTATCAACTGCTGAAGCCGAGTACATTGCAGCTGGAGCATGCTTGTGCTCCGATTTTATGGATAAAGCAACACTTGAGAGATCTTGAACTTATATTTAAATCAATTCCAATCAAGTGTGACAATTAAAGTGCAATCAGCATCACTAAGAATCCAGTTCAGCACTCAAAGACAAAGCATATTGAGGTTAGGTATCATTTTCTAAGAGACCATTATGAGAAAGGTGATATTGAACTTGAATTCATTCCTACCAAACTTCAATTAGCTAATATTTTCACGAAGCCACTTAGTGAGGATCGGTTTTGCTTTATTAGGAATGAGCTTGACATGATAAATGTATAACTATGTGCTTTTACGAGTGGAATTACTTTGCATGATTATGTGTTAAATGTTCCACTTTTATGCTTTAATAAAAATTGGTTCAGTTGACCTAGTGATATTGAGATATGAGTTATTACTCGTTTGCGGTTTCGAGTCTCTCGAAACTTTACTGAGTTAGACTCGGATTTTGAGAAAAATGGACATCAAACTTCGAAATCATCTCTAGATCGGTGGAGAATTTCAGAAATTTCTTTTAAAATCTCTCTTTCTCTCTCTCTCTCTCTCTCGTCTCGCGCATCGATTAAAGAACTAGCCGTTGGCGACGAGCACTTGGAATTCTAACCGTTGGAGAGCGAGAATAGTCACACCGGTTTGAGGCGACCGTTGGAGAGCCGGTTCGGAACGATCACCGAAGGAAAATTCTTTCTCTATAAATAGCATCCGTTTTCCTTCATTTCGTTACTTTACTCTCTACATACTCTCTCTTTCGGTTACTACATCTCGAGCAAGTTCACTGTTTTCAAGGAACGAACCGACTCTCAAGCTAAGTGAAAGAAATCTCAAGTAAGCACCGATTGCTCTCAGCTCTCTTTCTACTCTTTCATTTTCTTTTTATTTTCTACTCTCTACTCGCTCTCTCTCTTCGAGCTATCTCTCTCTCAAAGTTCATCTTCCCTCTTTTATCTTTCAAACATGCCAAAAAGAGGTTCCCGCTCGGACTTTCTTGGTTACTGCAACCAAGAAACCTCGCACAAAAAGCCAAGAGGGTCCTCTAAAATCATTGTCACCCAACACCTCACGTTGGATGACAAATTCTTTCCAACCACTAAGTTTTCGTGGTTAAACAACATTAAAACCATAGGGGTTTATAATTTCCTCTGTTTCAGCGAGTTCATCTACCCGAACTTGTTTTTGAGTTTTACTCCACACTCAAAACAGACCAGAATTTTTACTTGAAAGGGAATTTGAAGATAATGGAAATTTCCCTTTCTTCTCTTTCTTGTAGATCTCATTTTTAGACTTCTTCTGCCATTTTTTATACTTCATCATGCACTTAAAGCCTCCGGCTAGAAGTGCTATGGGATCTTCTTCCGAGATTGAATAGCTCGGACTAGGACCGACTTCTTACGAGGCTTTCAAAGCAATGTTCTTTTTGGTGTTGACCTCGTATTCTTCTTCCTCAAGATGTAACTCATAGGTGAGGAGTTTCCTAATGAGCTCATCCGGCTTGAGCTTGCTGAGGTCTAGTGCCTCTTCAATAGCTAACCCCATTTCTTCTTTGGAAGATACCTTAGAATTTTTCGGACAACTTCTTCATTGGACATCTTCTTCTAAAGTGACTTGAGATTGTTCACAATCTCGATAAATTGTACATACATCCGAGTGATGTTCTCGTTAGTCTACATCTTGAATAGTTCATATTTGTGCAAGTGCTGACTTATCTTGGTTTGTCTCACTTGGCTTGTGCCTTCATATGTGGTTACCATAATGTCCCACACGTCTTTTGCCGAATCACAAATCGAAACTCTATATACGCAGATGCATCCAAGGTACACATAAGAATGTTCATAGCTCTGAATTTTTCTTGTACATATCCTTCTCTTCAATTGTGAATTCTAACTTCAACTTTGCCACAGTTTGGTTGCCACCTTATTTCACGAGAATGTAGTTTCCATCGATGATGACTGTTGAGTCCAAAAATATGATATTTTCAATTCCTTTTTACATCCTATTTTGTTTATAATAATTACTAAATTAGTAAATTTAATTATACTTCATTTTATTTTTGTAGGAAAGTTGAAGAAGAAGAAAAAGGAGTGACAATTACGAAGTTGGCCTCGATTTGTCCAAATTTTATTAAGCTTGTTGCCACATGGACCTTTGATGAGCCTAAACTACCCCTCTCTCCTTCACTTAAATCCTCTTCTCCTTGCTACCTAACGGCTAAGCCACCATTCCAAAAATCCTAACTTAGCTCCTCTCCTCTTTGTGCTCCCTCAAGGAAACCCTTGCACTTTCCCCCTTCCTCTCCTTCCTCTACCTCCCGAAACCCTAGCCCCCTTATGCCATTCTCTCCTTTTCGTCCCCTGCTCCTGCCTGAAGCCCATGAAGCTTTCACCCTTCCTCTCGTTTCTCTTTCATTCCCCGAAACTCTTTCCCATCATCCTCTTTCCCCACTCGCGATTTTTCCGGCAAAACCCTAACCCAAGAAGAAATCCAATCGCCAATGAACTCATAGCTCAAGTGGCATGAAGGGTGTTTTCCTTTGTGGAGGTCATGGGATCAATTCCCATGGCTTACAATTCTCCTTGTAAGGAGAGGAGCAAGGTTGCCAATGAGGCTCTTGGGTGCAGGTTCCCCCTCCCTTGGGCCGTTTAGCCCTGTTGGTAGTTCCCTTGAGATAGGGGCCCAATTAGGGTGGCACGCGCTTACCCTTCAAAAAAAAGCAAGAAACCCAATCTGCTTTAAACTCCCCTTCCTTACGTTGTCCAGTCGCCCTCTTTCAATCAAACTCTCTTTGTCCTCTAGCTTCACGCCAGCCAGCCAAAAACCAATCCATCTCAAATTCTATCCCTCGATTTCTCTCTCTATCCACAATCGAAGATCACGAGATCTGCGTGAGACAAGAAGAGGAGGGCGAGAGCTGTAAAAGCAACACGACGAGACGGAACTAGGGGAACGGTGGACGAGACGGCTTGATAGGACAACCGGAAGCCATGGCTTAAGGTTCAAATTTCAAGTTTTTAATTCTTAAATTTCAATTCTACTTCCCCAATTTTAGAGTTTAGTTTCAAAAATTTGAGTAGTAGTTTTTTAGTCTTCGAGTTTTAGATTTTAGTTGAGAGTAGTTGAATTTTTCTTGAGGTCGAATTCGAAGTGTTGGTTGATTTTGGTATTGAATTTGCTTGAGGATTATTCGGTTCGGATCCGGGTATTCAAATCAATTATTCACGGTTCGTGTTTGTTGGTATAAATTCTTTACTTTTGTAACTTCTATTACGTTAGTTTGATTCTGATTCAATTTAGTTTGATATTCTAATTCTTGCACTCGAATTTAGTTGATGCTCTGGATTAGTTACAACTATTGTACCTTGATTTTATGATTTGCTCGTAACCATTTAATCTTGTCCGTTAGACCTGGTAGATTAGTAAATGAGTTATTGAAGATTTAATTTAGTTTCGATCTACTGGTGATTTTCAATAAATGAATTTTAGATCATTGTTGAGTAACATTAGTTTAGTTTAGGATAGTTTCACAGTTTAAGTCTAAAAATCATTTTGCAATTTGATTTTAATTTGGTTCCATACTTGTGGTTTGACAAAAATCTTGTACTCTCAAAATTCCCTCCAACAAAATGGTACCGTTGCCGAGCATAATGATATTGAAATTAGGTTGCAAATCGAGTTGTTAATTTTTTATTTTAGTCTATGTTTCTGCTTTCTATTTTTGTTTATTGATTTGAGTCATGTTTTTGTTTTTATTTTAGTTTCTATTTGTGTTTTGAAATTAGGTCTCTGTTTCGAGTTTCTTGTTTCTTGTTTTGGATTCGTTTTGTTGGTAATTTACTACCCAGAATGAATTTAATGATTTTATGCTTAGCTAGGATTTTTCTGTTTTGGTTTTAGCAAAACTTACGTGTAGATATTTTTTAACTAATTTTTTGTTATAATTTTTCTTGAGTTGATTTAGTTTTGGTTTTGTGTTTTGATACTTTCTACATGTTTCTAGGGTTGTTTAAAGGGTAGGGTAATTTTCATAAAATTTTTGGAATTTCTAGAATTTTCAGAAATTTTCAGAAATTAATTAGGTGTGTTATTATTTCTTTCAGCGCTTTTTGTTTTAATTTTCTACATTAATTAGGTTAGAAAAATTGAGAAATCTTTTTTTTTTTGTGTTTAATCCTTAATTTTTTCCTGAATTTTGGCTCATATTTTCTGATTTTAGTTATTGTTTTTATTTTTAGTTTGTTTTCTATTTTAATTATTGTGTGTTTAGTTTTGTTTTTATTGTTTTGATTAAAATAAAAAAACAGAAAAATAAAAAGACCAAAAATATAAGCGTGGGTTGTTTGATGCATGAGCTATGGGGTTATGGAACCTAAAACAGAATATTTGTTAGGACTAAACCTCCAATTGAAACGGAATCTCTTTTATCCTTTTAGGAGTTTTAACTCTTCATGTTTCAACTTGCCTAATTTGAGATCTTATGTGACTCTTTTGATTATATCGGACTATATTCGGATGCTCCCAAAATTTCATGATTGTGAAGATGCATATATATTTCTTATGGAATTTGATGAAGTGATTTCTATGATGCAATTTCCTAATGTCTCTCATAATGAAATAAGAATGAGATTAATTCATTTTGCTTTGAATGATACTAATAAAAGATGAATGTATAGCTTAACTGCTAACTCAATTTCTATTTGGGATGAATTTCTTAGAATATTTTTGAGAAAATATTTTCCTAATAGCAAAACTATGAAGCTAAGGAATGAAAAGCAATCAATTTATTTAGATGGATAAAGAACCATTTTGGAATTACTTTGAAAGATTTAAGAATTTGTTGGACCAATGTCGCTACCACGGGTTAGAACAGTGGCATCCGTAGCTAAATTGTTTACGAAGGACTTGACCAACAGACTAGGACCATGGTACAATATATGTGTTAGGGTGGTTATCTTTCTAAAATTCTTGCAGTTGCTTGGGAATTTTTAGAGGATTTAGTAGAGAAGACCATGCAATGGAAAACCACTAGAGAAGAGAGTTTAAGTTCTATGATTAGTGGTGCAAAAGGGGCATTCACGTTGTTTCTTATGTGAGTTACCTTAAGTCAAAAGTTGCCATACTTGAAAATATGTTAAGGGGATTACCTGTTCAACCCCAATCTTCGCGAGACTTCTTTAGTGTCATGTTCTCATTATCAAGGCTTAGATCACTTTTTGAGTACTTTTCCTTACTTGGCAATAGGCTAAGAACAAAAGCAAGTGAATGTTGCATTTCAAAGACCTAAATTTGACTCTTACTCTCCTACCTTTAATGAAGGATGAAATAATCACCTTAATTTTTCTTGGAGTAGTAGACTTAAAGCTTTAGGTCAAAACATCCCCAACCCACTTCGTTTCCTTCTAGCTCTTACCAAAGCCCGACTTATCTAACCGTACCCAATGCACCTAAATCACCACCTCCTATTGCTCAAACCCAACGTCCTAGTTATACAAATATTAACAAGAGAGTTATCAGTCTTGGAAGCTCAAATAATAACATGGAGAAAATGCTTAACACTATGATTGAGTAGTTGACCCAACTTGTTACCTCTAAAGGAATTTTTCTTAGTCAACTGGAAGTGAAATCTAAGAGCTTTATCCCTTCTTTTGGGGAGCCATTTGTGAATGATATATCCTTCAGGTTAGGATGAGAAATTGATAACCATGTGAGTGACCAAATATCACATCCTCACACTTTGGTCCAAAATTTGTTTTCTCACTCTTTTCGTCCGAAGGTTTGCTCCTGGAGAGTCTAAGTCACCCTAGCGGGGGGGTGAGTAGGGTCATGAGGGAAATTAAACAAACTTAGACAAATTTTTCTAAGCAAGTGATAATCAACGATTCCGAGTCTTTATTAAACTCGGAAAATTAAACACTCAAAAATACGTGGAAACCCTCCTAAGGCAAAAAACCATGGAGAGTGCTAATCCAAACACTAAGTCGAATCCACTATTTCGAATCCTCAAAATACAAAGTACTGATTCTACCAGAATTGCTCCCTTAGACAATTCCTTATAATGTTTTCCTAGACTCGAAGTTCCCTTATTTGATCTAGTACTTCCTAACTAGATAACCTTTACAATTAGGGACAATTGAGTTGAGTTAACCCTTACGACTCGGTCAAGGGACCTTACTCAGAAAGTAAGACCATGTAGAGAGGTGCTCCCTTAGATAATTCCTTATAATGTAATTGATTGCAAGACTTTACAACTCGGAAGAATATTATGTACAAGCTTGGAGTTGTAAGTAGAAGATTGAATGAGTAATGCATTGAGAGAATTAGGCAATGTATTGATCAATGGTTTCAGCAATCTTCGAGTCTTGTGAAGTGTCTTTTATTTATAGATGACCATGTAGAGTAGTTGTTGAGACTGGTTTACGGGCTGATATCTTCACTAGCCGTTGGAAGGGCGTTTACGAGTAACTCGGAAATGATCCGTTAGAGTGTAAACATTGGGCAACGACTATTTGCTCCAAAAGGTGTTCCAATCAACCGGTGTTGTATGAAAAGTAAGGCGAAAACCACCTTTGAGCCTAGCGTTGGAGTTTTCCAGTTTTGGAAATAGACAGCCACGACACGGTTATGCGAGGCATGTCCAGATTTGGCTTAAACTGCATCTGTTGGTGTTTAACAGACTAGAAGCACTGTTACTTTTAAAATTCAAAAAGAAAGATTAGCTTTGTTTGAATAACCTACAAAAGCAAACCACATTGGTTCTCAAAGTATAGAATACTTTTGTCCAATGTTAGGCACAAATAATAATTAAATTAGGATAATTAAATGATTAATTATCTTTGGCCTAGAAACAGTGGAATATTCCGAGTCTAATATCCAATAGGTTCAAACTCAGCTCAGAATAACTCCTAGAAAGATCAAGTAGAAGAATGTTCAAGCAGAGAAAGTGAACTTGATCTATCAAATAATCATTTAAGGAATAAACTGACTTAGATGAACTCAGTAGAGAATAAATAGAATAAAGTGATATCCGAGTAGGTCGAATACCTCGAGTAGAGAAGATATAGAATAAAGTGATATCCGAGTCACTCGGAACAAAGATAAAAACTTAGATATGAGTTTCTATGAAGCTCGGAATGACTTGCAATCAAAACTTAAGAAAGATAGAAGTTTATACCGAGTCTTAAATCTCCCCTTTTTGATGAAAGGCATTCCATTCTTAAGATAGAAACTTGTTAGTACAATTTAAGTTTTCGATGCCAATGATCCGTGATTTCTTACGTATTAGAGCATGTACAATGTAAAGAAATTGGAGACCAAAGCATGACTTATAAGCAGATATTAGAACCAATGTAAATTTCGAGTAGAAAAGATAAGATAAATACTAAAAGAAATCAGAAATGATCACAGCGTAGAAAAGATAAACACTAGCGTTCATTCATTAAACAAGTATTTACAACAAAATAAAGAGAGGAGAGGAACTCCCCTAAGCCAAACATTAAGATTTTTATTTTTCTCCCCTAGCATTTCAGCAAAAAGGAGGGAAGAAAAATGGAAAGGGAATACACTTAATGTTGGACACAAAAAGGAAAAAAATAAAGGAAAAAGATTAAGACGGTGGAGCTGGTAGGGCGGAGGAGGACAAACGATCAATGCGCTTGCGCCGGTAAGTTTGAGAGGAGGTGGTAGATCGTGGCGGCGGTGGCACTGGGATGTTTAGAAGTGGCTCGGACACTGGGTGGTCCAGTCAAGACAATGTCATCCTCGGGCTCGTCTTCTTGAAAGACTACGAGGGCTTCTAAGTTAGCTGGTTTGGACTGTCCAACATCCCCGACATCTTCTAATCCACTCATATATGAGGAGATCAACTCGGGTTTGGGCTTTATAGCCCCCTTGTCTTGTGGTGGAGCATCCTCTTCTTGTCCTCCTTCTTCCTCCTTATTCTCCTCTTCAGGTTGTGCCTCGTATGCTTCGAGTTCCGTCCTCAACCTCCTCCTTTTCTTCTACCCGATTAGAGGTAGACTTGGCCGGGATGGAGGACTCCTCGGATGTGTTAGAGGATTACGAGTTCAAAGGGATTCTTGGTGAGCTGACCAACTTTAGTCGAGTTGGAGCTGCTCGCGTTGCTCACCAAGAATCCCTTTGAACTCAAGCATCGAGGATTGACACTCCTGAATATGGGATTGGTCGATCTTTTGGTGAATGACCATGCCATGGAAAATAGGCTTGAAAGAGTATATAACCGATCGAAGTTGGTCAGCTGTAGACACGAGTTTTTAACCAAGCAGCAAATGCACCAGTCGAGAGAGGAGGTTGAGAAGAGGAGGGCCCAACTGAAGTGGATGGCTGAGCGGGTTGAATCTAAGTCCGGAGAGGAGGAGAGGCGGGTTCCAACTCGGAAGAGTGAACCCATTCACCGGGCTTTAGCTCCTGGTATCCATAGCCCCAAAAGCTCTTTTCGGCCCGGAACCATGGTCGACTCGAAACAACGAGAGGGATCCGAGGGAATGGGGATCTTGAATTGTTGGAAGATAAGAGATAGAAGAGCTCACGAAAGGAAAAGGAGTGGATTTCTTTGATTGAGCGGGCACTTGAGCCATTTGCTCGATAATGAAAGGAAAGAGGTCTACGTCATAGCCCTCCATAATGTTAAACAAAACTTTGAGAACCACGGAGTTTGGGTTCTCCTTACTCGAGTGGTGAGCAAAGAAAGTTCACATCGGAATGTAGCGAGCAATCCGACTTCACTTTTCATCCGGGTCACGAGAGAAATTTTTACGTGCTCAAGCACTTCTTTGGAAAATTTTTCGAAGAAGTCATCGATAATTTTAGAAAAGGAATGTGATTCGGATTGAGAAAAGAGAAGCTACATTGAAAAGTTTGTGGAGAAGAGGAAGTTTGATTCGACAATCGTACCTTGAACTTTGGAAGTGATGACACCTCCGGAAAAGGATTTGTTGGTGTAGAACTCAGCCACGAGTTCTTGATAAATGAAATTGCTGAAGCATAGATAGTTGTATACTCCAGTTTCTTGAATAAACTTAAGGCAAGAGAAGGAGGTCTGTTTTAAAAAACTTGTCATCCAATGTGAAGTGCTTGGACAACAAACACTTTTGAGGGATCAAACGTACCCTCTTGAGTTATCTTTGGGCCTTCTTTATTGCAGACCCCATGAACTTGGAAGTAGAACAGCGTGTAGGCATTGTGAGAGTGAGGAAAGGAGAAGTTACTGGAGAAGAGAGCGAGAGAGAGAGAGAGAGATAGAGAGAGAGAGAGAGAGCTTTGAGAGTAAGAAATGAGTATGGGGAAGCGGAGTATTTCGTGTGAAAAGAGTAAGGCGTAAAGTGAAGAAATGAAGAAGAATAGATGCTATATATAGAGAAGACAGAAATGTCCTTCAACCTTCTTTCTTAACATTCAAATGGCATTCTCGGAAAGACATGATGTACGGTAGTCCAACAGCTACAATTCCAGCGTTTGTCTCTCTAACGATTCGAATTCTTTGAAAATGACACGTGTTAGAGAGAGAGAGTTAAAAAAATCTTTCTAAGATTCTCCATTCATTTTAGAGATGATCTCAAAAGTTTGGTGTCCATTTTTATCAAAGACTGAATCGACTCAGTATGGTTTCGAGCGACTCGAAAGCAATTAACCAATAGCTTAGTCTCATTGTTAAGTCAATCGATCCATTTGTTAATAAAGTAAAATTTTAAAAATAAACACATAAAACAGATAATCATGCATTAATCATGCCAAGCTCATTCCTAATAAAACAAAACTAATCCTCACTAAGTGGCTTAGTGAAAATATCGACTAACTTAATTTAGTAGGAATTAATTCAAGTTCAATATCACTTTTCTCAAAATAGTCTTTCGGAAAATGATACTTGACCTCAATATGCTTGGTCTTTGAATGTTGAACTGGATTCTTAGTGATGCTGATTGCACTCTTATTATCACACTTGATTGGGATAGATTTGAATGAAAGTTCAAGATCCTTCAATAGTTGCTTGATCCATAGAATCTAAGCACAGCAAGCTCCAACTACAATGTACTCGGTTTCAGCAGTTGATAGAGCAATTGAGTTACGCTTCTTTGAGTGCCCGGATATAAGGGGTTGACCCAAAAATAAGCATGCTGCTGATGTGCTCTTTCTATTAACCTTGTAACCAGCGTAGTCGGCATCCGAGTATCCGAGTGAGGGTTAGTTCGACTCTCTTAAAAACCATAGACTAAGATTCCGAGTTCCTATAAGATATCTAAAAATCCTCTTCATCTGCAGTGAGATGTGATTCTTTTGGATTAGCTTGAAATCTTGCACACATACACTAAACATAATGTTAGGCCTCATCTGGATGTGAGATATAGTAGAGATCCTACCATACCTCTATAGAGTTTCTAATCTACTACTTTACCTTTTTCGTTTGAGTCCAATTTGATGTTGCTACTCATGGGGGTTCGCTGCACGTGCTCACATCTTGAAGCTTGTACTTCTTCAACAACTCCTTGGTATACTTATGTCATCTTTATCTTGTCTAATTTGTAAACCAAGAAAGAAATTGAGTTGTCCCATCATGCTCATTTAGAACTCCTATCTCATCAACTCGAGAAAATTCTCGACAGAGATTTTCATTAGTAACTCCAAAAATGATATCATCAACATAAATCTAAGCAATAAGGAAATCTTTCCCCTTGGTTTTTATGAAAAGAGTTTTGTCAATTTGACCTCTTTTGAAAACATTTTCAACGAAGAAACTACTCGAGTCTTTCATACCAAGCTCCGAGAGCTTGTTTAAGACCATATAGAGCCTTTTGCAATTTGAAAACATGATTTGGAAATTCTAAGTTCTCAAATCCAGGGGGTTGCTCAACATAGACTTCCTCTTGAATGAAACCATTTAGAAAAGACATTTAACATCCATTTGATACAATTTAATATTCACGTTGGATGTAAATGCCAATAGGATTCTAATTGCTTCAATCCTAGCAACTGGTTCAAAGGTTTCCCCACAATCAATCCCTTCTTCTTGATTGTAACCTTAAGCCACGAGTCTAGACTTATTTCTGACTACCAACCCATCCTCATCCAGTTTTTTTTTAAAAACCCATTTGGTTCCGATAACTAGGTGGTCGGAAGGTCGTTTGGTCAAAGTCCAGGCTCGGTTTCTCTTAAATTGATTAAGCTCTTCTTGCATGGCCTCTACCCATTCGAGGTTCGTTTAGAGCCTCTAGTGCATTTCTGGGTTCTTTTAATGATATGAATGCGGTGAATGCACATAGGTTTTACAAAAAGAATGAGTTCTTACCCACTATTGATGTCGGACGGAATGTTCTTGAGTGGGTGGCTCGAGGCATACTTGAATGTCTGTACCTATTCTCTGGTTCACCAAGTTTGTTGGTTGAACCAGCTGATCTTCAGTAATTTGGGCTTGCTTGAGTTTCCTCACTTGCTTGTTCTTCAGACATTCGAGCTGGCACTTGAGCTGGTTCGGTTTGAGTTACGATGTTACGAGCTGCCTTATTCCGAGTTGCTTTCTTCGACTCTTTCTCGGTAAGATCATCTTCATCTCGACTGAGTTTCGGATCCGAGAAGGTTGACTTACTTGTTTTTCCCTGATCAATTTCATGAAACAGAATGTGGATACTTTCTTCCACTTTGTTAGTTCTTTTATTAAAAACAAGATAAGCTTTCTTGTGAGATAAGTAACCTAGAAAGATACCTTCATCGACCAAGCATCAAACATGGTCGAGATGATCCTTCTTGTTATTGTGAACGAAACACTTACATCCAAAGGGTCCGAAATATGAGATGTTGGGCATCTTTTCCATGTAAAGCTCGTAGGGAGTTTTCTTCAAGACAGGTCTAATGAGGCATACTGTTCGGTGTGTAGTTTGCTCTGCTAATCGCCTCGACCAAGAAATAGTAAGGTAGATCATTTTCAATCATCATAGAGCTTCCTATTTATTCAAGAGTTCGGTTCTTTCTCTCCACTACTCCATTACTGTTGAGGAGTTACGGGTGCTGAGAAGTTATGAGAGATACCGTTCTTGTCACAAAACTCTGTAAATTTTGAGTAGTCGAACTCCTTTCCATGGTCAGTTTGAATTCTTCTAATATAAGTCTAAGACTCCACTTGAATTTTCTTGCAGAGCTTGCTGAACTCTTTGAAAGCTTCATTTTTGTTCTTGAGAAAACAAACCCGGATAAATCGTGAATAATCATCAACAATCACAAAGTACATATGATTTACCTCCGAGGCTTTTCACAGAGATTTCATCACATAAATCCATATGAACCAATTCAAGCACTTTGGATGTGGAAACAGGTTTGAGAGGTTTGAAAGATGATCCGACTTGTTTCCCTTTTGTGCATGCTTCACGATTTTATCTTTCTTAAATGCACAGTTAGGTAAACCCCTAACTAAACCATGAGATGCAAGCTTTTTGATTGTTTGCATGCTAACATGACCTAGTCTGCGATGCCATGTCCAAGAATCATCATGCAATGATACTTTTAAATAAGATAAATTCGACTTGTATTAGAAAGAGGAATAGTATGGTATTGCTCGACCTATTACCCGAGAGCTAAGTCTCTTTAGTGATTGCATTAGATATATAACAATTGGTCCGAGTGAATCTTACTTCTTGACCTTTGTCACACAACCGAGAGATGCTAAGCGGATCGTACTTTAGTCCCTTAACAAGATAGAGCTACGCTGACTAGGTTGTCTCCTTTCCCAATCTTGCCAATTCCGGCTATCTTGCCCTTACTGTCATCTCTAAAGGTGACTTTGCCTCCTTTAAAATCTTCTAACTCAGAAAAGTGTCTCGAGTCTCCTGATATGTGGCGTGAGCATCCACTATCTAAGTACCAATGACCTTTCGTCCTTTTCACGAGTTACTCGCAGGTCGAAACACACTAACCTTTCTCACTTCCTCTTACGAACCCGGTAATTCCCTTTCTTGTGGTCCTTTTCGAGGAAGAAGACTCTTGGGAACCCAGATTCGAATGACAACGGGAGTGATTGTAGGAGGTTAGGGTAATCTTAACCATAGTAATTATTTGTCAATTAAATATGAGTCGTTAATATAAATAATTAAATAAATAAATAATATAATTTACCTAAATAAAAAAAAATTCCTTTTATAAGTGGACTCTCCTCTTTTTTTTTGTGTGTGATAATACAGTCGTATTAGTATTTTTTTTCTCTTTCATATATTAAAACAAATGTTGAATAATGGTAATTGGCTTATCCGAAGTTGATATTTCACTTTTCACGTTTTTTTTTTTACGGTTTCAAGATCTTAATTTAGGTTAATTTAGTTTAAGTTGTTTGCGGCATAAACGAGAATAGAGTCGTCATTTAGGATAGCCAACATTTAAGAATAAGAAAATGACATATTTGTTGTGATGAAAAGAGAAAGGGGTTTCAAAAATACTAGAGATCGTGTCGAAGGTCCGTGGTTTTGAGTTATAGATGCCAAATTGGTCAAATATTGCAACGGGAGTGATTGTAGGAGGTTAGGGTAATCTTAACCATAATAATTATTTGTCAATTAAATATGAGTTGTTGATATAAACAATTAAATAAATAAATAATATAATTTACCCAAATAAAAAAATTTCCTTTTATAAGTGGACTCTCCTCTTTTGTTTTATTTTTTTGGTATGTGATAATACTGATCTTATTAGTATTTTTTCTCCTTCATATATTGAAACAAATTTTGAATAATGGTAATTGGCTTATCCGGAGTTGATATTTCACTTTTCATGTTTCTTTTTACGGTTTCAAGATCTTAATTTAAGTTAATTTAGTTTAAGTTGTTTGCGGCATAAACAGAATAGAGTCATCGTTTAGGATAGCCAAAATTTAAGAATAAGAAAATGACATATTTTTTGTGATGAAAAGAGAAAGGGTTTTAAAAATACTAGAGATCGGGTTGAAGGTCTCGTGGCTTTGAGTTATAGATGCCTAATTCTAACAACCTTCGTTTCTTTCACGGTTTACTTTGGTATTTAGGCATCTCTTATTTTGGACCTTATCTATACTATATATAATAGCAATCTTTTCAAAAAGATGAAATGGCGGTCCGAGAGTAAATTTAGGAGTTTCGTCCAATAAAAAATAATTATTTATCATTAAAAAAATTAGGTTTTCACTCATATATGGAATCTTTTTTACTCCTTGTCACAATAATAATAATAATAATAATAATAATAATAATAATAATAATAATAATAATAATAATAATAATAATAATAATAATAATAATAATAATAATAATAATCTATGTAATATACAATAGTAGTATTTTCAAATTAGTCAAATATTGGAACGGGAGTGATTCTAGAAGCTTAGGGCAATCTTAGCCATGAAAATTATTTTTCCATTAAATATGAGTCGTTCGTGTAAATAATTAAATAAATAAAAATTATACTTTATCTAAATGAAAAAAAATATTTCTTTTTATAAGTGGACTCTCCTCTTCCTTTTTTTTTTTTTTTTTTTGTATGTGATAATATAGTCTTAGTAGTATTTTTTTTCTCCTAGATATATTGAAACAAATATTGAATAATGACAATTGGCTTATGTGGAGTTGATATTTTACCTTTCACGTTTCTTTTTACAATTTCAAGATTTAATTTAGGTTATTTTAATTTTAGTTGTTTGCAATATAAATTGAATAGAATCGTCATTTAGGATAAGCAAAATTTAGGAACAAGAAAATGACATATTGTTGTGATGAAAAGAGAAAGGAGTTTTAGAAATAATGGAGAATGGGTCGAAGGTCCGTGACTTTGAGTTATAGATGCTTAATTCTAGCAAGCTTGGTCGCTTTAGCAGTTTAGTTATGGTATTTAGGGATTTCTTGATTTGGACCTTAATCAAATAATATTGTGTAATTTAAATTGGGGAGGAGAAGTTTAATATGGTATCTTGATTAATTAACGATGAATCCTTGCACTTAATTTTATCTACATTTTCTTTGCAAATATAGGGTCAAATAATAGAATTCAGATGATCAAGGTTGTCATATAATGCTTAAAATAAATTAAAGGCATTTCAATAGCTTACCTAAAGTATATGAGATATTTTCATTATATGCTTTTTGCCTAACTTTCTAAATTGCACCAACAAAAAAAAATTATCTTAAATTACCTGTCTCTAGAATTTGTATATATTCTCCCATACAAACCGTTTTCTTAGTTTACTCATTGTAAATTTATGAATCCTAATTTGGTAATTATTAAGTTGAATTTTATATGCTTCACTTGCTAATTTATGCAAAAGTGAAATTGTCATTGTTTCTCACCACATTTCTATATCTTAAATGATTTTAATGTCTATAGAATTTTTGGGTAAGCTTGCAAAATGAATTTTCTCTCCATACTTTTATCATTGTGTGTGAATGTTTACAACAAGTAAATTTATTCTTTAATGAATTTTCTTATTTCCTTTTAGATGACTAGGATGTTATAACTTTTAAAGAGCAGATATAACTACAAATTTAATTTCCAAAGTGAAAGAAGTGAAACTAAAATATGTGAATCCATTTTATAAGCTGAGATGGATGTTGACCAAATGATTAGAAAATACAACTGATTTAATAATGCAAATGTAAGAAGATAAGGAGTGGAGTCTTGCCATGAAGTTATTTATAATTAACAGGTGGAATCTCAGCTTGAAGTTATTCGAATTAACTTTTATTATTTATAATCTCTTGATAATGACTCGAAGAGTGTAAGAGAAAAAAAAAGGATTGTCTTTGTGTGCAGAGGTAGGTAAGAATGATAAATCATCATATTCACCCTATGATTTTAAAAAATTGAGATCTAATTATGGGTATATATGTACTTTTTAAGGATTCGTGTAATATTCGAGTCAATTATGTTTCAACGAGGTTGTATGTAAATATTTATTTAGACGTCGAATAAGTTAAATTAGTTTTGACTTTGTAAAAAGTTGAGTTATAGGTTTGATATTCTTTTATTGATTTGATGTACTTTGTATTGTAATATTAATTTATGGCATAATGATTTATTGTCATCTATAGGTAATCTAATTCAATATCTACCAATCGTATATTATTCCTTTTCCCACTAATATTTGTCATTTGATACCCAAACATGTCACATTGTTCCTATAACTCGTATAAGTGTGGTTTATTTAAATTGTTTAATTCTTAGAGGGGCTTGGCTTCTTAATATTCCAAATCACGAGTGTAATTTTAAAACCTTATTTTTAATTTTTTTAATTTATTGTTTTAGATTCTTTATTTATTCTATAGAAATTTAGAATGATTGAAAGAAGAATATGTGTTGGGTTCTAATGATTTTTATGTGTTGGGTTATGATAAATTTGAAGAGTCATAAAAGCGTTTTCGTTATAAGGGGATAACATGTACAAGAATGTTGTTGAAGGTGAAATCATTCAATAAGAAATTATCAAGAAAAAGAAACTCACAAGTACAGACATCGCTCCGTGATTTAATAATTTCTTAAGGTATATATTGTACAACATTACTCCGTACATAGCACGGGTCCGGATCAAGTAAAGATAACAAGACTTTTCTTTATAAGATTTTATAACTCAGAAAGTTAGAATAAGAGTGTTGAGTTCTTGGTTTTAACAATCTTGTAAGTCTTGAATCAATGCTTCGGTTTATAGGTCTGTAAAGAAGAGAGTCGTTGTGTCTTGGGCTGGAGGCACTAGATCGACTAGCCATTACAACGGTTAGCTCGAGGACTCGCTTTATGACCATTGGAGATTTAGTCGTTGACCTTAAGTCCTAGCTCCCAAAAGCAGTTCTACCAACTTGTTGCATATAAGAAACAAAGTAGAAACAGTCGTTAGACTCAAAAACTAGAAGTTACTAGAAATGGAAACAAACAGGCATGACGACCTAGTCCGAGTCTACTCGAGATTTTCGGCTTTTCCGAAAACAGTCTTGGAATGGTAAATAAGTCATTTTTTCTTTAAGCTGGTATTAGTCAGCTTTAATAAACCTGTAAAAGTAAATTACAAATGGTAGTCAAAGTATGAAAATACTTTGGTCCAAAGTTAGATAAGGATTAGTCTAAATAAATCATTTGACTACTAAAATTCCTTAAATCTATTAAAATGGAAATTTTCAAGTCCAATATTCAATATGATCGAATTCCACATATGTCTTAACACAAAGAATAAATAGGGTAGAAATAGGTTCAAAGAGTTAACTAGACATATTTTAGTGTTTGCCAAAGTAATTAAAGTCAACTTGATAAATCGGCCAAAATAGAATTAACATAAGTAATTTTGATTCAATTTATGAAATAAGCCAATTTAAAGATGAGCTAATACTGTAAAATTATTTAGCAAACTTTTAGTCTAAGCCATACTGAATTGGTTAGTTTCCAAAATTGAGTGACTCGATCAATGCTCGATTTCATTGACTTGGTCGGTTTCTACTTTTCTAAGTAGAACTAAGTCCTTAGACTTTAAGACATAAAACTTTTATATCCAAAGTCTTAGGTCAGTCACCTTTTAGTCATCATCTTGTGAATTTCATTTTAGAATACATCTTGTTTAATCCTAAATTATAGATGAATGATTTTAAATCGAAATCAATCGAGGTGTAAGTTCATATCCGAGTTTTCACTCTCTTCATTATTGGCCTATAGTCCACATATCTCGGGATTGACAGGGAAGTCCAACTTTTGGTTTAGGTCCTTTAATATCTTATATGAAGATGAAAGGAACCTATTTGCCTACGATGGGCTTAGAAAAAATATCCAAGATTCTACTTAAAGGGTTTTTGTTATTGTTTGGTTTTGGGAAGTTTAGATAAGAGAAATTGTCCATTCTCAAACACACCCTCCAACTTGTCCTTAAAGGTTTCATGTCCTCTTGTACGATGGTATTTGTAAAATTTCTCGAGTATTTCAAGTTTTGGATTGTTTAGTAATTTTTAATTCTACTCTAATGGGTGGAAGCTCAATTTTGCCTTTAGAGAGAAGGTGATCTAAAGCTTTGGGCATAAATGGTGTCCATTGGAGTATATTCCTCGTATCGGTGTAGAGCATTGACATCCGCACCCTACTTATGACACCAAAGTTTTACTTTTCTTTGCTATGGTAATTACTTCTATAATTGGCCACGACTTTTGTGGTCATGGTCGATAACTCCTCTATGACCAGAATTCTAGCATCTCTAAGGGCGGTGAAGCTCATGAAAGGCAAGAACTTCAAGTGCATGTTATAAGCGAGTCATAATTTTTTTGCAATGATCCTCACAAGATCCTTTTACGAAGGTCTATCTTGGACCGAGACCGATCTTTCTCTTAGTAATTATGTTATTTCCTTCTAAATCAAGTTCTAATGTACTCATTTCCTCGTTCAACAAGATGAATCTTTCCTCTTACTCCATGCCTTCTTCCATTTTCAATTGTCATGCCTCTAATAATTAACAAGAAATAATTAAAGAACTAATAAAAGTTATAGAAGATCATGAAAATCACATCCTCATCATTGAAGATACTATCACATTTAATTTGGGAACCTCGGAGCAACCTCAAGTGGTCAAAATTGGAAAATCCTTAATCTCTAAATAGAAGAAGCATTTCACTTCACTTTTGAACGAATTTGTGGATGTCTTTGCTTGGTCCTATAGATACATGTCTAGGATAGATCATGATCTCACCGAGAACCAAATTTCCCTCTATTCGGATGCTAAACAGTAAACGAGACATTTCAGCCAAAGTGGTTTTAAAATAAAAAAGAAGTCCATAAGCGGTTGGATTTCGGGTTCATCAAAGTAGTACGAGTACCCTTAGGGAGTAGCCAACATTGTACCTGTACCCAAGAAGGATGGAAGGGTAAAAATGTGCATCGAATTTAAGGATTTAAATAAGGCAAGTCCAAGAGATGATTCCCCTCGACCTCACATAAATGTCTTTGTCGATAATACAACCGACCATGTCTTACTCTCTATTATGGATGGTTATGTTGGTTATGACTAGGTCAAAACAGAAAAGGAAGACATTAAAAAGACTATCTTAATCACTCAGTGGGGTACCTACTACTATGTAGTAATGTCGTTTGGGCTAAAGAACATTGGGGCTACTTATCAAAGGATAACTATGACATTGTTACACAATATGATCCACAAGGAGGATGAAGTCTACATGGATGATATGATCATTTAAGTCCAAGGATAGAGCTTGACATATAGCTAGCCTTAGAAAATTCTTTGAAAGACTCAAAATGTACAATATGCACCTGAACCCCGAAATGTGCCTTCACGATGACGTCGGGAAAACTACTCGGATATGTGGTTAGCCTCGGAGGAACCGAGCTTGATCCATCCAAGATCAAAGCTATCAAAGAGATGCCACCGCTGAAGATTGAGAAAGGAATTCGAGGATTTCTAGGATGCCTCCAATATATTAGTCGTTTCATATCAAAGTCGACTATGGTTTGTGACGCAATATTTAAGAAGCTTAAGAAGGGAGCAAAACCCATTTTTGGATAAAGAATGTCAAGCAACCTTTGAGAAAGTGAAAGGATACTTGGCAAATCCACCGGTCTCGACTCCTAGCTCAGCTTAAAATAGCTATACCTTTATTTCTATACTTAACAACCACGAAGATCGCAATGGGAGCCATGCAGCTCAACGGCCCGATAAGGAAGAAAAGGTAGCATACTACCAAAGCAAGAAATTCTTAGAGTACGAAACTCGCTATACTCATTTTAAGAAGACATCCTTGGCATGGTTTGATCCACAAGGATCCTAGGTACTACACGTTAACTCATTTGGTACAAGAAGTAGCATTGATGGACCTAATCACGTACGTCCTAGAACAACCGGCTCGTTAGTAATAAGGCAACTCGATGGAAAATAATGTTATCGGAATTTGAGTTTAAGCACATTTCGCAAAAAGCAATCAAAGGGTCGTCCCTGAATTTTTAGCGAGACTTGTCCGAAGGTTTACTCTTGGAAAGGCTAAGTCACCCTAGAGGGGGTGAATAGGGTGATGGAAGATTTTTAGAAATTACAAACTGTTTTGCACAAAACAGGACTTAGAAAATAATTCCGAGTCTAGAATGAACTTAGAAAGTGCAAGCATACAGAGAAATACGTGGAAACCCTCCTAAGGCGAGAAAACCACGAGCGAGTGCTAGTCCAAGCACCAAGTCAAATTCACTATTTTGAATCCGCAAAATACAAGGATTGACTCTTCATATAATTGCTCCCTTAGGCAATTCGATTACAAGTTTTCCTAAACTCGAAATTCCCTTATCCGATCTAGTACTTCCTAACTAAGATACCTTTTTCGAGTTAGGGACAACCGAGCTGAGTTAACCCTTACAGTTTAGTCAAGGGACTTAAAAGAAAGTAGAAAGAGTAGAAGTGATTACAATACTTTCTCTTTACAACTCATAAAGTAAGAATTATAGAAGCTGGAGTTGTAAGTTGAAGATTGAGTAGTATGCACCGAGTGAGCGTTAAGCAATGTCTTCAGCAATCTTCAAGTCTTGTAAAGTGGTTTCTATATATGCACAGCAAGGCGATTATCCGTTGTGATTTGTTCCGGACTGGTGAGCTTCAATAGTCGTTGTAACGCCTAGTATGAGTCACTCAAAAAGGATCCGTTGTAATATGAACGTTGTGTGGTGGTCCTTGGCTCAAAAAGTTGTCCATCCCTCTATTTGTGATCGAAACTCGGGGTGGAAACAACCGTTAGCCTCAAAGTTGAAGTTTACCGAATTTGGAAACAAACAACCCCGACACGGTGTTTGAGCCATGTTTAGAAATGGTTGATTTCTATCTACTCGGTGTTTAACGGCTAAAAACCAGCTTGCTTTTTCTTTTCAAAATCATATTAAAATTCTTTAATCAACCTACAAAAGTAAATCAAAGTGGTACTCAAAGTATAAAAATACTTTGGTCCAAGATTAGGTAAAGATAATAATTAATTCCAAGTAATTAAGCACTTAATTATCTTCAGACCTAAAAGAATGAAATTTTCGAGTCTAATATTCATTAGGTTCAAATTCCATCTTGAGTCAATCCTTTAAATGATCAAGTTAGTAAAAATAAAGAATCATAATACATAAACTTGATCAAGTAAATAATTTCAATAAATATGCCCAACTTAGAAAGTGGAATTAACACAGTAATTCATTTTCACTTAAATCGGTAAGTCGATGCTCGGAATAAAAATGTTTGTGAAATTATTTACTCATGCCATTGTTCCGAGTTATTTCGAGTGAGTTAGAAACACGGTTAAGAGTGATATGCTTGAAAGATGGTTTCGAGTGGATCGGAAAATAATGAAAACTTAGATATGAGTTTCTTAAAGGCTTAGAATGACTTAGAATCAAAACTATAGAGAGATAGAGAGTTATACCTAAGTCTTCAATCTCCCCTTTTTGATGAAAAGTATTCCATACATAAGATAGAAACTAATCAATTTAGAGAGTTAAGTTTTCATTGTATGTTGATCGAAGCAAGAAAAATAATAAAGAGTATTGAACAACTAATCTTAGATCATATACAACTCGGAACATGCTTCTTGAAACAAATATATCAAAGTAAATAAGAAATCGCTCGTAAATAGATATGCTCGTAAATAAGGAAATGTTATTAAACAATTGAAGCAATTACACGTAAACTTAAACAAAGAAAGAAACAACTAAGGAAACTCCCCTAAACCAAACATCTCTATTTTCTATCTTTTCTCTCCCCTATGCATTTCGGTAAAAAAAAATAACAAACGAGAGGGAGGAAAGAACAATTAAGTACAAAAGATGTTGGACAAAATAAAACAAAGTTTGAAATCAAGAGGGAGGAGGAGCAATTTCGCAAGAAGTAGAAGAGCGAGGATTGCGCCTTCTCCCGTAGCCTTGAGTAGAGACAGACTTGGCGAAGGGGCAATAGAAGTGGTAGATCATGCGGTGGAATGACGCATCTGCGAGTCGAGGTAGATCTTCTTACGCTTCGAGGCCTCGGCAAATGTCGTTGTAGGTCTGTGTTTCGAGGTCGGGGCCTTAAGCGGCCTACATAACCAGCCTCTTCGAGGCGGATTAAGTGTGATCAAAAGAGATCACCTCGAGTTCTTTATTTCGCTTACCCTTAAATTGAACTGCTTCGACTTTCTTTTCTCCTTCTCCTTCGACTTCTCCTTGTTCTTCTTCTTCTTCTTCTTCGACTTCTTCGATTCGGACTCGGGAGGACTCGAAGGTTGTGCTCCTTCGAGTTCCGAGTCCTCTGTTGCCTTGGACCTTCTCTCTTGGAGGTGGCAGATTTCCTATTGTTGTTGCTTAATAACCTCCAATCATGGCCTAACTCTGCTCGATCCGAGTCCGAGCCCGGATTTAGTACTTGAGTCATTAGTGGCATGAAAGCTTGAAAGGCTCCTAGAGTTATTTGCAACTCTTTAGCCGGAGAGACAAGCCGAGTGGCCACCTTCGAAGAAGTTCAATAGAAGGGGCAAGCAAAGAAGTGGATAGTCCAAGCAGTAAGAAGTGGAACCTCAATACCAGTCTCGGTCTAAGGTGGAAGAGGAGGAGGAGGAGGAGCGAGTTCTAAGGAGTGAACCCATACACCGGATTGGATTTCCCGATATTTAAGGCCAACAAGTTCACCTTTGCCAAACACATACAACGAGCTCTAGGCGATTATTTGGGTAAGGAGGAAGTTCAACCTTAAACCGAGTGAAAATAGTCGAAAGAAGAGCTCCAAAGGGATAATGAGTCTTCTTCCGGTTAGATGGAACGAAGCAATCTGTTTCGAGGATAAAAGGGAAGAGGTCAACCTCATACCCTTCTAGAATGTCAAAAATAAGCTTAAGAACTTTGCTATTGGGGTTCTCTTTTGAGGGATAGTAGGAGAAGAAGGTTCTCATCGAATGAAGCACAAAAGTTTGGCTTCGAAGTCATCTAAGTCATAGAAAAGTTCTTTTCGGACTGAGGGATTTCTTTAGCGTACTTGTCAAAGAAGTCATCTGCGACTTCATTGAAGGGGATAGGATTAGAGTTAAGAAAGAGATACTTCACATCAAAGAGTTTGTGAAGTCGAGCAAGATTGATACGAATCACCTTGCCTTAGATGACAAAAGATATCACGTTATCTCTTGTCTGTCATGTGAGTATAGAACCGGGAATCTCGTGGAGGGTGTCGTGAAGGCCGGCGCCGGTCAAGCAATGACATCTCGTTGAAGTTCCTAGGGTTTTGTGGTTTAGATAACCTCTAGGAATAAAACGTTGCATTTTGGAAAATTGAGCTCGAAAACACGGCGGCGATCACAAATGGTGTCGTATGAACGTTTAGGGTTACGTGCCTCGCTTGGTCACTGAGTGAAAGAGTGAAATGATGCGTTTTGTCGAAATGAAGGTGACATGCGCTCGTCAAGCGACTTTCCATTTTTGAAAATTTTGGAAAGTTTTTATTTATGGCGAGTTTCTGTTTTGCGGATTTTATTTTTGGTGTGGGTTTGGGTTTCTGGTTGGGAGCCCGACCGGAGCTTGATCCGCTCGAAAGAAAATGGATTTGTGGGCCGGTTGAAACTAAAGAAAGCCTATTTTTGTGGTGCTAAGGGGTTTCTTGCGGTTTACTAGCTTTCGTTACGCCAATCGGACTCCGACCGTGATCCGAATCCGCAAATAGGACCGAGATTTCATCACCGGGCTAACAAAATGAATAAAGGAGAAAAGGGATGACACTTTTTAGGTGTCTACACATCTTGATTTTTCCCTTATCCTTTGGATCACTTGACTCCTCGATCCTTCTAGGGTCTACTTCTTGATCTTTTTCTAGTTGTTGGATTCGCTTCTTTTCTTTCTTTGTAGCTTTTCTTCTACGGTTTTCATCTTCTCTTTTGCTAGTATACCCCTCATATCTGCAAAGGTGGAGCAATGGGTAGACCTCTCCGTCTTTGTCACTCTCTAGCCCTCAACACCGTGCAAGTCACGGTTCCGATGATTAGTAGAACTTCCAATATTAGTAGAATTGTGAGATTTCTTTAGACCTTTCCTCTCTAAGCTTCCCTAACTAGAGTGACATGGTCCAATACTCCATCCAAGATTGTGCTCGGCTAGTGTTATTAGTAGGCCAAGGAGGAATGCAATCTATGTAAGGAATGTCTCATTAAATGATCGGGAAAAAAGTACGTATTCAAATGGAGCCTATCGGACGAGCATATGCATGCCGTCGGGTGTGTGTCACATATTGTGACACAAACCACCTTTTCATGCACCATGTAGTAGGCGGGTTTGCGATCAAGTCAAACCATCCACCCAATAGGAGTTCGGTCCTTAAGGTCCTCATGATGGGCTCGCTTGTAGAAGTACACGGGACGATACAAACTAATTTAGTAGGAGGGAGCACTAATTCAAGATGTTCCATGAGCCAAATCTGTAAAAGATAAGTAAAAAACGGCAGATCGATAAGAAACATGCAAAACCCAACCGAATCTAGTCACCGGCCCAACAGGTGCTAAATACAAAATTGAAAAATGAGCAAAAATGAAAAATCAACCCCAGCTTTGCTCACCGAGCAACTAAACCCATCTTTGGCATACAACTAGATCCTGCATAAGTCCGACACTCGAATGGATCTAGCCCACCATCATCGTCACCAAATCGAAAAAGGGAAGGGGAAAATTTTTACTTATAGTAACAAGTGGATCTGCTAGAAAATGGGTTCACATGAATCCGATCCAAGCATAGGATCGTCTCTGCTACTATCGGCGGCACCGGGGTGTCCCCTACCTCAATATGCTCTACCACGTTTAGTAGATATGTAGGACCTCAACCTCCAAGGCCTCGAACTAGCAAGTACGCCCCAATCATGCAAAGCACAATAGCTCTATGCTCATATGCTACGAACTAGCAAGTATGCCCCAATTATGCGAAGCACAATAGCTCTACGCTTGCATATGCCGGCTAATGTCCACCTATACATCAAACGAAAGTGCAGGCATAACCTAGATATTGTCAACCTCGTCACCCACTAGGATCCCTTCCGGATGCCATGTTCCGGAAGACGTAAGTAACACCGATCGACTTCTCACAGGACCTCCAAGCATTAGAGTTAACTTTTCTACAAGGGGACACGTCTCTTTGTCCCCAAACCTAAAGACATGCATCGTCGGGTCCCAATAGGTCGCTACGACCCTAAAGAGTTCCCAATAGATCCTAACCCGCCTACTGAGTTTCCAATGGATCCTAACTCGCCTACTCGCTAAACAAGGTCGGTTGATACCATGCCATATTGTATCGCTCTTCAACTCTCAACTCTTGCATCCATTAGACAAGGGCTCACACAGAAGTCATAGTTCTAGACGGGTGATTAGGATTACGAAATTTTTCTTAGGCATAGAGTTCTAACGTGTCTTTCACATTAGCCAACAGACATCTTTTTACGGCTAGTCCACTTATCAGAAAACCCTAGCCTCCTGTGATCGATTCTGGTCTCCTACTCCATCTTAATCTTTACTCTAATTTACCTAGGAAAGTGTGGACATGACCGTTGACCGGATTCGGCCCGACAGAATTGGGATTTACACCATGCTTCGTTTTGAACTTCATCTTCTGGTTTCCTTCGTGACCCAAATTTTTTATTACCGTCCCACTACTCAGACCTTTACGCTCTACTTACACATTTTCATTCCCTTTTATTTATTTTTCTTTTGGCGAGAGCGGGGGCTAAAAGTTCACTTTATTTTGTCATTTTTTTTGTATTATTTCACATAACATAATTAACAAATTGCATATGCTTATAATAGTGCATTCATTTCCTTCGCATTAGTTGAAAATCCTAAAAATAACATTACAAAATACAAAGCACTGTACACGAATTGTTTAATCATCATCATCCATGAAGTCATCATCAGGAAGGCAACCAACATCGCCGCCTCCAAAAAAATGATAGCTCATGTTATCAATAGAGGAAGTCGAAGCTCACCTATCCTCTGACACTTGAGAAGAGCTAGACCAAGGCAACCATGAAGAACGTGGGGCCTCGTAATAAGACCCACTAAAGAAGAGCTATACAGGTAGGTGGGCATACACAGAGGGATGGAGGGATATCAAAGCTGCTAAAGATGAGCTATTCAGGTGGACTCGCTAAAAGAACGTGGGGGTTCGTAATAAGACCCATTGGTCCCTATCTCAGTGGTACCCAAGTGCACATCCACATATCAAAGGAGGGATACCAAAGCCCAGACCTAGAGGTCTGGGATCCCAACCATCAGAAGCAACATCAGAAGCAAATAAAAAATCAGAACATGGGGGTTCGTAATAAGACCCGCTAGTCCCTATCTCAGTGGTACCCAAGTGCACATCCACGTATCAGAGGAGGGATACCAAAGCCCAGACCTAGAGGTCCAGGACCCCAACCATCAGAAGCTGAAAAATCACCTCCTCCCAGGTTCACGTGTGGAAAGGGTGAGGTTAGCAAACTCGGCCAACCTCATTTCAGCTATAGCTATGTACATTTGGAAATTTAATTATTCCTTGAAATTATCAGAAGACCGTTACTTTCCAACTCTTGAAATAGGGTACCAAAATTATACCAGGTAAAAGAGATAGAATTCCCAGGGGCAGCCAAGTTAGTGTTAAGGTCACGTAAAAGAGATTGAGTTCCCAACAACTAAGTCAGTGCCAAGATCCCCCTCCCCCCGTTTAGCAATAACTGAGCCACCTGGTTGAGTTTTCCAATATGCAATGTTTATGATTGAATCCCAGCACTACAATTGTAGAAGAATATCAGTACAAGTTCTGTCAATTGGCTTCTAATAACCATTTCCTCATATCAGATAGCAAAGATGCTTGACAAAACCATTTGTATCAGAGTTTCAAAGTTTTGACAAACTCCAAACTGCCCTATTCCACAACACTAGAAAGAAGTGTTTGACAAGAATTCTGCTCAGAACATTTTGCAAAGTGGGATTTCTCCACAGTCTATTTATGCAGGAATGCGATTAAAAATAGGTTACACTACTCAAAATACTCTACAATAATGCATTAGCAAGATGATTACAAACATAATCTATGCCAACCAATCCTAGATACATGGAGTGAATGAGAGCTATTAAGGCATTACCAGATTTCAAGAAGATCCCATATCTTCTATCATTTACTTTCAAACGGCTCAAAACAAAGGGAGGCAGAGAAAACTGTCAATATGCAAAAATGACGAGGAAGGAGAAGTGAAAAGCAGCGACATCCTATATCAGGCTCAAAATATTTACTTCCACACTGCTAACGAAATCCCCTTCTCCTATCAGGCTCCCTGTCCCTTACGCTTTCCAACTTGCATCATTATCAATAAAAAGGACAAAAAAAAAAAAAAAAACCGCTTTCCTGACCAATTATAAGAGGAAAATATCATGGCAGTTACTTAAAAATGGACTGTTTCCACAACCTAAAAGCAAATACAGCTATTACTCTCAATCATACAAACTCTACAAAGAATTGAAGAGAAAAAGATAAAGAAAAATACGCTACATATGCAACCGGCAAGACACCTTCAGCAACAAGAAGCAAGACTCCCAGATATGCCGGCATCTAGTACATGAGATTCCTAGAAAGTGTGTCAATGGCACTCTTTATTGCATTTCCAAACTAATATTTATTTATGATAACCCAGTGAGGAAATAGACAATAAAAGTAGGTATTTGAAAACAGAAACATCCCACAGTTTTCAAAATGATTGTTACACCCTCCGTCCCACAATGATGATCCATCTTAGAATGAAGAGTCTCATTTATATCTCACAAAAAATGAGCTCTTAATTCTAAGGTAGACTATCATATTGGAAGGAGGGAGTATTTCCCAACTCCTAAAATAGGTTACCAAGAGCATAGCAGCTAATAGAGATTGTCTTCCAAAAGGGCAGCAATAAGTGAAAAGTTCCTCTATAAACAACAGGACCACCCAGCTTACTTTGCTGGTAGTCATCTTTGCTGATTGTTGGTGCAATTCAGTTGCACACAGAGATATGTACATGTTCTTTTTTTCTTCTTTTTTATTTTTTTTTTGGGGGGGCTAGTCAACCAAATAGCCTTTGTGAATGACAACTTCATTGACCTTTATAAGCACCAATAGAAAGACGAGTTTGAAACGAATTCCCACAAGAGCATTTTGGAGAATGAGATTTTCTGCAAGTCAATTTAAGCAGGAAAAGCACTGGAATATGATTCACATTCGAAAACACTGCACATGAATGCATCAGCAATCTGAGGAAAAGCAAAATCTGTGCTGAAGGATCCAAGATTCAAAGAAAACTTATAATGCATTACCAAATAGCTAGAAGCTCGGATTTCTGTTCATTCACTGTTAAGCACCTTCACAAACAGGGAGGTAAAGAAAGCTGTCAGATACAAAAGAAACACTGAGACCTTGTCATCACGCCTCATTGGCACTGTACTGGATACTGCTTATTAACATCCATCGCTAAGACTCCCCACCTTAGCTCCTGCCAACTTCTGTCCTCATCGACTCGAAGGAAGGAAATTAAGGCTTCCATGACCAGTCATAAGAGGACAAAAAAGGAATATCCTGGAATTTCCTTAAAGATAATTGATTGCTTCTATAACCTAAAAGCAGATGCAGAGTTCCTCTCATCCATGCAAACTCCACAACAGGTTGAAAAGGTAAAGGAAAGAAAAAACTCCTATGTGCAATCAGCATAACACTATCACCAACTGGAAGCAAACAGTCACAAGGTGGAAATAAGCTGGGCCAACTTGTAGGGGGCTCATACTAGCTCAGTGGGTAACTATAAAAGCTAAAGCATGAAAGCTCAAGAAGAACTAGTGGGCCCGTGAGCATTAGAAAAGCCTCACAAATAATATGTAAAGAACACAAAAGAAATTACATGAATATTCTTAACCTGATCCCATCTCAAAAGCTAAACTATGCTCACTGAAAAAGTTAGAAACCTGTTCATCCCTAAATCATCCCTTTCTACATCACTCTCCTAAGCTTAAAGCCACCCATCATATTGATAGTCATCACCTACTTTCAAGTTCACCTACCTCTGTCTCATCCTTAACATTCAACTGGTTTTGTTGTCATAAGAAGGTTTAGATGCATATTCTTACCATCTCATGACCTATGTTCACGCATACATATTTTTGCCCATATTTGGTTTCCATTTTGATTATTTGATCTCAAGAACTAAAAGAAAATGGAAATTCTTGACTTGCAAAGATTCACAATGTTAGTTAAGCTGCGCCTCAAGCCCAAATTTCAGGTTTGGGGAAAATCATTACTTATAATTATAAAGAGTAAAATAACCAAGAAAGATAAAGATTTACAAGCACTATAACATAGCCATTGCATGAATGTATATAGGAAATTATTGAACTGATAAGGAAACCAGGTATTTCAAACTGTAAAATATTTCCGACTCTACCAATTAAAAATAGCAAAGCAAAATCTATACAAAGAGCTCAACAGAGAACCTTCATGCCATGTCCATCCATCACCAAGTAAAACTGGTGCTAATATTAGAATACTAACAAAATAAAGAAAAAGGTGCAAGCAATTCTCAGTCAATCCCATTATTTTCTGACCCGGAAAACTTGTATTAGAGGTTCAGAAAGTTCGTAGAAGTGATAGCAAAAATGAAATTTAAGGGGAGCATAAGGTTAGGGACAAACAAAACTCCATTGAAAGCTTTCATAATTAGCTTTCTTTCCATATGTATATGTCATCAATCTGTCTACAGGACATCTTATCTTAAAATAAACTTTGCAACTCTTCCAAAACCCACTCTACTGTTCAAATAATGCAATGAGGTTTAGAACATCAACAACTTTGTGGATGTCTGAACAACAAAGGGCTCCATTAACAATCGAGTCAAGAAGTAAAAAACAACCCCTAGAGTAATAGAAATGGGCAAAGCAGGCAAAGCACGGCGGCAGACCGACAACAAAATGAGGGTGCAAGCAAGCCCTGATATAATGGCAAGGTAACAAGCATATACAGTCATAAGATCATACATTGCAGCTCTACCCACAAGCACGCTATAGAAAACAAAATCGCCGAGTCCAAGCTTAATACCTCTAGTCATGTCATTCTCCTGCTCGTTCTCCTCATCCCTCTCTTCCCCACCTCCTCCTCTTCCTCCTCTTTCAAGCATCTCAGCAAGAGTAGGCCCCTCTTCCTCAACCACATCAATCTCTCTTGAATTCGGCACCAGTGGCGACATTTCCCCTCTGCCCATTTCATCAATCTCATCAATGCAAACAATCTCAGTATCAACAGCATCAACACTAACTTCCCTGTTTTGGGATTGCCTACCATTTCCGGACAAATTCTGAAGCTCAACGGACCCATTATCAGAAACTCCACCAACTAAAATCCCCAAACCGCCCCTAGAACGCCCTGAGACAGTAGGCCTAGCCTCATATACCAATGCCGGAAGATCATCATCCCTAGACTGAGACAACTCCACAAGAATCTTCAAGGGTCCGCCAGGGGCCAAAACAGCCACCAAATCATACACTGCAAGCGCCACAAGTAAAACCCATGTCGTCCATTCGGGCAATTGGGTGAACCACGCGGCAGTAATGATCCCCAAAGCGACAGTGTAACACTGTGTGATTATTATAGGCACCCCTTTTCCGAAGACAGAGACGACCCCCAAAGCAGAGAAGTTGAGAAGAGAGAGGACGAAGGTGGGGGCATCGAGGGGAGAGAGAAATGGCGGACTAGAGAGAGAAAGATAGCACCGCCCATGGTGGCCAGGATGAGAAAAGCGGAGAAGCGCATGTAGTTCTTGAGGAAATTGGTGAATTTGTAGTAGTAGAGAAGGACGAGGAGGAAGGTGACGACGGCGACGAGGAGGATGAAGACGGCGGCGTTGAGGAAGGCGCCTTCGAGCTTCTGAGCGGGGGAATCGGCGGGGTTTTCGGAGTAGACAAGGTTGGCGGCGGTGATTATGGGGGTTGTGGGGGAAGGGGAAATGGGGGAGAGAGAAGGAGGAGGAGAGAGAGTGGAGACCAGAAGGACGACTAAGAGCATACAGATTGAGACTGGCGACATTACGCCGATCAGCTCAGTGCCGATGAATTCAAGTATGCTTCCCTCCATTTTTGGGATTAGGAAAGAGAGATATGGGGTGGAGAGAGAGGATCGGATCAGGGGCCGCCATCGGAGGAGCTTCGAAAGAAGGGAGGGAGATAGGAGAGAGAGGAATTCTGACCGTATCAACAAAACTCACCTTTGCCGAATTTGGTTTACTCTGAAGGACACACCGAAGGGAAAATGTGCAGTTGCCGGTCAATACAATTTCGAAAAAATTTTGGATTTTTTTTGGAAGATTTACGGTTAGGTACCCTTCAATTTGTAATTACATTTTTATAACCATTTTTGAAGTCAGGTGTCTTTCTCTTATTCTCAATGTCAGCGCCCTCTCTCTCTCTATCTCTGTCAGGCTCCCCTTCCTCTCTTCTCCCTGCTCTGCCAGACTCTCTCTCTCTCTTCACCTCCTCTCTCTTACATATATTTTTGTTTTTTATTAAAAATTAAAATAATTTTATATTTTAAAATAAAAATTATTTTACATTTTAAAATTGATTTTTATTTTTAAAGTACTATTATGTGTTTTTTTATTATAAATAAATAAATTTATTTTTCACACAAAAATAAATTTTTAAATCTAATTTTAAATAAAATTTAAATTTTAAGTTTATTATTATGAAATTTAAAATTTTCAGTTTTAATTTTTTTATTTCAATTAAAATTATTTTAACTGAAAAAATATAAAAATATTATTTAAATCCTAAACCATAATTACTCAACTTAAAATATTAAATTAATAAACCTAAAGATGAATTGTCATTCATGATTAATCATGATGTTTAATTTCTATGTTATCTAAGATGAATGTTTATACTTAATTTTATTCATTTAATATTTAGGGTTGAGTAATTAAGGTTTAGGATTTAAATAAAATATTTTATATTTTTTAATCAAAATAATTTTAATTAAAATAAGAAAAATTAAAATTTTAAATTTTAAATTTTATAATAATAAATTAAAATTATATTTTTACTTAAAATTAGATGATAAAAATAAATAGATTTTTGTGCTAAAATAAATTACTTTATTTATAATAAAATAATGTATAATTATACTAAAATAAAGAAAAATAAATAACAAGAGTAAAATTTAAAATGTGAAATTATTTCTTTATTAAAAAACTTCTTAAAATTTAACTAGTAATATAAATCCCTATTTTTTTAATGAAAATAAAATATTGTAGGTGAACCTTGAGACCAAGACAAAGTTGTTCTCGCCGGGAGAATCCCATCGTCAAGGCTTTCCATCCTGTATTTAGACGACAAAAGATCGACTACATTTTATCTAAAGAAAAAGGTATAAATATTTTTAAAAAATAATATATTTTAAAAATAAAATAAATTATTATTTATTAAAAAATATTCTAAAGGAAGGTAGGAGGGATAGAGAGAGAAGAGAGAGAGAGAAAGGTTGAAAGATGAGAGAGAGAGAGAGTGGCTGACAGAGGAGAGAGAGAGGGGGAGAGAGAGAAGCTGATAGAGGAAAGAGAGAGAGAGATAAAGAAAGGGATAAAATTGTCTTTTTATATCTTAGGATGACTAAAGTATAATTATAAATTCCAAATCATGACCTAAGGGCAAATTTTTCTATTTTTTTATAGAAACTTTTTAGGAATTATTACCACCTTATAAAAATTTGTACTTACAATTGGCATCTATTATTTAAAACACCCTCGATTCATGGGGATAGTTGTAAGTCGCTTGGAAAATGAGTGGGACCAGCATGACCACGAGTAAGGTAGTTTCTAGGCTGACTAGATCAAGAAAGATATGTAAGGACCGGGCTTTTGGAAAAGGCGAGGATAAGCGTAGTATGGTTCAACAGACAACAGGAGAAACTTACAGAGATTATTGAAGAGTTAGGGAAGGTGAGACTCAATTCATCCTTGAGAGCTAAATATTAGTCAACACGGACGCACTTACATAATGCCCTAGATGCTGAGGAGTAGTGGAAGCAACGTGCAAATATTAAGTGTATCAAGGATGGAGATGTTAATTCTCATTGCTTTTTCAAAAGTTTTAAGATTCGAAAAGTGATCTATAAAATAAACGGATTGCGGAATGAAAAAGGAACGTTGAAAACGAACACGGGGTAAGTTCGAAGGATTGCAACTCAAGTACTTCGGAGATTTATTTCATTACTCATAGTCTATTGAAGAGAGGAAAAATTGTATTCAAAGATGTCTATAGGTTTTTAATAGGCAAATTGCAGTGCAACATATCTCCATGGTGGATGCAGATTTTACAGCAGAGGAAGTCACGAGGGCGGTGTTTTATATTGGACCTTAGAAATCTCTCGGACCAAATGGAATAGGGGTGTTTTTCAAAGACTGTGGCATATAGTAGGAGACCTAGTGAGTTTGACAACTCTTCGATCTCTCGAACTTAGGGAATTTGATGAGCAAAACAAATCTTACTCAAATTGTTCTCATCCTTAAGAAGGAAAGTCCGGATAAGATGAAGGGTTTTTGGCCTATTAGTCTTTGCAATGTGATTTATAAGTACCTATCGAAATGCTTGGTCAACGAGGCTAAGAGAGGCATTGAAAGATATCATTGGATCTGTACTGGAATGCTTATGTTCCGAGGAGGAATATAAGGAATAGTTGTTTGTTGGTGCATGATTTGATTTCTTTTATCAACGAGATTGAAGGTTTGCTCGGGGAGAGACTAAGTCACCCTAGAGGGGGTGAATAGGGTGGTGGAAGATTTTTTTCTTCAAATCAAACTCTTTTGAACAAAGTGCGGACGGATGCGGATTCCGAGTCTATATTGAGGTCGGAAAAGTATGAACTCGGAATACGAGAGAAGAGTAAAAAGCATATTAAGCTGAAACTTTGAGTCCGTCCGAGTCTAGAATGTACTCGAAAGTGAAGACACGAAAGTACGTGGAAACCCTCCCGGGGCAGAAAACCACGGACCGTGCTAATCCAAGCACGAAGTCAAATCCACTATTTTGAGTCCACAAAATACGATAGATCGATCGAACCCCGAGTTGCTCCCTTAGACAACTCTTTACAAGTTTTCCTAAACTAAGAAATTCCCTTATCCGATCTAGTACTTCCTACTTGAGATAACCCTTACAACTGGGGACAACCGAGTCGAGTTAACCCTTATAGCTTAGTCAAGGGACCTTACTTAGAGAGTAAGAAAGAGAGTGTTTGTAACTAAGTACAAGACCTTACAACTCATAATATAATGAATTACGAGTGAGAGTTGTAAGTAGAAGATTGAGAATGAATACAAAGACCTTTGAACAAGTGTGTGTATTAACAATAGTTTCGACAATTTTCAAGTCTTGAGAGTTGGCTTCCTTTTATAGATGACTAAGCAGCTTAGCCGTTGTGTCCATCTTCCGACCGGAAGTTCCTTTATGACCGTTGGGTAGGATTTTCCGAGTCACTCGGAAAATACCCGTTGATATGTGAATGTTATACAACGGCTCTTGTCTTCCTTGGAAGTGCTTAAAACCACCGGCGGTGTCTTCAAAAGTAAGGTGGAAACCACCGTTGAGCTTAGTGTTGCGATTTCCATTTCGGAAATGCAGACAACCCCGACACAATGTCCGAGGCAAGGTCGGAGGTGGAAAAAGCCTTGTCTCATCGGTGATTTGACGTTTTGAAGCCGGTTACTTTTGTATTTCAAATATAGGATAGCCTCATTTGAATCACCTACAAAAGTAAATCAATTTGGTTTTCAAAGTATAAAATACTTTGGTCCAAGATTAGACACGAGATAATGAAATAATTAAGGTAATTAATTTACTAATTATCTCGAGTCGGAAAAGGAATGGAATTTTCGAGTCTAATATTCATGAGACTCAAAATTCCATCCGAGTCGATCTAAAAGTGAATCAAGTTAAATATGAAATAACAGAGTAAACAGACTTGATCTAGACCGAGCATAATTCAAACCGAAATACCGAGTTAGAGCGCGAAAAGATAGTGTTTGAATCATGCGATATGTCCGAGTGTTAAGTGACTCGAAATGAGTGAATCAAGCAGAGATGATTTCGAGTCACACGGAGTCATGCATAAATGCGTGAGATAAATCCTATAATACTTAGAACAAGTACCATATCACTCGGAAAAGTTTCTAAAACACAAGGAATGACTTGGAATCAAAACTTTATAAGTAAGAAAGTCTTATACCTGATTCCCTAGATAGAACTCGTAAAGGTGAGATGTAAAGTCCGAGTCTTCAATCTCCCCTTTTTAATGAAAGACATTCCATACTTAAGCAGAAACTTTGTTTGTGATAAAGTATTGAGTCCGTAGGCTCGCTCGTAAAAGAAACTTAAATTCTCATAGATATCGGAGCAAGAAAGAGATCTAGAATAATACTTGTTAATGATGCTAAGCAATAAGACATATTAGATGGAACACTCGAAATGCCTGCATTTATCATTGTACTCGAATTGGAACAAAATGCATAATTTCATTAAATTTGAAAGAAATATGTACGAGTGAGAGAGAGAAGCTCCCCCTAGACAAGAAGATCCCCCTAGACAAGACAACAACTTTTCCAATTATTCTCCCCTTGCCTTTCAAAGAAAAACAAAAAAATGGGAAGAATACAAGAAATACGGGTTTGATGTCCGGGCAAAAAAATTAAAATGTAAATATCGAAGAAGAAATTAAGAGGGGGTGGAGTTGTCGGAGTGGAAGAAGAAGGACGAGCGGAGCGCCGACGCCGATATGATCTTGACGATGTGCTTAAGCGCAGCGGAGGGAGGACAAGGATCTCCGGCATAGGCTCGGTTCGAGTGGTCGACCCGAACGAGGAGATCCGGAGGTTCGTCCTCTTGTAGCTCGGCAGCTGGAGGGGATTACTCAGGCTGACTCGTTGCTGAGTGTCCTTGTGCGGCCAGGTCTTCCGACTCACTTAGGCTGGCATGTCCGAGCTGAGTACTTCCAGTTGAGCTTGAGGAGCACTTGTTCCCTCAGCTGATGCTCCTTGTTGTTCCTTTTGTTCCTCCCCTTGGCCGAAAAGAGCTGCCTCGCCCGCGAGCTCTTTGGCTTCGCTTCTTCTTGATCTTCTTCGTCCTCTTATCCTCTCGTGGGAGGAGGACTTGGCGAGGCTCGAGGACTCTTCGGATGTGTTGGAGTCGCCTTGGTCCCGAGCTGCCTTTGACCGTCTCACCTGGAGGAGCTCTATCGGCTCCTTCTACTCCTTCACTAGAGCCTTCATCTCAATAAGCGAGTTCTGCTCGCTCTCGGATTTGAGACTCGGGTCGTTTTTGGTTGATGGTCATAGATTGATAAACAGATCTTAAGTGACCGGAGTATGTCCTTGAATTCCAAGGACACAGAGCTGATTTTGTCCATGAAGACGGAGGACAAAATAGAAGAGAGAGATTTAGAGGCACTCGAGGTGGAAGCACCACCAGGTGGGGCAGGAAGAGAAAAGGGGTTTCTTTCGAGTCCGAGAGTGCCTCGGCTCCGAGTTATGAACCCGGACACCGGGTTCATTTTCCCGGTATCCGTACCCCTAAGGTTCCTTTTTGCCTACAACTATGGCAGCCTCGAAACTGCGGTTAGATCCGAGGGAAGAGGAACTTTGAATTGTTTAAATACAAGGGTAAGAAGAGCACCAAAAGGAAGAGGGGTGTTCTTCTTGTTTTGGAGTTGAGCTGGCACAGCTGCCATTTGCTCGATGATGGAGGGGAAGAGGTCTACTTCGTAGCCGTCAAGAATGTCAAAGAGAGCTTTGAGGTGCTTGGAGTTGGGGTTCTCCTTACTAGAGTGCTTGAGAGAAAAAGGTTCTCATCAGGAAGAAGCACGAAGACGTGCTTCGACTTTAGCCGAGTCACGGAAAAATTCTTGCGTGACCCGGGGAACTCTTTGGCATACTTTTCAAAAAGTCGTCAACGACCTCGGTGAAAGGAATTGGATTGCTGTTCAAGAAGAGAGAAGTGACCTTGAACAGACAATGAAGAAGAGAGGTGTTTATATGAACTGTGATGTTCGAACCCCGGAGATTAGGACATCCTCGGAGCTGGTGAGATGAGTGTAAAACTAGATACGAGTTCGGGGTAGATGAACTCACTGAAACAAAGAAAATTATAAACCCCGAGTTGTTTGGATGTGGGGCAACCACGAGAATTTGGTGGTTGGGAAGAATTTATCATCCAAGCACAAGATGTTGGGTGACAATAGGCTTAGAAGATGAAGAGCCTTCTTGGCTTTTGGTTCGGGGTTTCTTTGTGGCGAGCCAAGAAAGTCGGGGTGAGAGCCTCTTTTAGTCATTTTTAAGAGAAAAGAGAGAGTAGAAAAGCTAGAGAAGAATGAGAAGAGAAGAACTCGTAGAGAATAAAAAAGAAAAGAGTAGAAGAACGAGTTGAGAGCAAGTGAGCTTACTTGAGACGATCTTCACGAAGCTTGAAAGTACTTGGAGTTGCTTGTAGTACGGAGAGCTTGTTCACGAAGAGTTGAGTTTGAGAGAGAGTAGAAATATTGCGCGAGAGTCAAAGTAGAGAAATGAAGGAGAGTAGGCGCTATTTATAATAAATAATCGTCCTTCAATATCCGTTCGACTCAACTTCCTCGGCGGTCACCTCGGACCGGTGTGACGGTTCTCTTCTCAACGGTTAGAATTCCAGCGGTTTGTCTTCCAACGGCTAGTTGTCCGATCACAGCGCACGAGAGAGAAATAGAAAGAGAAAAATTTTGAAAACAAATTCCAAAATTCTCCACTTATCTAGAGATGATTTTAGAAGATTGATGCCCATTTTTCTCAACGCTTGAGTTTAACTCAGCTTCGGTTTCGAGTAACTCGAAACCGGAAGCAAAAAATAATAACTACCGGCTCAGTATCACTAAGTCAACTCGAACCGATGGTTACTAAAGAATTCTAAACACTCAACACATAATCATGCAAAGAAATTTTCACATAGAAACCACATAATTATTCATTTAACATACCAAGCTCATTTCTAATAAAATAAAATCGATCCTCACCAAGAGGCTTGGTAAAGATATCAGCTAATTGAAGATTAGTAGGAATGAATTCAAGTTCAATATCACCTTTCACAGAATGGTCTCTTAAGAAATGATACCTGACCTTAATATGTTTTGTCTTTGAGTGCTTGAACTGGATTTTTGGTGATGCTAATTGCATTCGATTGTCGCACTTGATTGGAACCGATTTGAAAGTAAGTCCAAGATCTCTCAAGTGTTGCTTTATCCATAAAATCTGAGCACAGCATCCTCCAGCTGCAATATGCTCAGCCTCGGCAGTTGATAGAGCTACCGAGTTTTGCTTCTTTGAGTGCCAAGATATTAGGGATTGACCTAGAAATTGGCAAGCTCCTGAAGTGCTCTTTCTATCAACTTTGTATCCAGCGTAATCGATATCGAGTATCCGGTGAGAGTCGGTTACGAGTCTCTTGAGTACCACAAACCTAAATTCCGAGTCCCTGCAAGATATCTAAATATTCTCTTCACCGCAGGTGAGATGTGGTTCTTTTGGATTAGCTTGAAATCTTGCACATAGACAGACACTAAAAATTATGTCCGGTCGACTTGACATAAGATACAGCAAAGATCCAATCATACTTCGATAGAGTTTCGATCTATTGCTTTACCTTTCTCGTCCGAGTCAAGTTTTATACTCGCTACTCATAGGTGTAGCTGCGTGCTTTGCATCTTGGAGATTATATTTTTCAGCAGACTCCTTGGTGTACTTTGATTGATGGACATAGATTCCATCTTTGTCTTGCTTGATTTGTAAACCAAGGAAGAAATTGAGTTCTCCCATCATACTCATTTGAAATTCCCGACTTATTAACTCGGAAAAGTCTCGACATAGAATTTCATTAGTAGCTCCAAAAATTATGTCATCAACATAAATCCGAACAATAAGGAAATCTTTCCCTTTGGTTTTTATAAAGAGAGTTTTGTCGATCCGACCTCTTCTAAAATCATTTTGAACGAAGAAATTGCTCGGTCTTTCGTACCAAGCTCCGGGAGCTTGTTTAAGACCATAAAGAGCTTTTTGAAGTTTGAAAACATAATTTGGAAATTCTGAGTTTTCAAACCCGGGAGGTCTGCTCAACATAGACTTCCTCTTCAATAAAACCATTGAGAAAGGCACACTTAACATCCATTTGATATAACTTGATGTTCATGCTAGATGCAAATGCCAACAAGATTCTAATGGCTTCAATTCGGCAAAAGTTACAAAGGTTTCCCCACAATTAATCCCTTCTTCTTGATTGTAACCTTGAGCCACAAGTCCGGCCTTGTTTCGACTACCAACCCACCTTCATCCAGTTTGTTCTTGAAAACCTGTTTGGTTCCTATGACTGGGTGGTCGAAGGTCGTTTGGTCGAGTCCGGACTTGGTTTCTTTCGAATTGATTGAGTTCCTCTTGCATGGCCTCTACCCATTCAAGTTCATTTAGGGCCTCTAGTGCATTTTTAGGTTCGAGTTAATGAAATGAATGCGGTGAATGCACATAGATTCGAAGAGAGGAACGAGTTCTTACCCCACTTGTTGATATCGGATAATATGTTTTCTAGTGGATGACTAGAAGCATACTTGAATGCTCTACCTGTTCTCCGATTTACAAGATCCGTAGGCTGAATTGCTTGATCTTCATAAGCTTGTTCTAAGTGATTAGTTTGCTCTTCGACGATTCCGAATGGATCCTTGAGTTGTTTCACTCTAAGTCACTTCGTTACGAGTGACTTCATTCACGAGCAGGTTGAATTTGAGTCTTTCTAGACTCGGTCTTATCATCATCTTCTCTGCTGAGTTTTAGATCCGAGAATGATGATTCACTTGGTTTTTCCTGTTCAAGCTCATCAAACACAACGTGGATACTTTCTTCCACTTTGTCGGTTCTCTTATTAAAAATGCGATAAGCTTTACTATGAGATGAATAACCTAGAAAAATACCTTCATCCGACCGAGCATCCAACTTGGTTAGGTGATCTTTACCATTGTTGTGAACGAAACATTTGCATCCAAAAGGCTCGAAATAGGAAATATTGGGTTTCTTCCCTTTGTAGATCTCATATGGTGTTTTCTTCGATATGGGTCCGATGAGGCATCTGTTCAAAGTGTAGTTGGTCTGTGTTGATCGCCTCAGCCTAGAAATAGTAAGGTAGATTGTGCTCAATCATCATGGTCCTAGCTATTTCTTCAAAAGTTCTGTTCTTTCTCTCCACTACTCCATTCTGTTGAGGAGTTCTTGGTGCTGAGAAGTTGTGAGAGATTCATTTAGAGTAGTAATTCTACTAAAAAATCTCGTTGGATTTTCATTTTTAGAAAGGCTCAATTCGAAGTAGCTGTGCTATACCCAAGTTCATGGAAACATATAGAAAAAAGAACTATCTCTTAGAAGATGTCATGAATAATGTCGGGTTTGGTTTCCTCTTTACCGCCTTACCCAAGTTCATGGAAACATATAGAAAAAGGAACTATCTCTTAGAAGATGTCATGAATAATGTCGGGTTTGGTTTCCTCTTTACCACCTTATATCATTTGTGTGATAAGAAAGAACGGGATTCCATTAGGGCTATTAGTGAGCGCTTTTGGGATGCCACTAACACTTTCCATCATTCTTTCAGGGAAATTACCATTACGCCTTTTAATTTTGCCATTTTATTGGATTTGGGCTTCTCGGGGAGCCTCTAGTCTAAGATCGGAGCTTGTACAAAGATCATGACTATCTACGTCACCTCTTCGGTCCCGTGGCTAGTAGGTTTCCTTGGGAAAATTTCTTCAAATACACCATTCTTTTTAAGGCTTTGGAGGATGTTGGGTTTTGGGCTCGACACACTCCTCAACAACGAAGTCCGAGTTTGCTTGCTCTCTTGTTAAGCATGGTACTTTTTTCCGACCAAGCTACGAAGGTTCATGTTCACTATTTGGTGAACTTAGTGGACCTTGATAGGATTAAGGAGCTTAATTGGGGTGCACCCGCATAAACGTGCCTTATAAGGGGTCTTCATGCCGGTGTGAGGCATACTAAGCCTCGAGATGGTCTTGGCAAACTATCTTCCACTATGTGGCTTCGGAATATCATTGAGGTATGCTCTATTTCTTTACTTATTTCTTATATATTTTTATCTTGCGTGGATAAAAATCTCACTTGTTTTGCAAATATTGTAGCCGTGGTTGTATGAATATTTCCTGCACCTTTCACCCGACTCTACAAATTACCCTACATTTCGACTTGGTATCATGGGCAAACATCTATCTTCGACAATCCAAAGCCCATCACATAGGCTTCTTATGGTCCACTGTCAACCGTCCGGCATCGGTATGTCGTTTTTAAGCTCTTAAATTTGCCTCAAAATATGCCTAGAAAAATCTTCTTCATCGCATCTTGTTTACCATGGCCACGACTTGTGGTGGGCCGGTGGGATAGGCCGTGGTGCCCGATTCCGGCCCCAGGCGGGTGTTTGGCCACTTAATTTTTGTCGTTTTTGCTTTTGCTTGCTTATCTCTTTATAAATCCTCTATGTACATGCCCATTTCCATCCTTTGGCCTAACTTCAACTCCCTCCAAGTGTGGACATTGTATGGGGGTTGAGTGAAAGGATGATGGTATTTGAGGGTCCTTTCGGGTTTTGCTTGTACCTTGGCGAGAGAGTTATGCCTCAAATCCGCTTTAATACATGGCCTCTGTTTGTTCCTTACGATCCACCTCGGATCATGTTGTACTTTAGCTCCTTTTCTCAACAAGAGCAAGAAGAAGCACCCACTGGGTATCCCTATACCCAGCTTGTAAATTTGTATACGTCCTATTCATATCATTTGGGAGGGATTATGATATGGCTGGTGAGCCTCCATCTCTTTCTCTTTTGTGTAGTTTAATTTCTTGCATGGAAATTAACTTCTTCTTTTGTAGCTTCTTCCGGAGGATATCCATATTTTAACTCTCGATGTGGATGTTTCTCAACCTAGGGAATCTCCTCATTATATAAGAATTCCTGAACTTTCAACAGAGGAGTGTATGGGTCATCCCTTTCTTAGAAATTGGCAAGGGGTAAGAGTTTTATGCTCTTTTACTTTTAGTTGTATGCTAAAAGTATTTAACACCATTAAATCTTGTAGTATGACCGGGAGCACCCTCGAACCATATCCCTCGGATTCCAATCCTGCCGTAGGGGTATCGGAGACTTATTCACCGGGAGGACTTTCGAAACCTTCCGGATGAGACTTTTTAATCCTCCCTTAGGGGCATGGAAATTTGTATACGTCCTATGCATATCATTTGGGACCTAACTTTATTGGGCTTTAAGTAGATGGGCTAATTGCTCCATTATTTTTGTTAAGGCATCGATCTAGACCGTCTTCATCGAGAGGCCTCCTTGGTGGCCTAGGGGTCCTAGCACATTCATCTTGCCAACAAGCACGCTCTCGGTACTACATCTAGAGCGGGTACTTCCAAGCGCTCTTCACGGTGTTGTAGGAACCACAGCGAGAAAACCCGACCGAGCTTCCCCACGTACCTTTAGCGTAAGGGTTTTTGAAAATGGGTTTGGAAATGAATTAGGATTTTGAAAGATGAATTTTAGAATGTGGGGACGAACCTTTTATTAAGATTATCGAATTTTATTAAGTTAAATTGATTCCGTTTTATTGATGATTTTATTTTGGCAATTATTTTCAAAATTCCTAGGATGTTGTTTCTTAACCGAACAAGATAACAAAAGATCAAAGATTCACATATGTTGTAAGGCTTTAGGGTTGGATTCGTGTAAAAACACCAATCCGGACCGAAGCTAGGACCACTAACCACCGGATGTTGGCCGAAGCCAGCACTGACTATCGAGGCACTCGACCGGGGTCGGATCGAAGAAATCGATCGCAGCTTTTGGCCCGGCAAGCGGATCTCGCAAACCCAACTTCTTTTATCTCGTAGTTAGAAAAGCCGAGATGCAATTTTTGAGTAAAAATAAAGCAAAAGAAGGAGTTGCCAGTTGTAGGAACCACGACCTGCAGGGCCCACACCGAGACCCGTGTCGAGCTTCCCCACAATTTCCCTTTTGGCATTAGGGTTTTTAGAAAGCTAGAAAGAACGATTTTAGGGTTTTTGAAGATGCATTTTAAAAAGTGGAGATGAGCCTTTTATCAAGATTTTTCGAGTTTTATTAAATCCGATTAGTCAAAGTTTGAATGACGGTTTTATTAATTATTTTATTTTAGAAATTATTTCCAGAATTTTTAGGATCTTATTTTCTAATTAGGGAATAAATAATATAAGCGTTTTGGTCTTGTCGTGAGGCTTTAGGGCCAAATTGGTGTGAAAATACCAATTTGGACCAAAGCCTCATCGGCTGCAACCATGGTGCTGGGCAGTGGCCTACACCCGGGGGTGGTAGGCGTCGGCCGAAGCCATGGCTGGTGAAACCAGCCTCGGTCTCGCCCAGTGGGCAGATCCAAAACATAACATTATCATTCTTGCAACAAGAAAATACCAAGATACAAATTGAACATAACAAAGCATAAAATAAAGGAGTCACAAGTTAGTTTTTAGAAAAGAAAAACTAACAAAAATAAAATCTGCTCTTCCAATCTTAGTATGAGAAAACTAAGACTAAAAAGGCTAAAATGACTCCATCGGTCTTTGAACCGTGAATCGGATTTGGGGGCGAGGGTACGAAATGTAAGGAAAACCCTTCCGTTTCGCCCGTCCAAAGACGACCATTACTAATGCGAGTAGTGTATTAAAATAATGCGAAAAGCACAATCACATGACAACATGTTAAGGAAAATTATATTAACCGAACATAGTAAAGAAAATGATAAAGAAAGCGATAAAGAAAGTAATAAAGAGAATAAAAGCCATAAATAAAATAATTACATCGGTCGGGAGGAATCAAAAAGAGCGATTACATCTCTTAAACCACAATACGGAAAGTGATAAAAAATATAATAGTTCAAAGGCTGAATAATTGCCTTCGAGGTTGTTCCACCTTGCTGGTAAGGATCTCCACATTGGATCTCTCGATCCAACGGCGACAATCCAAAGAAAACGGCTTGTTTTGTAAATTGTGTTGTAGTAATAATCGGTTGAATGAGTGCCCGAGAGATCGGAATAACTGAATATTCTTTAGCTCCTTACACGGATTCAACAATATTGAGTAAAAAGTTGGATGTCTTACGAAATTTCAACAGAGTAACGTTTAGATGAGAGGACTCCGGTTAGCTTTCTGCAGCGTGATGCTAAGGCCGAAGCCATCCCTAGACCGAGAGCCGGGGCTCTCTATTTATAAGAGAGGACCTAGGTCACAAATGACCTAGGGTTTGCCTCCATCCAGCTATCTAAGCGACTAAAAATAAATCGGGCCAAATCGTAAGAGATAGAACTAGATCGGAAAGGGATAAAACCGGATTGAACCGGGAAGGCAGGCGCCGGCCAACCAGGTGCCCTAGGGTTTCGTGCCGTAGTTGTGTCTCCAAAGGATTCTCCAAGGCAAAACGGAGCGTTGCACTTAGTGCTTCTAAAAGGTACGCGCCGGTCACGACGTCATTTTGAGGGGAGAAGCTTCTTGCCTCGTGTGGGCTATCTTATGAAGCTTAAACGCAGCACTTTGATGCTCTTGATGATGAAATGCAACACTTTAATGCCGTCTTCGAGTCTTCGACTCCTTGTCTAATTTGGACAAAAGTAGAATATGGTACTTTGAACTTGGAATTTCTCGGCACACAGCATGGGACTCCACAATCTCTAAAGGCTCGGCCTGCTTCTTGGACAGCCCGAAAGAAAGAGGATTTGTGGACCGACCCAAGGCAAAAGGCTATTTATTTGGTGTTGAGGGTTTTTTTGTGGTTTACTGGTTTTTGTTACACCAATCGATCTCAATCCGAGATCGAAATCCACAAACAGGACTCCAGATTATCATCATGGGGCCAACAAACCAAAACACGTAAATAAAAAGATAAGAGACAACACTTTTTAGATGTCTACGAGTTAGCCCCCACTTTGATCAAGTTTAAAAAGACGAAGCGTTAAAGTAGACACTAAAGGGTACTTACCTCGATTTTATTATAAGATGTTATGTGATGCTTAGAATTGGTTGTAATCAAACCCGAACTCCAAAGGGGACTCGAACGTGATCACGATGCATGCGTTCGAAGTTCGGTAAAAGGATCTTAAGCTTGGCTTGATCGGAGCATGAAGCTTTGCATATTTTGGTACTGAAACTTCGTTCGTCCTTTGATTTGAAGCTTGGCTACATAATCTGTTGCGCTAGCATAGGTTAGTGTATAATTGAATTGACACAAGTTTAGTATTTTACTTGAATAATTCAATTAGAAATAGACTGATAAAATTGTTCGAAAAAGCTGGTTAGCGGGCCTAGAAGCTCCCCTTGCATGCACAAAGGACAAAGATGACATGCTTCGAGAGGACAAGGCTGCATAGGCTAGGGGAGTAGGTTAGGCTGCAAAGGCTACCATCAATTGGACTTCTCGACACCTCGTGGTTGGCACCGGCCAGCCTTTGGCGACGTGGCCCCGTGAAATTCTGGACGGATTCCCTTGGTTCCCCACTAATTATTTGACTCTTGTCTTGTGTGTTTGGATGCCTTGACTGAATTTTCCTATAAAAGAAGGTGCATGGTGTGTTTCATTTTGCACACCAACTCTTCTTCTCACTCTTTTTATTCTCTTATGTTTCCTTACTTGGCTCTTTCTTGAAAACTAGTTGGTTTTTAAGAATTCCTTGTCTTCAAAATACCTAGAAGAAAAGCTCATCATGCAGGAAGAATTAGAGTAGAGAGTCTTACTTAAGACTCTTTCCTTGAGCGAGAATGACATCCTCAAAGTGAATGGAACCCAAGCGATCTTACTGGTTGAAGTTGAAAACCACGTCTCTTCACTTGCTATTTCCTCTTCAGTAAGCTAATAGGCTTAAACCTTTTCATTTACTCCTTTAGAGTAATTCCTTAACCAAAATCTTGTTCGATTTTGTTTTGTAGAAAAGCTTAATTCGAAGTAGTGGAGCCATTCCTAAATTAATGGAGACGTGCGAAAGGATGCACTTTCTTCTTGAGAATATCATGTACAATGCCAGGTTTGGACCTCTCTACATTGCTTTAAATCATCTTACTAACAGGAGGGAGAGAGATCCCATTAGAGCCATAAGTGAGCGCTTTTGGGACACTACCAACACGTTCTATTTTCCCTCCGATGAGATGACAATAACTCCTTTTGATTTTTCCGTTTTATCTGGTTTGGGCTTTTCGGGGAACCTTTAGCCTATGATCAGAATTTATACAAGAATCGTGCCTATCTCCGTCACCTTTTCGGTCTCGTAGTAGATAGATTTCCATATAGCAATCACTTTAAGTATATCGTTCTCTTTAAGGCTTTTGAGGATGCTCGTTTTCTGGCCTCAACATTCTCCTCAATAACAAATTAGGATCGTGCTTGCCCTTCTCTCGAGTACGGTCCTCTTTTCTAACCAGAGCGCTAAGATTCATCTTCACTATTTGGTGAACTTAGTGTACCTTGATAAAATAAAGGAGCTTAAGCTGGGGTGTTCTCGCATACACTTGCCTCATTAGGGGCCTCCATGCTGGTGTGCGGTACACAAAACCAAAATCAGACTCCACCAACTATCTTCCTTTGAATGGCTTATGAAAGATCATTGAGATATGCTCAAGTTCTCCTTTCTTCAAATTTCCTTTTCATCTTGTGTGGATAAAAGGCCTTGATTTGTCAAAATGTAGCTGTAGTTGTATGAATATTTCCACATCTGTCTCCTAGTTCAACAAATCGACACTGTATTCCCGGCGTCCGCATCATGGACCAAAGTCTATCTTGAACATAAAATGATACATGAAATAGACTTCTGGAGATCAGCCCTCAATCGCGTAAACTTGATATGCTGCTTCTATTCTCAAAATTTGTTCTGAAATATGCTTAAAAGAGCTTTTTACCACATTTTCAGCATTCTGGTCATGCCCATGGCCTACACCACCGCCTGTGAGGCCGCCCGTGGTGCGCTCTAGCCCTCTATATTCATTGTTTTTCGTTTGTTTTCTTGTTGCCTTTCATTCTTGCTAGCTGATTTCTTGTTAATTCTTATATGTAGGCCAACTTCCACCCATAGGCCCAACTTCAACTTCCTTAAAATGTCCTTGTGGCTGGAGAATTAAGTGAAAGAAGGATCTTCTTTGAAGGTCCTTTTGGGTTTTGTTGGTATCTTGGGGAAAGGGTTAGTCCTCAAATTCGAGTCAACATGTGGCCTCCATTTGTTCCGGTCGATCCACCTTCGACCATGTTCTATTTTCATTCTCTCACTCCAAATGAGCAAGTAGCGACCATGGTGGGTATCCTTTTAACTCACTATTGAACTTGAATACATCTTACGCCCATCATGCATTGGGTATTATAACCCAATTGGTGAGCTCTCAACTTTTCCCTTATAACTTGAATTTCTTGTAGGGAAATCAATCTTCATCTTTTTTTATTTTTTGGCAGCTTACCCCTGCTAATATCCATATCTCAACTCTTGATGTGGATGTTACTCTTCCCGGGGACCTCCTTGTTTCGTGAGAATTCCTTAAATCCTATAAGAGGAATGCGTTAGGCATCCTTTTTCTAGGAATTGGCAAGGGGTAAGAGTTATATGCTCTCTTCCTTTTAGTTGTATGCTAAAGGTATCTCCTTTTCTAATACCATCAAATAAACTTTATAGTACATCGGGGAGCAATTTAGAGCCATGTCTATCGGGTTTCGGTTAGCTCTCCGAGGAATCAAAAACTTCTTGACCCGGCGAGCCGTTCCTAATTTCCAGGTAAGTCCTTGATTAGTAGAGTGCTAATATTATTGAACTTTTAGTGATGTGATAATCCCTCTTTTGATCTTGCAGAGGCACCGATCTAGAGCTACTTCCTCCGGTAGTCTTCCTGGTGCACCCAAGACACCATCTCAAGCTCCCGAGCAACGAATGCCTTCTAGTAGTAATGCTGCATAAGGCTCATCACGACGTACTTGAAAAATGAACTACCCTCTTGAAGATGTCAAGCACAATGCTGGGTTTGGTTCTCTTTTCCTTGCTTTGAACCACCTTTGTGACAAAAAGAGCGGGATCCTATTAGGGCCATTAGCGAATGCTTTTAGGATACCACCAATACCTTACATCTTTCCTTCGGGAAATGACCATAACTCCTTTCGATTTTGCTATTTTTTAGGTTTGGGCTTCTCGGGGAGCCTTTAGCTTATGACCGAAACTTATATAAAGACTGTGGTTATCTTCATCATTTTTTGGCCCCGTAGCTGATAGGTTTCCTCACGAAAACTTCTTTAAGTATACCGTTCTTTTGAGGCTTTCAAGGATGTTAGGTTTTGGCCTCCACATTCTCCACAATAACAAGTTCGGATCATATCGGCTCTCTTATTGAGTACAATGCTCTTTTCCGACCAAGCCTCTAAGGTTCATGTTCACTATTTGGTGAAGATAGCGGACCTTGATAAAATAAAGGAGCTTAAGCTGGGGTGCTCCTACATACACTTGCCTCAATAGGGGTCTCCGTGCCGAGTGTGCTGCACACAAAACCCGAGAAGGACTCAACAAATTATCTACCACTATGTGATTTATGGAAGATCATTGAGTTATGCTCTAATTCTTCATGTATTCCCAATATATTTGTATCTTTTGTAGATAAAAATTTTACATGTTTTTCAAAATGTAGCCATGGTTGTATGAATACTTGCCGCACCTTTCTCCCAATTTAACGAATCATCCCGTATTTTCAGTCTCTGTCTCATGGGTTAGGATCTATCTACGTCAACCCACAATCAATGGTATAGGCTTCTTGAGATCATCCCTGGTATGTCTTTTTAAGCTCAAAATTGACCTCATAAGTATGCCCAGAAAAATTTTACTCGCACTAATTTGTTGGCTGCCCCTACCCACTGCTCGTGGTGGACGCCAGCCTTGGCTATGCATGGTTTATGCCCATTTTCTTGTTACCTTTCATTCTTGTATACTTGTTTCTTGATTAATCCCGTATGTGCAGGCTAGTTTTCATCCTTGGGCCCAACTCAATCTTCCTTCAAGTGTAATCGTTACACAGAATTGAGTGAAAGGAGGATCTTGTTTGAAGGTCCTTTCGGGTTTTGTTGGTACCTCGGTGACGAGTCACGCCTCAAATTCGGGTTAGCACATGGCCTCCATTTCTTCCGGTTGATCCACCTCAAACCATGTTCTACCTTCGCTCCCTTCCTCAACAAGAGCAAGTCACTACTACCATCAAGTATCCTTATACCTCACTCTTGAATTTATACACGTCCTATGCTCATCATGAGGGGCGGATCATGACTCAACTAATGAGTTCTTACCTCTTTCTCTCCTTATCATAGTTGAATTTCTTTCATGAAAATTAACTTTATCTTTTGGTATCTTACTCCGACGAATATTTGAAGGTTTGCTCGGGGAGAGTCCGAGTCACCCTAGAGGGGAGGTGAATAGGGTGATGGAGGTTTTTCATGAAGAATAAGCTCTTTTCTTCAAAGTACGAGACGAAACATATTCCGAGTCTAAAACGTGGTCGGACAAGTATGAACTCGGAATTACGAGTAAAGAGTATGTAAGCGGACTTAAACTAAGACTGTGAGTTTGTCCGAGTCTAGAATGAACTCGGAAAGTAAAGACACGAAGGTGCGTGGAAACCCTCCTGGGGCGGAAAACCACGGACCGTGCTAATCCAAGCACGAAGTCAAATCCACTATTTTGAGTCCACAAAATACGATGAGGCTGATCGAAACCCAAGTTGCTCCCTTTGACAACTCTTTACACGTTTTTCCTAGACTTAGAAATTCCTTTATCCGATCTAGTACTTCCTAGTCGAGATAACCCTTATAGCTAGGGACAACCGAGCTGAGTTAATCCTTACGACTCGATCAAGGGACCTTACTTTAGAGAGTAAGAAAGAGAGTGTTTGTAACTAAGTACAAGACCTTACAACTCGGAATATATTGAATTACAGATTGGGAGTTGTAAGTAGAAGATTGAGAGTGAACACAATGACTTTGTTCAAGTACGTGTATTGACAATAGGTTCGGCAATCTTCAAATGTTGAGAGTTGGCTTCTTTAAATAGATGACCAGGCAGCATAGCCGTTATCTCCATCTTCCGACCGGGAGTCCATTGTGACCGTTGTTAAGAACTTTCCGAGTCACTCGAAAGTATCCGTTAAGACATGAACGTTGGGCAACGGTTCTTGACCGCTTTGGAAGTCCCAAAACTGCTGGTGGTATCTCAAAGGATAAGGTGGAAACCACCGTTTAGCTTGGCGTTGCGGTTTTCCAGTTTTGGAAGCGACAGCCACTGACGCAATCTTATGAGGCTAGGTCGGAGGTGGAAAAAGCCTTGTCTCGCTTGGTGATTTGACGTTTTGAAGCCGGTTACTTTTGTATTTTCAAAAGGTGTATCCTCGTTTGAATAACCTACAAAAGTAAATCAATTTTGGTTCTCAAAGTATAAAATACTTTGGTCCAAGATTAGACATAGATAATAATATAATTAGAGTAATTACCGGACTAATTATCCGAGTCGGAAAAGGAATGGGATTTTACGAGTCTAATATCCATCAAACTCAAATTCCATCCGAGTTAGTCTAAGCAAGAATCAAGTTACGTAAAGAACATCGAGTGAAACAACTTCATATAGACTAAGCATGATTCGGACTAGAAGTGCTAACTACAACGAGTAAGACCTGTAATGAGAAGTCGGACTCGAGTGCGATTATGCGAAATACTAGTCATTTGAACATGCGATATTTCTAAGTGATGAGAGACTCGGAAGCTGTGTGAGACGGCATGAATGTAAATCTAGTTTCCGAGTCTCACGAGACAAGCAAAGAATACAAGAAATAGATGTTGTATCACTTTAGAGAAAAAGCTATATTGCGAGAAAAGTTTCTAAGTTACGAGAGAATGCCTTGGAATCAAAACTCTATACATAAGAAAATCTTATACCTGATTCCTTTGGTTCAACTCGGAATTGTGCGGAGTTAGATCCGAGTCTTCAATATTCACTTTCCGAGCCTTGACGTGGACGTTACTCAACCTAGGGAATCTCCTCGTTATGTGAGAATTCCTAAAATCCTTAAAGAAGAATGTGTTGGCCATCCTTTCCCTAGGAATTGACAAGGGGTAAGAGTTTCACGATCTTTACTTTTAATTGTATGCTAAATGCATTTTTGCTGATACCATTGAATAAATTTTGTAGTACGACCAGGAACAATCATGAAGCATGTCCATTAACCTTCAATCGAGCTTAGGGAATCCGAGATTTCCTCACTGGGAGAACTTTTCCAACTTTCCGGGTAAGTCTTTAGTTAGTGGAGTTGTCACTTTATCGAGCTTTTAGTGAATGTGCTAATTGCTCCTACACTTTAGAGGCGGCGATCTAGAGCATCTTCATAGGGAGGCTTCCTTAGTGGATCAGGAGCACATACCCATCAACTTGACCAACAAGCACCTTCGGGTGCTTCATCTAAGGTAGGTTCTTCCCAGCGCTCATCATGGTGTGCACATCGTCGGAGTACGTTTGAAGCCCATCTTTTTGAGGAGAGTCCGGATATCTCGCCCCTTCAAGCTTTCGATCGTCAATCCTCTTCATTTCCCTCGGGCTTCTTATAGTAGACCATCTCATAGAGCATCCCAATCTTGGGATCACGGAGTCGGTGCTTATCAAGGTGGTGGAGAAGGCCGGTTCTCCACATCCGTCTTGGAGGACTTGGGGAATTACATCTTCGATGACGCTTCTTAAAGAATCAGGTATATAACTCTCTTTCTCTCTTAGGTTTTGATTCTAAGTCATTCTGTGTTTTTCAGAATTCTTTATCTAAGTTTCATTCGATTCGACCCACTCGTAAAGCACTTCACTACATATCTTTAATATGTGTATTTGACCCACTCGGACATCACTCGGAACCATCGCATGAACAAATAATTTCGTGTCACACTTAGTCTAAGTACTCGACTTCTTGCTTCAAGTTAAAATGAACTACACCATTAATTCTTTATCTTTAAGTCGGTTTATTCTTGGAGAATTATTTGTTAGATCAAGTTTATATATCCCGATTTTCTACACTCTCTAAGTTGATCATTTATGGATTGACTCAAGATGGAATTTGAACCTAATGGATATTAGACTCGGAAAATTCCACTCTTTTAGTCCAAAAATAATTAAGCACTTAATTACTCTAATTTAATTATTAATTGTGTCGAACCTTGGACCAAAGTATTTTTATACTTTGAGAACCAAAGTGATTTGCTTTTGTAGGTTGTTGATACAAGCCTAATCTATTTTTGAAATACAAAAGCAACCAGTTTCTAGCCATTAAACACCAGCGAGATAGAAAATAGCTACTTCGGACATGGCTCACACACCGTGCCGGGGTTGTTTATTTCCAAAGCTGGAAAACTCCAACTCTGGGTCTAACGGTTGTTTCCACCTTAGTTTTCAATCACCACTAGATGATTGGACCATCTTTTGGAGCTAAGAAGCTTTGAACAATGTTCACATCCCAACGGATCTCTTCTTAGTGACTTAGAATAGCCGTTGCAACGGCTAGTGAAGATCACAAGTTTAGAATCAGTCTCAATGGTCATTCTGCTTGGATGTTTATAAACGAAGCCACTTTGCAAGACTAGGAGATTGTTGTCGAACATATTCAACACTTACTTAATGCATTCTTATTTAATCTTCTACTTTACAACTCCTAATATGTAATTCTTGAATTGTGAAGAAAGTCTTCTAATCACTTACATTCTTTACTTAATTTCTTTGTAAGTCACTTGACTGAGCTGTAAGGGTCAACTCAACTTAGTTGTCCCTAACTATAAGGGTTAACTTAGTCGGAAGTACTAGATCGGATAAGGGAACTTCGAGTCTATGAAAACCTTGTAATGGAATTGTATAAGGGAACAATTTTGGTAAGAGTCAGTCCTTTGTAAATGAGGATTCAATTAGTGGATTTGACTTGCTGCTTGGATTAGAATTGTTTATGGTTTTCTACACCGGGAGGGTTTCCACGTATTTCGTTTGTCAACCTTTCGAGTCCAATCTAGACTCGGAAATTGCTTCGCTCGGTTTTGTGTAAAAAGAGTTTGATTTTTATCTAAAATCTTTCATCACCCTATTCAGTCCCCTCTAGGCTGACTTAGTCTCTCCAAGACCAAACCTTCAATTGGTATCAAAGCCTAGCCTTTCAAAAGGATCTCACAATCTAAACATTTAAAGATCATATGGCTCATAACACTTGGAGAGTTCAATGAAGGAAGATCATCTACCGGACCACCTAAGTTCAAGGGGTCAAACTTTGTACATTGGAAGAAGATGATGGAATGTTTCCTAATGGATAACGATGAAGATGTCTAGAACATCATCCGGAATGGGAACTTCTTTTAAACATAGATGGAAAGAATCATATATGTGCCCAAAGAAAAATTTGATTACACTCATCGAAGAGACTAAGAAGTTCGGAAAGAACATCAAAGCTATGAACACGAGTGATGTGTGCCATCAACTCAACGAGAATACAACAAAGTGTGAGCTCGTGATATAGCCAAAGAGGTGTGGGACACTCTTGTTAGCACCTATGAAGGAACAAGTCAAGTGAAGCAGGCGAAGATAAGTCAATATCTTCACAAGTATAAGTTGTTCAAGATGGAGCCGAAGAGAACATCTTACATATGTATGTTTGTTCACCGAGATCACCAACAATCTCAAGTCTCTGGGTAGAAAGATCTCTCACTAAGAAATGGGTAGAAAAATTATGAGAAGTCTACCAAAGAGAAGATGGGGTCCCAAGGTGACAACCATTGAAGAGGCTCGGAACCTCTTTCAAATAAAGCAAAATGAGCTTATTGGGAAGTTGCTCACTTATGAGATTCATCCGGAAGAAGAGGATGCCGAGGTTAGGCCAAAATGGAACACTGCACTCGAAGGCCTAAGAAATAGGATGTCCAAGTCTAAGCTCCTCGGAATCGGAAGAGGATCCCATGGCACTCATTGCCCGAGGCTTTAAAAAGATTATGAAGTATAAGAAGTTACAAAAGATGCCAAAGGAAGAGTTCTATAAGAATGATCGGAAGGACAGAAAAGGTAACTACTCATCCCCATCAAAGTTATCTTTAATTAAGAACTCGTGTTGTTTTCAATGTGGCAGCAAGGAGCACATAGTCAAAGACTCGTCCAAAGAAAAAGAAGGACAGAAAGAAGAAAATGGCTATGAGGGCTACCTGGAGTGATGATGACTCATTTGAAGAAGATAATTATGATGACTTAAAGTGTCTTATAGCACTAACAAACTCATAAGCCGAATCCGAGTCAAACGATGACAACTCGGATATTGAGGAGACAAGTCCTCCGTGAGGTAATTGAATACTTCCTTATGTTCCCCAAAGTTGCCGGATATATTTTTACTTTGGAAGAAAAGTCATGGTCTAACTCTTCTAATTTCAAAGAACAACTTAAGTCTCTTACTACTGAGAGAAATGTTTTCAAAAATGATTTAGAAAATCCGAGACAAAATCTGAAAGTGCTTGAGACCGAGTGCTCAAGACAATGAGACTAAGTCCGAGTCACTCATAACGAGAGAATGAGCAAGCTGAAAGGAAGCTCAATGAGTCGCAAGAGCTTGGTTTAAAACTCACTCAAGGTCGGAAAAACCTTGATCTTTTACTAGGCTCTCAGTGTGTCTCATTCAGGAAAGGATGACTTGGTTACAATTCGAAAAGGAATCTAATTCTTACTCTAGTCTTTTTAAAAGCGATTCTAGAACTGTAAGGTTCAAGAAGGCTGAGCATGGTCCCATTCATACAAATGAAATGAGGATTGAGCCCATATCAGTTTACAAGAAAAAGCCTTCTCCACCTTTTAACAAAAGAAAAGATTTTCGGAGAAAAGAGACAGACTCGGTTTCTAAATACCAAACCCAAAATCATTCAATTCTGGGTTCCAAAAGTGCCCTTCCTCATAAAAGAACCACAAGTAAAAGGAGTTATTGGGTTTGTAAAAGGAAGTGGGAAAGGTTAGTCTGTTTCGTTTTATAGGTGACTCAGAAAAGAAGGTACTTGGATAGTGGCTGCTTATGCCATATGTTTGGAGATTCAAGAATCTTCTTAGAGTTTGAAGATCTCAAAGGAGGCAAAGTCACATTTCGAAACAATAGTAAAGGCAAGATAGTCGGGATTGGTAAGATATGTGAAGGAAACAACTTAGTCGGTTCAGTCTACTTCATCAAAGGGCTTAAATACAATCTCCTCAGCATGTCTCAGCTATGTGACAAAGGCCTTGAGGTAAGGTTCACTCGGACCAACTACTACATTTCGATGTAGTCACCAAAGAGACAAAGCTCTCAAGTCTCGAGTCGGTTAACACTTATACCATTCCTCTTTCGGACTCTAGTTAGAATTTATCTTGCTTAAAAGCATATTTGAATGATAATTCATGGACTTGGGATCGTAGACTAGGTCATATTATCATGCATACTATCAAGAAACTTGCATCTCAAGGATTGGTTAGGGGCTTACCTAACGGTGCATTTAAGAAAGATAAAATCAGTAAAGCATGCATAAAAGGAAAGTAAGTCGGATCATCTTTCAAACCACTCAAAACTGTGTATACATCCAAAGTGCTTGAATTAGTTCACACGGATTTGTGTGGTGAAATTCCTGTGAAAAGCTTAGGAGGTAAATCTTATGTGCTTGTCATTATTGATGATTTTTCACAATTTAGCTGGGTGTGTTTTCTGAAGAACAAGAATGAAGCATTAAAAGAGTTCACTAAGATCTATAGGCAAATTCAAGTTGAGTCTCAAACTCGGATCGAAGGATTCGAACCGACCATGGAAGAGAGTTCGAGTACTCGGAATTTACAGAGTTCCGTGACAAGAATGAGATTTCTCATAACTTCTCTACACCAAGAAGTCCTCAACAAAATGGAGTAGTGGAGAGGAAGAACAAAACTCTTGAGGAAATAGGAAGGACCATGATGATTGAAAATGATCTACCTTACTATTTTTGGCTGAGGCGATCAACACAACAAACCGCACACTCAATAGATGCCTCATCGGACCTATCTTGAAGAAGACACCCTATAAGCTATACAAGGGAAAGAAACCCACCATCTCCTACTTCGGACCATTTGGGTGTAAATGCTTCGTGCACAACAATGGTAAGGAGCATCCGACTAAGTTTGATGCTAGGTCGGATGAAGGTATATTTATGGGTTACTCATCTTATAGTAAAGCTTATCAACTACTAAGTTTGATGCACAATAGTAGAAGAAAGTATCCACGTTGTCTTTGATAAGATTGATCATGGCAGGATAAGTGAATCCACATTCTCAAATCTCAAGCTTAACGAGAGATGAAGTTAACCTTGCTGAAGCTGAGCTCGAAAAAGACAAAACAGAAGGACCGAGATAACTCAAATTGAGGCAACTCGGAATGAACCAACTTAGAATGTTGTGACTCGGAATGAGCAAACTCAAGAGCCAGCTCGAATCGTTGAAGAACAAGTCAATACGAGAGACTTAGCAAGATCAAATAAGCCTATTAAGCCAACAAACTTAGTGAAACAGAGGACGGGTAGAGTGTTCAATTATGCATCCTGTCACCCACCCGAGAATATACTTTCTGATATCAACAGTGGGGTAAGAACTCGTTCTTCTTTACAAAATCTGTGTGCATTCTCTACATTTTATGCACCTAGCATGTATATCAAATTGTATCAATTATTCATCTAGCATGTACATCAAATTGTATCAAATGGATGTTAAATGTGCTTTTCTTAATGGTTTTATCGAAGAGGAAGTCTATGTTGAGCAACCCCTAGATTTGAAAACTCATAATTTCCAAATCATGTTTTCAAGTTGCAAAAGATTTATATGGTCTTAAACAAGCTCCCCAAGCTTGGTATGAAAGACTAAGCAGTTTCTTGGTTGAAAATGATTTCAAAAGAGGTCGGATAGACAAAACTCTTTTCTTAAAAACCAAGGGGAATGAGTTTCTTATCATTCAGATTTATGTTGATGATATCATTTTTGGAGCTACCAATAAAACTCTATGCCAACAGCTTTTACGAGTTAATGAGATAGGAGTTCCAAACGAGTATGATGGGAGAACGCAATTTCTTTCTTGGTCTACAAATAAGACAAGACAAGGATGGCATCTATGTTCATATATCTAAGTATACCAAGGAGTTATTAAAGAAATACAAGCTATAAGATTTGCAGCGTGCAACAACACCTATGAGTAGCAGTTTGAAACTGGACTCGGACTGAAAATGGTAAAGTCGTAGATCGAAACTCTACGAAGTATCATTGGATCATTACTTTATCTCATATCTAGTAGGCTAGATATCATGTTTAGTGTCTCGCCTTTGTACAAGATTTCAAGCTAATCCAAAAGAATCACATCTCACTCGTGGTGAATAGAATTTTTAGATATCTTACAGGGACTCCGAATCTTGATCTATGGTTTTCAAAAGACTCATAGCTCACTCTCACTGGATACTCGGATGCTGACTATGCTGGATACAAGGTTGATAGAAAAAGCATATTGAGCTTGAATTTATTCCTACTAGATTTTAGTTAGTCGACATTTTCACTAAGCCTCTTAGTGAAGATCAATTTTATTTTATTAGGAATGAACTTGGCATGATTAATACATGATTATGTGATTATTGCATGAATTATTCTTACATGATTATGTGCTATGTTCTTTGATTGAATAACAATTGGATAAGTTGAATCGGAATGAAACCGAGCTATGAGTTATTAGTATTCCGAGTGTTCTTAGTCACTCGGAACACCTTACCGAGTCGGACTCGGTTTATTAGCAAAATGGGCATCAAAATTTTATGGTCATCTCTAGATAAATGGAGAATCTCATAATTGTTTTCAAAAACTCTTTCTTCTCTCCCTTCGTCACGCACTTCAATAAGGAGAAACTAGTCGTTGGAAGAAAGCTATTGGAAAACTAGCCGTTATAGTGTAGAGTGACACAACAGTCTTAGAACCGTTGCTTGGGTTTTGGGTCGAAAGAAGGTTGGAAGTCTTTTCTGCTATAAATAGCACTCCTTCAATTTCTTTTCTTCACTTGACTCACTTGTTTACTTGCTCTCTTTTCTCTCATCACTCTCTTACACACTCGTGCTCATTTTCTCTCTCGTTCGAATTCTAACTCTCTGCTCTCTATTTAATCTCTCTTTACTTTCTCTTTTGCTCTCAATCTTTTTGCAACTATGCCTAAGAGAGGAAGTGCTTGAGAGGGAGGGTCGGCCACCAAGAATGCCGGAACAAAATCCAAGACAGAGGCTGCCCAAGAAGGTGCCTCGGATTCAAAATGTTATGTCACCCAACGACTTCACCTTGCATGATAAATTCTTTCCTTCTACTTCTTTCTCGTGGTTGGAATGCATCAAAACACTCGATGTGTACAACTGTCTTTACTTTTGCGAGTACATCTATCCGGATATAGTGTTTGAATTTTATTCCCATATGACTGCCAATAAAGGCGTCATAACTTCTACTGTTCGAGTTAAGACTGTTAAGATCAACCTTGCCCTTCTTCACAACCTTTTTGATGTGAAGACTCTTTTCTCAATTCTAACGTTGTACCTTTTATTGAAATCGCCGACGATTTCTTTGATAGGTATGCTAAAGAAGCTCCTAAGTTAAGGAAAATTTTCTCTGTGACTCGGATGAAATTCGAAGCAAAACTTCTTTGCTTCATTCCGATGAGAACCTTCTTTTCTCATCATTCCTATAAGGAGAACCCCAATTCAAAATTTCTTAAGGTTCTCTTTGATATTATAGAGGGCTATGAAATAGATCTCTTGTTGTCTATCTTCGAGCGAGATGACAACCGTGCCAGCTCTTTCTAAGAAGTCCGGTTTCCTTTCGGGGCACATCCGACCGCTATTTTAAAATAGTTTAAGGTCCCTTTTCCCTCCGACCCTAAAGCTTGGTTGGAACCTACCGTCTGTCTGTAGCAGGAACGAGTTTTCGCATCTCGGATACCAGGAAGTCAAGCTTGGTGTCCGGATTCATTCATCCGAGTTACCTTAGACTCAAACTCGGACTTCACCACGAGTCCCAATTCGACCGTTGGACCCTCTAATACTCAACGTCCTCCTTCTTTTGAGCCGTTTACTCAAATGGTAAAAACAAATTTACTTATTTGACTGAGGATTTTCAAGTACTCGAAAATCTTAAAAACGTTTATTCTAGCCTTGGGTATGCTCTAAAAGAAAGCTTAATCTCAGCTCCGGGGAACCAAGAGTTAATTTATGAGCTTAAAGGGATTATTAAGGAACAATGCAACCATATCAAAACCCTCCAAGAGCGCCGATCAACAAGCAATCGAGGACTCGAATCCAATCACACTTCGAGGACTCTAAAGGTTTGCTCCTGGAGAGTCTAAGTCACCCTAAAGGGGCCTGAATAGTGTGATGAGGAAATTTGAACAAACTTAGAAACTTTTTACTTGGAAGAAGATAAACAAGTGAGTCCGAGTCTAGATTGGACTTAAAAATGTATACACTCATAAATACATGGAAACCCTCTTAAGGCGAGAAAACCACGGACAGTGTTGATCTAAGCACCAAGTCAAATCCACTATTTTGAATCCTCAAAATACAGATGGATCGACTCTACCGAATTGCTCCCTTAGACAATTCCTTACAATGTTTTCCTAAACTTAGAAGTTCCCTTATCTGATCTAGTACTTCCTAATTGAGATAACCCTTACAGTTAGGGACAATTGAGCTGAGTTAACCCTTACGGCTCAGTCAAGGGACCTTACTCGAAAGTATGAGAAGTATGTAATTGATTACAAGACTTTACCACTTAGAAAAATATTAAGTACGAGACTTGGAGTTGTAAGTAGAAGATTGAGTGAGTAATGCACTTAGAGAATTAGGTAATGTATTGATCAATAGTTTCAGCAATCTTCAAGTCTTTTAATGTGGCTTATATTTTTAGATGACCAAGCAGAGTAGTCGTTGAGTTTGGTTTTGGACTGAAGTCTCTACTAGCCGTTGGAAGGGCTTCTCCGAGTTACTCGAAAAGATCCGTTGGTGTATAAATGTTGGGCAACGGCTATTTGCTCCAAAAGGTGTTCCAATCAACCGATGTGGTCCGAAAAGTAAGGCGAAAACAACTATTGAGCTTGGTGTCGAATTTTTCTAGTTATGGAAACAGCGAGCCACGACACGGTGTCCGAGTCCTGTCCAGAAATGGCTAAAGCTGTCTGCTGGTGTTTAACAGCTAAAAGTCTGGTTGCTTTTGAAATTCAAAAAGCTTTGTTTGAATAACCTACAAAAGCAAACAATATTGGTTCTCAAAGTATAAAATACTTTGGTTCAAGGTTAGGCACATATAATAATTATATTAGTATAATTAAATTCTTAATTATCTTTGGCCTAGAAGAGTGGAATATTCTAAGTCTAATATCAAGTAGGTTCAAACTCAGCTCCGAATAACTCCTGCAAAGATCAAGTACAAGAATAATCAAACAGAGAAAATCAACTTGATCTATCAAATAATCTTCTAAGACATAAACTGACTTAGACGAACTCGAGTAGAGAATAACTTGATTCCGAGTTAGCAAACACAGTGAAAACTTAGATAATATGCGTTAAAAGAATTATTTAATCATGCGATGGTTCAAGTAGATTTTGAGTAGGTCAGAATGCCTTAGTAGAAAAGATATGAAACAAAGTGATATCCGAGTTACTCGGAACAAGGATGAAAACTTAGATATGAGTTTCTATATAGCTCGGAATGACTTGCAATCAAAACTTACGAGAGATAGAAGTTTATACCTGAGTCTTTCATAAAATATTTAGAGTTAAAATCCGAGTCTTCAATCTCCCTTTTTTATGAAAGGCATTCCATTCTTAAGATAGAAACTTGTTATTACAAAATAAGTTTTCAGTGCCACCGATCCGTATTAGAGCATGTAGAATATGAAGAAATTCCATATCAAAGTGTGACTTATAAGCGAGATATTAGAACCAACACAGATTTACGAGTAGATAAGATAAAGGCTAAAAGAAACTCGAAATGATAAGAGTGTAGAAAAGATAAACATCAACGATCATGCATTAAAAAGAAATTATTTACAACAAAGAGAGGAGAGAAACTCCTCCTAAGCACAACATCAAGGTTTCTTTTTTCTCCCTCTAGCATTTTAGGAAAAAGGAGGGAAGAAAAGTTGAAAGTGAATACACTTAATGTTGGACAAAAAAAAAAAGATTAGGATGATGGAGCTGGTTGGTTTGATGAGGATGGACGAGTAGTGCAGTTGCCCCGATAAGTCCGAGAGGAGGTGGTAGATCACAGCGGACGTAGCACCGGGATGTTGGGAAGCGGCTCGGCACTGGGTGGTTGAGTCAAGACAATGTCATCCTCGGGCTCGTCTTTTGGAAGACTACGGGGGCTTCGAGTCAGCTGGTTTGGACTATCCAAGTTGCCCAGCAGCTTCCGATACACTCAAATCTAAGGAGATTAGCTCGGGTTGGGGCTCTATAGCCCCCTTGTCTTTTGGTAGAGCGTCCTCTTCTTCAGGTTGATCCTCGCCTGCCTCAGCTGCGTTCTCGGCTTCTTCTTCTTCTTCTTCTACCTCATCAAAGGTAGGCTTGGTCGGGCTGGAGGAATCCTTAGATGTGTTAGAGGATTCTAAGTCCTCCGCCGCTTTCGTTCGCGCTCTTGAAGAAGTTGGAGTTGTTCGGGTTGCTTGCCAAGAATCCCTTTGAACTCAAGCATCAAGGATTGACACTCCTGAATCCGGGATTGGCCGGTCTTCTAGTCAATGACCATGCCACGGAAAATAGGCTTGAGAGAGCGAACAACCGGCTGAAGTTGGTTAGTCTGTTGAGACGAGTTTTTCAACCAAGGTAGCAAATGCGCCGATCGAGAGAGAAGGTTGAGAAGAGGAGGGGCCAACTAAAGTGGATGGCTGAGTGGGTTGAATCTAAGTCCGGGGAGGAGGAGAGGCAGGTTCCAACTCGGAAAAACGAACCTATTCACTAGGTTTAACCTCCTGGTATCCATACCTAGAAGTTCTTTTAGCCCGTAACTATGGCGGATTTCTCCGATTGAGCAGGCACGTGAGCTATTTACTTGATAATGAAAGGAAAGAGGTCTACATCGTAGCCCTTCATAATGTCAAACAAAACTTTGAGAACCCTGGAGTTTGGGGTCTCCTTACTCGAGTGGTGAGCAAAGAACGTTCGCATCGGAATGTAGCAGAGCAATCCGACCTCACTTTTCATCCGAGTCACAGGGAAATTTTTTACGTGCTCGGGCACTTCTTTGGCAAATTTGTCGAAGAAGTCGTCGACAATCTCTAGGAACGGAATGTGGTTGGGATTCAGAAAAGAGAAGTAACATTGAAAAGTTTGTGGTGAAGAGGGAGGTTGATTCGACACTCGGTACCTTGAAATTTGGAAGTGATGACACCTCGAGAGAAGGATTTGTTGGCATAGAACTCAGCAATGATTTTTCTATAAATGAAATCGCTGAAGCATAGATAGTTGTATACTCTAGTTTCTTGAATAAATTTAAGCCAAGAGAAGGAGGTGGTTTTGAAGAACTTGCCATCTAACGTGAAGTGCTCGGACAACAAACACTTTTGAAGGATCGGACGTACCCACTTGAGCTATCTTTCGGGCCTTCTTTATTGCGGATCCCATGAACTCGGAAGTAGAACCACGTTTAAGCATTGTGAGAGTGGAAAGATGAGAGGTTACTCGGAAAAGAGAGCGAGAGAGAGAGAGAGAGAGCTTTGCGAGCAAGATATAAGTATGGGGAGGTGGAGTATTTCATGTGAAAAGAGTAAGGCGTAAAGTGAAGAAATGAAGACGAATAGATGCTATATATAGAGAAGACAAAAATGTCCTTCAACCTTCTTTCTTAATGTTTAAACGACATTCTTAGAAAGACATGATGTAGAGCAGTCCAACAGACTACAATTCTAGCGTTTGTCTCTCTAGCGGTTCGAATTCTTTGAAAATGACGCGTTTTAGAGAGAGAAAGAGAAGTAAAAAACTCTTTCTCAGATTCTTCATTCATCTAGAGATTCTCAAAAGTTTGGTGTCCATTTTGATCAAAGATTGAGTCCGATCGAATATGGTTTTTGAGCGACTCAAAAGCAATTAACCAATAACTCGGTCTCATTGTAAAGTTAACTAATCCATTTATTGAATCAAGTAAAACTCATAAAATAAACACATAAAATAGATAATCATGGATTAATCATGCCAAGCTCATTCCTAATGAAATAAAACTGATCCTTACTAAGTGGCTTAGTGAAAATATTAGCTAACCGAAATTTTGTAGGAATGAATTCAAGTTCAATATCACCTTTCTCGGAAAATGATACTCGACCTCAATATGCTTTGTCTTTGAATGCTGAACTGGATTCTTAGTGATGCTGATTGCACTTTGATTATCACACTTGATTGGGATAGATTTGAATGAAAGTCTAAGATCCTCTAAGTGTTGCTAAATCCATAAAATCTGAGCACAACACGCACCAGTCTGCAATGTACTCGGCTTTAGTAGTTGATAGCGCCTGCCTCTTTGAGTGCCAAGATATGAGGGATTGACCCGAAATTGGCATGCTCCTGATGTGCTCTTTCTATCAACTTTGTAACCAGCATAGTCAGCATCCGAATATCCAGTGAGGGTCATTTATGAGTCTCTTGAAAACCATAGACCAAGATTGTGAGTTCCTATAAGATATATAAAAATCCTCTTCACCGTAGTGAGATGTGATTCTTTTGGATTAGCTTGAAATCTTACAACAAACATACACTAAACATAATGTTTGGCCTACTTGGATGTGAGATATAGCAGATACCATATCATACCTCTATATAGTTTCTAATCTACGACTTTACCTTTTTCATCTCGATCGAGTTTCATGCTACTACTCATAGGGGTTACTGCATATTTCACATCTTAAAGCTTGTACTTCTTCAACAACTCCTTGGTATACTTAGATTGATGAACATAGATGCCTTCTTTATCTTGTCTAATTTGTAGACCAAGAAAGAAATTGAGCTCTCCCATCATGCTCATTTGGAACTCCTGTCTCATCAACTCAAAAACTCTCGACATAGATTTTCATTAGTGGCTCTAAAAATAATATCATCAACATAGATCTAAGCAATAAGGAAATCTCTCCCCTTGGTTTTTATGAAAAGAGTTTTGTCAAACTTACCTCTTTTGAAATCAGTTTAAACCAAGAAGTCTGCTCAGTCTTTCATACCAAGCTCTAGGAGCTTGTTTAAGACAATATAGAGCCTTTTGCAATTTGAAAACATGATTTGGAAACTCTGAGTTTTCAAATCCAGAGGGTTGCTCAAAATAGACTTCCTCTTGAATGAAGGCATCGAGAAAAGTACATTTGACATCCATTTGATACAATTTAATATTCATGCTTGATGCAAATGCCAATAGGATTCTAATTACTTCAATCCTAGCAACTGGTGCAAAGGTTTCCCACAATCAATCCCTTCTTCTTGATTGTAACCTTGAGCCACAAGTCTAACCTTATTTTTGAAAACCAACCCATGCTCATCCAGTTTGTTTTTGAAAACCCATTTGGTTCCTATAATCGGGTACTCGAAGGTCGTTTGGTCAAAGTCCGGACTTGGTTTCTTTCAAATTGATTAAGCTCTTCTTACATGGCCTCTACCCATTCAGCTTCATTTAGGGCCTCTAGTGCAATTCGGGTTCTGTTAATGATATGAATGTAGTGAATGCACATAGATTTTATAAAGAAGAACAAGTTCTTACCCCAATGTTAATGTCGGACGGAATTTTCTGGAGTGGGTGGCTCGAAGCATATTTGAATGCTCTACCTGTTCTCTCGGTTCACTATGTTTATTGGTTGAACCGGCTGATCTTGAGCAGTTTGAGCTTGCTAAGTTTGCTCATTCGCTTGTCCTTCGGTATTCCGAGCCTACTCTTGAGCTAGTTTAGTCCGAGTCTTGATGTTCTAAGTCGCCTCATTCTAAGTTGCTTTTGTCCGACTCTTTCGACTCAGCTTTAGCAAGATCATCATCATCTCGATTGAGTTTCAAATCCGAGAAGGTTAACTCACTTGTTTTTCCCTGATCAATCTCATCAAACACAACATGAATACTTTCTTCCATTTTATTAGTTCTAAAACATGATAAGCTTTACTCGTAAGATGAGTAACCCAAAAAGATACCTTCATCCGACCTAGCATCAAACTTAGTCAGGTGATCCTTACCATTATTGTGAACAAAGCACTTACATCCAAAGGGTATGAAATATGAGATGTTGGGCTTCTTTCTCTTGTAAAGCTCTTAGGGAGTTTTCTTTAAGGTGGGTCCGATGAGGCATTTGTTCAGTGTGTAGTTTGCTCGAGTTGATCGCCTCGACCTGTAAATAGTAAGGAAGATAGTTTTCAATCATCATCGTCCTTCTTATTTCTTTAAGAGTTCGATTCTTTCTCTCCACTACCCCGTTACGTTAAGGAGTTCTGGGTGCTGAGAAGTTGTGAGAGATACCATTCTTGTCACAAAACTCTTCAAATTCTAAGTAGTCGAACTCCTTTTCATGGGAAGTTCAAATTCTTCTAATCCGAGTCTCAAACTCCACTTGAATTTTCCTGCAAAGCTTGCTGAACTCTTTGAAAGCTTTATTTTTGTTCTTGAGAAAACAAACCCAGGTAAATCGTGAATAATCATCAACAATCACAAGTACATATGATTGACCTCCGAGACTTTTCACAGAGATTTCACCACATAAATCCATATAAAGCAATTCAAGCACTTTGGATGTGGAAACAATTTTGAGAGGTTTGAAAGATGATCTGACTTGTTTCCCTTTTGCGCATGCTTTATAGATTTTATCTTTCTTAAATGCACAGTTAGGTAAACCTCTAACTAATCCATGAGATGTAAGCTTTTTGATAGTGTTCATGCTAGCATGACCTAGTCTGCGATGCCATGTCCAAGAATCATCATGTAATGATGCTTTTAAACAAGATAAATTCGACTTGGATTAGAAAGAGGAATAGTATAGGTATTACCTAACCTCTTACCTGAGAGCTTAGTGTCTTAGGTAGTTGCATTAGAAATATAGCATTTGGTTTGAGTGAATCTTACCTCTTAACCTTTGTCACAAAGCCGAGAGATGCTTGAGCGGATTGTACTTTAGTCCCTTGACAAGATAGACTTGGTCGACTAGGTTGTCTCCTTTTCCAATATTGCCAATTCCAACTATCTTGCCCTTACTATCATCTCCAAAAGTGACTCTGCCTCCTTTAAGATCTTCTAACTCGGAAAAGAGTCTCCAATCTCCTAACATGTAGTGTGAGCATCCACTGTCTAAGTACCAATGACCTTTCGTCCTTTTCGAGTTAGCTGCAAGTTAGAAACACACTAACCTTTCTCACTTCCTCTTACGAACCCAGTAACTCCCTTTACTGTGGTCCTTTTCTAAGGAAGAAGACTCTTGGGAACCCAGATTTGAATGACTTTGGGTTTGGTCTAATTCGATTCTTCTTTCAAGAAGACTGAGTCCGTGTCTCTTTCTTTTGAAAATCTTTTCTTTTGTAAACAGTAGAGAAGGCTTTCTCCTATAAACTGGTCTAGGCTCAGTCCTCCTTTCATTCTTATGAATAGGAATATGCTCAGCCTTCTTGAACTTTACGGTTCTGGAATCCTTATTGAAAAGATTTAAGTAGGAATTAGATTCATCCTCTTCGTTAAAACCAAGTCATTCTTTCCTGAAGGAGACACACTAAGAGCCTAAAAGTATGTCAAGGTTTTTCTTACCATGAGTAAATTTCAAAACAAGCTCTTGAGACTCATTGAGATTTCTTTTCGGATGCTCATTTTCTCTTTTAAGTGATTCAGAGTCGGTCTCATTGTCTTGAGTACTAGTCTTGACTTCTTTCGAGTTAGTCTCGGTTTTCCGATTCATTTTTCAAACAATTGCTCTCGAAGTAAGAGACTCAAGTCATTCCTTAAACCGAGAAGAATTAGAATTGGACTTTTCTTCCAAGGTGTAAATATATTTAGCCAAATCAACTTTGGAGAACTTGAGAAAGTATTCAATTACCTCCTGAGGACTTGTCTCCTCGGTGTCCGAGTCGTCGAATCCGACTCGATTCGACTTCCGAGTTTGTTAGTGCTATTAGACACTTTGAGTCATCAGAATCATTGTCTTCTTCATATGAGTCGTCATTGCTCCATGTGGCCATCATAGCCTTCTTCTTCTTTTTGTCCTTCTTTCTCTTCGGACAGTTCTTCACCATGTGATCTTTCTTCGCCACATTCAAAACAGACCGAGTTCTTAGTTAAAGATAACTTTGAAGGGGAAGAATATTTACCTTTTCTGTCCGTCTTATCTTTCTTGTAGAACTCTTCCTTTGGCCTCTTTTCCCATTTCTTATGCTTTATCATTCTTTTAAAGCCTGGAGCAATTAGTGCCATTGGGTCTTCTTCCGAGTCCGAGGAACTCAAACTTTCCCCTCTACTTTCCGAGGCCTTCAGCGTAATGTTCTTTTTGGTGCCGACCTCAGCATCGTCTTTTCTAGGTGAATTTGATGGGTAAGTAGCTTCCCAATTAGTTCGTCCGGCTTTAGTTGAGAGAGGTTTTGAGCTTCCTAGATGGCTGTCACCTTTGGACCCCATCTTCTCTTTAGTAGACTCCTCGGAATTTTTCCGCACATTTCTTCATGAGAAATCTTCCTACCCAAAGATTTGAGATTGTTTATAATCTCGATAAAGCGAATAAACATATGAGTAATGTTTTCATCCGGCTCTATCTTGACCAACTCATATTTTTGAAGATAATGACTTATCTTTGCCTGTTTCACTTGACTTGTAGCTTCATATGTGTTGACCAGAGTGTCCCACACATCTTTGGCTATGTCACAGGCTGACACTCTGTTGTATTCTTCCGAGCCGATAGCACATATCGGAATGTTCATTGCTTTTAAGTTCTTTCGAACTTCTCCGACTCCTTATTGGTGTACTCAAACTTTTCTTTAGGCATAGATCTTGTTCATTCCATCTTCATTGGAATGTAGTTGCTTTCTTTGATGATGTTCTAGAAATCTTCATCGTTGTCCAATAGAAAGCACTCTTTTAGTTTCTTCCATTGTACGAAGTTTAATCATTTAAACTTTGGTGATCCAGTGGAAGACCTTCCTTCATCAAACTCTCCAATGTTATGAGCCATATGATCTTTATACCTTTGGATTGTTAGATTCTTTTTGAAAGGCTAGGCTCGATACCAAGTAAAGGTTTTCTCTTGGAGAGTCTAAGTCACCCAAGAGGAAGGGTGAATAGGGTGATAAGGAAATTTGAACAAATTTAGAAACTTTTTGCTTGGAAGAAGATAAACAGATGAGTCCGAGTCTAGATTGGACTTAGAAATATATATGCATAGAAATATATGGAAACCCTCCTAGGGCAGAAAACTACGGACAGTGCTAATCCAAGCACCAAGTCAAATCCGCTATTTTGAATCCTCAAAATACAACAGATCGACTCTGCTGGAATTGCTCGCTTAAACAATTCCTTACAATGCTTTCCTAGACTCGAAGTTCCCTTATCTGATCTAGTACTTCCCAACTAAGATAACCTTTACGAGTTAGGGACAACCGAGCTGAGTTAACCCTTACAGCTCGGTTAACGGACCTTACTCAAAAAGTAAGAGAAGTATGTAATTGATTACAAGACTTTACAACTCGGAAAAATATTAAGTACGAGACTTGGAGTTGTAAGTAGAAGATTGGGTGTGTAATGCACTTAGAGAATTAGGTAGTGTATTGATCAATAGTTTCAGCAATCTTCAAGTCTTGTGAAGTGGCTTCTATTTATAGATGACCAAGTAGAGTAGTCGTTGAGTCCGGTTCCTGGATTGAAGTCTCTAGTAGCCATTGGAAGGGCTTTTCTAAGTCACTCGTAAAAGATCCGTTGGTATATAAACGTTGGGGAACGACTATTTTCTCCAAAAGGTGTTCCAATCAACCGATGTTGTCTAAAAAGCAAGGTAGAATCCACAGTTGAGCTTGGTGTTTGATTTGTCCAGTTTTGAAAATAGACAACCCCGACATGGTGTCTCGAGTCCTGTCTAGAAATGGCTAAAACTGTCTGTTGGTGTTTTAAAACTAAAAGCCAGTTGCTTTTGAAATTCAAAAAGATAGATTATCTTTGTTTAAATAACCTACAAAAGCAAATAACATCGGTTCTCAAAGTATAAAATACTTTGGTTCAAGGTTTGGCATAGATAATAATTAAATTAGTATAATTAAATGCTTAATTATCTTTGGCCTAGAAGAGTGGAATATTCTGAGTGTAATCTCAAGTAGGTTCAAACTCAACTTAGAATAACTCCTGCAAAGATCAAGTACAAGAATAATCAAACAAAGAAAATGAACTTGATCTATCAAATAATCTTCTAAGACATAAACCGACTTAGACCAACTTAGTAGAGAATAACTTGATTCCGAGTTAGCAAACATAGTCAGTACTTAGAAAAGATCCGTTAAAAGAATTATTTGATCATGCGGTGGTTCAAGTAGATTCCGAGTAGGTCGAATCCTCAATATAGAAGATATACAACAAAGTGATATCCGAGTTACTTAGAACAAGGATGAAAACTTATAAATGAGTTTCTATATAGCTTAGAATGACTTGCGATCAAACCCTAAGACAGATAGAAGTTTATACCTGAGTCTTTCATAAAATATTTAGACTTAAAATCTAAGTCTTCCGAGTCCTCCAGCCTTGCGAAGACACCATCACTGAAGCCGAGGAAGCAGCTGAAGTTGAGGAAGAAGCTAAAGCACAAGGAGAAGCAAAAGAAGGAAAAGAAGAGGGAAAAGAAGATGAAAAAGAAGAAGAAAAAGGGGAAGACACTCGGTCAACCAGAGCACTAGGGCACCAAAGAGCTCGAGCTAATCTCCTCGGATCATGATCCGAGTAGCTTAGAAGACGCGGGCGATGTTGGTCGACCCAAGGTCCCCGCCTCGAAGCACAATCCGCAGCTTGTCTTTGCGGAAGAAGATGAAGTTGAGGAAGATATGCACTTGATTCCCCATAATTAGGACTACTTAACTTCCTGGTATCCCAATTCTATAGTCCCTTGGCTCATCTACTTCAACACAAGCTTACAAGCAAAAGCGCACTACTCGTCCATCTTCTTCAAGACAATCTTCCTCCCCTTAGTTTTTTTTTTTTTTTGAAACTCGGATTTCACTTTTTTGTCCAACATCTACTGTACTTACTTGATGTTTCCTCCCTCCTTTTGATATTTTTTGCTAAAATGCATAAGGGGAGAGACATAGATAGAAAATTTGGATGTTTGGTTTTAGGGAGTCTTTTCTCTAATTTCGATTTTAGTTATTTTGTGTTTCTTGTGTATATTTATCACTAGCAATAAATGAACATTTTTCTTAGCATGTTTGTTTCTCGGTTACATGTTTTCAGTAGTCTGTGATACTTGACTCTTTAACATATCTCGCTATAATCATAGTTATTGCTCTAGTTAAGTTCAAGAAACATGTTCTTAGTTACGTTATGATCTAAGCTGCACTTATAAGTATCTTAAGTTCCATTTAAGAGTATATTTTTTTGCTTTGATCAATTCGCTATGAAAACTTAACTATTTGAACTGACTAGTTTCTATCTTAAGTGTGGAATGCCTTTCATCAAAAAGGGGAGATTGAAGACTCGGGTATAACGCTCTATCTCTCTTAGGTTTTAATTCTAAGTCATTCTTCGCTTTATAGAATTCTTTATCTAAGTTTTCATTCAATTCGACCCATTCGAAAGCACTTAAATGCATATTTCTAATCCGTGCGTCTAACTCACTCGGACATCACTTAGAACCATCCGATGAATAAATAATTTCTCTATCACATTTATTATGAGTATTAACTTCTTACTTCAAGTTAAAATCAATTACAACGTTAATTCTTTATCTTGAAGTAAGTTTATTCTTAGAGAATTATTTATTAGATCAAGTTTATATATCCTAATTTTCTACACTCTCTAACTTGATCATTTAAGGATTGACTTAAGATGGAATATGAACTTAATGGATATCGAGACTCCAAAAATTTCACTCTTTTAGGCCAAAGATAATTAAGCACTTAATAACTCGATTTAATTATTATATGTGCCTAATCTTGGACCAAATTTTTATACTTTGAGTATCAAAGTGATTTGCTTTTTAAGGTTGTTGATACAAGCCTAATCCATTTTTGAAATACAAAAGCAACCGGTTTCTAGCCGTTAAATACCAGCGAGATAGAAAATAACTAATTCTAGAAATGGCTCGATACACCGTGTGAAGGTCATTTGTTTCCAAAATTGAAAAAATCCAACCTTGGGTCTAACGGTTGTTTCCACCTTAGTTTTCAATCATCACTAGATGATTGGACCATCTTTGGAGCCAAGAGCCATTGCGCAATGTTCACATCCCAACGGATCTCTTCTTAGTGACTTAGAATAGGCTGTTACAATGGCTAGTGAAGATCACAAGTCTAGAACCGAGTCAACATAGTCATTCCGCTTGGATGTTTATAAATAGAAGCCATTTTGCAAGACTAGGAGATTGCCGCTGAACATATTCAACACTTACTTAGTGCATTCTTATTCAATCTTCTATTTACAACTCCAAATCTGTAATTCTTACTTTTTGAGTTGTAAAGATTGTCTTGTAATCACTTACATTCTTTTCGTACTTTGTTTGTAAGTTCGTTGACTGAGCTGTAAGGGTTAACTCAGCTTAGTTGTCCCTAACTCGCAAGGGTTAACTCGGTCAGGAAGTACTAGATCGGATAAGGGAACTTCGAGTCTAGGAAAACATTGTAAAGGAATTGTCCGAGGAAACAATTTTGGTAAGAGTCGGTTCTTTGTAATTGAGGATTCAATTAGTTGATTTGACTTGGTGCTTGGATTAGTACTGTCCATGGTTTTCGCCCCGGGAGGGCTTTCACTTATTTCTATTTGTTAACCTTTCGAGTCCAATCTAGACTCGGAATTTGCTTCTGCTAAGTATTGTGCAAAAAGAGTTTGATTTTTATCTAAAATCTTTCATCACCCTATTCACCCACCCTCTAGGGTGATTAGTCTCTCCATGAGAAAACCTTCATTTCTGATAGTTATGATTAGAGAATCCCTTGCCGCTTCCAATGTTGATGATTAGCAAAATCCCTTGTACGGTGATATTGTTTGTTTAATATTTACTTTGTTATGGTGCGACTCATATGCAATGGGATGAGATGCAAGATGACTCGATTTCTAAAAATACATTTTTTATTTAACATGATGCAACAAAACTAAGGGAAAATTACAAAGGCAAATCGAAAAAAATTACACTTGCCCCATTCCCCCAAAAGAAAAAAAAATAAAAAATAAAATGGGAAAAGTTAAGTGCATGGTCCAAAATAACAATATAGCGCACACGCAATGGGCTGGGGTGAAGAAATATAGCCCAAGGAGTGCTTGGGCTCATAAAAAAATAGACGAAAATCGACTAGACTTGGGTGGTGGTCGGCGCCGGCCTCCCGTGAAGACTAGGGTTCCGGCGAGTTGCAGTAGTTGAGGTGCGATAGGACTCTAAAACTCTGGAAAACTCCTATAAATATGATCCACGCTAGTGCTTAAAAAAATATGCCTTACACAAAATCTTCTGCGAATCAAATAGAAATACCCAAGTGCCGTCCATTATCTTATAAAAAGATGAACTTCACGATCGACCGATCTTAGTGGATGCATGAGATGAGCAATACTGAAATATTAAGGTTGTCAAATCATAGGTTGAATACATTATTTAGTATTTGCCAAGTGAAAGTCTATTAGACTTTCTTAAGGGTCGTTTTGGGCTTTTGGGATCCTCACCACCACGTCTTCATGTTTGGGATAAGGAATTGTGCCCCTGCTCGAAGAATTTGATGCTATACTAGGCATCTAAAGGCGTTCAAAACTAATCTTGCCCAATTCTTTTGAAATCAGCGTGAGACTTACAAGTACCTGCTGAAATTCAGCGATAAGAATCTAAGGTGGGTTCTTGTTGGAAGTCAAGTGAATCCGATGAACTTGATGAAGCACTACCTGCATATGTATGTATATTTAAAGGTGATCATTATACCAAGACGTAGAACAATTATCACCTACCCGATAGGTGGATTACTTGTTTGTAGGAGGCCGAGGGGATGCGGTGCGGGTGACATTGCTTGTGCTTAGTTGAGTAGTTAGGGAATTACTCGTTCCCTAACACCACTAATAGTTGCTTGAGACGATCATAGGTTTAGATTGAGTCAAGGCAAACTCTTAGGAAGACTTTGCAGGAGCCCCCTATTGCTGTAGGTAAGCAAATAATGGCTGATGAGACCAAACGGCGTAGACCGCTCGACAGCGCCGACCACAACATGTCGTCGAGCGCCACCGAGGCTGAATTGCCTTTGGTTCACGTGGAAAGTCTTGAGATTTTACTCCTTTCGCTTTTTAATTCGTTCTTTTATTTTTCTCCTATTGGGTCTAAAAACAAAGTTGAATTGTGACTGTGCAAGACACTTATTTTTTCTCTTTTTTTTTTTGGTATTTATGATGTGCGGATCTAGTTAATGGAGCACCTATAGCTAATCCAAGCTCATACGAATATTGATCGTACTTAGCGGTACGCTTTTGTCGACGAAGCAGGAAGAGGTGGTAGCCGATCACCCTACTTCGAGTGGGAGGAGTACCTCGAGAATCGAGTAATAAAATTTAGTGGTATATCGGACAGATGGAAAGTTTCCCAATTTAGGGCACATACCTAGCAACATCCATATATACGCCTATTTGGCCTAGAAAGCGGCACCTATTACTTCCCGACCGTGTGTTACATCGGATGGGAAGAGAGCAAGTTATTCCTCTATTGGGCTATATCCGGCCTACTACCTTCGACCTATTTGAAGGATTTGGCAATACCGAGTAGAGAGAGAAGTCGTGGCTCGAATATTGGATAAACCTCGCCTAGATCGTTGACGCCTGCAGTGCAAACCAAATACTGCTATATCTCGCCTATCATCCGGAATGGATAATAGAAGTGGATCCCCAATGGCATAAGGCATTGAGAGCTAGAGAGATAGATCCCGATGAAGTTGTCCCCGCTGCTGCACCTCTCCAAATCCGCGAAGAAAACCCTTGAGTAGCCGAGCGTGTTTGCCGAAGAGAAACCCGAGCCAAGGAAACTAAAAGAGGAGGGCTTAAAGAATTAAGCAGTTGAAGAAGCGTACCCAAGTATGATGCGGCTGAGTCTAATGACCCCAAAGGAAAGAAAGTAAAGATAGACTAGGTCTTAGATTTTTTAGATACAATTTAGGAAAGAATGAAAGAAAAGAAGGATTAGGTTTGCCTGTTCGGAACAAATTTATTTACTTTACAAGTAGTATGTTTGCATTTAGTTCCCTTAGCTATGTACTTAAGCAAGTAGTAGGCTTACCTTTTATTAAATAAAACTAAGTATTATGTTATACTTTTATGTTTTATTTTATCGATCACCTAGAGCTAAAAATAAAAATTTGATTGCCTAATTGGACCACCCTCAAAATTAATTAAAATAAAGAATAAAGTACATAAGTGGACCACCTAATTGGACTATCCAATAAATAAAGAAACCATCTAATTGGGTGGCCGATGCCTCCTCCGACATGGCCTAATTGGGCCGGGCTTTGCCCATCGTCTAGGGTCGTGCTAGATGTAGTATTTTTCAATTGATTTGTGTACTAAAACATTTCTTCTCCATCTAAATCAGTCAGTTTCACTACTTCGCCTTACAATATCTAACTAAGCACAAATGGGCCTTGTAAATTAGGCCTAAATTTCCTCGTGGATCCAGAATTGGTGATCTAATCTCTTTGATAACCAAATCTCCAATTTATATGTTTCGAGGCTTTACTCTTTTGTTGAATGCCCTTGACATACATGCTTGGTATATTTGGACATTATGCAGGGCATTGAGGCGCCTTTCATCTAGCAAGTACTAACTCTTCATAGCGTGCTTTTGCCTACTCGCTTTTGGGATCCGACTTTCAATAATTATCCTTAACGAGGGAATGGTAATCACTATTGGAAGAACTGCTTTTAAGCCATAAACTAGGGAGTAAGGTGTTGCTCCCATAAAAGTGCTGATAGATGTTGATAGCCCCATGATAAACTGGAATTTTACGTGCTTTTCCATCTCTTATTGGCTAATTTCGACACTTCAAAGGCCTTCTCACCTAAATTCTTATTTGATTTCGCTTACTTTCTTCATTTATGATTAAAGTATGCAAATTTCTACATTTTTCAGGTAATCCTGCATTTTATGATAAAGAATACATCTTTCAAAGTGCTAAGGAAAAGAGCGGGAGACCATAGAAGAAAAAGGTCAAGCCAAGCCAGATCTGGTTGTAGCACTGGTTGTGCTTGAAGGAAAGAAGGAAAAGAAGACCTAGCACAGGCTGTGCTGAAGCCCAAGAGGTCAGCACAAGCAATGCCAATGTCGGCACAAGCCATGCTGGGAATTTGGAATTTAATTGAAGAAGTCGTGAGCTTGCACGGGTTAAGCACGGTTTCGAGCATCGCCAGTGCCAATCGGCAGCTTTCGTTTTTCGCATCTTTTATTCCGAAACTGTTATTTTTGAAGGAGACTTTTATGCTATGTTTTAGGCTAGTTTTCTCTCTACTTGTAAGCACTTATTTCCATTGTCAAGAGATCAAAGCTTGGAGTTATTTTCATCTAATCGCAATTTAATTCAAGTTTACGGTATTATTATTCTTCTCTCTACTTTTATCTTGCATTCCTTTTGGTGTTCATCCCTCAATTTTTGTCATATGCCATGAATATGTGTGGCTAATTTCCAACTTAGGTTGGGGATTTGCCACTAATATGCTAGTTTAATCGTAATTTATGCTTTGATGCTAATTAGCAATTGCTTGATGAATTTCCGACTTGTTGATACTTATTGAATTGGTGTGAGGTTCGAGAGAATCCTACCTTTATTGTTTTTGGGAATTGAGTAGACTTCGAGAGAAGAGGCTTAGTTCAACTTCAACTTGTTGGATGATTACAACTTAGATATGAGAATAATTTAGGTTATTATTAAGGGAAGAGTCGATAATCATGTAATTCTTTCGTTTTGATTGTGTGAGAACAACAATTAATTCAATTGAGTTAACTTAATGACTTTCGAGAGAAGGCTTAGGTGGTTTGAACTGCATCGATTCCCTAATTTATCTCGGTTGTGAATAGTGTAGAAGCATGTAATTAAGATTGTTGGCATGTTAGCTTGGTAAATCCCTACCTAAGGTTTTCTTTATCCGATTTTATTTCGTTCTTTAAGTGTTTATATTACCAACCAAGTGAACTGTTCCATTGCTTAGTTCAAAAGGACATTGACCTTAGACTTATAAGAGACCTAGCTCCCTGAGACCGACAACCGTACTCTCATTAGTACTCAACAAAATGGCACCGTTGCTCGGGGAGCTAGCGCCACTCCCTAGTTTAAGTAACATGACACTTTTGAATTGAGCTTTTTATTTTATTTTTCTTCTTCCTTTTTGCCTTTATCTTTCCTTGAGCCTACTTACGCTTGGTATAGTTCTTGAGTGTATGCATAGGAAGAATCATAGAGGTGAAGAATTAGCACCTCTTGATCCCGAAATTGAAGCAACCGTCGGGCGCATAAGTTATGCAGCTCGTAGGCGAAGAAAGAAGCAAAATATGGTTGGAAATCCACCCCCACCTCGTACCCTTCAATCCTACTCAGCTCCTACCATGGGTACGGGAGGTTCCGCTATTATGTTGCCCGATTTGCCGGAGGGAACCAATTTTGATTTCAAGCCCGGTTTCATAAACCTCATTGAACGAGTCCATTCGGAGGGTCACTTGCGGAGAACCCATCAAGCACATCAATTCATTTCTTGAGCATTGTGGCATGATCAAGATGGCGGGTGCAAATGACGAGTACATCAAATTGAAGTTCTTTCCTTTTTCCCTCACCGATAAGGCAAAGAAGCGGCTCGAAAATTGTGCTCCCAATTCTTTCCGCACTTGGGCTGAGTTGAACACTCGCCTTCCTCAATCAGTTCTTTCCACCAGTGCAAGGCCTTCAAGTTAAGGCTTGATATAATCTAGTTCAAGCAACATCCCGGAGAGTCTTTGTTTGAAGCTTGGGAGCGGTTCAAAGGGATGCAGCGAGAGTGCCCTCATCATGGTATTCAACCATGGATGCTCACTCAAATTTTTATGAGGGGCTTTCGGACTCGGTGCGACTATCTGTAGACAATGCTTCGGGGGTATATTCATGAAGAAGACAACAGAGCAAGCTGATGCTCTGTTAGAGGAGATGGCTTCCAATGCCTATAATTGGGGCGTTGGAAGAGATGATCGAGAACGAGTAAAGCATAATGTGGATGCGAGTGGCTCTTTTGGCCAACAAGGTGGAAGCTCTCACGTTGCAAATGGAGAAATTTGTGGCAAACCCTTTAATTGGCACTTCCTCTTCTTCCAGCTCTCAAGAGATGGGATATTCTTGTGAAGCATGTGGCGGCTCTCATCCCCATTTGGAGTGTCATCCTAGCCTCTCTACATCCGAGCAAGCTAATGTTCTCCACAACTTCCCTCCTAGGCCACCACCACAGAACAACCCTTACTCTCAAACGTATAACCCCAGTTGAAAAAATCATCCCAATTTCTCTTACCGAAACAACAATCCTCATCCCCACCAAAATCCATCTCAACCACCCGGTTTCCATCTACCATCACAAAACCGACCTCCCATTCCATACAATCCTCCTCCACCTCCACAGAAATCTAACCTTGAAACTCTCATGGAAGGTTTCATCCAAGCCCAAACAAAGACCAATGAGCAATTGTTTACTCATCAAAAGATGCTAGAGACCCAAATTGCACAAATTGCTCAACAGGTTAACCACCTTACCCAATCCCAAGGGAAGTTGCCGGCACAACCCGAACCTAATCCTAAGGTGCACATCAATGCCATAATCTTAAGGAGTGGGAAGGAGTTAGAGGGCACTAAGGTGAATGAGAAAGGGAAGGAGAAGGTGAATGAGGATATGACTAATGTTGAGAAGGAGAATGCTATTGAGAGTGATGGTCTTACAATGAGGTTGCTAAGGAGAGTGAGAGTGAGCCATCTTTGAATCGGTGTTCATCCATGCCACCACCTAAGCCTTACAAGCCTCCTATCCCATTTCTACAACGGCTTGTGAAAGCCGAGGAGAAGAAATTTTCTAGGTTCATGGAGATGTTGAAGAAGTCTGTATATCAACATCCCTTTTTGGAAGGTATCACCAATATGCCTTCTTATGCCAAGTTTCTTAAGGAGATGTTTTCCAATAAAGGGAAATTCTTAGAGCATGCCACCATATCTCTCACCGAGGAGTGCAGTGCAATCATTCAAAACAAGCTACCCCCAAAGCTTTCGATCCAGGTAGTTTTTCCATACCATGCTCTATGGGGGATATAGCCATTAGTAGGGCCTTGTGTGATCTTAGAGCAAGTGTTAGCCTTATGCCCTACTCTATTTGCAAACGGTTTCAAATGGGATAGTTGAAGCCAACCACCATCTCTCTTCGGTTGGCGGATCGATCCGTCAAGTTCCCCATTGGAATTCTAGAAGATGTGCCACTCCAAGTCGGGAAATTCTTTATCCCATGTGATTTTGTGGTAATGGAAATGGCTGAGGATGCATAAATTCCTATCATTTTGGGAAGGCCTTTCCTTGCCACCGCCGGAGCCCCGATAGATGTGAAAAATGGCAAGCTGTCACTACATGTTGGAGAAGAGAAGGTCGAGTTTAATCTCACCAAGTCCATGTCCACCCAAGCTCTTGAAGACACATGTTGTAGGGTGGATGTGTTGGAGCCAATTTTTCATGATGAGTGGCTACCACATGGGTTTGTGAGGGACCCTTTAGAGAAATGCTTGATTGGTGATAGCTTTAAGAGCCAATCTAAGGAGGTAACAATAAGGCTCAAGGCTCAAGCATTACATCCAAGGAGAGCCTATTCCGGGGCGGTTTCAAGCACTTTCCTCCCCATTTCCGATAGCTAAAGTGTTTTGGTCAAGCTCGTGACCTTAAACAAGCGCTTCTTGGGAGGCAACCTAAGTTTTCTAGCTTTCTAGCTTAGGTTATTTTTATTTAGAAAAAAAGAAAAAAAGGAGATGATGAAAAGTTTGTGTGATGTATTATTGAGCGGTGAGAGTGAAAAAAATACTGTGTGAAAAGAAAAAGAAATGCGAGAAAAAAAGAGTGCAATAAAATGTTTGAGGAATAGGGAATCAATTAAGGTTGATGAGAGTGTGTTTGAGAGAGTTTATTGGATTAATTTGAGGTATTTTGATGCTTAAATGGCTGAGTGTTGCGGGTTAAAGAAGTTCATTGAGCTCAAAGTTGGTGAAAATTAGCACAAACCCGCGGCATGGGTTCAGCACGGTTTGAGCATAGGTTGTGCGGCCTGCCCGGATAAATTTTTCCAAAAATGCCATGGGTTGGCACAGGTTCAGCACGGTTGAAGCACGGGTTGTGCGGCCTGCCCGGATGAATTTTTCCAGAAATGTCGTGGGTTAGCACGGGTTCAGCACGGTTGAAGCACGGGTTGTGCGGCCTGCCCGGACAATTTTTCGTAACCGCCGTGGGTTGGCACGGGTTAAGCACGGGTTTAGCACGAGGTTGTGTGACGCGTCCGCCCGATTCAAATTCACGGTTCTCTCTCCTTCTTCCATTATTTCAATTTCTTCTTGCCACAAACCCTCAAGCACCGTTGTGTGCCACCTTTTGCACGCCTGTGCCTCCCATCAAATTCGCTCCTATTCTCTTCCATTACATTAATTCTACCTTCAATCATTATCTCCCACTTGATTTCATCACTAGCCATCCCCATTTCACCCATCTTCACCCACCAATTTCAAGATTTTCTCTCTCCTCAAGTTGTTGAATTTTGAAGCTTGAGGTGAGAGAAACCTTGCCTTTGAAGTTGTTGAAGGCTTTGGGAAGTCCGATTTCATCATTTTTCCCGATTTTACTTGGCCAACCCGGGTCCGAGTGACCCCATTGTAAGTTTCCCCTTCCCTCCTTTGCTCCTTTTGATTTTTGCATTTCATTGAGGACAATGAAAGTCCTAAGCATGGGGGTGGCTTGGACGATGGTTATCATGTTTTGGTGGGTGACTTGGGTACATATTCGTTTAGGTTGTACATACTGCTCATCATCTTCATTTAGGTTTGCATTTAGGCACTACATTAGTTAGATTTTTCATCTTTTTACCCTAGTTAGCGGGCATTGGAGGAGAAAGGGATCAATTTTTAAGCAGTTGAGGTAATCATTCTTCCCTTCTACTTTTAATTTTGCTTTTAGTGGTAGCCTTAAAAAAAAATTGTTTTAGTTGTGAAAACCCTCCTGTGATGAATATTTGGAGGGGTGTGTACTTAAACTATCATGAGAAGTGTGTACTTTGGGATCTTTGGCTTGGTTTGGATGATGAAAGAGACTTGATTGCTAAATTGATTGAGATTGATCATCTTGTTTGCGATTTATCTAGTCTTGAACAATTCTTGTGCATAATTATGAAATTCTTATGTTTGGTATATCAAATGAACTAATTGTTGTGATTGTGATAGGGATAACCTCGTGAGACTTTTTGTACCTTAACGACTACCATTTTTTGTAGTCTCATTTATCATGAGTGCCACTTTCCCATGCTTGCAACTCTCGAACTTGCCATCTTTCTCTTCAAAACCACATTTGATACATGCATGTTGACCAAGAGGATAGAGGCATTCATTTTGATAAACTACATGAGCCAAATAGCCACCTGAATATTATGTATCCTTTGTTTCAAACCCTTCAAGCCTTCCCCTTCCCCTGCACTAACCTTGCTCAATATACCTTTGTCCTTTTTCATTATTTCCCATCCTTAAGCCTTAGTCTAGTGGAGCATTTCTATTGATTGGGAATTTATTGGGTGTTACCTTGTTGGTGGTAATTGGTTTATTGGGTAATTGAAGGAGTTGTGAGTAGTGATGGATTTTAGTTTTAATCATTCATGCTTACCTTGCTTAGTTTGCTTGTGAAGTTTAAAAAAAAAAAAAAAAAAAAAGTGGAAAAGAAAAAAAGAAAGAGATTTGAAAAAAAAATCAGAAAAAGAAGAGTTAGAAAAGGAATAAAGTGTTGTAAGCATGAATGGCGCTTTGTATTGAGAAATCTCCACTCTTTTGTTACTTGAAAGCTTGGTGTGATGTGGTATTATGTTTTAGATGTTTGGAGGTGTGATGTTGTTGTAGTGGAAAGTGTTATACTCCCTAGCTCTGGCTATCAAGCTCCACATTCCTAAATGTTTTTCTCTCCTTTCCCTTAGCCAAGCCTCATTACAACCCTCTTTAAAGTCCTCTTGATTGGAAAACTTACATGGTTTGTCCCTAGTGGTGGAGAATTGAGATATTTGGCAAGCTTATGGTAGTGTGCAGGTTTTGGGAGAGTTTTGAGTGAACCATAGTACTTTTTCAAACACATAAGGGAGTGTTCCACATACCCTAAAGTGAGGTCCTACCAATCCCAACCAGTTCGCCAAACATTTGTATGGAACTTGATTACATTTGGGTTGGGATAGATTGGTTCTGTTGCTACTAGACTTTGCAATCTTGATTTGAGCTCCAACTCTTGTTTCGATTTGATTCTCGATCTTGCCAAGAATTCTTTTGTATATACTTGCTTTGGTTGTCTATCGCGCTCCTTCACCCGAGGAGGGAAGCTTTGGTTTTCTACTTCCCCGTTTCTTTAGCACTTCATGATAGCCTTGCTAAGTGCATCAATTAAAGCCTACCTATGTTTCGGGAAGCACATATTAGTTGCCAAATTGAGATATCACCTTTTATCTTCTAAAGTCTGTTTAAGAATTAAATCTTCTTCTTTAGCAGACTTCGGGTTCTTTTGGGGCTTCCCGAGTCTGTTGTGGACCCGGGGTACATTATGTCGTCTATATCTAGTAAGGAATTTGATCGCTGGAGCTTTAACTTCTCCCCAAAAGCTATCCTCTTCTAAGGGTGGTGTGTCCTAGAAGTCGTTGTCATTGTTGTCACTCGTTACTTCTCGTTTCATAGACATCCCCTTCATCACTTACCCACAACCCATGGACTTCGGATCTAAAGGAGGCAAGTTAAGAAGTGGTTCGGACTTGTCAATATCTTGGTTGAAGACAGACGGGTCCAACCGACCTTGAGTGAGTTCTTAAGACTCGGGTATAAATCTTTATCTCTCTATGGTTTTGATTCTAAGTCAGTCTATGCTTTTAAGAAAGTCATATCTAAGTTTTCATTATTTTCCGACCCACTCGAAACCATTCATCAAGCATAACATTCTTAAATGTGTTTCTAACTCACTCGGACACAACTCGAACAATGGCATGAGTAAATACTTCCTTTAATGCTTTAATTTTGAGCACCGACTTGTTGTTTAAGTGAAAATGAATTACAAGCATAAACTCAACTTTCTAAGTCGAGTTATTTATTGAAGATTATTGACTTGATTAAGTTCATTTATTTTGATGTTTTATTCTTTCTAACTTCATCATTTTAAGGATTAACTCAAGATAGAATTTGAACCTAATGGATATTAGACTCAGAAAATTCCATCCTTTTAGGTCTGAAGATAATTAAGTGCTTAATTACTTTGAATTAATTATTATCTTTGCCTAATTCTAGACCAAAGTATTTTTATACTTATAGTCCCACTTTGATTTGCTTTTGTAGGTTGATTAAACAAGCCTAATCTGATTTTGAAAAGCAAAAGCAACCGGTTTCTAGCCGTTAAACACGGCGAGCAAAAATCAGTCATTTCTAGACATGACTCGGACACTATGTCGGGGTTGTTTGTTTCCAAATCCGGTAAACTTCAACTTTTTGTCCAACGGTTATTTCCACCCCAAATTTCAATCAAAACTAGAGGGATGGACCACTTTTTGAGCCAAGGACCACCACACAATGTTCGGATCTCAATGGATCCTTTCCGAGTAACTCAGATTAGCCGTTACAACGGCTATTGAAGCTCACTAATCTAGAACAAGTCACAGCGGCTAATCTACCATGTTGTGTATAAATATAAGACACTTCACAAGACTTGAAGATTGCTAAACACATTGCTTAACACTTACATAGTACATTCTTACTCATTCTTCGACTTACAACTCCAATTCTATAATTGTTAAATTTCTAAGTTGTAAAGAAAGTCTTATAAGTACTTCTAATCTTTCTACTTTCTTTCTCAGTCCCTTGACTGAGCTGTAAGGGTTAACTCAACTCAATTATTCCTAACTATAAAGGGTATCTTAGTTAGGAAATACTAGATCTGAAAAAGGGAACTTCTAAGTCTAGGAAAATTTGTAAGTGAATTGTCCAAGGGAGCAACTTTATAAAGAGTCAGTCCTTACAATTATGGATTCAATTAGTGGATTTGATTTGGTGCTTGGACTAGCACTGTCCATGGTTTTCTGCCCTAGTAGGGTTTCCACGTATTTCTTTGAGTATTGCACTTTATGAGTCTAGTCTAGACTCAAAATTATTTTCTAAGTTTGTTCCGTTCAGTGTTGGTCCTTAATTCTAAAAATCTTCCATCACCGTATCCACACCCCTCTAGGGTGACAGAATCTCTCCAAGATGAAACTTTTAATTGGTATCGAGTCTAGGCTTTGAAGAGGATCTCACAATCCAAAGGTCTAAAGATCGGATGACTCGGAACAATGGAGAGTTCGATGAAGGAAGATATGTCAACAGACCACCAAAGTTCAAGAGATCAAACATTGCACACTAGAAGAAGATAATGGAGTGCTTTCTCCAAGATCATGATGAGGATGTTTGGAACATCATCAAGCATGGGAACTACATTCCTACAATGATAGAAGGAGCAAGAGTTATGCCCATAGAAAAGTCAAAGTACACTCATCGAAGAGAATGAGAAGCTTAGAAAGAACTTCAAAGCTATGAACACTCGATGTGTGCTATCAACTCAGAAGAATACAACATAGTGTCAGCCTGTGACACAACCCAAGAGGTGTGGGATACATTGGTCAGCACCTATGAAGGAACCAATCAGGTGAAGAAAGCCAAAGTCAATAATTTTCTTCACAAGTATGAAGTCTGTTCAAAATGGAGCTCGATGAGAACATCACTTAGATGTACATTCAGTTCACTAAGATTGTCAACAATCTCAAATCTTTGGGCAAAAAGATCTCTCACGAAGAAGTTGTTAGAAACATTATGTGAAGTTTAGCAAAGAGAAGTTAGGGTCCAAAGGTTATAGCAATTGAAGAAGCTCAAGATCTTTCCAAGCTAAAACCGGATGAGTTTATTGGGAAGCTACTCACTCATGAGCTGCACCTAGAAGAAGAGGAAGTTGAGGTCAACACCAAAAGGAATATTGTACTAAAGGCCTCAAAAGCGGACGATAGAGTCCGAGCTCCTCGGATTCAAAAGAAGATCCCATGGCACTCATTACCCGAGGCTTCAAAAAGATGATGAAGTACGAAAAATAGCAAAAAAGCCAAAGGAGAAGTTCTATAAGAAAGGTAAATATTCATCCCCTACCAAGTTGTCTTTAACTAAGAACTGTGGATGTTTTGAGTGTGGTAGCAAGGAGCACATAGTCAAGGACTGTCCAAAGAGAAAGAAGGACGGAAAGAAGAAAAAGGCTATGGTGGCTACCTGGAGCGATGAGGACTCCGCTAAAGATGATGCTTCGATGACTAAAAGTGTGTAATGGAATTGACAAACTCGGAAGTTGGATTTAAGTTAGATAGTGATGGTTCGAGATGCTGAGGAGGCGGATCCTCAGGAGACAATTAACTACTTCCTCAAGTTTTCCAAACTTGACCTTCCTAGATATATCTTGACTTTTGGAAGAAAAGTTCAATTCTAACTCTTATAATTTCAAAGAACAACTAGAGTCTCTTACTAGTGAGAGTACTTGTTTTTAAAAAGGAGTTAGAAAACTTGAGACAAAATATGAATGTACTTGAGACCAATGCTCAAGACAATGAGACCGAGTCCGAGTGCCTCGGAATAGAGAATAAGAAACTAAAACGAAGCTCAATAACTACGAAGAGATGGTTTTAAAACTCACTTAAGGTAAGAAAAACCTTGATTTTTACTTGGCTCTCAGTGTGTCTCATTTAGAAAAGAAGGCATTGGTTACAATGCTGAAGACAAGGATTACTCTTATAACAATCTTTTCAAAACTAATTCTAGAACTATTAAGTTTAGGAAGGCTGAGCATGGTCCTATTCATTCATAAAGAAAAGGGACTGAGCCTAGACTAGTTTTCATGAAAAAGCCTTCTCAACCTGTTTACAAACAAAAAGGTTTTTAGAGAGAAGAGACACAAACTCGGTTTCCTAGAAGGAAGAATCGAGAATCGGACCAAGCCAAAAATTATTCAAATTTTGGTTGCCAAAGGTGCTCTTCCTTAGAAAAGAACCACAGAGAAAGACTGTTACTAGGTTTTTAAGAGGATGTGAAAAGGGTTAGTTTGTTTTTCTTTTATAGGTCACTTAGAAACGAAGGGGTCTCTAAGGGACTTAGACAGGTGCATGTTCATGCCAATATTTGGAGACTCAAGACTCTTCTCCGAGATAGAAGATATGAAAGGAGAAAAAGTCACATTTGTAGATAATAGCAAAGGCAAATAGTTGGGATTGACAAGATTGGTTAAGGAGATAACTTAGTCGATCCAGTCTACCTTGTCAAAGAGCTCAAGTACAATCTTCTAACCATATCTCGGTTATATGACAAAGGTCAAGAGGTAAGATTCACTCGGACCAACTACTTCATTTTTGATGTAGTCACTAAAGAGACAAAGCTCTCAGTGTCCGAGGTCGGGTAACACCTATACCATTTCTCTCTCATATTCTAGTAAGAATTTATCATGTTTGAAAGCATCTTTGAATGATGATCATGGACATGGCATCATAGATTAGGTCATATCAGGATGCAAACCATCAAGAAGCTTGTATCTCATAGGTTAGTTAGGGGTTTACCTAACTGTGTATTTAAGAAAGATAAAATTGGTAAAGCATACACAAAAAGAAAGCAATTGAGATCATGTTTCAAACCACTCAAAACTGTGACTACATCCAAAGTACTTGAATTGATTTATACAGATTTGTGTGGTGAAATTCCTGTGAAAAGCTTAGGAGTTAAATCATATGTGCTAGTTATTGTTGATGATTATTCAAGATTTACCTTGGTATGTTATCCGTAGAACAAGAATAAAGCATTCAAAGAGTTCACTAAGATCTGTAGGAAAATTCACGTGGAGTGTGAGACTTAGGTCGAAGAACTCGAATTAACCATGGAAGGGAGTTCGATTACTCGGAATTTGCAGATTTATGTGACAAGAATGGCATCTCTCACAAATTCTCATCTCCAAGAACTCCTCAACAAAATGGAGTAGTAGAGAGAAAGAACATAATTCTTGTAGCAATAGGAAGGACAATGTTGATTGAAAATGATCTACCTTACTATTTCTTGGCTGAGGAAGTCAACACATCAAACTAAACACTCAACAGATGCCTCATCACACCCATTCCGATGAAGACACCCTATGAGTCTGTACAAGGGAAATAAGTCCAACATTTCCTAATTCAAACGATTTGGATGTAAATGCTATGTGCATAACAATGGTAGGGAACATATGACTAAGTTTGATACAAGGTGAGATGAAGGTATATTTTTGGGTTACTCATCTCATTGTAAAGCTTATAAAGTTTTGAACGAAAGAAGTAACAAAGTGGAAGAAAGCATCCACATTATCTTTAATGAGATTGATCATGCCAAGACAAGTGAATCCACCTTTTCGGATCTTTAGCTCAATAGAGATGAAGATGATATTGCTGAACCTGAGCTCAGAATGAGTCAAAACAAAGAACTGATGCAACTCAGATTGAGCCGACTAAGAATAAACAAGTTTAAGAGCCGGTTCGGAATCGTCGAAGAGCCATCCAATGTTGAAGTTCAACAACAGCAACCAACCGAAGATCATGCCATTCAGCTAACAAACTTGGTAAATAAGAGGATAGGTAGAGCTTTCAAATATGCATCCAAGTCACCCACCTAAGAACATACTTTCGATATTAACGAGTGGGGTAAGAAATCATTCTTCTTTACAAAATCTATGTGCATTTTCTGCATTCATATCACGAACCGAACCTAAAAATCTACTAAACGTCAGTGACTCGAACTTGAAATGGGTAGAGGCCCTGCAAGAGGACTGAATCAATTTGAAAGAAACCAAGTCTAGACTCGACCAAATCACCTTCCGACTACCCGGTTATAGGAATCAAATGGGTTTTCAAGAACAAGTTAGATGAGGAAGGGTTGGTAGTCGAAATAAGGCCAAATTAGTTGCTCGGGGATATAACCAAGAAAAGGGAATTGATTGTGGGGAAACCTTTGCAGCTGTTGCTAGGATTGAGGTAATTAGAATTCTCTTACCATTTGCATCTAGCATGAACATCCAGCTTTATCAAATGGATGTTAAGTTTGTATTTCTTAATGGTTATATTCAAGAAGAAGTTTATGTTGAGCAACCCCTGGATTTGAAAACTTTCAATTTTTAAATCATGTTTCAAAATGCAAAAGGCTTTAAATGGTATGAAACAAGCTCCTAGAGCTTGGTATGAATGACTAAGCAGTTTTTGGTTGAAAATGACTTCAAAAGAGGTCAGATTGACAAAACTCTTTTACAAAAACCAAAGGGAATGATTTTCTCATTATCCGGATCTATGTTGATGATATTCTTTTTGGAGCTACTAATGAAACTCTATGTCAAGAGTTTTCCGAGTTAATGAGACAGAAGGTCCAAATGAGTATTATACTTTTTGAGTCCAATCTAGACTAAGAAATATTTTCTAAGTCCTGTTTTGTTCGATTTTGGTCCTTAATTCTAAAAAAATCTTCCATCACCCTATTCATCTCCCTAGGGTGACTTATCTCTCCAAGAGTGAACCTTTAGGTTCAGTGAAAATAGCTAAGATGATGTTGAAAATAGCTTAGCTAAAGGGAGTTGGCCACTTTGAAACATGTTTTCTATTTTGTTCTTGAATGCCCAATACTTGTTCGATGTCGTGTCCTCGTGCACAATGGTACTTACAAAATTTTTCTAAGTCCTAATTTTTGGACTGTTTTGCGGTGTCTTATTCGGCTCTTATTCTGCTGTAATGGGTGGTGATTCTATCTTTCCCTCAGCCAAGGGACAGTCAAGGGCTCGAGTTTAAGTGGTGTCGATAAGAGTATAGTCGGTATATCTAATAAGGGCATTGAAAACTACACCCTATTAGTACTTGCTTGTATTAGAGGTTTTCTTATCTTTAGAGTGATAATTACCTCTATACCCTGTCGCAACTTTTGTGGTCATGGTGGGCAAGCCAAAATCTCTAAGGGTTAAGAAGTTCATCATCGGCAGGAACTTGAGATACTAGTTATAGTTAGGTCGATGATGATCTTAACTTGGTTCTTCTTGGAGGGTAGGTCTACCATGTGGGCAGCTTTTGCTACCCATCCGGTGAGGAAGTCTGTGAAACTCTCCTTCTCACCTTGTTTGATTAATTCCAAGTCTCTAAGAGTGACTAGTAAATCGGTGTTGTAGGAGTATTGATGTAGGAACTCCTTGTACGGATCAGTCCAGTTGGTAATCTTGTGTGGGTCAACATCATTATACCACTTCATTACATCGATATCGAAAGCCCATCGGATGATAATGTGGTAAGTATCTTCTATTGCTCCTAAAAAGTTGCGAACATGATGATGGGGATTCATGAAACCTTTAAACTTGATATCGGGCATCGTAAACTTTGGAGGTAGCTCACCCTTAGGAATTAAAGTGAATCCGCTATGATCAAAATAATGATTACTGAACATGGATGACGCCCTTAACATCTATTCTATCCGATCTACACATGGATCGAGCTGAGATTTGGCTTCATGCTTAGGGGATTCATGTTTAAGACTATTTGGAGGAGACAAGCTAGGTGGAGGTGGAGAACCTAATCTTTCTCCTTTTCTCAAACAATCTGTTTCTTCATCTCTATTATTGTCCTCTATAGCTTTTATAATTGTCTTAAGATCCCAAGTTATAAATACTATCTTTTCATCTTGATCATCCATCCTAGTTTCCGTCCCGCCTATGTTCTCATTAAGGAAAGTCGGAATAGGAGACTGTTGTAGAAATTCCTTATGAATACGAGGAATAGACCGAGCTGATGTGATGTACACCAAAACATGTTGCACCGATGTAGACTGCGGAGTATAACGTGATGCGGAATGAGGAGAAGATGTGTTAGACTCCTTGGTGAGGCGTTCTAATCTTTTAGAGCTCGGATTTCCACTCGTATTCAATTATCGTAGACTTCCCTATTCTGCAGCCCAAAGGATGAGGCTTAGGACCATGTTGAAGAAGACCACTTTTGGGCGGAAGGGACTTAAGCGCAAGACCCGAAGATTATAAGAATGCTTTTATTTGGATACACATAGGGAATGCAAAAAATGAAGTCCGCGTGATGATGTTTGACTTAGTTTGGGATGATTCTATGATTCGGCTAATGCATAATGAATGATGGATCCTTAGTGGAATGATACTTTTATCTTGGCTAGATGATAATGCATTTCCTTATATTTGGAATGAATTTACTTTAGCTAAATATGAACTCACTTAATCTAAGATGGATTTATTTGGCTAATGAAAATACAAAATGGACTTACCTAATCCGAGATGAATTTATTTTAGCTAATGAAATACAAAATGGAACCGAGAATGTAAATGGAATGTTAAAAAAAAAAAAAAGACTCACTTATCAAAAGATAGAGGGAACTTTAGTAGGATCCTCTTAGACCGACTGATGGTGTCTACCTAGACCACTTGAAGAAGGTTTTAGTACTCGAAAATGCAAGCCATGGACTGACCTAAAAATAAAACGGGTAAATTAACTTTTGGCTAAATGCACATAATGGACTAACACTAGGAAATTTATTAAAGTGTTTTATTTAGACACATGTAAGGGCTAATCGAGCACTCTTCACCTATTTCTAAAGGTCGACAAGTAAAGGATTAAATCTAAAAACACACACACTCATCGAAGCATGCAAATGAAGACAACGGACCACCTAATAGTCAAGAGATCTATGATCAAAAGAGGTTAAGATTAGGTAGGATACATGGTGACTCATAGTTCGAGGATTTGGTCTTTCGTGTGGGGCACGACAAGAGAAAAGTCCGGAAGGGTTAAATAGGGGTAAAATAAATTTTTCCTAGGGTCCGGAAAAGCCAAGATTAGGTAATAAACTATGTTCAAAGGTTTCTAAATGCAGGATGTCGAATGCAAACACATCATTAAAACTCACTACTCAAATTTTCAAGTTTTTCCCTATTAATAAAAAATCTATCCCTGTGGAGTCGCCATCTGTATGAACCACGGTCGGAAAACCCGACCGAGCTTCTCCACGTACCTTTGACGTAAGGGTTTCTTGAAAATGGGTTTGAAAATGAATTAGGATTTTGAAAAATGAATTTTAGTTGAATTAAAGATAAATCAAGTTAAATAGCGTTTTATTAATTATTTTATTTTGGCAATTATTTTCAAAATTCCCAAGATGTCGTTTCTTAAGTGAACAAGATAACATAAGATCAAAGATTTACATTGGCTGTGAGGCTGAAGGAATCAGCCGCGGCCTTTGGCTTGGAAAGCAAATATAGAAACCCTAATTCTTGTACTGCAGATCGGAAAAGTCGAGATGCAATTTTTGAGTAAAAATAAAGCAAAAGAAGGAGTCGCCGGACTGTTTTTAAGAGAAAAAACTAACAAAAACAAAAGGTAAAACAAAATTGCTATTCTGATCTTAGTATGGAAAAACAAAGACCAAAAAAGATAAAATGACTCGATCGGTGTTAGAACCGAGAATCGGGTTCGGGGATGAAGGTATGAAACGAAGGGATAAACTCTTCCATTCCGCCCGTCCGAAAACGGTCATTACTAATTCGAGTAGTGAATCTAAATATGTGAAAAACACAAGCATACAACATGTTAAGCACAATTAAAGCAACGAAACATAGTAAAGGAAAGTGATAAAGAAACCTGGTAAAGAAAGAAAAAGCAAAAAGAAAAGAAAATTGAGAAAGTAGAAAGATTACATCGGGCATGGAGGAACTAAAATGCGATATAACTTTGATCCACAATGTGAAAAGTGATAAATAAAACATAAAATAAATAAGTAAACCATTCAAAGGTTGAATCCTTACCCTCATGTTATCCCACCTGCTATCTAGATCTTCACACTTGGATCTCTTTATGTGACCACTGGGAATCAAAGAAAAGAGGGCTCTTTGATGAGTTTTGAAAAGGTGAGTTCGTAAATAGGAAAGATCGGCTAAATGAATGCCTAGAGATTATAATAATTAAATAATCTTTAACTCTTTGTAAGGATTCAACGACGATATGTAGAAAAAGAGGAGTACTTGGTGGATGCTTTTAGTAGAGTAACGTTTAGGAAAGGGTATTTTTAGCCTAACACGAGTAGCGTAGCGCTAAGGAAATAAGTCGTGCTTGAGATAAAAGCTAAGGCTCTCTATTTATAGGGAGAGACTTAGGTCACAAATGACCTAGGGTTTCTCTCGACCTGGTGTCCAAACCGAGTAGAAAGAAAACCGGGCCAATAAATCGGGAGATTGAACCGGATAGATAAGATAAAACCGGATAGAAATCCGATCGGGCGCCACCCACCCGAGTATGCCTCGGGTTTCATGCCCTAGCATGCCATAACAAGAGTCTCTAATCTAAAACGCTTTTGAGGGGAGCAACTCCTAGTCTCACGTGGACTATTTTGGAGCTTAAACGCGACACTTTGATGCTCGTGATCATGAAATGCAACGTCTAACGCCCGGCTTGAGGTTTTCAGCTGCATTTCGATTGGAAAAAACGTAAAATGTAGAACTATGAGCCTACAATTTCCTAGTACACGGCACTAGACTCCGTTGTTTACGGAGGCTAGGTCTAGGCTTGGACTATCCGAAGGAAAAAGGGATTGATTCAAAGGAAAAGGCTATTTATGTGGTGTTGGGGGTTCTTTGTGGTTTATCGGCTTCCGTCGTACCAATCGAACGCAGTTGAAGATCCAAATCCTCAAATAGGACTTGAGATTTCATCATCGGGCCGCTAGAGTAAAATACGGAATTAAATGAGGTAAGGGACAACACTTTTTAGCTGTCTACAAGCGTGCACATTATCGGAGCGCTTCTAAAGCGGGTCCTAGCACTTTCGGGCCTAGTGCTTCCAATGCGGGGCCTATCTTTTTGAAGAATGGATGGATATCCCGCCTCTTCAAGCACTTAACCGTCATAGGACCCGATTGACTTCCACCGGGTATCTTATAATGAGCCATATCGTGGAGCTTCGCAATCTTGGGACCATGGGGCTAGCTCTTCCATCTTGGAGGACTTCGGTAATTATATCTTCGATGATCCTTCCGATGACGAGGATTAGTGAATCCTTTGTAAGGTGCTTTTCTTGTTAAATGTTTAATAATTTGTAAACTTCTTTGAGTTTATGCGATGAGATGAAATGAAAAGATTCAATTCTAACAATGCTTTCTTTTATTAACATGATGCAAAAATTCTTAAGAAAAATTACGAAGACGAATCGAAAAAAATTATAGTAGCTCCCATTCCCCCAAAAGAAAATAATAAAAATGAAAATGAGAATTTGTAAGTGCGAGTACTATTCGAAATAACATAGCTTGACCGAAACGGGCTAGGGGCGAGAAAAAGGAATGGCCCAAGGAATGCTCCGCCTAAAATAATACGATGGACCGACCGAGTATAAGAGGCTTGGCCAGCGCTTGCTATGCAGAAAATCGAGGCTCTAAATGTCTTCGAGTGGTGTTGGCATAGTAGGAATCCGCTCCTAGAACTGCTATAAATTGGACCTTTTATTGGATGCCGAAAATTGTGCCTTCGAGCCTTCTTACGCAATTCCCTCATAAATAAAAATCCTAAAAATATTTGAGTGCCTTTTACTCCCTTCAACTCTCAAAGACAAACTTCATGACTGAGTTATCTTGTTGGATACATGAGATGATAAACACTCAAAGGGTAGGTTTGTCACAATATGGGCTGAATACCCTATTCGAGCATTGGACGAGTGAATGTCTATTGGACTTTCCTAAGGGTTGCTATGTCCTACTTGGAATTCTCACTACCATGTTTTTAGGTTTGGGGATAAGGAATTGTATCCCCTGCTCGAAGAGTTTGATGCTAACCTAGGCATCCAATGTTGTACGAAACCTTTTATGCCAAAATCTTCGAAAATATGCATGAAACTTATAAACGGCTTCTAAAGCTAAATAATAGGAATCTAGGTTGGATTCTTATTACGAGTCAAGTGAACCTAATGAATCCGATGAAGCATTGTCGCCTGATGTATGCATCATTAGAGTCCATCATCATTCCAAAACGTCAAGCTATTATCACCTATCTAATAGGTGGTTTCTTGCTCGGTAGAAGTTCATAGGGACATGGCGCTTGCAACATTGCTAAGCTTTCTTGAGAAACTAGAGGATTACTTGTTCCCTAATTCGGTTAATAGTCGCTAAAACACTTATAGGGTTAGACCAGGTGGAAGCCAATCTGGAGAAGGACTTTCATCGGCAGCCCCTATTATTGAAGGTAATAACCATGGTAATACCATAGAATGGTACATTGCACATCTGGAAAATGTCCCAATTTAGGACACATACTTGGACAATAACCCTTTGTATGCCTACTAGGTTTAAAAACCAGTACTTTCTACTTCCAAGACCGTGTATTACGGAAAATGGGACAAGAGAAGGTGATCCCAAATTTGGACTATGTATGGCCTGCTACATTTGAACTGTTCGAAGGTTTCAGCAGTTCTAGGCGAATTAAGTCATGGTTCGAATATTGGATGAACTCGCCGAAGCTGTTGAAACTCGCAGGTGAGCCGACTACTATCGTATCTGCATATTATGTGGAGTTGATAACGAAAGTACACCTCAAACGTCGGAAGGCATTGAGAGCTTGAGACCTGAATCCCCAATAAGTTGTTCATGCTACTACACCACTCTAAATTCGTGAAATAAACCCTCGGATAGATGAAGTAGCCCGCAGAAAGGAATTTAAAGCTAAGGAAGTGGAAGAAAGAAGGACTCGCTAAACTAAAAAGCTAAAAAAGTGCACCCAAGATGATAGGGCAGGGTCTAGTGACCCAAAAGGGAAGAAATTGAAAATAGAATAGGGCTTATTTTTTTTATAGAGAATTTATAGGAAGAAATTAAAGTTTTGCCTTTTTAGAACAGTTTATTTATTTTACAAGTAGTGTGCTTGTTTTATTTCCTTTTTATTAGCTATGTACCCGGGTAAGTAGTAGGTTTACCTTTTATTAAATAAAACTAAGTCTTATGCTCACTTTTATACTTTATTTTATTATCACTCCCGTAGAGGAATAAATAAAATTGGACTGCCCTTAAAAAATAATTAAAAGAATTAATTACACTAATGGGCCATCTAATTGGACCGCCCCAAAACAAATAAATAAGCGAGATAGTCCGAGAGGACCGTCCAAATAGATAAATACGAGAGATAAAACTAGGGAAGTTGCTTAGCCCGGCCAACCCACCGTTGTACGAGAGGTGGCCGATGCCTGATTAGACTTAATGATCATGTTATAGACCTCGACTTCTTTGTGGATCATGTCGTGCAATAGTGTTGTAGCCGTCCTCCGATATGTTGCACCGAGCATTCTTAAGCCCAAATCGTATCACCACATAACATTATATCCCCCATTAAGTGATGAAGGTTCTCTTCTCCATGTCTTCTTCCGCAATCTTCACCTGATTGTACCGAGTATAGCTATCCTTATGTGAGAGCTAAGGATGTCCGACTCTGTTATCTATAAGGATGTCGATATGGGGCGATGGGAAATCATCCCTAGGACTTGCCTTATCTAAGTCTCTAAAGTCTAGTCACATCCAAACTCTGCCGTCGTTCTTGGGAACTATGACTATGTTCACTACCAATTGAGGATAGTGGACTGCTCCGATGAACCTAGCTTCTAAATTTTCCTGAACCTCTTCCTTATACTTTAGTGCCAAATCGAGTCCCATCCTTACGAGGTTCTACTTAAATGGCTTGCCGTCCTCGTGAATTCGAATTTTATGTTCCGCTATATTTGGATCTATCCCTAGCATGTCTTTGTAGGACCATGCAAAGACATCTATGAACTCTGTAAGGAGCGCAATAAATTGCTTACGGTCTTACGGATCTAGTGTTTTCGCAATTTTAACCTCTTAGTGTTGATCGACTAATCCTAGATTAATTGTTATTGTTTCCTCTATTATTGGTGAGCAATTTTCATTATCTTCCGTAGTTTTATTAATTCTTTAGGCCTTAAATAATAATTAAAACAACTTAAAGAATTAATTAGATTAATGGGCCATGTTATTGGACCACCCCAAAACAAATAAATAAGATGACAGACTGATTAGATCGTCAAAATAAACAATTAAAGAGATAGAAACAAGGGAAATTGTTCGGCCCGGCCAACCCACCGTTGTCCATGTGGTGGCCGGTGCTTGATTTGACTTAATGATCATGTCATCCACGTAGACCTTGGCTTCTTTGTGGATCGTGTCGTGCAATAGTGCTATAGCTATCCTCCGATATGTGGCGCCGGCATTCTTGAGCCCAAATGGTATAACCACATAACAATATGTCCCCTATTAAGTGATGGAGATTCTCTTCTCCATGTCTTCTTCGGCAATCTTCACCTGATTGTACCCAGTATAGCCATCCATAAATGAGCTCGAGGATGTCCTGTCTGTGTTATCCACAAGGATGTCGATATGGGGCGATCGGAAATAATCCCTAGGACTTGCCTTATTTAAGTCTCCGAAGTTTAGTCACATCACAACTCTTCCGTCCTTCTTTGGCGGTATGACTATGTTTGCTACCAATTTAGGATAGTGGACTACTCGATGAACCCGAGCATCTAAGTGTTTCGAACCTCTTCCTTAAACTTTAGTGCCAATTTAGGTCCCATCCTTCTAAGGTTACGCTTAAATGGCTTGGCGTCCTCGTGAAGTAGAATTTTATGTTCCACTATATTTGGAACTATCCCTAGCATATCTTAGTAGGACCATGCAAAGACATTTATGAACTCTGTAAGGAGCGCAGACAAATTTCTTCTAGTCTTCTAGATGTAGTGTTTTCCCAATTATAACCTCTTACGGTTGATCAACTAATCCTAGATTAATTGTTATTGTTTCCTCTATTATAGGTGAACAATTTTCATGATCTTCCGTAGTTTTTACTAATTCTCCAGGCCTTAAAAAACAATTTAAGTAGAAAGCATGATTGGATCGTCCAAGTAAACAATTAAAGTGATAAAACCAGGGAAATTGTTCGGCCCAACCAATTCATCGTTGTCCGGGTGGTGGCCGGTGCCCGATTTGACTTAATGATCATGTCATCCACGTAGACCTCGGCTTCTTTGTGGATCATGTCGTGCAATAGTGTCGTAGCTATCCTCCGATATGTTGCGCCAGTATTTTTAAGCCCAAATGGCATCACCACATAATAGTATGTCCCCCATTAAGTGATAGAGATTCTCTTCTCCATGTCTTCTTTCGCAATCTTCATATGATTGTACCAAGTATAGCCATCCATAAATGAGCACGAGAGGATGTCTTACTGTGTTATCTACGAGGATGTTGATATGGGGCGGTCGGAAATAATCCCCGAGACTTGCCTTATTTAAGTCTCCGAAGCCTAGTCACATCCAAACTCTGCCGTCCTGCTTAGGCACTATGACTATGTTCGCTACTAATTGAGGATAGTGGACTACTCGATGAACCCAACTTCTAAATGTTTCGAACCTCTTCCTGAAACTTTAGTTCCAATTTAGGTCCCATCCTTTTGAGTTTCTACTTAAGCGGCTTAGCGTCCTCATAAAGTCGTATTTTATGTTGTGCTATATTTGGATCTATCCCTAGCATGTCTTTGTATGACCATGCAAAGACATCTATGAACTCTGTAAGGGGTGAAGTAAATTGCTTCGCTCTTACGTATGTAGTGTTTTCCCAATTATAACCTTTTACGGTTGATCGACTAATCCTAGATTCATTGTTATTGTTTCCTCTATTATTGGTGAGCAATTTTCATGATCTTCCGTAGTTTTTACTTAACCTTTAGGCCTTAAAAAATAATTAAAACAATTTAATGAATTAATTAAACTGATGGGCCATGTTATTGGACCGCCCTAAAACAATAAGTAAGCACACGATCCGATGGGATCGTTCAAATAAACGATTGAAGAGATAAAACTAGGGAAATTGTTCGGCCCGACCAACCCACCGTTGTCGGGGTGGTGGCCGGTGCTTGGTTTGACTCAATGATCATGTCATCCATGTAGACCTTGGCTTCTTTGTGGATCATGTCATGCAATAGTGTCGTAGCTATCCACCGATATGTTGCGCCGAGCATTCTTCGACCCAAATGGCATCACCACATAACGGTATGTCCCCGATTAAGTGATGATGATTCTCTTCTCCATGTCTTCTTCGGCCATCTTCGCCTAATTGTACCCAGTATAGCCATCCATAAATGAGCACTCAAAATGTCCTGCTGTGTTATCTACAAGGATGTCGATATGGGACGATCTATCGACGATCGGATATAATCCTCGTGACTTGCCTTGTTTAAGTCTCTCGAAGTCTAGTCACATCCAAACTCGTCGTCCTTCTTTGGAACTATGACTATGTTGGCTACCAATTGAGGATAGTGGATTACTCCGATGAACCCAACATCTAAATGTTTCGAACCACTTCCTTAATCTTTAGTATCGATTCGGGTATCATCCTTCCGAGTTTCTACTTAACTTGCTTGGCTTCCTCGTAAAGCGGAATTTTATAGTCCGTTATATTTGGATCTATCGCTAGCACTTAGTTTTATTAATTCTTTAGGCATTAAAAACTAATTAAAACAATTTAAAGAATAAATTACACTAATAGGTCATCTCATTGGACTGCCCCAAAATAAATAAATAAGCAACTAGTCCGATTGGACTCGTCCAAATAAACAATTACGAGAGATAAACCTAGGGGAAATTGTTAAGCCTGGCTAACCCACCGTTGTCCCGGAGATGGCCGGTGCCTGATTTAACTTAATGATCATGTCATACATGTAGACTTCGGCTTCTTTATGGATCATGTCGTGCAATAGTGTCGTAGTCGTCCTCTCGATATGTTCCGCTAGCATTCTTGAGCCCAAATGGCATCACCACATAACGAGTATGTCCCCCATTAAGTGATGAAGATTCTCTTCTCCATCTCTTCTTCGGCAATCTTCACCTGATTGTACCGAGTATAGCCATCCTTATATGAGAGCTAAGGATGTCCTGCTATGTTATCTACAAGGATGTCGATATGGGGTAGTGGAACATCATCCACAGGACTTGCCTTGTTTAAGTCTTTGAAGTCTAGTCACATCCAAACTCTGCCGTCCTTCTTTGGTACTATGACTATGTTTGCTACCAATTGAGGATAGTGGACTACTCCAATGAACCTAGCTTCTAAATGTTTCGAACCTCTTCCATAAACTTTAGTGCCAATTCGAGTCCCATCCTTCTTAGGTTCTACTTCAATGGCTTGGCATCCTTGTAAAGTGGAATTTCATGTTCCGCTACATTTAGACCTATCCCTGGCATGTCTTTGTAGGACCATGCAAAGACATCTATGAACTCTATAAGGAGCGCGAGTAAATTGCTTCTAGTCTTACGGATCTAGTGTTTTCACAATTTTAACCTCTTAGTGTTGATCGATCGAGCCTAGATTAATTGTTAGTGTTTCCTCTATTATTGGTGAGAAATTTTCATGATCTTCCATAGTTTTTATTAATTCTATAGGTCTTAAATAATAATTAAAACAATTAAAATAATTAATTACACTAATGGGCCATGTTATTGGATCCCCTAAAACAAATACAAAAGCGAAGCTCGATTGGATCGTCAAAATAAACAATTAAAGAGGGAAAACAAGGGGAAATTGTTCGGCCCGGCTCACATAGCATTGTCCGGGTGGTGGCCAGTGCCGATTTGACTTAATGATCATGTCATACACGTAGACCTTGACTTCTTTGTGGATCATGTCCTGCAATAGTGTCATAGCTATCCTTTGATATGTTGCGCCAAGCATTCTTAAGCCAAAATGGCATCACCACATAACGGTATGTCCCCCTTAAGTGATGAAGATTCTCTTCTCCATGTCTTCTTCGGCCATCTTCAGCTGATTGTATCCGAGATAGCCATCCATAAGTGAGCGCTCGGGATGTCCTGCTGTGTTATCTACAAGGATGTCGATATGGGGCGGTTGGAAATAACCCGCGTGACTTGAATTGTTTAGGTCTCCGAAGTCTAGTCACATCCGAACTCTACCAGTCCTTCTTTGGAACAATGACTATGTTTGTTACCAATCGAGGCTAGTGGACTACTCCGATGAACCCAACTTCTAAATGTTTCGAACCTGTTCCTTAATCTTTAGTATTGATTCGAGTCTCATCCTTCTAAGTTTATGCTTAACTAGCTTGGCTTCCTTGTAAAGTGGAATTTTATGTTCCGGTATATTTGGATCTATCCTTGGCATGTCTTTGTAGGACCATATAAAGACATCTATGAACTCGATAAGGAGCGAAGTAAATTGGTTTTGCTCTTCCGGATCTAGTGTTTTCCCAATTTTAACCTCTTAGGGTTAATCGACTAATCCTAGACTTATTGTTATTGTTTCCTCTATTATTGGTGAGGAATGATAATCTTCCGTAGCTTCTATTAATTCTTTAGGCCTTAAAAATAATTTTAAAAATTTTAAAAATTAATTACGGTAATGGGCTATCTAATTGGACCGCCCTAAAACAAATAAATAAGCGAGACGATCGAGTTGACGGTCCAAATAAACAATTACGAGAGATAAAACCGAGAGGAAATTGTTCGTCGCTCTCGCATTGTGGTCGAGTGCCTGATTTGACTTAATGATCGTGTCGTGCAATAGTGTTGTAGCTGTCCTCCGATATGTTGCGCCATCATTCTTTAGCCTAAATGGCATCACTACATAATAGTATGTCCCCCATTAAGTGATGAAGATTCTCTTCTCCATGTCTTCTTCGGCCATCTTAACCTTATTGTTCCTAGTATAGCAATCCACAAATGAGAGATGAGGATGTCCTGTCGTGTTATCTACAAGGATGTTGATATAGGGCAATGGGAAATCATCCTTAGGACTTGCCTTGTTTAAGTCTTTGAAGTGTAGTCATATCCAAACTCGTCGTCTGTCTTTGAAACTAGGCCTATGTTCGCTACCAATTGAGGATAGTGGACTACTCCGATGAACCTAGCTTCTAAATGATCCGGCGTCAAATCCATGCCCGGATCCATATTCGATTGAGAGAGATAAGAGGAAGCGGGGTGGGCGAATGCTTGGAGATAGGTCGGCGGTTGGCGTGCGGCCGAGGAGTCCGACGACGGCAGCGTCGCCGCCGGCTGGTTGGCGAATTCGGCGAGAGTCGAGAGAGAGGTTTTGGATTGTGAAAATGGGAAATGTGGAGAGCAACGAGTGACCCCTTCCCCTAAATTTTTTTCTTTTTTTTAAAATTATAAAAATTTCTTTTAATTTAAGCCATTAGATCAAGATTGGACGGTCGGGATTGAAAGTACTTACCTAAAGGTGGAGTGCACCTAAAGAGGTGTGCTTACTTGAACCCTCAATTTATGGACTTCTAAATAACGAAAATAATACTTCTTAATTTGACTCAAATGAGATTTCCTATTCTTACTTGGTAGAGACTCCTTTTGCCTAATAAATCCTCAATTTATGCATTCAAATGAAAAAAAAAAAAAAAAACTAGTGAGTTGTTTTCCAAATATATGATGATAATAACTTTGATAAAACATTGCAATTAGACTGGGCAATGGACCGGAAGTCCATTGGGTTTAAACGATCGGGCTTAAAAAATAGGGTACAAGCCCGTTTAATTGTTTATTTGGATCTGGGCATTTAATGGGCCGCCGGTTAACATAGTTAACCGGGCCGGATGCTGGGCATACTAACGGGCCGCTCTACTCTACTCTTTCGCTCTGTCTCTCACTCGGTGCTTATGTCGCTCTGTCTCTTGCTCTGCTTCTTCTACTTTCTCGCTCCTCTCTTGCTCTCGCTTGCTCTCTCTCGCGCTCTTCTCTTGCTCGGCTCTTCTCTTGCTCTCTCTGTCGCTCTTTGATTCACGAATTCACTGAAGAAGTTGTTGAAAGCCTCAAAAATTTCCAACTCGAGAGCCTTACTCTAATATCCGAAAGGTATGTGATGTTTAACTTTCTTAAATTTCTCATTCCTGGAAATTAGGGTTTTCAAGAGAGTAGGAATTGTTGGGAGTATTGAAGGAAAGTAATGTGTTAGATTGGAAATTAGGGATTCAAAAGTTATCGTCTTTGGGGTCGGTGGCTCGGAAAGATAAGGTATTTATGTTGGCACAAGAGGGCCAGGGCCATGGTGGGTGGGAAGAGGAGAGTTTTGAGTCTAAGCTTTTAAAGTGAGAAAGGAAAGGGAGCTTCATTCCCATGCCCATTTAGTTAATGAGTTCAATGGGGAATTTCGTCGAACAGTGGTGGCCGTTGAGGGATAGCAATGGTGGGGTTTCGTTAGATTTAGTTTAGGCAAAGGTTTTGTGGGGGTGAGTTGGGGTTTCAATAGATGGCATTAATGGTGGAGGGGCGAAGGAGGGAGGGAGATTTTGAAGGGGAGGCGAGACGGAGAGAGAGGAGGGTAAGCGGTGGGGACTTGCAGTAACCCTTCTGTTGGTATTCTTTATTAGCTCCATAGCTGAGCTTGCACCTCATGTTTTATGTCACTTACAGTCCTCTTTAGCTCCATAGCTTCATCCACTTTGCCTACATTCCTGGCCAGCTTTGCACCAGCTTCTATTAGAGCTTCTTTAATTTTCAATGTAGAGTCTTCGTATTGTAGTTTTGCTGCCAAGTCCATAACTATTTCTTGCTGATTGTTTATAGCATTTACTTCTAGAGATGGATAACTTAGTAAAATGCTCACTATCCGGAGATTTTTACACATACAAATGATAGCATTTCAATGAATGAAATGGCAGATTATTTTGGAAATTCACCTTGTGAGATTATTTATTGTTAATGTCATTAACTAATTAGAAAACCGAGAGAACTCTGTTTTTATGGCGATTTAATTTGATTTTGGTGGGTCAATTTCTTTTTCATCAAGAAGTTGTTTTTGCCGCTGATGACTTGGAAGATGGATACAAAGGCTGAGTTTGAAGATCCGGGTACAATTTTTTGGGTGTGTGGATACCTTCGGATGCTATTTCTTTGGCGATGTTTCTTCAAAAGGGATCCTGAAGCATACTTGAATTGTGTAAGCGCATTATGTGATTTGTTGTATAAGCGATGTGCTTGTGAACTTTCCGTGCTATTGTGCAAATAGGTATTGGTTATGATTTGTTGGTGGATATGTTGAAATGCATTGGTCCAACACACGTGGTTAAGATAAACATATTTTCTACGAGTAAAAATCTACCTGCTGTCGGGGCATTTTGGTCGCAAGTCGATGATGATATTTCGTCAACTTGATTGAGATCGGTTACGCTCGCAAGGATTCGTACAACGATTGTAAGTTCGTATGATATTCTATATAATTACCGAAACAGCTTAAATGTTTCTTCCCTACGAAAAGTCGGACATATAATGTTATGCACAAACCTTCAATTTTCATGGAAAGATATTGTGTCTGAAGACAAAGGGGTGGCAAATTTATTCTTCATGGATGAGACTAATACGTCCGAGTTGGGAGACGATAGTGGTATCGGAAAACAATTTGGTTGATCGTAGCAAGTTCCGTCACACAAATTTTGTCTCGCATGTTAAGAACTTACTAGGGTCAAGTTTGTAGCATGTGTACTGTAACTGATCTCAATACGCCCGATAATCCGATCTTTTCTTCTTATTTTGATTCTCCATTAGACCCTATCGGTGTTGAACAAAGTAAATGTGGTTTTTATACCGATCGGGATGAGAGAAGATTAAAGTCAACTTACCTTATCAAGCGAAGTTGGCCTCGAATTTATTTTTCACTACCTCTAAAAAACTATCATATTGGGTGGGCCTTTGGGTGGTTAGGGTCATTTGACCCATGACCCGGCCCGACCCATTTTAAAAAGTTACTGCCCAGCCCGGCCCATTAAGTAAATGGGCAGGCCCAACCCGGCTCGGCCCGGCCCGTTGCCCGTGTCTAATTGCAATAGATACATATTCTTATATTTATGCTCAATCATAAGATTTAAATGAAGCCTAATAACTCAAATAATGATGAGAAACATATGACTCGAAAGTGATATATGAATTACTTTTTACCAAAATGATATTTATCAATAAAAGAATTATCGACACTTTACTATCTTGTGATATCAACAAATAACAAAAAATTTTATTAGATATGAGAAATAATAAAGTACGACTACGGAGTATGGCATAATTGATAGTACCTTAAAATTTGGTGTAAATAAAAATCGATAATTTGGTGCAATTTATGAGATAGATATTCGAATATTACCTTTGAAATAATATTTGAAAATTATTGTATAAATGATAGATAATGAAAATTATTTTGATAAATGTAATTTACTTTTTATTTTTAATTTAAAAATGGAATACTTTTCAAATCTCTCTCTTATTTCTCTTTCTATTATTGATCCCATATTCACGGGCAAAGAATTTTTTCATCGATTAATTATATTTTTCTTGTTAATTCATCTTCCCCTGAGTTATCTTCTCTAATTATAACGTTGGATGTGTAATTTTTGCTTTTGTTTGTAATCAAGATTTGGAGGGAATGCTTCTTCATATTCTTGGAAGCCTCATATATCTCTCGATAATCCTCTCTCTTTTATTATTGAGTTATATGTGGATATCTATGAATGAATGCAGTGATGAGAAATTAAGCCTATTAAAGGATTTTTTATTTTAATCAGGAACATTTTTATTTTAATAAAAAATTATATTTTAATTAATAATTAAATATGTACTAGTACTAATGGTTGAGAATAAATTCATCAATTCACACCTAACAATTCGGTTTCCAATGCAACATTGTTGTAATCATTGTACTTTATTATATTCCATATTCGAGCTAACTTTGTTTTTATTATTTATTGATATTATAGGGTATTAAAGTATTAATAATTCTCAACAAAATCATGTCGGTTAAACACTGTTTTTATGCATTCATGTAACTTTGTTTTTATTATTTGTCGATATTATAGGATATTGAAGTATTAATAATTCTCAACAAAATCATGTCAATTAAACACTGTTTTTATACATTCATGAGTAATGTAATTACTTTAAGTTCAAATTTCGCATATGAAAGCATATTTTTCAAGAAAATTAGACTTAGAAATTTTTAATCATGAGTTGGTAATGTATAGAGTCAGTATGGCAAAAAGTATCCCTAAGGCTTCCTATCCCTACATCTTAAGTGCTTGTTGCACGCAACTCCTCTCAAGGACAAGTCAGGAGCCTAGATCTTGATGTCAATGAGTTGCATCATGTTTCTTCTGCTCCTGCTCCTGTCCCCCGCCCCCCGAAAGACTAATGTTCGTGCAGAAGGAAGTGGGACTCTGCTCACTCTCTAAGAAAGATCCTCGAGGGTTTTTTTTTTTTTTTTTTTTTCTTCTGAAGGTTTCGATCACATGACCATTGCAAATTGAGAAGATAAGTCTTATAAAGATCATATGAAGAGTGCATTGGCTTTTTCCACCTCCCCTAGTCATTTAAAAAGACAAGGGATTATGGTGGTCAGGGAATCAGGAACGTAGAGGAAGTTATGTCTCCTTAAGCTTTCCCTTCTTCTTCTACAAGTATCCATCAAATTAGGATGGAGACGTTCCCTTGCTAGCCAAAAGTTTTGACGCTTATAGGGACTAAGATCCTTAGATTGGGGCCGAAGGATCCTTAAGTCATTCCCTTACAAGAGAGGTGTTATTTTGCAAAGAAGATTGGAATGTTGGACCATAATCACCTGAGGTTAAAACCTAAGAGTTCGAATTAAGTTCTCCTTGAATGAGCAAGAAGACAATCTATGGATCAAAGCAAAGGTGACTCAACCCCTGCAAAAGCTACAAAAGTGTGAGGTAGAGTTCAAGACAACTCGGTTAAAATCTCTTCTCTTGAGTAGGAGTTGAAGAAAGAAACAGTATCAACCTTCAGCATTCTTAGCTCTTGCATGATGAGGCTGCCGTTAAAGGCTTTTAAGGCTGAGCTTCCCAATATCCTTAGCAAGGCTTATCGGCAAGTTAGTGTCGAGATCTTAAAGCTCCAGAGAAAAAGAATGGAGTAGAATAGTTATTTCTATATTGTCATCATTCCTCCATTTTTCGATTTTTTGATTTTTTACTTACTTGTAATCTTTGCCTCGGTTAAAATCTTTGATTTTTTTTTAACCTTTTAAGGGTAGTATAGATTGTTAACAATACAAGCCTTGGTTACCTCTTAATGGTCCTTTAAATTATTGAAGACTTGACTGATGGGTGCGTGACTTAAGCATTTGTGGGTCGTTCTAGGATATTACTAACACCTTTTACTTCCTTTATTTTTAAAGGGAGACACAAAGGTCGATATACGCAAGATTAGAACCAAGACTTTAGTAACAAATTTTATATCTCTAGGATACCTCTCTTTCATGAGATGACCATTAAACTGCAAGACTTTGCAACTTTACTACCCTCAAATTTAGCAGAGACTATTCATCTATACTTTTTGAATATATCTATTTGGCCAGTCATTGTTAGCCTATTGAAGCAAAATACATTTTGTTGTGCACAATTTTTCAATGTGCTTAAGACCCCAGAAAGTAAGGCTCCTTATTCTACTCGATAGTTAATTCATATATTGTTAGCCCTTTTGTTATGCACCGCTATTTCCACTATTGTCATTTCCACTATGTGATAAATATAATGGACTCAAATAGGATTCAAGAGTAGATGGGGTTGTGTTGGAGTATGCTATACGCATCCGTTTTATGTGGCTTGATATTTGCTACATCGAGCAAACTAGTAAAAGTTACACTAGTTGCCTTAAGAGGGCAGTGGAGAGTAATTAAGGTACCTCCTTTTTTTAGATGATTTTCTTTCAAGTATATTGTTACTTCTTTAACATATATTGTTTTCTTGTAGTCCTAGTTCTACAAATATTTTTCAAACCCGTTGTTAGGATCTGCTTTTCATCATACTTTCCGCCGTTAATTTTTCCGAGTAAAAACTTCCAACAAAGCTGTGAATTTAAATTGGAAGCCTTCGAATTTTAGATGTAGATCCGGTTATTTGACTTATAAATAGACTTTTTAATTGTGATGAGATTTTCTTTCATATTTTTCCTTCATGTAGGGACGCTTTTATCTATGGCAACTGCTTGATTCACCTGCTGGTATACTAGCGACTAAACAATATATTATTATTCGTATTTTTGGACGACCTTGGTTTTTTTGACATATGGGAAGGAGAGAAATACTGCTCCATTTACTAACCAAAATGCATCTAATAAGCAAGGTTTGCTGGTATAAAATAAAAAATTCACATAGGAAGTTTACTAGCCCTCTACAAGGTCTAAATTTTCATATGCATCACCATTTTTCATATGAAATAATCCTACATAAAATTTTCTAAATTTTATTAAGCAAACAATAAACCGGTTTTTAGGTCCTCACATAGTCATTTTATGAACACTTTTAAATAAATATTTTTAGTAGTTAATTTGAGCAGGCTATTACTTAATTTTTTTTTATAATTTAAATTTATGGTATAACTTTTTAAGAATTGAGAGACCATCATAATCATATGAATCCCGTATCAGAGAGCATCACCATGCCACCTAACGGTTAACGGGGGTAGGTGGGAAAAACCACCAACACAGCTCAACTACCTTGTTTCTTCTCTCTCATATTTTTCGCCCATATCTCATTCAATTCGATTCATCCACTATTCGCTAATCACTACTCCAAAAAAGAAAAAAAAAATTAGGAATACCCATTTCGATATCATCAACCAACTTGACCATCGGCCATGGAAAGTCGCCCACAGTATCACTAGCCAAATCAAATTCCCTGCCCCAATATATATAACAAATAAGCCGTAATCAGTCATTTCCTCTCACCTAACCGATCTCCGAGCTTTTGTTTCTCATTTCCCTCTTTGCGAAGATACATTTGTCTTGAGAATGGACCTTTTCGACTCGCCTGAGATGCAAATGGTCGCCATTGGCGTGGCCATTGTTGTTGTTGCTGTTACAGCCGCTTATATTTTAACCAGTAAGAAGAAACCCAAAGGTCTGTTCGATTTTTCTTACACGAATCTTTTTAGGTTTGTGTGCAGATTTCCGAGTTCTATACGTGAAATTCAATGTTCTGAGTATTTTTTGTTTTTTCTGTTGTATTTTGACATTATAGGTTGCTTGGATCCGGAGAATTTTAAGGAATTTAAGCTGGTAAAACGTGTCCAATTAAGCCATAATGTGGCGAAGTTCACATTTGCTCTCCCTACTCCCACTTCAATCTTGGGCCTTCCCATTGGTCAACACATCAGCTGCAGGTTTGATTGATTTGGTTTAATTATGTTTTCTGGTGTTCTTTCTTGGTTTAAGTTCAGCATATACAACTGGTATCATATCTTTCTAATGTCAATGTTTGAATTTTACTGTTGTAATGAGGTTGAGTAGTAATGTAGACAAATTGCAACTTTATACAAAACTTGGGTGGATGGTGGGGGAGGGGGCGAACAGAACTTATTCATTGAGGTTGTATTTTCTCTTTCAACTACCCAGAACAGTCAATTAAGAGATTCATTTTTTTAATTGGATGCTGATACGGAAAAAAGGCCGATATGGATGGGGTTCAAACACAATTATCCAGTACCAATCCCGGAAACACTTCACAAACTGAACTAGCTAACTCCCACAAGACATACATATACCAAAAAAGGGACATGATGAGATCTCATGTGAAGTACACTTCAATAGTGAAGGAGGGAGATTTAAGCGGAACTCAGAAAAGCTAGTGTTTTAAGGATTTTTAACCTTGCATTTGATAGTGTATATCTGTTGTTTTCAATTATGGTTTTTAATTCACTCTTCTAATTCTGACCTTTGATTATAGATTCCAAAAGGGAGCTCTTTGCTAGAGGCAAATTCCCTTTTTGAATATGTGTTTGGATCACTGATTGACCTACTTTCAATTGCTCGCTATACCTTTTGTCTTTTTAGCCTTAGCCAACAATTTAAGGAAAACATATGTCTACTGTGTTTCAAAACAGGGGAAAGGATAGTCAAGGTGAAGAAGTCATTAAACCCTACACCCCAACTACGTTGGATTCAGATGTTGGACGTTTTGAGTTAGTCATCAAGGTTTGGAATTTATCTCAAGCAGTCGATATTACTTCCTTTCTCATAATTTGACGTCGCATAACTTTTTATTCTTCTTTATTTTCTCCTGAAACAATATTACTACTGATGCTTGTGGAAAAACTTGTTCTAAATAGATGTATCCCCAAGGAAGAATGTCCCGCCATTTCCGAGAGATGAAGGTTGGTGATTATCTGTCTGTTAAGGGACCGAAGGTGAGTTCTTTGTTTTATTGATTAGACATCGTCTTCTTGACTGGCTGCTTATCATCTCATATGAAGTGCCCTCCACTTGCACTCTGCAAATGCAGTATGGGTAAGGTTTTTGACCTACGTGTTTCACCTTTTGATGTTTCAGGGGCGTTTTAGGTATCAACCCGGTCAGGTTAGAGCATTTGGGATGATTGCTGGAGGTTCTGGCATCACCCCAATGTTTCAAGTAAGCGTCTGCTACCACTCTTTAAAACAAATTTTTCTGTAGTCATCTTCATTGGTCGACATGTTTATTATATTTGGATTCAAACATCTTCCCTTGACAATTTTAATTGTGTTCACATCAGGTCGCTAGAGCCATATTGGAAAACCCGAAAGACAAAACAAAAGTACACTTGATTTATGCCAATATGACATACGAAGATATTCTCTTGAAGGTATTAATTTGAGTTTTGTATCTTGCTATGATTAATGCTATTCTGAAATATGTGCAGTTGCACACATTCTTTTATAGGATATATTCCGCATTTTGGGGCTTAAGGCACTGAACCTTACTATTGCGGTGCATGTGTATATTTTGCTTGACTAGAGCTCTAATACTTGTGAGATTCCTCTTTTTCTTATGGTGTCCTGTTTTCTTGTATGTAAGGCTAATATGTTCTTGTTTTATGCGTGGAGCAAGGAATCAAAAACTTTCTTTTTCTGTTTTGTAAATGTGCAATAATAATGGATATTATATTCATAAGGATATGCAACAAATCTTTTACAAGATGAACCAAACAGGGAGGGGGGATTTCCCGCCATTTTTCTAGTGTGGAATGAGTCAATCCTCCACTTTGGTATATTATTGAACAAAAGTGGCCAGATTGTTCCTCCATTGATCAAAATTTTATTCTCGGGCGTTCTCCTCTTGTATAGACCAGGTTTGAAGCCAAACTTCTCTGGAAAAAGAATTCATTGCATATGTATAAGACCAAATCTGTTTGATTTCTGAACAAGATTACTAATCCTTAACTTTTTGAGGAATAGGGAAAGCAAGTCTTATCATGCTAAAATGCTTTCCTCCTAATCCTTGATTTTCATTCTTTCACCTTGGTTTTTTGGGTGTTTTTTTCCCCAGACTTTTACTTTCTTACTTTCCTCCCTAACTCCCTGTGACAATGAACTATGTGGGGAGCTATGTGAGGAGAAGAGTTTTAGTTTTAGTTTCTCTGCTTCTCTTGAAACCAATCAAAACCAAATTAAATTGTTTCTCGTGTCCATATGCCACAGTTGTATCCTTAACGTGGTTAAATTTGTTGAAGTGTCTACATTTCTTTCGTATGCCTCAATCAGACACTATTTCACAGAGGCCACCCTAAAACTCATCTCTCCTTGTCAATGCTTCCTCCCCTGCACTGCAATACCGTTGACCGCTCCTGTTATCCACTGACCCACCAGTGTTGTCATCTCTCTCCGTCACCTCTGATCTCCCATCTTTGCCTTTTTTGGCCCTTTCTCTCTCAACCTTCCCTCTTCCCTCCCTCATCCTTGTCTTCTCCTTCGCATCATTCACTTTGAACAGACACTACAGAAGGTCTTAGATGGCTGGGATGCTCTCCCTTTCCTTTCCTTCCCTCTTTGGGCCTTTCATTTTCTTGGTCCTTTCTTGCTCACCTCCCCACGTTAGGCATTTCAAATGATTATTAGAGAATGTTGGTTAGTAAGGAGATTTTGCTAGTAATTTGTGCTTCCCAGCCTCAATGAAAGCGTTCTCTCTCTGTCTCTCACTTTGCAACTAATGAGCCTTCTAAAGTGATACTATGTGCCATGGTGCCCTGTTGCCTGAAATGTGAAGAATAGATGTTTCTTTCTTCTCCTTGAAACTGATTGAGTTGTAGCATCATAATTTTGGATCCTTTGGAGGAGCATCCATGCTCAATAATGTTGAGAACTCGTTGTAGCCACTATCACGGTGGCTCCTGTGGGTGGAGTGTGACCTTTTAATTGTTTTCTTTTCATTCTTCTTTATCGGAACTTTTTTTCTTCAATGTCTTTTTTTTCTTTTATTTTTTCAAATGGAATCTGATCCAGTATTCAAGAATATGGTTTATCTTGAGCGTTGGCTGTAAAAGCTGATTAGATGTTACTTCCAAAAAAAAAAAAAAGCTGATTAGATGTTCACAATTTATATCTTAATTAATAGGTTAAGGGATGTATAAATGGAGGAACTACAGGCAAGGGGTTATTTTAGTATTATAGTATTAAAGTTAACAGTGAGAAACATAAAATTGTACCAGTAAAGTGTTAGTTGAGGTGGTAGTAGTTTTACCCCGATAAGGAACATAACACAAGTTCAAATCTCCGAAAATGCACTTGTTGGGATGCTCACATCCCAAAGGGATTACAGCTGTTGTCAAAAAAATAAATAAATAAATCGTGGAAGCCACACAAGCAGTTTGAGGTGATCTTTTTAATAAGCCTAGTTGGGGGATACCTTGTTGAGTTTGAAAATTTTGTACAGCAAGTAAAACTTTGTCTGGTTAGAAATTTTCAATTGTTGTGGACATTGGTTTCAATGGGTTATCTTACCAAGAACTGAAAAAGAAAATTGTGCAAGTTCCTATTCATTAAAAAAAGTTAAACGAACATTTTTTTTTTCAAATGAGGGAGTTCACACCGAGATCCAAATGCACAGCCCAAGGGTAGCAACCTTAGAGCATTTGCAATGGGGTGCGGACGGATCCCATGATCCGCCCTCATATTGGCCCTTCCAAGCAATCCATCCATAATTCCAAACAATTAGCTTTTACCTTTTAGTTAATTGATAGAGCCAATTGTCGGCTTCAGGAAATGTATTTGGCATAGAAAATAAAAATAACATACTAAAAACTAAATTAAATATGTTTAGTGATCCAAGTGGTAATCCAAGGGGTGTAAAGGTGATAAGTTAAGTTCCAAAAAATTGGAATGTGAGATGAGGTGGAAAGTGTAGGCCCCCAAATTTGATCCAAATTTTGGATCATGCATTACAAATGCTCTAATCCTTTAATTATAGTGAGGTTGGCTCTGTTGTACTCTAGATTTAAAACCAACTGATTGCCTACTACTCCACAGAAGGTAGTACGAGAACAGTTTGGATACGGAAAATAGTAGTTTAGGAACTTGGAATTATTAGATGTATTCTGAAGATTTATAAGATGATGTTGTCATAAATGATGGGTGCTTCTAAACTTTTGAGACTTTCTCGTCATCCCTAGAGTAACTGATGAATTTAGTCTTTGTGGGCTGCTTTGTACAATCTTTGTAGGTGGACATGTAAATGAACAATTTCCGTTGCAACTGAGGCCCTTCTCTTTTAGCTGTAAGACTGCTATAAGCATTAAGTTGTAAGGTTATAAGAAGTTGTAAGATAGTTATAAAGTTAGTTATAGTTATAAGATAAGAAGTTATAAGTAGCTATAAGGCTCTAAGTTAAAGCTGAAAAGAACAAGGCCTAGATCACTAACCAACAATTTTTACTTCGACAAAATTATTTATTATAGAAATATACAATGACAGAAATGAGATCCAGGAAACAGATTTTGGTTCTCTGCATTCTGATTCTAATGTTTTTGCCTGAGATCATATAAATGATTATCTCTTTTTTTTTTTTCGTATTTCTCTAATGAAATCTGTTTGTCAGAAACATCTCACAGATGTATGTGTGTGCGTATATTCTGCATGTCGATATGTATGGGGGTGGGATCAGGTGCAAACCAGTCTTAGGATGCTTACTCCCTCATGGAGTAGACTGCAACTCCTGTTTCCTCAGTCCTGTACATTCATCTTTTTATTTGGCTAATATTAACCTGTCATGTGATTGTTCATTAAAGGAGCATTCGTGTATTGAACAAGGGTCAATCACAAACAGCTATGTGGCTCCATCAAAATCAATCAGCGGCCAACACATGGCAAATTTAGTATACAGTTTACTACAAAAGGGCTGAGTTCCAAAATGCTTATTCATTTTAAAATAAAATAGATCTTTCATTTCTTTTGGCGAATAATCACTTTTTGGAACAACACTTTTCAATTTATTAAGTTCAAAAGTACTGATTTGACACTTGTTTAGTTGTTTTTATCAAATATCAACCAACTGAAAGGCTTCATTTGGTATCCATTCCCCCCCAGGATGAGATCCCCCTGCCACTTTCTCCACCGCCTTGCATATTTCCGCTCAGACCATCCTCAGGTGGCTTACAGGTTGCCCAGGAAACTACAGCAGGGTTATCCCTTCACTGCCCAGCCCCACCAATTCCCCCTCCCAACTCTGAAACACTAAAACATCCTTATCCTTTCTCTCCCTTAAAGATTTTCATTGCCTCCATCTTGGCCACCACTTTGGCAACCGTCTCCAACTCCTTCACCCCTCCATCCTTGACCATCCTCCCTGCTATCATTCTCCTAATCAGCTCCCTCTCTCCATCCTCCTCCCTTTGCAACTGCATGCTTATGCTGCTCTGACATTATTACAAATGTCACTGTTAATCTGGTGTCAGATGGAAACGTTGCCGAGCTCACTCTAGAGTTCAGGATACTTCACCCCCTGCCTCACTGAGATCATGATGGCAACGGCCTTGACAACTCTTTTCCATTACCTTTTGCATTCCTTTTCAAGTGAAAGCTACAATAGCCTGTGCATAGGCTGGATTTACAGGATGGTGGTGAGGGTGGAGGAGAGGGACCAGAGTAATTGCACAAGGTAAGGACATTTTAGTACAATACTTAAGAAAAATAGGGGCAAACTAGTCAGCTTGTTTTCCTTTAATTATGCACCCATTAGCCCTGAGATCTCCTTTATCAAATGAATGTGCACCCTAATGGGTAGTTGATACTTGAATGTACACTACAGTACACACACACAAAAAGACCAAATGCCATAGTTCTAGTGATGTACAGGATGTTTCTAGTGTACTTAAGTGTGATGGGGGAAGGTATCTTAGATCCTGCTTGTTGTAAGTAATTGTTATATCGAAGTTGTCACTCCTCAATGTTAATGGATAATGTCAAGGTTCAACCTTTGCTTCCAACTCTCAAGGGTTTTATATGTGTAGCCTCTGAAGGTGAGAAACATTGTCATTGTTTTAGCCCTTATTTGCTGCTTCCTAGTTGGGGCTTATATATCAATGCTGAGACCATTTACTTCTCTTCTTTGAAAGTGAACTCCTTCCATTATCATTTGTGTGCATGTTTGTGCCCGGGGAGGGGGTTTGTAGGGATTTTTGATGGAGAAAAAAGATTAAGATGTTTTGCTGATCATCTTCTGGCACTTTTATAGAGCATCTTTGCTGTTTTCCATGACATTCTTGGCTGTTGATGGTTCTTCTATTTGGTCCAAATTTTTATTTTGGACTTAGAATGTGATCCATGAAAGAAGCAGGGTTTTGTAAGGCTTTTTTATATCTTAATCACCACCCAGGCCCTATATTCTGTTGGCATGTGCTGGGTTGTGTTCTGGTACTGGCATGTCAACTAGTGCCATGTAGGTTGACCACTCCTTATTGAGGTTTTCTGCTCCTGTAAAATTCCCTTTTGTTAATCCTTTCAATCTGACTGCAGCCAAACTCCAAACGAACCAAAAGAAGACATGACAAAATGGACCTACAAAGTTTCAGGTTTCCCTTGTTCCTTAAAAGTACTTTAGATATCCAAATGACATTTGCATCTGATTTTGCAGGAAGAATTGGACAGCATGGCCAAGAGCTACCCAGATTGCTTCAGTATTTATTATGTCCTCAATCAGGTCATTTGCTTTGAACTTTTCCTTAATTCTTTTGTCTTGTGTTTATATAGAAGAGGAGAGCACGAGTGAACCTTACTAATTTCTTAGAAGATGTTGGCAAAAATAGTCTTCTATGAGATGCATATTGTCAGGTTGTCCATGTTTTGGTGAGCTAGGAAAGTCCATGGTGGAAAATATTAGTGATTCACAGTGTCTAAAGCAAAATGCATAACTAAATTTTTCACCTTCTTTTTCCGTCAAGTGATAGGTAGCTAACAGTTTGTCCAATATCCACCAAAATCTACTGTGCATGGGGGTAAGGTTGAATACATCTAGTCCCTCCACCCACTAATAGCACAGTGATTAGAAAACTCTCCAAGAGTACTGTTTTGGATACACATCATGATGCTCTCATTTTGTGACACATCTAACAGATTTGAAAGGTCTTTTCTTCTGCATGTTCTAAGCATGTATGGGCCTGGTCTTAAATAATTGGCCTCGATCAACACCTAGGCCCTGTTCCATTTAGATGTAAGGAGTTGTAAGGTTGAAGAGCTGTAAGGAAAACTGTAAGGAGTTGTAAGATGGTTGTAATGTTAGTTATAAAAAGTTGGAACAAGTTGTAAGAATCTGAAAGGAGTTATAAGAAGTTATAAGGTTGTAAGCTAAAGCTAAATGGAACAGGACCTGAGTCTGTTGACTTTCTGTGAACATTCTGTAGGAGTAGAAATGTAGCAGAGAAGAATAACTTTTATCCCCCCCAAACCCGCCCTTGAACTGAGAAATAAGAATAATAAATTTTCTTTTCTTTTCATTTTTTGAAAAATGACTGGATATATTCTGGTTTTTGCTTTGTTTGAGTTTCATTGCTGATGTTTTCAACCCAAAAAATTGATGTAACTATTGGCCTTCATTATATGAGAGCTTCTGAATTGAAGAACGTTATTTTTGGGGTTTTGACGGGCAACTCTGCAGCCACCAGAAGGATGGAAAGGTGGAGTTGGATTTGTAAGCAAGGAAATGATCCAAGAGCACTGTCCGCCACCAGCAGCAGACATTCAGGTAGAACATTTTACACTACTTGCTTTTTCTCTATGGAGTGCCTAAAATTGTTTCCAATAGTATCTCATTGTTATCTTAACGTTTTTGATTGGGAAATATATGCAGATATTGAGATGTGGCCCACCTCCAATGAACAAGGCTATGGCTGCTCATCTTGAGGAACTCGGTTACACCCCTGACATGCAGTTCCAATTCTGATCCTTATTTGATAATGCTGTGCTGCTTAATTCAAACCACGATATTGGATTATTATACAATTATCTTACGTGGATGCAGATGTAATTTCAGCAAGTAATTATTTTGATGCTCGAAAATCTCTTCATGCCAGGGTAGGAGGATTAAACCAAGTATTAGTTGTGTCTATAAATACCCCCATTTTGCTAATGGCGCGTATTACTGCGGATGAACACATGTTGGTGACAACATGAAATGTGTTTTGAAGTTTTTATGTTTGCATAGATCGTATCTTTTTAAAATCAATGTCTGATGGTCGATATGATATTGATATTAAAATATATGGAGTATTATTTACCTTTTTTATGTCAGATGGTAATGGACACAAAGCAGTCCAAAAAGATAACTTACACTTAGTGTACCTACTATCTATGTGGTGAGAATTGACCCGGTGATCGACCCGTTTAGTAAAGTGGATTAATGGTTCGACCGGTCGAACCGTTTAACTTGGATTAAATCGGTAGATCCAGTGGATGATTGAATTGGTTTAAACCGATCAAATTCAGTATAAATTTGGATAAAAACAAAATCAATTTAACCCATATTTATTTAAAAGCAGTTATGGGCCTTACCTAAATAGCCCAACTAAAACATAATATAGCTTTAACCCTTGCAAAAACAAAAAAAAGCTTTTTGTTTCTTAACAGCAAAAGCCTAATTGCTTTTAAAACAAACCCCCCCACCCCAACCTAGCCCCCAAAATTGATACAAAATTATATAATATATCCGTATGTATATTTTAATATACATACGGACGGCACGTGACCTTCAATTACTAAAACACTTCGGCTTCTCCCGCGTGCTCTCGGCTTTCTCTCTCCTCTCATTTCACTTTCTTCTTCGATCGAAAACGCTTCTCCTTGCTCGCTCGAGGTTTCTTCTTCAATTGTGCCCTAATTTCTTCTACACTTCGTCTCTTGAGGTTTTGCGCGCTCATTCCAGCTCGATTTCTTGTTTATCTCTTTCGTAAGTTCCAATTTCTTTGTATTTGGAGATGATTTTTCGGTTTTCGAAGGTTTAGTTTCGTTCATCGTTTCGAGCTCAAATTTGCGGTTGTTTTTCATCTCTAATTTGTAGCTTGCTTGGATAAGATGGATGTACCGGGCCTTCTTCTCAAAATGCTTGAAATGAGGTAAGAGATTTTTGAATTTTTATAGTTGTTCGATTTCACTTTCATTGTTCTCTGTTTTCAATTTTATATTCTAGGGTTTACAACTAGTGAAAATGTTAGTAATTGAGTCTATGAAATTACCTGTTGTGATTCTAGGGTTCTAATTTGTTTGATTTTCATTTTTATTATTCTATTGTGGAATTTCCTGTTGTGATTTCATTTTTATTAAATTCAACTATTTGATGTCATTTGAGGTCTAATTTGTGGAATTTCTCGAGGAGTATCTAATCGTTGCTACAAGTACTCCTACTCGTGGCATGAAACTCCTTGCATACATGTTCTAAGCATGAGAGAATTCCATCCCTAGAGATTCTAGGTCGGGGAGGGTTTTTTGTTTCTTTTTTGTTGTGGAAGTTATGAGGCAAGAAACTTGTTGCTCGGGCACATAGTAAACACACGAGCACGATACAGTATGCCAAGTTTAACATCTTAAAGCTACTCCGGCCATCCTATAATCACGCCTAGTTTCATAGATGAGATTTTAAAACAATTGTCATCATAGGAGTTTCGACATTCTAGTTTTGCAATCCCAATAGATGGCCATTGCATTACCGCAGTTCCATCCAACATAACACATCCGTGAAAGTTACAAAAGATGCAAGGACTCATTTAATCTGGATCGTTTTTCTTGGAAACTAGGAGTCTCTTAAGGCCTTGCGGGTATTAGATTTGAAACTCTTTTAACATAGAAGTCTACGAAGAAAAGCTCTAAAATAAGGTACAAAAGGTCTAACTTCTCAACAATTCATTACCTATTCAATTATGTAAATAAACAGGAAAGCCACAAACATCAATTAAGTTGTGCAGGGTACCTTTTGTCATTTGCGGGGTACCTATTAGTTTATTGAAATCGAGTTGGCTTTCTTCATCACCCTCGTTCTCTGCTGGTGGAGATTTTAGTGTGTCCTGTAAATGTCAACATAACACACAATTATAATCTCTTTCGTTCAATGTCCAAATTACGAATGAAGCTCTTGCCGATTATTTCAATCTTCAATCGCTCGATGAGATACTTCGATCGAAATGAAGTGTTCGAGAACCAGTCTACCAGCTGAAATGATTGTGTGACCGAATTCCGAATGATGTATAGCACTTGAATTATTAATTACCCGAATTTCTATGAGGACCCGAGAGAAACCGTAAGCAAATGCAATGTCACCAAGTGCTCGAACATCCCGAATTTTTTTCAGCGAGTGATACATCTATGCCTACCTCCACTCCTGTTAATGTTGTCCTCCCTCCATTCCCTGCAGTTCATTCATCTGTCTTCTATTACTTTTGCTTTCTCAATTACTTGTATGCCTTTATTAAAGACTCGAAACTAGACCCAAATCAAACAACAACGATCGCAGTGTGGATCCTGTTGAGGTCGTATTTGCGGGGTCTAGGAGATTTGGATAGAGGTAATCTTATCCTTGTAAAAATCTCTACAAGCAAGCACGACCGATTAGAACAGACTCGAAATAAACACAATTATACTTTGACTCGAAACGGTTTAATCCTCGATTTATTGGGCGGATCGATAGCAAACTCGGATTGAAATATTGAACCCGGTGCCCGATCTTAACGACCAATTTGCCAAGTCTAAGTTGTCCCCCACCCCCACCCCCACCCCACCAAAAAAAAAAAGAAAGAAAAGAAAAGACAAGGTTGATGTGAAAAGAAAATAGGTTCAATATACAAGAGCATGAATTACCCGAGATGATCATTGAAAGAGCAAGCCCTATGCCGATTGAGGCATACCCAAAAGACATAATAGCGAGCAACGAGTTGACAACCGGGTTAACTTGTGGAAGTTGGGGATTTGAGACAAAAATATTTCAAAACTTTATTTTATGAAAGCGGACGTTAGAGGCCGAAACGAAGGTCTTACACCATGCTTATGGATGCTTTGTGATAGTGTAGCCAATTACCATGCCACTTAGGTTGGCATACTGCACTATCTCACAAGCAATGCGGTTCAATCCGCCTACATAATCAGTCATCTTGGGTTAGCTAAGGCACAAAAGTATAAAGATGATAATTTTCTCAAGGGGTTCGATTTACGTCATTTATGGCTATGCCATTCAAGTCCAAGTAATATTTATATTTGCCATGCTTTGGATGAGGATGGGTACCCAATAGAGTCAATATCAGAATGAGATAGATACCTATTCATAGTTACCAAGATCACTTCAAGTATATATGGTTACTTATTGAGTCATGCAAACTTTGCGAGTCTTTTTCTAGTCGATTTGTTTGAATGATGGTTGGAATCGGACCATTTTATATATTAAATCAAGTGAAAATTTTGAGTCCGAGTCCAATAACGGTATCTATGAATAAGTTTTGAGTCCGAGTCCAATAACCCAACTTTAATTCTCTATCCCTTTTGTCCTGTCTGTACTCGCTGCAATCGGTAAGATGTAGTAGTGTGCAGGGGACCTTTTGTCCTGTACGAGGTACCTTTTCTGTTTTTCGGAGTATCTTTCCTCATTTGCGGGGTACCTATTAGTTTATTGAAATTGAGTCTTTAATTCTCTATTTTTCAGGGTTATATATTTTTTGTTATCCTATTAGCTTATTAAAGGTTGTTGTTTTCTTTCTTATGATAATAGCATGAGGAAAAAGCGAATCAAGACTTTTGCACATAAGAATTATAAAAGAACTCGTTCGAAGTTTCACCGCAAGAAACTAATAATCCTGGTACGTTTAATTGCTATTTAATTTACTCTTTTAAATACTTTTTTTAATTAAGATTGTAATCAATCTTTATTGGTTGTTTAGGTGATAAAGATGTTTCGGTATGGAACATGATCCCATCAAACTCAAGAGAAGAATGTCTCCTTCTTCTTTAGTTAGCTTTCTTTCAAATGTATCGGTGGAACGAAGAGAGATATTATTGAGCTGGATTTTGGTTCTTTATTTAGTTTGAAAATTGATGCAATTCCGTCAAGGCTATCTAGATGGCTTGTTGAAAACTTCGACACTTGTAGACGATCATTGAAGTTGGAAAATGATGAATTGATCATTAGAGAAGAAGATGTGTATTTGACATTAGGCTTTCAAAGGGGACCTAAAGACGTTGAAGAGGCAAAAAGAATGAACCAACTTTTTATAAGGAATATGTTAATCAGTGGAAGAGTCAATGGGATGGGAAATTTCCATCGACATATCAACTTGTTGAAAAATTGAAACATCAAAAGCAAGGGGTGATGATTTTAAGAGGAACTTTGTTGTTTATGTGGTTACCTGCATTATTAAGGGACATCAAAGTCTAAAGGTTAATCATCTTGTGCTGAAAAGTGTTTTCCATTTACAAGAGGTGAAGAACCTGAATTGGTGTAAATATACATTGGATAGTTTGGTTAAGTGTACGGACACATGGAAGCTGAAACCAAATGGGATATTTAGAGGTTCAATTCTATTCTTGATGGTAAATACTCTAATTCATATAAATTTTTAGAGTACAATGTGTTTTTTATTGTAGAAATTCATATAAGTTCTAATGATCTGTTTTCTTCTTTATCTTAAATTATAGCTTTGCTATGTGGATCGTGTCTTTTTCAAAACAAGAGTGATTGGAAGGAGATTTCCTATTTTATCAAATTGGACTGGGAAAGATCTTTTGGACGAGAATGAATTATGAAATTAAATCTGTTGGGTGCTTTGGAAAAGGGGTTGTAGATGATAGAATTGGGGTACCGGATTCAAGAGAATGTGACATTCAAGATGAAGTTGATGAAGAGGTCGGGTCGAAAAAGGTATTGACAATGTATACTCTTTTATGTTATCTTTTTGTCTTTTTCGAGTGTACCTTTTGTTATGTGCGAGGCTACCTTTTCTATTCTGCAGGGTCTTTTTTTTTTTTTTTTTTTTTTTGTAGGCATGCATTCATAAAGTTTCTACGTCCGTGAAGAACTTTTCGAATGCTTTGGTGGATGTTGTTCGGTCGGTTGGTGAGGCGCGTAGGATGTTTCCAGTGAGTTCCGCCATGTCCAAAGTTGAAGGTACTTTGGTGGATGTATTAATTCGGTGCTCAAAATTGGAAGTTTTTAAGGACGTAGTTGGTCCATCTCGCGCAATGCGAAAATCTTCATGGTGGTGAACGTGAAAATCCCGATAGAGGAAAACAGGCACCTCCCTTAAGTCAAGATGACAACTTGTTTGCGAGATGATCAAGGATTTTGGGAGGCTTGCATTGAATTGGCCAAGACTTATGATCGAACTTTTGGGCCGGGCAACGTTACACCTCCAAGCTTTGATTTAGGATTTGATTTCACCTCAACTCAGCCACCGCCTAATCAACCAAGTCATGCGGATGTGGAAGGTCATAATCAACCAAGTCCTGGGGTTGCTAAAGGTCATAATCAACGAAGTGATGGTGATGAAGGAGATCCTCGAAGCGGATCGAGTACTCATGTACAACGCAGCCCCAGTTGAGCCAAGATATCGGAAGTGTTCAACCACCAAGGAAGAAATTACGAGGGCTTTATTTGAGGTCACCATACTTCCAAAGGCACATTGATGCCTTGAAGTCTTTGACCGCGAAAGAGAAGCGCATTTCGATTGGGGTTTTCTTCCAAATGATGAAATTCATCTTGAGAGGTAATCTTGTAAGAAGTTTTTATTCTCATAAATTTATTAGATGTTAATTTTTATTTTCAGTGAAATATTATTTGAGGTCACCATACATCCAATTTTTTTTTTTCCAGTGAAATATTATTTGCCGATGTACATTTCAAGGTTCCTAGATCGGTGATTAGAACTCGGGGTGTGCGGATCATTTGGATCCTAATGTGATTGATTTATTCTCGTATTTACTAAATCATTCGGAGAAATTGAAGGATCCTCAATCACCTGTCAAGGTTCTTTTTTGGGTGTACTCCATATGTAAGTAAATTGTTGTTTTTAAGATACTTTAGTTTGTGCTTGTTCTTTGTAGTCTATGTTTCAATTAATTTAAATGTTATGACGTAGATGGAGCTTAAAGGTGGGGGTGACGATAGTGGTTACGATAGTGAATATTCCATGGAGAAGTTTAAATCTTTTGAAAAAGTTATAGATGATGCGATTCAAATCACTTCCTGGCTTGACATTCTAAAGTCAAATCTGGTAAGATCTTTTTGTATTTGCATTTCGGTTGCTTGACTTGACGTTGCTTTCATATGATGTTTAAAGTTGTGTTGATTATGTGTAGATATTCTTTCCTATATTCCATGATAGGCGTTACTTTGTTGTGTGCTTCAATTTGTTGAGAAAGAAGGTGGAGATTATAGATAATGTTTCTTAGAAAAGTGAGAAAAGTCCTGGTGATTATACCATTGTTTACCTCTTGGTAATCTTCTATCTTAATTTTATCGTTTTTTTTTCTTTTGAATTAGAACCATGTTATGACATTACGGTTAAAGATTATCTAAACCATAGTTAAAGATTATCCGAACCATAGTTAATTTTATCGTTTTTTTGCCGGTGTCGTTGCTTTTCAGAATACTATCATCGTTGCATAAATAAAATCCCAAGATCAACAAGGGGTAAAGTTGTTTCTTTGGCTAGTTTCCAACTTGAACATTTGAAATTGCCATGGACAACTATTGCTTCAGACGAATCATATCATGATTCGGGGATTTATGCAATGCGACACATGGAGACGTACAAGGGAGATCCCGACAAATGGGATACTTGGATTTAAGAAATGCAATGTAAGTTGAAATACTTTTTGAGTTTATAAGATGTTATTGATTGAGTTTCTTATATTTCTTTTTTCCTTCCACAGGATGCATTGTTGAAGAAATTGAGGGCCAAATATTGCTACAATATCATCGTCAATGATCAAAATGAACTTTCTTCTTTAAATGAAAATAAGTGTCAAAATTACCAAAATAGAATTATAAAAGAGGTGTCCTTCGAGTGGCTTTCAATTGGAGAATGAGCAGGAAGGTGCTCCTGCAAAAAGGAGAAGTGGGAGGGTACGTGCTAACATCAAGGGCTAGGTTAATCTTTCGTTTAGATTTTTTTAGGGGTTGTTTTGTTTATTTTAGTAGGAATTAATCTTGTGTTTTCTATTGGAGCACGCAAATTATAGCATTATGCTATTTGTCGGTTTGAGCTGTATAGTATATCATCGAAACATCTACATTAAGAGATGATGTTCAACTTTAATTGCAAAAGGTATATATTTTGGTATATATGTTTTTCATGCTTTTGTAAAGATCGGTGTATATGAACTTAAGTTTTATTTTGAATGTAAAAGCCCTAAGTGAATACTCCGAGCATGTGGCTCGTTGAGTTGTGTTTGTGATACTCCGAGCGTGTGGCTTGTTGAGTTTATAATTGTGTTTCATGCGGGGTTGGGGCTTTAAGCCTATGGGATTAGCCATATTACGGAGGAAACTCTGCCGAAATTTCGGAAAAACCTTCGGAAACCTAGAACCGCGCATCCGTCAATCTAAGAAAGGGTTATTAACCCCAAGTTGAGAACTTAAGTAGCCTTAGGGTTATAAAATTAGAAGATTATATAATAAATTTGAAAAAGGTTCACTATAGTAGTAGAGAAAAGATTCACTGTAATATGGAAAAGGTTCACTGAAATTTCATAAAAAGGTCCCCTGTAATTTAGAAAAAGTCATGTATCATGACCTTTGATGAAAGTGATGAAGAGGAGAGTTCAGAGTTTTCGCACGGTGCCCCGTGCGAGTCGCACGCCCGTGCGAATCGTACGAGAGTTCACGATTTTCGCACGGTACACCGTGCGGAATACGCACGGCCGTGCGTATCGTCCGAAGAGTTCGAGTGAGTTCAGAGTTTTCGCACGGTGCCCCGTGCAAAAGATGCACGGCCGTGCGAATCGTCCGGAGAGTTCAGAGTTTTCGCACGGTACACCGTGCGGAATCCGCACGGCCGTGCGTATCGTCCGGAGAGTGCAGAGTGAGTTCGGAGTTTTCGCATGGTGCCCCGTGCGGAAGTCGCACTGCCGTGCGCATCGTCCGGAGAGTTCAGAGTTTTCGCACGGTACCCGTGCGAAATCCGCACGGCCGTGCGACTAATGTTTCGGCGGTTATTTAAGTTTTTCTCTCAACAACCCTAGGAAAAAGTACACTGCAATAGAGAAAAGGTTCACTGCAGTAGAGAAAAGGTTCAACTGCGACAGAGAAAAAGTACACTAAAGTTCTAGAAAAATTTCTTCAATGATCACAATCTATTACCGTGTAAGTTTTTAATAATAACCAATAAATGTACCATATATGTTTTAATAATATAAAGGTGCTCAAAAAAGTTCTTCAATATCGACATCTTCAATGATCAATTTGCAATCATCAATGAATTCCTTGTATGTTCTTCAACATTCACAACATGTCTTCACTCAATTCTTTGGAATGTTTGGGCTTATGTTAAGAGGACTAATGCTATTTGTGGCTTGCTTTGAAGCATTCTTCTTTCTTGCCTTCACTTGATTGCTCATCTTTTTAGCTATGCTCACTTTTCTTTTATTTCTTTACCCTTTCTCCCTTGTCTTATTGGGATTTTGGACTATTCCTCTTGAGTTTGCATTTTCCTCTTCGATCCACAATGGTATATTGGGCCAATATCCTTTTCAAGAGCATCCTTAGCCTTTCCAAACAATTCGTCCCAAAAAGCTCTTGTTTTCTCATTTGTGGCAGATGCAATTATGAGGGTACTAAATTTTCACAGTGCTTGCAACCGCCAAGCCGATGACGAAGTGCCGGTAGATTTGCTTGAAACATCTTGCATTATTAGCACCTCCCCAAGCCTTTATGTTTTTCCTCCATCTATCCAATATATATTTCTCGGGTATCTTCTTGACACAATACATGTTAAATATCCTCAAGATATGGAAGCACGAAATTCCCATTTCATCAAATTTTTGCATGTACAAGAAGTCTGTTTCATTGACCCAATTGATGTTAACAATGTGGAAAAAGTCATCAACTTGTTCCCTCCATACTCTATATGTTAAACATGAAGCGGTCTCTTGAATTTTGGGCTGTGCACAAGATACTCCTTTTTGTACTCTTGCTGAAAAATATGATACGCTTCAGCCGTATACACTTCCGTTGCGTGAATCAATATATGTACATGGGCAAAATAGGTTTCGGCCGTCCATCCCAACAATCATAGTCTTTTCCGTTCTCTTTACTTCTCCACTCAGCTACCACATCAAGAAAGTTATTATAAAATTCACAAAGATTAGTAGTTGCTTGAAGTCTGCAAGAAATTGAGCGATTGGTTGATTCTACCATCCGGGAAGATAAGATGCTCTCCGGAAAAAAATCTTTACCAAAAGCCGGACACCAATGATGTCTACTTCTATGAAGCTTCTTGAGCCAATCATTTTCAGCACAATTGTATTCTGTAGTCAACACTGGGAAAATCAAAAGAAAACAAAAGGATGCGGTGAGTGGTGATAAGGCAAATGTTTGAATAATGATTAATTAATTTGGAAAAGAAGCTACAATGAAGCTCTTACCTAGTCCAATAATGATTAAACTCTTCTTCGAGTATCACAACCCATGAGTACATGGTTGAATTTGTCTGTGAAATTCTTCCGACATCTCAACATTCTTATATGATTCTTTGAATTTTCAATAATATGCCACACACATAGTCCGTGATGTGCTTGCGGAAATACCACTTTGATAGCGGCAGCAATGGAAGGTGCTTGGTCTGTCATTATAGTCCTAGGATGCTTTCCACCCATTGATTCCAAGAAAGTTTGAAAAAGCCAGATAAATGACTCTATCCTTTCATTCAAAATGAACCCACATCCAAGCATTATATTCTTATTGTGATGGTTTATTCCAACAAACGGTGCACATATCATGTCGTATTTATTAGTCCCGTATGTGGTGTCAAATATAATAACATCTCCAAAGAGATCATAATCTTCTCTCATCATGCTATCCCTCCAAAAATGCTAGTGATACTTGATCCTTCGCCAAGTTCAAAGTCAAAGTAAAAGTTGACATCCTCAACTTTCCTTTTCCTCAATATTCCCATTAAAGTGTTACTATCGATACCGTCCAAGTGCTTTCTTTTATCTGCAGCAAGCATATTATATGCATCTCTGATGGTAAACCCGAGGGCGGGTGAGCCGCCTACCTCCTTCTTCAATAATTTCACGGTATCGAAACTTTTATTCTATATGATTTCATTAGTTTCGAGTAACTCTAATTCAGCACTAGTCACTTTTCGTTGAGATTTCATAAAGTGACGTTTGTTCACATTGCAAAATGGATGATTGTGCAGCTTATCATGTCTCACGACAGTCCACACACCATTTACGTCTACCGAGAACCGAACCATTGCTTTGCAACCAACTCGTGTGACTTTCTTGACGTATGCCCTTTTGTCACCTTCGACTTCATTTTTCCCACTTTGTCTCTTACTTCCTTGTTTCGCACAACAATACTTCTTCATAGTTATACCAGTGCCATCTGTTCTAGGTCCGTTATTGTGGCGACGAATGTTGAATCCCACCATTAAACCATAATTGTTATACATATCATATGCTTATTGCTCGGAGTTGACCGTTTTCCCCATTAATTCAAATTCAACATTCTCTTTGTATAATTTCTCAGTAAGATTTTGATTTTGAGGATCTGCAATTTAGGTTAATAACTTATAAGAGAAATAAAATAGAACAACTTGAATAGGTAAAAACTGTTATTAGTCGTTTATATTGTTTGTTAATCTAGTGTACCTTTAACATTTCGAAGTGTATCTTTAGCGAGTAAATTAGTGTACCTTTAATGGGTCGAAGTGTATCTTTTTATACCTCGTGATTTAACTTTTAAGAATATTGTCTTTAAGGAATTTTATCAAACATGTAACGTGTAGTAATATGAAAACTAACAAATTAACACAAGTTACACAAGCAATATAACTTCAGCATGATTCTAATAACTCATATATTTAACATAAATCATACGTAACTTCGGGTTCAGTCGTTGTTCTCCTTCTTCAATTTCTTCTTCCATTGCATCAGGTTCAGGCTGTTGTTCAACTTCTAATTCAGCGAGGTTCAGGTTCTTGTTCAACCTCTCATAATTGTAATTCTTCCATCGGTAATAGCTCGCTTCAGCAATTCTATTATCTTCAGAATCCATCAATTGCTACTCGATTAGGGTTTGGTTTGCAGCAATTAAGTGTGATTTGAAAATCAATTAGAGAAATATTTATCTTCAGTGCGGTTGGGGGAATGGGCTTTGGAAAGCATCGGTGAGGATTGCTGGAGCATGATATCACGGAAAGCATAGTGAGGATTGGGCTTTGGAAAATATCGGCGTGGCCCATTTATACTTTAGCTATATTATATACCCTATGCACGGTGCAAGGTACACACGGTTGTACCTTGCACTTTTTGGGCTGTTGCACGCCTCTCTCTCTGCCGCTAACATAACCATGCCTCTCTCTCTCTCTCCTCTCACACCACTCTCTCTCCTAAAGCTACCATTTGTTCAGCCTCTCTCACTCTCTCCTCTAAATTTCTTCACATGTCTCTCTATCACAACTCTCACGACTCTCTCCTCCGAAGCTTCCATTGTTACAACCTCTCTCTTTCCCTTCTAAATTTCATCACGTCACTCTCCTCTAAAGCTTAGTGACTAAAGCCCAGCCCAGGAGAGGCAGGAGACAAGCACCACCGACCGGTCAGCCGGTCACCGGCCGGAGGTCGCGAGGCGAGGCTATTTAGAGCGCAGAGAGAAGCGGAGGCTTGCAAAATCACGGTCAATGCGGGTCATATGAGTCAATCGAGCCATCCGATTTAGACCGGTTATTTCCGGTTCAATTGCCGGAACTACCATCCGGTCCGATTACGTTAACGAAGCCTACTATAAGGCTCCTCGGTGCTAGAAACCCACTTCCAAGTACCTCAACATTTGATGCAACCTATTAGAAGGACTTTAGTCACCATTTTTATTAAAATTTTCTGCCCTCCACTTTTTAAAATTTTAGTGTTTGACCTAATATAATGTTAATTGTATCCGTAATATTGTATGCATTATTATTGTTATATTATGTATTAAGAGAGTTGCTCTATCTGGTATTAGAGCTTATGTTGTCTTATTAATAATTATAATTAGTTATAAGTAATGTTTTTAATTAATATAAAAATGTAGTAACCTCGAATATATATAGTTTTCTTCTAAATAATACTAAGGTTATCTCTAACCTATAAGGTTTATTTGTTTTCGTTTATAAAATGCACACCTAACAGTATTTATATTAACATTGAACACTTGTCTCCTTTTTCATTACAAATAAATAGTATTGATATTATTTGCTTTTAAAAAAATCAAGGTAAAGTTTACTTTTAATTACTATTATAAGTTATTTTATTATGCAATTACCTTTATTCATTCTTTTATGCACCTATTTTCTAACCTTACTTTGTTTTATGAGGGCATAATTAATTACCAGAATGTACTAATCTCCCATATTACTTCAGTTTCCCATACCCTTTAGTATTTTAAAACATCCTCAATTTTTCTCCTAATCTCACGATTAGGTCAAATTGTCATCTAAATTAATCCATGTCCTTCATACGTAAATTGTCCATAATTTTTCTTTAATCTCAGTATATCCAACATATACCAACTATCACCGGATCTTCCTAAATTCCATGAACCAAACACAAACAAACCATAATCCAACTTTAATCTCCAAACAGAAAAAGAAGAATAAATGATTACAACTTAAATACTCAAGTTAAAAAAACTCGAATCGAAAAATTACCCTAAGAAATTAAATTAACATAACCGAATCCGAAAATTTTACCCTAAGCAATTAGATGGAGGAGGTTAATTTAAGAGGGGTTTTTGTGATGATTGAAGGTTGGAGGGTTGAAAATCGGAGGATGACCGGATCGAAACGAGCAGGCGGCCGCGGTCGAAGCGATCATCGGGAACAACGAACGGCACCGGTGACCAATAGAAGGCGTTCGAGGGCGGACGAGCTCGGCGGCACGAGCAGCCGAGACCAACCGGGTAAAATCAGGGCGAAACAGCGCAAAAACTCGGGCAGAGATGGGAGTGAGGACGGTGGTGTGCTCGGTGTTTGGTGGTTGGGGCGGCGACAGCGCGGCGGTGGGTAGTAGCGGTGGCTGTCGGTGGTGTTGTGGTGGTGTTTCCGGTGCTCGAGATGGAAGTTAAGAGGGAGGCGGAGGAGGCTAGTGAAGAAAGGGGTGCGTTTTGGGTGTTTGATGAGGAGATCGGTGAAGACGATGGTGATGGTGATGGTGCCGGTGGTGGCGGTCGGCGCGGCTAGAATGCCGCCGAAGCTGTCGGTTGGCGGTGAAAACGGGAAAGGTGCAGAGGTAGGCATCCGGGGGGCTAGAGAGAGAGAAAGAGTTGGTTGTGAGTCGGTATTTAGGTTTAGGAAATATGATAGTTTTAGGTTTCCTTACGCTTTTATACGTCCTCTTGCTTCCTCTCTCACTCGGGCCGACCTGCTACTTCAAATTCTGGGGCCCAATTCCTTAGCAAGCTATCTTTTTATTTCAGCCCAATCTTAATCCCATCCTTAATCTCCATCCCACTTCTTATCTAAATCCAATCCCTCGTGCTTATTAAATATTTCTCTATTAAGCTTATCTTAATCTTTTTATTGTTAATAATATTAAGTTTACCACAAAAATTATATTAATTTTATTTGTACTAGTCCGGACCCGTGCTATGCACGAAGCAATGTTGTACAATGCATAACTTAAGAAATTATTGAATTACGGAGCGATGTTGTACTTGTGAGTTTCTTTTTCTCGATCATTTGATTTTATTAAATGGTTTCACTTTCAACAACATTCTTATACATGTTATCCCCTCATAGTGAAAACGCTTTCGTAACTCATCAAAGTTATCGGAACCTAACACATAAAAATCATTAGAGCTCAAGCACATATTCATATTCCAATCATTCTAAATTTCAAAAGAATAAATAAATAATCTAAAATAATAAATAAAAAGAATTTTAAAAAATATTATTAAGGTTTTAAGATTACACTCGTGATTTAGAATATTAAGAAGTCAGGCTCCTCTAAAAGTCAAACAATTTAAATAATCCTAACTTATGCAATTATAGAAATAGTGTGACAATATGTTTAGGTATCAAAAGGTAAATATTATTAGCAAAAGGAATAATATATGATTGGTAAATATTGAGTTAGATGAACTATAGATGACAATAGATATCATTATGTCACAAATTAATATTACAACACAAAGTACATCAAATCAATAAAAGAATATCAAACTTATAACTCATAACTCTCTACAAAGTCAATACTAATTTAACTTAATTGACGCCTAGATAAATATTTATATGCAACCAACGTACTAAAACATCATTGACTTAAATATTACATGAACTCTTAAAAAGTATACATATAACCATAATGGGATCTCTTTTTTTTAAAATTATAAGGTGGATATAATGATTTATCCATTCTTACCTACCTCTGCACAAAAAGATAATTAAATATTTAATAACTACTTATATTGAGATTAATAGTGAAAAATATTATAATGATAGAAGTGATCAAAATATATTTAACAATAATAGGTAATTTGTATCATAGTAAAGGGCATGATAGGTCAATTCGCGGTGTAGGGTAATAAAATCATCCGTATTTCATACTTATATTGAAAATTGATCGCGATTTTAGTAGTGAATCAATGGGGCAAAAATATTGATACAATTGAGATTTTATAAATACATGTTTTACTCGATTAACAACCAATTGCTTCCCTCGAGACACAACTCTTCCTCTCAATTAATTAACATAAGAAGAGTAACATGAAATTCTATTTCAAGATGGCGAGGAGGTTTGATGGTAAATACTCATCTTTTAATAATTTAAAAACTTACAATAGTAAAAAATATGATTTAAATATGTCTGTCAATAATAAGTCACACATAGACATGTTAGGAAGAAACTATAATAAACTGTATTTGTAAAATAAAAAATGATCTGTATGTTGTGCAAAGATTTTGAGACAAATGAATTTATTCGAAATCCTATGGGCTTAATATAAGTTGCCATATTAAGTTTGCAATCCTTTAAACATAACAAAAGTTACGAACTTAAAGTCGACAAATTACGAAGTGAAGTAATATAATTCCTAACTTTTTATTCATTACGTTTTATTCCACAACATATTTGAATAATAATTTTCTATCTTGTAGGAATTTTTAAATATTAATATCAAGTATATATATAGTTGTTATATTTTTATTATATTAATTTATGATTTCTTAAAGTTTATTAAATCATTATGTATATAGGATGAATGTAATAACCAAATTGCTTCCTCACATAGTTAAATATTTAAATATTATTTTTATAACATGTTCCTGTTGATTTTAATTTAAAAAATTTTTATAATAAATATATTTTGAACTAATACAATTTTATGGCACCAAGTCAAAAAACACCATCAACAATGAAAAATTAATACTGTTAGACAAAATTATTATATTTCGGGCCCTAAATAATATTGCATATCAATATACATAAAACTAAATGAGAGCTAATATATAATCCAAACCCTAGATATATAAATACATAACTATATATATTAATTTTATTTTATGTCTTAATATATTTTAATTTTCAGATTACTTTTCTATTCGTTTCTGTTATTTTTTAGTCAATTTGTTAGAAGTTAGAATAAAATTAGTCTTCTTCAGTTAATTTTATTTTTATGTTATTATAGGGTTTAGTTAAAGTCTTAATCTGTTAGTATTAATTTCTTAGTTTTTATAACTGATTTGATATTTTTTAGATTTTTTTTTCTAATTTAGGTTAAAGCAGGTCTTTAATTTAATAAATTTATAAATTTAGTTTCTTCATTTTGATTTTAGGTGTTTAGGATATATTCAGGTCCAGAAAATAATTTTAATATTCTGGTAATTTAATTATTTATTTTCTCATTTATTTAGTGTAGTTTATTATTTATTTTACTTTCTGTTTAAAATTATTTTTTTATTTTATTATTTTTAATTCTGTTTAATTTTTCTGAAAAATTATAAATTTTTTTTGGGTTTTAGGTTACTTTTATATTTTTTCAAATTTTTGATTTAATTATATAATTTTGTATATTTGTTATTTATTAATGTTCTAGTTGGTTTTGTTTTTATTTTCTATCTTCTATTTTTATGAATTAATGTATCATTAATTAGTATTTAATTTTTATATTAAGATTAGATAATTTTAAAATATATAATTGATTTGATAATTTTTCAGACTTATTTACTAATTTAGGTTAAAGCATGTTTTTAATTTAATAAATTTATAAAATTAGTTTTTTCATTTTTATTTTAGGTTTTTAGGCTATTCGGTCCAGTAAAATAGTTTTAATATTTTGGTAATTTAATTATTTATTTTTGTATTTATTTAGTGCATTTTATTATTTGTTTAACTTTTTGTTAAGATTATGTTTTTATTTTATTATTTTTAATTTTATTTAATTTTTATGAAAAAGTATTATTATTATTATTATTATTATTATTATTATTATTATTATTATTATTTTGGCTTGGAGTAAAAAAGAGTCCATATATAAGTGAAAACCTATTTTTTTTCAATGATAAATTATTATTTTTTATTGGACAAAACTCCTAAATTTACTTTCAAACCTCCATGTCATCTTTTTTAAAAGATTGCTATTATATATAGTATAGATTATTATTATTATTGTTATTATTATTATTATTATTATTATTATTATTATTATTATTATTATTATTATTATTAGAGTCCATAGATGAGTGGAAACTTTTTTTTAAATGATAAATTATTTATTTTTTATTGGACGAAACTCCTTAATTCACTCGCAGGCCGCCATGTCATACTTTTGAAAAGATTGCTATTATATAGTACTAGTACTGGACCCGTGCTATGCACGGAGTAATGTTGTACAATGCATAACTTAAGAAATTATTGAATTACGCAGTGATGTTGTACTTGTGAGTTTCTTTTCTCGATCATTTGATTTTATTGAATGATTTCACGTTCAACAATATTCTTATACATGTTATCCCCTCATAACGAAAACGCTTTCGTGACTCATCAAAGTTATCGAACTCAACACATAAAAATCATTAGAGCCCAAGCACACGTTCATCTTCCAATCATTCTAAATTTCAAAAGAATAAATAAATAATCTAAAATAATAAATAAAAAGAGTGTTCAAAAATATCATCAAGGTTTTAGGATTACACACATGATTTGGAATATTAAGAAGTCAGGCTCCTTTAAAAATAAAATAATTTAAATAATCCTAACTCATACGATTATATAAATAGTGTGACAATATGTTTGGATATCAAAAGGTAAATATTAGTTGGAAAAGGATCATATATAATTGGTAGATATTGAGCTAGATGACTTATAGATTATAATAAATATAATTATGTCACAAATTAATATTGCAATACAAAGTACATCAAATCTATAAAAGAATATCAAAATTATAACTCATAATAACTCTGTACAAAGTCAATACTAATTTAACTTAATAGACGCCTAAATAGATATTTATATGTAACCAACCTACTAAAATATCATTGACTTAAATATTACACTAACTCTTAAAAAGTATACATATACCCATAATGGGATCTTATTTTTTAAAAATTATAAGGTGAATACAATGATTTATCCATTCTTACCTACCTTTGCACACAAAGATAATTAAACATATAATAACTACTTATATTGAAATTAATAGTGAAAAATATTATAATGATAGAATTGATCCAAATATATTTAACAATAATAGGTAATTTGTATCATAGTAAAGGGCATGATAGGTCAATTCGCGACGTGGGGTAATAAAATCATCTCGTGTTTTGTACTTATATTGAAAATTGATCGCGATTTTAGTAGTGAATCAATGGGGCAAAAATATTGATATAATTGAGATTTTATAAATACATGTTTTACTCAATTAACAACCAATTGCTTCCTCCCGATACACAACTCTTCCTCTCAATTAATTAACATAATAAGAGTAACATAAGTTCTATTTCAAGATGGCGGGGAGGTTTGATGGCAAATATTCATCTTTTAATAATTTAGAAAACTTACAAAAGTAAAAGATATGATTTAAATATGTTTGTCAATAATAAGTCACAGATAGACATGTTAGGAGAAACTAAAATAAACTGTATTTATAACCCAAAAAAAAAGATCTGTATGTTGTGCAAAAATTTTGAGACTTAATAGAAGTTGGCATATTAAGTTTGCAATTTTTTAAACATAATACAAATTACGAATTTAAAGTACACAAATTACGAATTGAAGCAATATAATTCCTAACTTTTTATTCGTTACATTTTATTCCACAATATATTTGAATCATAATTTTCTATCTTGTACGCATTTTTAATTATTAATATCAAGTATATATGTAATTGTTATATTTTTATTATATTAATTTATAATTTAATAAGATTTATTAAATCATTTCGTACATAGGATGAAGGTAATAACCAAATTGCTTCCTTAGATAGTTAAATATTTAAATATTATTTTTGTACCATGTTCCTCTTGATTTTAATTTTAAAAATTCTTATAATAAATATATTTTGAACTAATACAATTTTATGACACCAAGTCAAAAAACACCATCAACAATGAAAAATTAATAATGTTATAAATTTATTAAATTAAAGACCTACTTTAACCTAAATTAGAAAAAAGATCTAAAAAATTATCAAATTAGTTATAAAAACTAAGAAAATTAATACTAATAGAATAAAAAGATTCTAACTAAACCCTATAGTCTGAAGATAAAAAAAAAAAAAAACTAAACCCTATAGTAATATAAAAATAAAATTAACCGAAGAAGACTAATTTTATTCTAACTTCTAACAAATTGACTAAAAATATCAAATTAGTTATAAAAACTAAGAAAATTTAATTATTTATTTTCTCATTTATTTAGTGCAGTTTATTATTTGTTTTACTTTCTGTTTAAGATTATATTTTTTTATTTTTAATTCTATTTAATTTTTCTAGAAAACTATAAAAAAATATTTTTAGGTTTTAGGTTACTTTTACATTTTTCAAATTTTTGATTTAATTTATTATATAATTTTGTATATTTGTTATTTATTAATTTTCTATTTAATTTTTTTTTTCTGTTTTATATTTTTATGAATTAATTAGGATGATTAATTATTATTTAATTTTCATATTAAGATTAGATATTAGATATTTTTATAATATATAACTGATTTGATAATTTTCAGACTTATTTACTAATTTAGGTTAAAGCATGTTTTTAATTTAATAAATTTATAAATTTAGTTGTTTTATTTTTATTTTAGGTTTTTACGCTATTAGATCCATAAAATAGTTTTAATATTTTGGTAATTTAATTATTTATTTTTGTATTTATTTAGTGCATTTTATTATTTGTTTAACTTTTTGTTTAAGATTATGTTTTTATTTTATTATCTTTAATTTTTCTGAAAAATTATATATAGTATTATTATTATTATTATTATTATTATTATTATTATTATTATTATTATTATTATTATTATTATTATTATTATTATTTTGGCATGGAGTAAAAAAGAGTCCAAATATGAGTGGAAACCTATTCTTTTTCAATGATAAATTATTCTTTTTTATTCGACGAAACACCTAAATTCACTCTCCGTCACATCATACTTTTGAAAAGATTGCTATTATATAGTATATAGATATAGATAAGATTTTTGAAAATAAAAATAAATTAGCTATATGAAAATGTTAATGTTTAGAATAAATAATCTAAACCTCGTTCGACTAAGGCCACTAGTTGGTGCTAAAATTTAATTTATAGAAATGATAAATATTAGTTATTTTTTGAGTCATTAAAATTTATAAAGTATGATCGTGTGTCGTCGTTATCATCATCCGATTCCTACACTTAGACAACATTTATATATATATATATATATATATATATATATATATATATATATGTACGTGTGCATTGTATAAAATAAGATAAATAAATCGTATAGATTAAAAATATCATTAGTATCCTTTAGTAAAAACTAACTTTGTTAATTTTCATTTCAAGTATCTTTGAAGTGATTTAATAAATAAGAAATAAAAATTTAGTTTATTAATAAAACTTTTATACCTCTACTTAAGGTCATCAAGCGTCGTGCGTTCATCCGGATTCTCGCCCAAAAAGAAAAAGGAGGAAGAACATCAGCTCAAGGTACATTCATTGATCATGCCCTTCAATAGTTTATTTACAAATCAAGGCCGGATATGACCGACATTAATAACAATAAAGAATTATTTGCAAATGATATTTTCCATCATAAATATGGACTCGCCCTTCAAGTGCCATTATTTGGTACGCCTCAATATCCAGGTTGGTAACACCGTAATCGTTAACCACCTTCAACCGGACTATAAGATCGGTCCGGGTGTGTGCACATGCGTTTAGGGGAAACCCGATGATCGTAAGAGATTCATTCGGATAATTAATTAGCAACAGTTTTACATTGTTCACTCTCCCTCATTTACAAATGAATTGAATTGCATGTGCTTAACTCAACTACTTCATAACATTTATTTTACAGACATGATAATGGGCATATTGAGCTTCGGCTCACAATTCGAAAATATTTTCTTGTTTTGTTTTAGGTATAGATGTTGAAGGTACGAAGCAAGAGAAAAGTTCTGGTCGGGACTTAGAGGCTCATAGTGGCAACCTTGTTTGGGGCATCAAGGGTTAAGTGTCGTTGTCATAGTTTACCGGATGGTAGTCTATACGTATGTTTAATCTTTGTATAAGTTATACTTTATACTTTATCATGAGTCACTTGTTGTTAGTGGCAAAGTAAGAGTAACCAAGGTTAAAAATATATATTGTTATAGCCTTGCCCTTTCCTCTGGTAAGGGCGGCGGTAATGCCCTCGACCTACTTTCCACTGCGCTAATCATCGGCTAGCGGTTTATTTAGACTAAAATCGGTGATTACGGGTTTGGCGCGTTACATTATAACACCCCAAAACCCGCCCTAGGAGTATTACATCTCCGTAGTTTCTCAAAGGAACTCCCAAGGGCTACACAGTGTCGACTTGGCTATCTAAATCCAACTTAAAGGTTAGGAAGGAAATCTTCCACAAGGTTAGAAGCTTTCTAGAAATTTCGACGAGTTCTGTTTGAAATACTGGTCTAACCCTTAGGCTCAAAGCCTTAAAGACCTACATAAAACTCACAATAGAACTCAACGAGCCACACGCTCGGAGTACACAGCTCAGCGGCCACACGCCGGAGTATATTCACAACCATAAAACTCACATTTCGAACCAGTTTACAATCCAAGTCACGAACTAAGCTAAAAACTAAATTTACAACTCGCTTGAGATCAAAATTGCCGAGAAAGGAAATCTCCGACTTGTCGAGCTACTAGTTCGGGCCTCCGTACATACATTAAACTTACTATACATTACTGTCTATTTACATAAGTAACCGAATATATATAGCATGTTAAACAGGAAAATACATGAACCAACTTCAACTCGCGATCACCATCCAAGTCAAGCATTCCGGCTAACCATATCAAGGAGTACCCGCAATCGGGAGGGGAAAAGGGGGAAATTTGTGGGGGTAAGCAATAAACCACGGGCTCACCGGAAGTCTCACACTCTTAAAACGGAAATCCTTTACACATATTACTCATAATAATGAAATCGATGAAAGCGTATACATAATACAAATCTATATACTTTTCAATGAAATCTCTTGAAATCATTTGCAACATAACGCTCATAACACTTCAATCATTGGAAAGCATGGATTGCAATCATTTTGGGAATTGAATCACTTCAAACAAGGTGCCACCTGCACTTTCTTTCAAATACTTTCAGTCCTAAACTAAATATCTTTTCGGGGCTTTAGACAATTGAACTAGCACCGAGACGGTTCTCGGGGCGCGACCCCGACTCGAGTTCTCGGGACCTATCTCTAGTCAAATACATGGAAGGCTCCGCTTTCCTCATCAGGAAAGAATCAACCTCTCTGGTTGATGGGCATCTTGATACGCAATGATCCCATGGCCCGATACGCACGACCACCTCCTTCCTCTCGGTCTAAACAATCCTTAGCCCAAAATTCATTCAAAACTGAAGTGATCACAATCACTTATCAAACTTGGTTGTGAACCAGAATCTCAAATGAGTTTAATATTGTAGAAGGCATAGCACCATGTGCTACCCATCTAATTTCGCCTTTTCAATTAGTTTCGCTTCTTTTAGAACACATTTCAAGTTCGGAAAGCATTTATCGAGAATCATACACAAGCGTTGTTTTCCGTAAACATTTGAACTTTTTCAAAACTAACTTTCAAGCATTATTTAGAATCAAATCACTTCACGTGTCAAGCATCTCTATATTGAGACTTAACATTTTAAGCTAGCACATTTATTCAAGTATTTGCACAAGTATCTCATATTTACTCGTATTCCTCAATGTTCTACCCAAGCATGAGTCTCCTATTCCCATATAAGTAGTTCTCGCCCTATTTTGTTTTCAATGCCACAAATCAATTTACATGGATGCATATTCCCTTAATATTCTATTTTCACGTTCCTCCTCTATATTCCAAAGTCCATTCCCCTTAACTTAATTCACTTTCAAACTGAATGAGTTTAGGAACTAATACTTTTTGAGTCACAATAACCACAAGTAATTCCCATTTAACTCTACCGCGCCAATTTCTCACAGATTGTCATCTTTACCTCAAACTCCCGTTTTATGTCTCTACCTTATTATTCAACTCTTGCTCACCCATCCTCAATTATGTAACTCTTAATCACCTTTCACCACTCAAATTCCCCTAGCTTCGCTCATCTTCATGTTTAGTTCAACCTCGAGGATTAAATATGTTTCTAACTCAATTAACTTAACAATCACCTACTTCTCATTCCCATGCCACAACTGTGCATTGATCAGCATGAATTCATATTCCTCTTTATACTTCGAATCATCATTCCCCAATATTCGCAATTAGCTCTCAATACCGCAGATTCAAGAAATCTCTAAGGTTTAATTAACTCATAATTCGTACTCCAGTCACAACTCCTTCATCCTCAATGGCTAATTGAAACCGCAATACCACTCATTTAACCTATGCAATCTAACTTCATCAAAATCACCAGGTTCCCAATTCAACCTTAAGTAACTACTAAATCTCTTCAAAGTTCCCAATTCGATCCTACTATTTAACCTAAGTAAATCCTCTCATGTCCCGATTCAGCCCTAACAATTCCCTAAATCCATTCTAAGTTCTTAATTCCATCTTAAATAACTACCGAGTCTATTCTACAAGTACATATGCTCAAAATTCACAATTTATACCCAAACCACAATGTACTCATCCCCAACCGATTGGATTCTTGATACTACTCACTATATCCACGTTCCCAATTCAGGTGCAAATAACTACCAAATCCATTCAAGACTCCTAATTCAACTCTCAAGCAACTACTAAACTTGTTTAATAGCACACATTCTCAATATTCACAACAAAGTTCAATAATCACAATAAATTCATTTGGGTTTCGAAATTACTAATAGTTTAGAGTATAAGACTACCTACCTCGATTGAGGGATTGAAGGTTACGAATTTCCGATTAGTCTAGGTCGAGTATCTTCTTCCCTTCCTCCTCCTTTATTGTCAGCTCCGACTCGAGCCTGGTTTCTGCTGCCTTCCTCTCGCGCGACGCAAGTCGCTAGTCACCGACTTTTTATTTGTTGGCCGTCGGTTTCCTTCTTCGGCCCTCGTGCTCGCTCCCCTTCTTCTAGTCTTGCTTTCGTCCTCCTTGGCGCCCTCGCGCCTTTCCCTGCGTTCGCCGGCCGTCTCCCCTTAGTTCGCTGCTCGGTACGCAGGTCTTCGGCTCTCACGCTCGCGCTCCCTCTCTGTCTTGCGCGGTTCTGTCCTCGCCCGAGTGCCCTTCTCTCCTTTTCCCCTGCTCCGGTTCTCGCTCCTGTCTTGTTTCCTCTGTTTCCCTCGGCTTCTCTCCTTTCCGAGCCTTCTTTCCTTTCTTTTCCTTTTTCCCTTAATTTCTTTTGTTCCTTTTGCTGTGGCTGCCTTAGAGAATGCCAACGACACCACCCATTTATACTAATCCCTCTTGGTCTATTACATATAATTCAACCCCTTGTCTTTTTCTTATCTCTTTTTTTTTGAAAGGATTATCCTATGCAACAAAATAGAAATAGCCAACATAATTGGTCTCGAGGTTTATTTACTAGGTCCGGGGAAATCAGGAGGAAGTAATATAATTCGCTACTTTATTTATAAACGCGTACAATTAAGAACTCATACTAAACAGAATAATTTACGTGTCGATTACTTAATTTAATTAACCTACTTAAAATTCCGGGTCTCACATAATTACTCCGATTTAATTATTATCTCGTGCCTAATCTTGGACCAAAGTATTTTATACTTTCAGAACCAATGTGGTTGCTTTTGTAGGTTATTCAAACGAGGCTAATCTATTTTTGAATTACAAAAGCAACCGGCTTCTAGCCGTTAGATAAGCTTTAGCTACTTCGGACATGACTCGGACATCGTGTCGGCGTTGTTTGTTTCCAAAACTAGAAAACTCCAACTCTAGGCCTAACGGTTGTTTCCATCTTAGTTTTCGAGTCATCTCCAGTTGATTGGACCATCTTTTGGAGCCAAGAGCCATTGCACAATGTTCACATCCCAATAGATCTTTTCGAGTAACTCAAAATAGCCGTTACAACAACTAGTGAAGACTTCAATCCAGGAACAAGACTCAACGGTCATTCTTGAAGACTTAGATTTTAACTCTAAATATTTTATGCAAGATTCAGGTATATACTTCTATCTCTCTTAAGTTTTGATTGCCAGTCATTCTAAGCCTCATAGAAACTCATATCTAAGTTTTCATCTTTGTTATGAGTGACTCGGATATCATTTTGTTCTATATCTTCTCTACCGAGGTGTTCTGACCTACTCGAAACTATTTGAACCATCCCATGATCAAATAATTATTTTAATGCATCTTTTCTAAGTACCGATTGTGTTTGCTAACTTAGAACCGAGTCATTCTCTACGGAGTTCGTCTAACTCAGTTTATTCCTTAAATGATTATTTGATAGATCAAGTTCACTTTCTCTGCTTGAATATTCTTCTACTAGATCTTTCTAAGAATTATTCTGAGCTGAGTTTGAACCTATATGATATTAGACTCAGAATATTTCACTCTTCTAGGCCAAAGATAATTAAACATTTAATTATCCTAATTTAATTATTATATGTGCCTAACCTTGGACCAAAGTATTTTATACTTTGAGAACCAATGTTGTTTGCTTTTGTAGGTTATTCAAACAAAGCTAATCTATCTTTTTGAATTTCAAAAACAACCGGCTTCTAGCTCGTTAAACACTAGCAGCACGCTTTAGCCATTTCGGATAGGACTCGGACACTCGTGTCCAAGGCTATTTGTTTCCAAAACTGGAAAAATCCAACACTAGGCTCAACGGTGGTTTCTACCTTGCTTTTCGGACAACACCGGTTGATTGGAACACCTTTTGGAGCTAATAGCCGTTGCCCAATGTTTACACTTCAACGGATCTTTTCTCGGTGACTCAAAAAGGCCCCTTCCAACAGCTAGTGAAGATTTTAGTGCAGAAACCGGACTCAACGGATACTCGCTTGGTCATCTATAAATAGAATCCAGTTCACAAGACTTGAATTTTGCTGAAACTATTGATCAATACACTGCCTAATTATTTTAGTGCATTACTCGCTCAATCTTCTACTTATAACTCCAAGTCTACACTTAATATTTTTCCGAGTTGTACAGTCTTGTAATTAATTACATACTTCTCTTACTTTCCGAGTAAGGTCCCTTGACTAAGCTATAAGGGTTAACTCAGATCGCTTGTCCCTAACTCGTAAAGGTTACCTTAGTTAGGAAGTATTAGATCGGATAAGGGAACTTCGAGTCTAGGAAAACATTGTAAGGAATTGTCTAAGGGAGTAATTCTGGTAAAGTTAGTCCTTTGTATTTTGAGGATTCAAAATAGTGGATTTGACTTGGTGCTTGGATTAGCACTTGTTCATTGTTTTCTTCCTAAAGAGGGTTTCCATGTATTTCTGAGTGTATACATTTCTAAGTCCAATCTAGACTCGTAATCAACTCGTTTATATTCTTCCAAGCAAAAGTTTCTAAGTTTGTTCAAATTTTCTCATCACCTTATTTACCCCCTCTAGGGTGACTTAGACTCTCCAGGAGTAAACCTTCAATTGGTATCGAGCCTAGCCTTTCAAAAAGGATCTAACAATCCAAAGGTATAAAGATCGGATGGCTCGTAACATTGGAGGGTTCAATAAAGGAAGGTCTTCCACTGGACCACCAAAGTTTAAAGGATTAAACTTCGTGCTTTGGAAGAAACCGATGGAATGCTTTCTTTTAGACAACGATGAAGATGTCCGGAACATCATCCAAGAAGGCAACTACATTCCAATGAAGATGGAAGGTACAAGATCTCGTGCCTAAAGAAAAATTCGAGTACACCAATGAAGAGTCGAGAAGTTCGTAAAGAACTTTAAAGCAATGAACATTCCGATGTGTTCTATCACCTCGTAAAAGTACAATAGAGTGTCAGCTTGTGACACAGCCAAAGATGTGTGCGACACTCTTATCAACACATATGAGGGAACAAGCCAAGTGAAATAGGCGAAGATAAGCCAGTATCTTCACAAATATGAGCTGTCCAAGATGGAGCCGTAAGAAAACATCACTCGGATGTTTATTCGCTTCATTGAGATTACAAACAATCTCAAATCTCTGGGTAGAAAGATTTCTCATGAAGAAATGTGCAGAAAAACTATGAGAAGTCTACCAAAGAGAAGATGGGGTCCCAAGGTGACAGCCATCGAGGAAGCTCGGAGCCTCTCTCAACTAAAGCTATGCGAATTGATTGGGAAGCTACTTACCCATGAAATTAACCTGGAAGAAGAGGATGCCAAGGTCAGCACCAAAAAGAACATTGCACTCGAAAGCCTTAGAAAGTAGAAGGGAAAGTCCGAGTTCCTCCGACTTAGAAGAAAACCCAATGGCACTCATTGCCCGAGGCTTCAAAAGAATGATAAAGCATAAGAAATGGGAAAAGCGGCCAAAGGAAGAGTTCTACAAGAAAGACAAGAAGGACAGAAAAGGTAAATATTCTTCTCCTTCAAAGTTATCTTGAGAACTCGTGACTGCTTTGAATGTGGCAAGCAAAGATCACATAGTCAAGGACTCGGCCGAAGAGAAAGAAGGACAGAAAGAAAAAGAAGGCTATGATGACCACACGGAGCGATGACGACTCATCCGAAGAAGAAGATGATTCTAACGACTCAAAGTGTCCGATGGCACTAACGCACTCGAAGTCGAATCCGAGTAAGTTGTTGACAACTCAAGACACTAAAGAGACAAGTCCTCGGGAGGTAATTGAATACTTTATCAAGTTCTCCAAAGTTGATTTGGCTAAATATATTTACACTTTGGAAAAAAAGTCCAATTCGATTCTTCTCGGCTCAAAGAACAACTTGAGTCTCTTACTTCGAGAGCAACTGTTTGAAAATGAATTGAAAAACCGAGACTAACTCGAAAGAACTCAAGACTAGTACTCAAGATAATGAGATTGAGTCCGAGTCACTCGAAGAGAAAATGAGCATATGAAAAGAAAGCTCAGTGAGTCTCAAGAGCTTGTTTTGAAATTCACTCAAGGTCGAAAAACCTTGACATGCTTTTAGGCTCTTGGTCTGTCTCCTTCAGGAAAGAAGGACTTGGTTTTAACGAAGAGGAGGAATCTAATTCCTACTCAAATCTTTTCAAAAGGATTCCGGAACCGTGAAGTTCGGGAAGGATGAGCATGGTGCTATTCATAAGAATGAAAGGAGGACTAAGCCTAGATAAGTTTATAGGAGAAAAGCTTCTCCACTCGGTTTATAAAAGAAAGGATTTTCAAAAGAAAGAGACACAGACACAGACTTTCTAGAAAGAAGACTCGAATTAGACCAAATCCAAAATCATTCAAATCTGGGTTCCCAAGAGTCTTCTTCCTTAGAAAAGGATAATAGTAAAGGGAGTTACTGGATTCGTTAGAGGAAGTGAGAAGGCTTAGTGTGTTTCGATTTGCGAGTAACTCGTAAAAGGACGAAAGGACATTGGTACTTAGACAATGAATGCTCATGCCACATGTTAGGAGATTCAAGACTATTTTATGAGTTAGAAGATTTTAAAGGAGGCAAAGTCACTTTTGGAGATGATAGTAAGGGTAAGATAGTTGGAATTAGCAAGATTGGAAAAGGAGACAACCTGGTCGAGCCAGTCGACCTTGTCGGGGGTTAAAGTACAATCCGCTCAAGCATCTCTCGCTTATGTGATAAAGGTCAAGAGGTAAGATTCACATAGAGCAACTGCTATATTTATGATGCAACTACAAAAGAGACTAAGCTCTCGGGTAAGAGGTCGGGTAATACCTATACTATTCCTCTTTCGACCCAAGTTATAACTTATCTTGTTTAAAAGCATCATTGCATGATGATTCTTTGACATGACATGGCAGACTAGGTCATGTTAGCATGCACACTATCAAAAAACTTACATCTCATGATTTAGTCGAGGTTTACCTAACTGTGCATTTAAGAAAGATAAAATTTGTGAAGCATGCACAAAAGGGAAACAAGTAAGATCATCCTTCAAACCTCTCAAACTGTTTCCACATCCAAAGTGCTTGAGATGCTACATATGGATTTATGTGGTGAAATCTCTATGAAGAGCCTTGGAGGTAAATCATATGTACTTGTAATTGTTGATGATTATTCACGATTTACCCGGGTTTGTTTTCTCAAGAACAAAAATGAAGCCTTCAAAGAATTCAGCAAGCTCGTATGAAAATTCAAGTAGAGTCTCAAACTCGGATAAGAAGAATTCAAACCGACCATAGAAGGGAGTTCGACTACTCGGAATTTGTAGAGTTATGTGATAAGAACGGTATCTCGCACAACTTCTCAGCACTTAGAACTCCTCAACAGAACGGGGTAGTGGAGAGAAAGAACCAAACTCTTAAAGAAATATGAAAAATGATGATGATTGAACATGATCTACCTTGTTATTTCGAGCCGAGGTAGTCAACACAACGAAACTACACATTGAACAGTTGCCTTATTAGACCCATCTTGAAGAAAACTCCCTATGAGCATTAGAAGGGAAAGAAGCCCAACATCTCATACTTCAAACCCTTTGGATGTAAATGCTTTGTTCACAATAATGGTAAGGATCACCTAACCAAGTTTGATGCACGGTCGGATGAAGGTATCTTTCTAGGTTACTCATCTCACAAGTAAAGCTTATCGTGTTTTTAATAAAATAACTAACAAAGTGGAAGAAAGCATCCACGTTGTGTTTGATGAGATTGATCAGGGAAAAGCAAGTGAATCGACCTTCTCGGATCCGAAACTCAGTTGAGATGAAGATAATCTTGCTGAAGCCGAGCTCGTAAAGAGTTAGACGAAAGCAACTCGGAATGAGGCAGCTCAAAACATCATGTCTCGGATCGAACCAACTCAAGAGCCGGCTCGGAAAGTCGAAGGATAAGCGAATGAGAAAACTCAGCAAGCTCGGACTATCGAAGATCAGCCAGCTCAACCAACAAACCTAGTGAACCGGAGAATAGGTAGAGTATTCAAATATGCTTCGAGCCACCCACTCGAGAACATTTTGTCTAACATCAACAGTAGGGTATAAACTCGTTCTTCTTTGCAAAATCTATGTGCATTCATTGCATTCATATCATTAACGGAACCTAGAAATGCACTGGAGGCCCTAAATAAACCTGAATGGGTAGAGGCCATGTAAGAAGAGCTTAATCAATTTGAGAGAAACCAAGTCCGGACTTTGAGCAAACGATCTTCCGACCACCTAGTTATAGGAGCCAAATGGGTTTTCAAAAACAAACTAGATGAGGATGGGTTGGTAGTAAGAAATAAGGCTAGACTTGTGGCTCAAGGTTACAATCAAGAAGAAGGGATTGATTGTGGGGAAACCTTTGCTAGGATTAAAGCAATTAGAATCCTATTAGCATTTGCATCAAGCATGAATATTAAATTGTAACAAATGGATGTCAAATGTGCTTTTCTGAATAGTTTCATTCAAGAGGAAGTCTATGTTAAGCAACCCCTGGATTTGAAAACTCAGAATTTCCAAATTATGTTTTCAAATTGCAAAAGGCTCTTTATGGTCTTAAACAAGCTCCTAGAGCTTGGTATGAAATACTTGAGCAGCTTCTTGGTTGAGAACGATTTCAAAAGAGGTCAGATTGACAAAACTCTTTTCATAAAAACTAAGGGGAAAGATTTCCTTATTGCTCATATTTATGTTGATGATATTATTTTTAGAGCTACTTATGAAAATCTCTGTCGAGAGTTTTCCGAGTTGATAAGACCGGAGTTCTAAATGAGCATGATGGGAGAGCTCAATTTCTTTCTTGGTCTACACATCAGACAAGATAAAGATGGCATCTATGTCCATCAATCTAAGTATACCAAAGAGTTGTTGAAGAAGTAGAAGCTTCAAGATGTGAAACATGCAACAACACCCATGAGTAGCAAGCATGAAAATGGACTCAAACGAAAAAGGTAAAGCGATGAGATTAGAAACTCTATAGAGGTATGATTGGTTCTCTGCTATATCTCACATCCAAGTAGGCAAGACATTATGTTTAGTGTATGTCTGTAGTGCAAGATTTCAAGATAATCCAAAAGAATCACATCTCACTCGTGGTGAAGAGGATTTTCGGATATCTTGCGAGAACTCGAATCTTGGTATATGGTTTTCATGAGACTCGGAACCGACCCTCACTTGGATACTCAAATGTTGACTATGCTAGTTACAAGGTTGATAGAAAGAGCACGTCAGGAGCATGCCAATTTCTAGGTCAATCCCTTATATCTTGGCACTCAAAGAAGCGTAACTCGGTTGCTCTATCAACCGCTGAAGCCGAGTACATTGTGGCTGGAGCGTGCTGTGTTTAGATTCTATGGATGAGGCAACACTTGAAGGATCTTGGACTTTTGTTCAAATCTATCCCAATCAAGTGTGATAATCAGAGTGGAATAAGCATCGCTAAGAATCCAGTTCAACATTCAAAGACAAAGCATATTGAGGTCGGTATCATTTCTTGAGAGACCATTATGAGAAAGGTGATATTGAACTTGATTTCGTTCTCGCAAAATTTCGAGTCATCGATATTCACTAAGCCACTTAGTGAGGATCAGTTTTGTTTTATTAAGAATGAGCTTAGCATGATTAATGCATGATTATATGTTGTATGTGCTTAATTTTGTGATTTGTTCTTGATTAACAAGTGGATCGATCGACTTCAAAATGAGATTGAGCTATTGGTTAATTTCTTTCCGAGTCGCTCGAAACCATACCGAGTCGGACTCGGTCTTTGATAAAAATGCACACCAAACTTTTGAGAATCTCTAGATGAATAGAGAATCTTAAAAATATATTTTTTAAAACTCTATTTCTCTCTCTAACACTCGTCATTTTCAAAGAATTCAAACCGTTAGAGAGACAAACGCTGGAATTGTAGTCATTGGACTACGTCATGTCTTTCCGAGAATGTCGTTTGAACGTTAAGAAAGAAGGTTGAAGGATATTTTCATCTTCTCTATATATAGCATCTATTCGTCTTCATTTCGCACTTTGCGCCTCACTCTTCTTACACGAAATTCTCTACTCTCTCATACTTGTCCTGTTCTCTCAAAGTGCTCTCTCTCCCTTTCTCGTCTCTTTCGCTCTCTTCTCTAGTAATCTTTCATCTCTTCACTCTCACAATGCTTAAACGCAGTTCTACTTCGAGTTCATGGGGTCTCGCAACGAAGAAGGCCCTAAAAACAACTCAAGAGGGTACGTCCGACCCCTCAAAAGTGTTTGTTGTCCAACACTTCATTTTGGACGATAAGTTTTTCAAAACCACATCCTTCTCTTGGCTTAAATTTATTCAAGAAACTGGAGTACACAACTATCTATGCTTCAGCGATTTCATTTATCCGAACTCGTGGCTGAGTTCTATGCCAACAAATATTTTTCTGGAGGTGCCATCACTTCTAAAGTTCAAGGTACCACTATCGGAATCAACCTCTCTCTTCTCCACAAACTTTTCAATGTAACTTTTCTTTTTCTCAATCCTAATCACATTCCTTTTCGAGAAGTTGTCTATGACTTCTTTGACGAATTTTCCAAAGAAGTGCCTAAGCATAGAAAAATTTTCTCCGTGACTTAGATGAAAAGTGAGGTCAGATTGCTATGCTACATTTTGATGCGAACTTTCTTTGCTCACCACTCGAGCAAGGAGAACCCGAACTCCGGGGTTCTCAAAGTTTTGTTTGATATCATGGAGGGCTAGGATGTAGACCTTTTTCCTTTCATTATCGAGCAAATGGCTCAAGTGCCTTCTCAATCAAAGAAATCCTCTCATTTTCCTTTTGGAGCTCTTCTCTCCCTTATCTTTAAATAATTCAAGATCCCCTTTCCCTCGGATCCCTCCCCTGTTTTTGAGTCGGCCATAGTTCCGGGCCAAAAAGAACTTCGGGGTATGGATACCAGGTGGTTAAATCCGGTGAATGGGTTCACTCTTCCGAGTTGGAACCTACCTCTTCTCCTCTCCGGACCTAGATTCAACCCACTCAGCCATCCACTTTAACCGACCCCTCCTTTTCTCAACCTCCTCTCTTGGTTGTCGCATTTGCTTGCCTTGGTCGAGAAACTCGTGTCTATAGCTAACCAACTTCAGTTAGTTGTTCGCTCTCTCAAGCCTATTTTTCATCGCATGGTCATTCACCGGAAGACCGGCCAATCCCAGATTCAGGAGTGTCAATCCCTAATGCTTGAGTTCAAAGGGATTCTTAGCGAGCAATGCGAACAGCTCCAAATTCTTCGAGAGCGTAGAACGAAGCGTGCGTAGGACTTAGAATCCTCCAACACATCCGAGGAGTCCTCTAGCCCAGCCAAGTCTACCTCCGATGAGGTAGAAGAAGAAGAAGAGGTTGAAGACGCAGCTGAGGCAGAGCGAGGCTCGGGTTGAAGAGGAGAATAAGGAGGAAGAAAGAGGACAAGAAGAGGACGCTCCACCAAAAGACAAGGGGGCTATCGAGCCCAAACCTGAGCTGATCTCCTTAGATTTGAGTGGATCGGAAGATATTGGGGACGTTGGACAGTCCAAACTAGTTGACTCGAAGCCCCTATAGTCTTCCAGGAAGACGAGCCCGAGGATGACATTGTCTTGACTCGACCACCCAGGTTTGAGCCACTTCCCAACATCCTAGTGCTACCGCCGCCGCGATCTACCACCTCCTCTCGGACTTACCGGTGCAAGTGCACTATTCGTCCGTCCTCGTCCGCCCAACCAGCACCACCATCTTAATCTATTTCTTTTTCTTGTTTTTATTTTTTTTGTGTCCAACATTAAGTGTATTCCCTTTTCACTTTTCTTCCCTCCTTTTACTAAAATGCTAGGGGAGAAAAATAGAAAACTTGATGTTTGGCTTAGGGGAGTTTCTTTCCTCTCTCGTGTCTGTAAATGATTTTTTAATGAATGATTGTGAATACTTATCTTTTCTTCACTCTAATCATTTTTTAGTTTTCTTTTAGTATTTATCTTATCTAGTCGAAATCTGCGTTGGTTCTAATATCTGCCTATAAGTCTTGCTTTGACCTGGAATTTCTTTACACTCTACATGCTCGATACTGAAGAAATCACGGACCATTGGCACTGAAAACATAATCTGTACTAACAAGTTTCTATCTTAAGAATGGAATGCCTTTCATAAAAAGGGGAGATTGAAGACTTAGATTTTAACTCTAAATATTTTATGAAAGATTTAGGTATCTACCTCTATCTCTCTTATGTTTTGATTGCCAATCATTCCGAGCCTCACAAAAACTCATATCTAAGTTTTCATCTTTGTTCCGAGTGACTCGGATATCATTTTGTTCTATATCTTCTCTAGTGAGGTGTTATGACTTACTCAGAATCTACTTGAACCATCCCATGATCAAATAATTATTTTAATGCATCTTTTCTAAGTACTTGATTGTGTTTGCTAACTCGGAACCGAGTCATTCTCTACGGAGTTCGTCTAAGTCGGTTTATTCCTTAAATGATTATTTGATAGATCAAGTTCACTTTCTCTGCTTAAATATTCTTCTACTAGATCTTTCTAAGAATTCTTTTGAGTTGAGTTTGAACCTATTTGATATTAGAATCAGAATATTTCACTCTTCTAGGCCAAAAATAATTAAGCATTTAATTATCCTAATTTAATTATTATCTGTGTCTAACCTTGGACCAAAGTATTTTATACTTTGAGAACCAATGTTTACTTTTGTAGGGTATTCAAACAAAGCTAATCTATCTTTCGAATTTCAAAATAATCGGCTACTAGTTCGTTAAACACTAGCGAGATAGTTTTAGCCATTTACTGGACGAGGACTCGAACATCGTGTCGTGGCTGTCTGTTTCCAAAACTGGAAAAATCCAATGCTAGGCTCAACGGTGGTTTTTGCCTTGCTTTTCGGACAATACCGATTGCTTAGAACACCTTTTGGAGCTAATAGCCGTTGCCCAACGTTTACACTCCAATGGATCTTTTCTCAATGACTCAAAAAGCCCCTTCCAACGGCTAGTGAAGATTTCGATCCGAAACCGGACTCACCAGCTACTCTACTTGGTCAACTATAAATAGAAGCCACTTCACAAGACTTGAATTTTGCTTGAAACTATTGATCTATACACTCGCCTAATTGTCATAGTGCATTACTCACTCAATCTTCTACTTATAACTCCAAGTCTGTACTTAATATTTTTCTGAGTTGTTAAGCCATGTAATCAATTACATACTTATCTTACTTTCCGAGTAAGGTCCCTTGACTGAGCTGTAAGTGTTAACTCAGCTCGCTTGTCCCCATCTGTAAAGGTTACCTCGGTTAGGAAGTACTAGATCGGATAAGGGAGCTTCTAAGTGTAGGAAAACATTGGAAGGAATTGTCTAAGGGAGCAATTTTGGTAGAGTCAGTCCTTTGTATTTTGAGGATTCAAAATAGTGGATTTGACTTGGTGCTTGGATTAGCACTCGTCCGTGGTTTTCTGCACTATGAGGGTTTCCACGTATTTACGAGTGTATACATTTGTGAGTCCAATCTAGTCTCAAAATAAGTTGTTTATCTTCTTCCAAGCAAAAGTTTTTGAGTTTGTTTAAATTTCCTCATCACCCTATTCACCCCTCTAGGGTGACTTAGACTCTCCAGGAGAAAACCTTCAATTCCGCCCGGTTATCTATAAGTAAAAGCAACTCCACAAGACTTGAAGATTATTGGAACCGATTTTGTTGTTGAACTAATTAGTGTTCTCATTCTTACTCAATCTTCTACTTACAACTCCAACTCTGTATTTAATATTCTCTCGTGTTGTAAAGAAAGTGTTGTAATGAATTACATACTTCTCTTACTTTTTGTGTAAGTCCCTTGACTGAGCTGTAAGGGTTAAGCTCGGTTGTCCTTGATTGTAAAGGTTACCTGAATCAGGAAGTACTAAATCGAGATAAGGGAACTTGTGAGTCTAGGAAAATTTTGTAAGGAATTGTTTAAGGGAGCAATTCAGTCGAGTCCTTTGTATTTTGTAGATTCAAACTAGTGGATTTGACTTGGTGCTTGGATTAGCACTGTCCGTGGTTTTCTCGCCCTAGGAGGGTTTCCACGTATATCTCGTGCATTTATCTTTCCGAGTCTAATCTAGACTCGGAATCTTCTTTATCTAAGTGTTTGTACAAAAAGTATTTAAATTTCCTCATCACCCTATTCAACCCCCTCTAAGGTGACTTAGACTCTCCAAGAGCAAATCTTCAAACTGAAAGTTGATATGGTGCCCTCAAGTTGTCCCACCTGCTGAGCTTTAATCATGAGGTGAATCTAACAGCGTAGCGGCAAGGTAGTGAGCTCAAAAAGGAGGGTGAAAGAAGGCTATTTTATGGATTTTAAGAGATGAGCTAGAGTGCAACAATATGGTGAAAATGGAGAATAAAAAGTGGAAAACAAGAATGTAAGTATCTTTAGTCGAAGGAAGTTCAATAACAGAACATGTGGTAGCCCCTAGCCGAAAATCTAGCAGACACAAGCTTAAAATACAATAGCCTAAAATGAGGGATTAAGCCTTCTATTTATAGAAGGAAATTAGGTCATAGAAATTGACCTAAAACTCACTTCAGCCGTCCAAAGCGGCCGAGCGGGCCCAGCTTCCCGACGAGGATCACAGGAATAAACGATATAAAATCCTACTTGACCGGTGATAAGAGCATATTTTGACTTGCTTTTTAGAGTTTTTCGATAGTGGATTAGGGAATATTATGCTTAAAATGTTTGATTTATATCCCTATTTCCATATTATGGTGTTGTTTTTTATGCAAATTTGTAGGTTTTGAAAGCCAAAACGACCAAATTTCCTAAATTTCTGGTAAAAACAAGTTGACCATGGACTTCCCTATGGACCCCTAAACCTTGGTAGAAAGGTCAAGGCGAGAGAAGTTGGACGGAGCCCACTCCAGGTTGTCCGAGTGATCGCTTTAACCTCGAAGTGGCTCCTTTTTGACATTTTTCCAATGGCTCCTCAAATTATGGCAGTTTTGGGTGTTTTGATTGCGGATTTCTAGCTATTTAACTCGAAGAACTGTAGCATCCATGGAAGATATCCATCCATATATCATCCCTTCATCATCCATATCAAACCAAAAACACATTTTGAAGATCGAAGAAGAACATTGAAGCAACTTTGAAGGAGTTTTCATTTGAATTTTAGATATTCAAGTGGAGCTCTTGAAGGGCATCAACCTAATTCCGCATTATTGTTGTTTGAGTTTCGATTACCATGTCTTTCCCACAAAGATTGGCAAAGACTAAAAATGATAAAAAATTTAGGAAATTTTTAGAGGTCCTTAAGAACCTCCACATTAATATTCCTTTCACTGATGCCTTGTCTCAAATGCCTTCTTATGCTAAGTTCTTGAAAGAAATTTTGTCCAACAAAATAAAACTAGAAGAGCATGAGAAATTAGTTTGATAAACGAGTGTAATGTCGTACTCTAAAACAAGCTTCCCCTAAGCTTAAGGACCCCGGTAGTTTCACTATCCCTTATGAGGTAGGAAAGATTTCGGTTGATAGTGCTTTGTGTGATTTGGGATCAAGTGTGAGCCTAATGCCTCTCTCTTTGTCCCATCACTTGGTATGAGTGAGCTGAAACCCACTACCATTTCCCTCCAATTGGCGGATCGTTCGTTCAAGTTTCCCATTGGAATAATAGAGGATGTCCCCATTAAGTTAGGAGGTTTCTTTGTACCTATTGACTTTGTGATTCTTGAGATGGAGGAAGACACCCGTGCCCCCATTATTCTTGGGAGGCCTTTCATGGCTACTGCTCGGTGTTGCTTTGATGTAAAAATGGGAGAATGTCTTTTGCATAGGGGATGAAAGAGTTGAATTTAATTTGTTTGAAGCTACTAAATACCCTTTATTTACTGATGCTTGTTTTAGAGTGGATATTATTAATTGCATTTTAAAGGAAGATAGTACTAACTTGAGCTCTAATGATCCTCTTGAGTTTTGTTTGTTGAATAATAGCACAACTAGGGATCTTGATCCCGAAGTTTCCATTTGTGCCCAGCTCTTAGAGGTGTCCCTAAAAATCCCACCAAAGCTTGAAAAGGTGGAGAAATTGTTGAATGGAAGCCAATGTGAGTCTACCATTGATAGGAATGAAGCACCAAAAGTATAATTGAAACCTCTCCTTTCCTCTCTAAGATATGAATTTTTGGCCCTAATTCCTCTTATCCCGTGATTGTGAATACAAACTTGAGTGCTTTAGAAATTAATTCCTTGTTGAGAGTCCTTAGATTGCATCATAAGGCTATTGGTTATACCATAGATGTCCTTAAAGGTATTCATCTATCCTAATATAAAAGAGGTGGTAAAGAAAGAGGTGGTAAAGAAAGAGGTCTTAAAATTGCTTGAAGCTGGTATCATCTATCCTATTTTCGAAAGTGAATGGATAAGCCCAATTCATGTTGTGCCCAAGAAAGGGGGATGATTGTTGTAAAGAATTAGAATAATAAATTTATTCCTACTAGGACCGTTATGGGTTGTAGAATATGCATTGATTATCACAAGTCGAATAGTGCAACCCGTAAAGACCACTTCCCTCTTTCCTTCATTGACCAAATGCTTGAAAGGCTTGCAAAGAATTCATACTTTTATTATCTAGATGGGTATTTCAAAAATTTCCAGATCCCTGTCCACCCTGTTCTTATGGAACATTTGCATATACAAGAATGCCCTTCGGGTTGTGTAATGCACCAGCTACATTTCAACGTTGTATGATGGCTATTTTGTTCATTTTATTGAGGATATTATGGAGGTCTTTATGGATGATTTTTTAGTTTATGGTACCACCTTTGATCAATGTTTGAAAATCTTTCAAAGGTGTTGTCTAGATGCGAGGAAGTGAATATGGTCTTAAATTGGGAAAAGTGTCATTTTATTGTGCAAGAGGGTGTTGTCCTAGGCCATGTGGTTTCAAATAAAGGCATTAAAGTTGACAAAGCTAAGGTAGAGATGATTGAGAAATTACCTCCACCAACATCTCTAAAGGGTGTGAGAAGTTCTCTTGGACATGTCGGTTTCTACTCGCAGTTGATTAAAGATTTTTCAAAAATTGATAGGCCTCTCATCCAATCGCTTGTCAAAGACGTGCCTTTTGTGTTTGATGATGTGTTCTTGAGTGCTTTCCACAAGTTAAAAGAGGCTTTGATTACGACGGTTCATTAAAAAGTTTTAAAAATTGCTAGGCCATTCACCCAATTACTTGTCAAAGATTTGCCTTTTGTGTTTGATGATGTGTGCTTGAGTGCTTTCCATAGGTTAAAAGAGGCTTTGATTACGACTCCCATTATGCAAGCCCCGAACTGGAGTCTTCCATTTGAAGTGATGTGTGATACAAGTGATTTTTCATTAGGGGCTGTTTTGGTAAAGGAAAGATGACAAGCCCTATGCTATACACTATGCGAGCCAAACTCTGGATGAGGCTCAAGTCAACTATGCCACCACAGAGAAGGAGTTCTTGGCGGTTGTGTTTGCCCTCCAAAAGTTCCACTCGATTTGATTAAATCCAAGGTGATAGTTTTCACCGATCATATTGCTATCAAGCATCTCATGAAGAAATAAGATTCTAAGCCTTGCCTTATCCGTTGGGTGCTATTTCTCCAAGAAATTGATTTGGAGATTCGGGACAAGCCTGGATTATAAAATGTGGTGGCTGACCATCATTCCTGCGCAACCTTAGATCTCGCTTTCTTAGAGGAGCTGAAGTTGCTCGTTCTCGCTCCTTGATGAGCCCCTTTATCTCGATGAGCAAATCCTAGTGCTCTTGGATCCGAGACCGAGCTGTCTTCTAGTTGATTACCGGACTCGAAGGACGTTTTAAGAGAGCGAAGAGTGCCCCGAAATTCTTCGATCATCGAGGAGAGTTTGTCTACCAAAGCGTAGACAAAGCGGCAGCTTGCTCGCAAAGGTGGTTCGGAGGTGGATGGATCACCTGGTGGAGGAGGAAGAGATAGGGAGTCCGAGTCCGAATGGGAGGAGGTGAAGGGGGCTTTAACTCGGACCCATGGATCCGGACACCAGGCTTGATTTCCTAATATCCGTAGCCCGAATCTCCTTCATGCTTACCGCTATGGCAGCCTCAAACACCGCATTTGGGTCCGAGGGGAGGGAACCTTAAACTGTTTGAAGACAACAGTTAGAAGGGCTCCGAAGGGAAAAGGGGAGGAATTTTTAAATTGAGCTAGCACGAAGCCATTTGCTCAAGGCTGGCTGGGAAAAGGTCTACATCCTATCCCTCTAGAATATCAAAAAGAGCTTTGAGAATTTTAGAATTGGGATTCTCTTTGCTCGAGTGATGAGAGAAGAAGGTTCTCATCAAAAGAAAACAAAGCAATCTGGCCTCGGTCCTCATCCGAATCACAGAGAAGTTTTTGCGTGACTCGGGGACCTCCTTGGCATATTTCTCAAAGAAGTCATCTACAATCTCATTGAATGGGATGGGATTGCAGTTCGAAAAAGAGAAGTGACTTCGAAAAGTCGGTGAAGGAGAGAGAGGCTGATATGAACAACCATGTCTTGAACTCGTGAGTTAATGACTCCCTCGAGTAAGACAAGTTTGAGTAGAACTCGGCAACGAGTTCGGGATAGATGAACTCACCGAAGCACGGAAAATTATAGACTTCAGTGGTTTTGATGTGTTGCAACCACGAAAACGATGTGGTTGGGAAAAATTTTCCATCCAACGTTAGGTGTTGGGTGACGAAAAATTTTCTTGGTTGCGAACCCTAGAAAATCTTGGGCTAAACCTCTTTTACGCATGGTTGAAGATTTTTGAGAGAGAGAGAAAGAGTGAACTCGAGAGAGAGAGAGAGAGAGAATGAGAGAGTAAGTACCGAGAATTTAGAGAGAGAGAGCGAGTATGCAAAGAGAGTAAGTAAGTAAAGAGTAAAGTAGTGAAATGAAGGTAAAGAGATGCTATTTATAGCGAAAAGGAATGTCCTTCAACTCTCGGTTTGACCTAAACCTCCAATGGTCGCCTCGAACAGGTGTGACGTTTCTGCTCTCCAACGGTTAGAATTCCAGCGACTTTCTTCCAACGGCTAGTTCTCCGATCGATGCGCACAATAGAGAGATTAAAAGAATTTTCTAAAATTCTCCATTTATATAGAGATGATTTTAGAAGATTGATGTTCATTTTGCTAAAAACCGAGTTTAACTCAGTATGGTTTCGAGTGACTCGGAATACTCAAACACAGAATAACTCTTAGCTCGGTTTCACTCGGTCAATCGAACCAATTGTCATTAAGGCAAAGAAAAACATGTAACATATAATCATGCAAGACAATTTTACCTAAAAATCACATAATCATGCATTAATCACTCCAAGCTCATTCTTAATAAAGCAAAACCGATCTTCACTAAGTGGCTTAGTGAAAATATCGACTAACCGAAATTTTGTAGGAATGAATTCAAGTTCAATATCACCTTTCTCGGAATGTTCTCTTAGAAAATGATACCTGACCTCAATATATTTTGTCTTTGAGTGCTGAACTGGATTCTTAGTGATGCTGATTGCACCCCGATTACCACACTTGATTGAGATAAATTTGAATGAAAGCCCAAGATCCTTCAAGTGTTGCTTGATCCATAGAATCCGAGCATAACACGCTCCAGCTGCAATGTACTCAGCTTCAGCAGTTGATAGAGCAACCGAGTTCCGCTTCTTTGAGTGCCAAGATCTAAGGGATTGACCTAGAAACCGGCATGCTCCTGATGTGCTCTTTCTATTAACCTTGTATTTAGCATAGTTAGACTCCGAGTATCCAGAGTGACGGTTAGTTCCGAGTCTCTTGAGAACCATAGACCTAGATTATGAGTCCCTGCAAGATATCTAAAAATTCTCTTCACCATAGTGAAATGTGGTTCTTTTGGATTAGCTTGGAATCTTATACACAGACATACACTAAACATAATGTCTGGTCTACTTGATGTGTGATATAGCAGAGATCCAATCATACCTTGATAGAGTTTCTGATATACTGCTTTACCTTTTTCGTCCGAGTCCAGTTTCATGCTGCTACTCATTGGTATTGCTACATGTTTTGCATTTTGAAGCTTGTACTTCTTCAGCAACTCCTTGGTACACTTAGATTGATGGACATAGATGCCATATTTATCTTGTCCGATTTGTAGACCAAGAAAGAAATTGAGCTCTCCCATCATGCTCATTTGGAATTCCTATCTCATCAACTCGGAAAAATCTCGACAGAGATTTTCATTAGTAGCTCCAAAAATTATATCATCAACATAAATATGAGCAATAAGAAAGTCTTTCCCCTTGGTTTTTATGAAAAGAGTTCTGTCAATTTGACCTCTTTTAAAATTATTTTCAACCAAGAAACCGCTCCGTCTTTCATATCAAGCTCTGGGAGTTTATTTAAGACCATAAAGAGCCTTTTGCAACTTGAAAACATAATTTGGAAATTCTAAGTTTTCAAATCCAGGGGTTGCTCAACATAGACTTCCTCTTGAATGAAACCTTTCGGAAAAGCACATTTAACATCCATTTGATACAATTTAATATTCATACTTGATGCAAATGTTAATAGGATTCTAATTGCTTCGATCCTAGTAACTCATGCAAAGGTTTCCCCACAATCAATCCCTTTTTCTTGATTGTAACCTTAAGCCACAAGTCTAGCCTTATTTCTGACTACCAACCCATCCTCATCCAGTATGTTCTTGAAAACCCATTTGGTTCCTATAACTGGGTGGTCGGAAGGTCGTTTGGTCAAAGTCCGGACTTGGTTTCTCTCAAATTGATTAAGTTTCTCTTGCACGGCCTCTACTCATTCAGGTTCATTTAGGGCCTCTAGTGTATTTCTGGGTTCAATTAATGATATGAATACAGTGAATACACATAGATTTTGCAAAGAAGAATAAGTTCTTACCCCATTGTTGATGTTAGACAAAATGTTCTCGAGTGGGTGGCTAGAAGCATATTTGAATGTGCTACCTATTCTCTCGGTTCACAAAGTTTGTAGGTTAAACTGGCTGATCTTTAGTGGTCCGAGCTTGCTGAGTTTCCTCATTTGCTTGTCTTTCAGCGATTCTGAGCTGGCTCTTGAGTTGGTTGAGTCCGAGTCATGATGTTCTAAGCCGCCTCATTCCGAGTTGCTTTCTTTTGACTTTGTCCGAGCTTAACTTCATCTCGACCGAGTTTCGGATCCGAGAAGGTTGACTCGGTTGTTTTTCCCTGATCAATCTCATCAAACACAACGTGGATACTTTCTTCCACTTTGTTAATTGATTTGTTAAAGACACGATATGCTTTACTCGTGAGATGAGTAACCCGGAAAGATACCTTCATCCGACCTAGCATCAAACTTGGTCGAGTGATCCTTACTCGTTGTTGTGAACAAAGCACTTATATCCAAAGGGTTTGAAGTATGAGATGTTGGGCTTCTTTCTCTTGTAAAGCTCGTAGATAGTTTTCTTCAAGGGGAAGATTGAAGACTCGAGACTCTAGGATAGAAAAGGTACATATTCTTCCCCTTTAAAGTTATCTTTAGCTAAGAACTCGACTCGTTTTGAATGTGGCAGCAAAGATCACATAGTCAAGGATTGTCCAAAGAGAAAGAAGGATAGAAAGAAAAAGAAGGCTATGATGGCCACATGGAGTGATGAAGACTCATTTGAGGAAGATGATTATTCCGATGGCTCAAAATGTTTGATGGCACTAACGGACTCGAAGCTAAATCTAAATTAGACTTTGACAACTCGAAACCGAGGCGACAAGTCCTCGGGAGGTAACTCGTAAAAGGACTAAAGGTCATTGGTACTTAGACAGTGGATGCTCATGTCACATGTTAGGAGATTCAAGACTTTTTTCTAAGTTAAAAGATTTTAAAGGAGGCAAAGTCACTCGTTGGAGATGACAAGTAAGGGCAAGATAGTTGGAATTGGCAAGATTGGGAAAGGAGACAACCTAGTCAGCCTAGTCTATCTTGTTAAGGGACTAAAGTACAATCTACTTAGCATCTGTTCGAGTGTGTAGTTTGTCTGTGTTGATTGCCTCAGCCTAGAAATAGTAAGGTAGATCATGTTCAATCATCATCATTCTTCCTATTTCTTCAAGAGTTCGGTTCTTTCTCTCCACTACCCCGTTTTGTTGAGGGGTTCTGGGCTGAGAAGTTGTGAGAGATACTATTCTTGTCGCAGAACTCTGCAAATTTTGAGTAGTGGAACTCCCTTCCATGGTCGGCTTGAATTCTTCCGATCCGACTCGTGACTCTACTTGAATTTTCCCGAGAGCTTGCTGAATTCTTTGAAGGCTTCATTTTTGTACTTAAGAAAACAAACCCGGTAAATCGTGAATAATCATCAACAATTTTAAGTACATATGATTTACCTTCGAGACTCTTCACAAAGATTTCACCACATAAATCCATATGTAGTAGTTCAAGCACTTTGAATATGGAAACAGTTTTAAGAGGTTTAAAAGATGATCTTACTTGTTTCCCTTTTGTGCATGCTTCACAAATTTTATTTTTCTTAAATGCACAGTTGGGTAAACCCCTAACTAAACCATGAGATGCAAGTTTTTTGATAGTGTGCATGCTAACATGACCTAGTCCGCGATGCCATGTCCAAGAATCATCATGCAATGATGTTTTCAAACAAGATAAATTCTGACTTGGATCGAAAGAGGGATAGTATAGGTATTACCCGACCTCTTACCTAAGGGCTTAGTCTCTTTGGTAGTTGCATCGGAAATATAGCACTTGGTCCGAGTGAATCTTACCTCTTGACCTCTGTCACACAACTAAGAGATGTTGAATAGATTGTACTTTAGTCCCTTGACAAGAAAGACTGGGTTGACCAGGTTGTCTCCTTTCCTAATCTTGCTAATTCCAACTATCTTGCCCTTACTCGTCATCTCCAAAAGTGACTTTGCCTCCTTTAAAATCTTCTAACTCGTAAAAGAGTCTTGAATCTCATGACATGTGATGTGAGCATCCACTGTCTAGGTACCATTGACCTTTAGTCCTTTTCGAGTTACCTTATGAGGACTTGTCTCCTCGGTGTCTAAGTTGTTAGAGTTTGACTCGGATTCAGCTTCGAGTCCGTTAATACCATCGGACATTTTGAGTCATCGGAATCATCATCTTCCTCGGATGAGTCTTCATCGCTCCATGTGGCCATCATAGCCTTCTTTTACTTTCTGTCCTTTCCCTTTGGACAGTCCCTAACTATGTGATCTTTGCTGCCACGTTCAAAACAGACGCGAGTTCTTAGTTAAAGATAACTTTGAAGGGGAAGAATATTTAACTTTTTTGTCTTTCTTATCCTTCTTGTAGAATTCTTCCTTTGGTCTCTTTTCCTATTTCTTATGTTTCATCATTCTTTTGAAGCCTCGGGAAATGAGTGCAATTGGATCCTCTTCCGAGTCCGAGGAACTCGGACTTTCTCCTCTACTTTATGATGCCTTCAACGTAATGTTCTTTTTTATGCCGACCTCGGCATTTTCTTCTTCCAGTGAATTTCATGGGTAAGTAACTTCCCAATCGGTTCGTTTGGCTTCATTTGAGAGAGGTTCCGAGCTTCCTCGTTAGTCTGTCACCTTGGGACCCCATCTTCTCTTTGGTAGACTTCTTAGAATTTTTCTGCACATTTCTTCCCGGGAAATCTTTCTACCCGGAGATTTGAGATTATTTGTAATCTTAGTGAAGCGAATAAACCTCCGAGTGATGTTTTCATCCGGCTCTATCTTGAACAGCTCATATTTGTGAAGATATCGGCTTATCTTCGCCTGTTTCGCTTGGCTTATTTCTTCATATGTGTTGACAAGAGTGGCCCATAAATCTTTAGTCGTGTCACGGCCGACACTCTATTGTACTTTTATGAGCTGATAGCACACATTAGAATGTTCATTGCTTTGAAGTTCTTTCGAACTTCTCGACTCTTCATTGGTGTACTCGAATTTTTCTTTAGGCACAGATCTGGTACCTTCCATCTTCATTGGAATATAGTTGCCTTCTTGGATGATGTTCCGGACATCTTCATTGTTGTCTAGCAGAAAGCATTCCATCGGTTTCTTCCAATGCACGAAGTTTGATCCTTTAAACTTTGGTGGTGCAGTGGAAGATCTTCCTTCATCGAACTCTCTAATTTTCTCGAGCCATTTGATCTTTAGACCTTTGGATTGTTAGATCCTTCTTGAAAGGCTAGGCTTTGATAGCAATTGAAGGTTTGCTCCTGGAGAGTCTAAGTCACCCTAGAGGGGGTGAATAGGGTGATGAGGAAATTTTAACAAACTTAGAGACTTTAAGCTTGAAAAATATAAAGAGCCGATTCCGAGTCTAGATTGGATTCGAAAAGTATACACTCGAATTACGTGGAAACCCTCCTGGGTCGAAAACCACGGACAGTGCTAATCCAAGCACCAAGTCAAATCCACTATTTTGAATCCTCAAAATACAACGGATCGACTCTACTAGAACTGCTCCCTTAGACAATTCCTTACAACGTTTTCCTAGACTCGAATTTCCCTTATATTTTCTAGTACTTCCTAACTAAGATAACCTTTACAGACTAGGGACAACCGAGCTGAGTTAACCCTTACAGCTCAGTCAAGGAACGTTACTCGAAAGTAAGAGAAGTATGTAATTGATTACAAGACTTTACAACTCGGAAAAGTATTAAGTACGAGACTTGGAGTTGTAAGAAGAAGATTGAATGAGTAATGTACTAAGAGAAATGGTTTCAGCAATAAGATCAGCAATCTTCAAGTCTTGTGAAGTGGCTTCTATTTATAGATTACCGAGCAGAGTGACCGTTGTGTCTTGGTTCTAAATAGAAGTCTTTATCGGCCGTTGTAATCGGTTCTACTCGAGTCACTCGGAAAAGATCCGTTGGGATGTGAACGTTATGCAATAGCTCTTGGCTCTTAAAGGTGCTCTAGTCAATTGGTGATGTTTGAAAAGCAAGGTGGAAACCACCGTTGAGCTTAGCGTTGGAGTTTTTATGTTTTGGAAACAGACAACCCCGACACGGTGTTTGAGCTCTGTTTAGAAGTAGATAAAGCTTGTCTCGCTGGTGATTGACAGCTAGAAGCCTGGCTACTTTTATAATTCAAAAATGAGATAACCTCGTTTGGATAACCTACAAAAGTAAACCACTTTCGTTCTCAAAGTATAAAATACTTTGGTCCAAGATTAGGCATAGATAATAAGCTAATTAAGATAATTAAGTGTATAATTATCTTAGGCCTAGAAACATAGAATTTTCCGAGTCTAATATTCAATATACGCAAATTCCATCGTAGTCAATCCTAAGAAAGATCAAGTTGAAAAGAGTAGAATATCATAGTATAAAGACTTGATCCGGGCAAATAATTCTCAAACAAACAAACTGATTTAGAAAGAGGAATTAACACTCGTAATTCACTTTGCGTTGAAATATGCAATCAAAACTCGGAATAGAAGCATTGGAGAAATTATTTGAACACACGATTGTTTTGAGTGATGTCCGAGTGAGTCGAAACATCAATGCAGGAAATATACAAGAATGTGTTTTCTAAGTCGATCGAAATGAATGAAAACTTATATAGGATTTTCCGTAACACTCGTAATGACTTGTAATCAAAACTTAGGAGAGATGAGGTTTGTACCTAAGCCTTCATGTAGTACTCAGAACGTTTTAAATTTAGAGTCCGAGTCTTCAAGAAGCCTTGTCATCTGCCCACAGAGATGGAACACAAGGCTTTTTGGGAATCCGGACACTAAATTTTGACACCAAGGCAGATCGGTGAGAGGCGGGTTCTCTAATTACAAGAATTCGAAGAGTTTAGATTGCAAGCTTGTGAAAGTTCCAGAATTTATAAGGAAAGGACAAAGAGGTGGCATGACAAGCCTATTTTGCGTAAGCGGTTTGAAGACGGTGACATGGTCCTTTTGTTCAACTCAAGACTTTAATTATTTCCGGAAAGTCGAGATCCCGATGGTCTTGGCCATTTCAAGTCAATAAGATATTTCCTTATAAACGCTTGAGGTGTGGAGTGAGTCCATTGGTTCTGTCAAACTTAATGGTCGGTGACTTACGCCTTACATTGTAGGGCAGCTTGAGGAGAAGAACACATATCATGCCCTTGCGGATCCGGGTAAGGCATAAGGATAAGTTGCCTATGCTCAAGCTAATGACCTTAAAGAAGCACTTTTGGGAGGCAACCCAAGTTTTACATTGCTTTATTTTCAATTTTTAGGTTTATAGAGAATTTTTCCTATTTTTAATTTATGTTTAGGACTTTTGAGACATTTTTAGATTTTTTGTTTAGGAAAGACAAAAAAATGAAAAAAAATGAAAAAAATGAAAATGAGAAAAAAAGAGTGAAACCTCGCTGCAGCTTGTCCACCACGGTTCTTAGCCCAATACTCGCTATGTGGCATCTTGAAGAAACACGAAAAGCATGCAGACAGAGCACATTCTGGGTGCTTGGAGTGAGGGCTCCGAATCGTGGTGAGACCCCGACTCATGTAGTTTAGGTTTTCACTCGATTTCCTCTCATTCCTCTTCATTCCTTCGAGCAAGACATCCTCTCTTTCTCCCATCTTTTCTACTCCTTCTAAAACCTCCATAGAATCTCAAATTCACCATCAATTCTTCTAAAATTTCTACTAAAATGAATTTCAAAAAGTTGATTTCCTTCTTTTCTACCCATAAATACTTTACTTTCTCTCTCTTTCATCTTACATTCTCGACCTCCTCTTATTAAACCCTAATTCTCGTACACTCTATCCACCCCAAATTCTTCCATTTTCTTTCAAATTCTTTATCTTTCTACTTTCTTTTTCACTTCAAAACCCTTCTCTACTCTAAATCATCCTCGTTCTTCCATTTTCTGTCACTACCCATTCTTCCTCATCCACCATTGTTGAGGAACTCACTCTTTCAAACTTAAACTTCTAAAGTTGGTTACTATGGCACCAAAGAAGAAGCAAAAGGTCGATGTCATAGGGGATACTTCTAAAAGGAAAACGCAAGGGAGCAAAAAGCACTACGAGGCCACCAACCGAGCATCCATGGAGCATAGTAATGAGTCTTCCTTTTTGATGTTCTAATAGTATACAAGTTGCTAATTACCGTCGTTTGAAAGATCATGGTTTTGTTGCATCTTGATACTACAATGAGAATTTGTTAAGTGCTATGGGTATTTGGATGAAGTTAAATGGTTGTTTGCTCGGGGTGGGATGGGTGATTATATTGAAATCAAGGAACCCTCTTATTCGGACCTAACCTTAGGGTTTTTGAGTACTTAATTTACTAAGGTCCAAAGTGGTGAATTTTTTCAAGAGGGATTGATCAAGTTTCGATTGCGTAGTCATGACTATCAATTAAACTTGAGCTCGTTTAACAATATATTTCATGTGCCCCTACCTAGAGATGTTAGTGACTCGTTGTTTGCCTCCTAGATATAATCCGAATCCATTTTGGGAGTTGTTGACTAGGATTCCTTATTATAACTCAAGTAATTCTAAGGCAATTGATATTAAAATCCCTGTTTTCTCGAGTTGCTCAACGTATTTTTACGACTCAGTTTCTTCTCTAGGGATGATAGTTTTGCATGTGCCTAGAATGTTAGAATTGTTTCTCTTGAGTAACATGTATTACGCTAAGGCTATGGATCCTGGTTCATTTTAATTTCTTGCTTGCAAGATGTGGTAAATCATAAAAGTGGGAAAATTGTTTGTGGAGGCATTGTTACAATGATTGTCAAAACGTTGAGAATGGTGCCCAATGAAGAGTTTCGGATCCCGTGGTCCGAAAGGTTAAATCAAATGGCTTTGTCTAGTATGCAGTTTATTACTATGAGAGATGGTTCTATTCATTGGAAATATCCAAATAGGTGTGTCATGAAGTTGCGTAATGTTGCCCCGAACCACCATACATGACCAGGTCAACCTTGCTTTTCGACTTGAAGGTGGACACGTTCCGCTTGATTAGGATCATCCTGGCCCTTCCTTCTCTTCTAAAGCCCCTTCCACCTTGTTAGACCTTAGCACTGTCACTACTACACTTCAAGAGATTCATGGTGAACAAGCCCCTTCAGGGAGTATGTACAAGAGGATCATGTTGTGATTCATGGCATGATTTCATCGTAAAACCAATATTCGCATAGTATGAGCGATTTCCATACCACTTTATGGGATTAGTTTGTTTCCCAACGACCCCAAGTTCCTCCCCCATTTCCCCGCCTCCTCCAGAAGAGTGAGTGTTTTCTCTCTCCTTCCATCATATTGATTCTTAAATTGCATTGAGGACAATGTTTTGTCCTAGCATGGGGAAGGTTTTGCATTCATGCGGTTGATAAAGAATGGTGTATATAGAGATTGGTGTATTTAGTTGTATTTGCATCCATATAGTTGCATTGCATTTACTTTAGTTTAGTTTTCTTAGTTTTCTTTTATTTGTCTTTTGTTTTTAGTTTCTTTTTTTATTTTCTAGGTTTTGCATTTGTATTTAGGTTGCATGTAGGGTTAGTTTTATTGCTTTAATATAAAAATTAGAAAATCAGAAAAGAAAATTTGAATATTTTGAAAAACAAAGAAAAAAAATTAGTTTACACTTTAGGTTAGTGAATAAATCCTCCGGTGATGATTCTTAGGCAAGGTAGTTTTTCCTTTCACTTTGTTTGATCTTGTATAGCCCTGTTTGTGAATAAAATTTTTTGAAAAGAGTTTGTAAAAAATCTTGGTTTTGGATTACACTTTGATAGAGATGATTGATTACCTTTCTTGATCTTTTGGTGTGAGTTTGGCATGTAGAACATCTTGAATTAGGATTGGTTTTAAGCCTTAACTCGTGAGACCACTAAGCCTTAAATGACTAATCATTTTTATTAGTCTCATGTTTTCCATGTGTAACTCTATCCTGGTTGCAATCACTAGAACTTGTTTTGAATCTCTTCGAAACCGCAATATAAATTTGCATTGACAATATGATAGAGGCATTCAATTATTGATTTTGTAAGCTACATGAGCAACAACAACCACCGTTTCATGTATGAATTACCACTTTTAGCCCTTTTCTAACCTTTGACCACTCTTTTTGATTGAACCTACATTAATGAGCCTTGACCAAATACATTTATCCTACCCTTAAGTCAGTTCCTGGAGTGTTTTGAGTTGGATATGGGTTGATCGTGGTAAATTTTGTGGTTTGGTTGATAGGGAATAGTTGTGAAATTCAATTCTTGAAATTTTCTCCACGTGTGTAGTTTAGTTTGGGTTGGAAATTGGAAACTTGTCTAGTACTATAAATTTGTTTGTTTTGCCCTTCACAAAGAAAAAAATGAAAAAAAATGATGAAAGAAAAAAATTAGAAAAATGAAACAAAAAATCAAGTAAAAAACAGAGGAAGAAAAAAATTTAAGGCGATTTCCAATAGGTTTTAGCTAGCTTGTTTTGAAAGTTTATGAGTGTTTGTATTATATATATGAGATATTTGATGAGTTTAGCTCCAAGTTTGGCTTTTAGCTCTACTTTGCCCAAATAATTTTCCACTCCTTACCCTTAGCCCTTAGCCCCGTTACAACCTTCATAAAGACCTCTTGATTGTCATTTGCATTTGCATACTCGTGGTGGATAGTGGTGATTCTTAGCAAGCATATGGTAGATTGTTTCTTTGGTGGGAGTATTGAAAGAACCGTCATTGTTATGTATTTTGAAACACATGAGAGGAGTGTTTCCACTTCCTTAAAGTGAGGTTTGCTCTCAATATTTCTAGTCTCATGCTCATACATGTACGAACTTGCTATTATTGGAGATTAAGGGTGATTGATTTGATCTTGATTGTGTGATTCTTAGAAATCTTTTCGAAAACTTCTCTCTTACTTATGCTTAATGGTTTTCATCACTTTCGGGTTCTTCTTGGTTAGACATAGTTGTTAGAGAACTCTACCGATGCTTACGTGAGCAGGGTTTTCCACTTCCTTAAAGTGAGGTTTGCTCTCAATATTTCTACTTTCATACTCATACATGTACCAACTTTCTATCATAGGAGATTAAGGGTGATTGATTTGATCTTGATTGTGTGATTCTTAGAAATGTTTTTGAAAACTTCTTTCTTACTTGTGCTTAATAGTTTTCATAACTTTCAGTGCTCTGCTTGGTTAGACATAGTTGTTAGAGAACTCTACCGATGCTTATGTGAGGAGGGCGTGTAAATAGATTTTTCTTTTTCATCTTGAGTCCATTTATTTTCTTTTTGAGTCTTTTTTTTTGTTTCAGTCTTGTACTTGCTTGGGGACAAGCAAGGAGTTAGTATGGGGAGTTTGATAAGAGCATATTTTGACTTGATGTTTAGGGAATTTCGGTAGTTGATTAGGGAATATTATACTTAAAATGTTTGATTTATATTCCTATTTCCATATTACACTTGGTGTTGTTGTTTTTCCTGCAAATGGTTTTGAGGCCAAAACGACCCAATTTCCTAAATTTTTGGTAAAAACAAGTTAACCACGGATCTCCCTTATGGACCCCCAAATTGTGGTAAAAAATGAGGGCAAGATAATTTGGACGGAGCCCACTTCGGGCTACTCGGAGTGATCACTCCAACCTAGAGTGGCTCCTTTTTCTGTGTTTTTCACATGGTTGCTGAAATTCCGATGATTTTGGGTATTTCGATTGCAGATTTTTTGCTATTTAACTCGAAGAACCGCAACATCCATGGAAGATATCCATCCATATATCATGCCTTCATCATCCACATCAAACCAAAAACACATTTTGAAGATTGAAGAAGAAGATTGAGGCAACTTTGAAGGAATTTTCATTTGAAGTTGAGATATAGAAGTGGAGTTCTTGAAGGGTAAACCTAATTCTGCATTCTTGTTGTTTGAGGTTTGATTACCATGTTTAGGATTTTTATTATGCTTTCAATAATGATGTGTGACTAGATTTCTTTTATTTAGATATTTGTAATGCGAAACAATGATGTTTGAATAGGTTTACATGATTTTTGCTTGAATTCTTATTTTGAATCAATAGAAGGTTGTGTTCTTCATGTTTATGAGTATATTTAAGGCCTAGAATACTTGTGATTTGAGATTAATCTATGAAGTACTGAAAAGTGAAATGGAATAATCCGACAACCAAATATTCTACCTAATTTATGAAATTTGAGAAAAGGTTAGTAAATTAGGGTTCACTTTGAAATCTTGAACTTTGATTAACTTGAAGGGCATACGAAGTTGTTAGTTAGGTTAATTAGAGCAACCATATTAAACATCGAAAGAACGGTAGAATTAGTTGATTATCGATTCTTGATTTAATTGAAAGAATGATTGCACAAATTAGGTTTTAATAATCAAACTCATTGTTAGGAAATCAAATCCCTAGATGATTTTTATCCCTTGGTAAATAGATTAATTTTTTTGATTTTAATATTTAGAATTAGTTAAGTGAACAACCAACTCAAAAACCCGATTTTCTAAGCAATTGATTAGAGGGCTAGTTTATTACATTGTTAGATTGAGTCCTTATGGGATTGACCATGACTTGCTACAACCATACACCGTGCGCTTGCGGCTTGTCAACCGGAAATCCTATGAGGGAAAAGAGAGACATGGCGCTGGTCTCAAATGACGTCGTACGGATGTCTTGGGTTCCGTGCCTCAGTATGGCGCTGGGACCAAAACGTAACGTCTAGGCAGCTTGAGCTAAGAAATGTGGCACCGGTCTAAATGGTGTTGTATGGATGTCTTGTGTTCCATGCCTTGGTTGGTCACTAGGTAGCAAAACGAAGCATTTTGGCATATCAAGCTTGAAAACGCGGCGCCGGTCTTGACGACATCGCACGGACGCTTAAGTTGCGTGTCACGCTGGAACACCGGGAGTGAAACGGTATGTCCGATGCTTAGTTTGACTACAATGTGGCGTAGGTTTGGATTTCCTAATTTGGAGCCCGAACCGGGCTTGGTTCGGTCGAAAGAAAATGGGTTTGTGGGCCGGCCGAAGGAAAAAAGCTAATTGTTGTGGTGCTAGTGGGTTTTTTTTATTGTTTATTGGCTTCTATCACGCCTATCGGACTCGACTATGATCCGAGTTCGTAAAGAGGACTCGAGATTTCATCACCAAGTGAACAAAATAAATAACAAAAATAAGAGAGATAAGAGCGACACGTTTTCGATGTCTACGATTACCACCCGGTTTGATCGAGTCCGAAAGACGAAGGGTCAATATAGATACTAAAAGGTACTTATCTTGTTTTCTTACGTCGCTCGGATGCCTATCGATTCAAGGTATCCGAAATTGGTTGTTATTTAACTCGAACTCGAAAAGAGGGCCTAGACTTGATTGTGATTCATAGGTTCTAAATCGGCTAAACTGTCATTAGCTTGGTTTGATCAAAGTCCTGAAGCTTAGTATTTTTTTGAAACTTGATCATTTCTTGATCCGAAGCTTGTCTTAATAATTCTACTGTATCTGGCATACCTTTATTAAATAATTGTATTCACAAAAATTCGGTGTTTTTACTCGAATAACTCGATCAAGAACATACCGAGAAATAAATTTGGCAAAGCTAACACACTAGGCCCCATGAGTCCACTTGCATGCATGAGCTGCAAAGTTGGTCGGCCACACTTAATCGGACACGGTGGCGGTTAGGCCCGAGGTTACGCCTGCAAAGCTGCTGCCGAGCTGACTCCGGTCGGGCCTTAAAACCGGCGTTGGCTAGGCTTGAGGCAAGGGGTTGTCTTGGCGCATGTATTTGGCCATTCAATTCTTGGTCTCCTTGTTGCTTTTTGAATTTGAAATGTTGGCCCAAGCTTGCTTATGAAAGGGGAGCCTTATGTGTTCATATTTGCACACTTCACTTGCTCTTCTCTTTGCTTCTTCTTGCTTGCTCTAGCTTCCTTCATTCTTTCTCTAGCTTGCTCCAATCTTGTTTTGAGAAAACTAGTGTGGTTTTCTTGAAAATTTCCACAAACATGTCCCAAAGGCGTGCTCATCCTGTGAGAAGAATAAGAGTCGAGGGCCTAACTCAAGACAACTTCCTAGAGCAGGAGTGACACAATCATAATAAAAGGAACCCCAATTACCTCTTGGTAGGTCGAGAACCATGTTTCTTCCTTGTCGATAACCACTATGGTAAGTATCTTGACTTGAATTTCTTCTTTCGTATGCTATTATAACATTTTCAACTAAGACATTTTGTTGAACTTCCACTTTTGTGGAGCGACACCGTTCATAGTAGTGGCTCTATTACAAAATTCTTCAACACTTTAAGGGAGTGGAACTACTTATTGGAGCAAGTTCTGACTAGTGTCGGGTTGGTTCCCTTTATCTCACTTTTAAGTCATATGTGTGACCGTACAAAACGAGGTATTACCCGGGTCATTTGTGAACAATTTTGGGGCATAACAAATACCTTTCATCTCCCATTTAGGGAGATGACCATGACTCCTTTAGACTTCGCTGTCCTTATGGGTTTAGACTTCTCAAGGGAACCCCTAGTTTATGATCGGGACTTACATAAAAATAGAGACTATTTACCTCACCTTTTCGGTCCTATAGCCACTTAATTTCTCGAAGTCAATTATTTTAACTATTATGTCCTTTTTAAGGCTTTAGAGAGTGTCGATGTTTAGGCTTAACATAGCCCGCAACAACAAATCTGTATAGTGATTTCCCTTACGTTATGCACGTCCATTTTTTCGACAAAGGGTCCAAGATACACGTCCATTATTTAGTTAAATTGGTGGACTTATATAAAATCAAGGACCTCAAATGCAGGGTTGTCCGCATACACTTTCTTGATAAGGGGCTCACTTGTAGGAACCAATGTCCCGTCCCCGAATTGAACCAACAAGACCGAGTTTCCCCACGAATGTCGGCTCTCTTGATTTTTAAAGATTCTTTTTCAAAGTTCATTTGGAAAGTGGGGTGTGTCTCTTATGGAGATTATTTCTTAGAATCTGATTTTGAAACATTTTGAGTGAAAACGTGATTAGCGATTTTTATTAATCATTTTATTTTAAAAATTCTCGTGATATTATTTCATAATTTAAGAAAAGATTAAAAAATACAATTTATATTATGACGTTAGGCTTTTGGCCTAAAAGGTGAATAACACTAGTTTGGACCAACAGCCAAGTTCGGTGACTAGCCGGTCGACGACGAGCAAACGCCGTTCGGTCAATGGCTCCAGCTATAGGCCGAGATTGAGGAGTCGGTCTCGATCTATAGCCTCGGTTGTTAGAAAATAAAATTGATTTTCTGCCCATTTTTAAATCATAAATGCCGAGATGCGATTAGGAGAAATAAAAATAGAAAAGGGAGAGTGGCCAATTAGTTTTATGAATAAAAACTAACAAAAATAAAAGAATAGTCTTCCAATCATAGTATGGGAAAACTAATGTTGAAAGAGGTTTAAAAAGTGACCATCGAGTCTAGAACCGAGAATCCAAGATTCGGGGCGAAGGCACGAAATGTAGGGATAAGCCCTCCATTTCGCCCGTCAATGCACGACCTTTACTAATTCAAGTTGTGAGTAAAGAAAAATGTGTTTATCGGTTAAGCATATAACATGTGGAGTACTAAAATGAAAGCAAATAAGGCATGCTAGAAAAGTGGTAAATAAGCAAATAAGAAAGCGATAAAGAAAGCGAGTGAGGGAAAACGAAAGAAAGTGGGAAATTAAAAGTTATAGCGGGCGGGGAACAATTAAAAGCGATTACATCTTGATCCGTAATACGGAAATCATTAAAAGCATAAATAAATAAACCGTCAAACATAGCGAACGTTGATCCGATGCCCTCAGGTTGCCCACCTGTTGAGCTTGGATCATGATATAAATTTGGTAGCATAACGACACGGTAATGAGCTCAATGAAGGCTACCTTTTGAAGCGAGGTAGTGTATAATGGTATGGTGAAAATGGAGGGATTAAGAAACGGAAAAGGGAAATGTCAATGTCTTAAGTTGATATAGTAGCTAACTTAAAATTCTACAGACATATATCTTAGGAATCAAGGGGTTTGGCCCTATATTTATAGGATCTAATTATGGTAGAAAACAAACCCAACAATGCTTTTAGCCGCTGGAAATCAACCGAATTGGACTAAGATTTGCCATTGTGGATAAAGGGGATGAACCGGGAATCCTGCCTAGGGAGCCGAGAAGACCGGTGCTAGTCACCCAACGACATTGCATGGAAGTCATGGTTTCCATGCCTTAGTTGTCGTACTGGGATTAAACACGACATTTTGGCGAGGCAATGCTAAAAATGTAGCACCTGGTCAAAAAATGTCGTACGGATGCCTTGGAGTTCACGTGCCTTGGTTAGTCACTTGGAGGGACTTGGATCATGATATGAATTTGGTAGTATAACGGCACGATAGTGACCTCAAAGAAGGCTATTTTGTGGATTTTGTGAGGCGAGGTAGTGTATAACGGTATAGTAGCTAACTTAAATTTCTGTGTTGGTATAGTAGCTAACTTAAATTTCTGCAACATATATCTTAGGAATCAGCCATGCCGGAATGAGGGGTTCGGCCTTATATTTATAGAAACGAGTTATGGTAGAAAATCAACCCAACAATGCTTTCAGTCACGGAAATCAACCGAACCGGGCCAAGATTTGCTAGTGTTGATAAAGGGGATGAACCGGATAAAATCTTCCGAACCGGGAATCTTGCCTGGGAGCCGGTGTGCTTAGTCCGAAGCTTGACCGTGTGCTTAGTCCGAAGCTTGGCGGGGAGCTTGAACTTGACTTGGGTAATAAAGTCTAAAGTCCAGTGGGGTGTGCCTAAACTTGACCACTTCTTGGATCCGAAGTTCGGCGGAGTATCCCGAGCTTGGCTTGGTTATCATCTTAAAGCTCGGAAGAGGGGACTAAACTTAACCGCTTCTTGGTCTAAAGCTTGGCTGAAATTTTCTACACTAATAGTTTTTTAGGCGATAGTCGAATGTCAATAGTTTCAAGTGTTATTTGAAAATGATTTGTAAGCTGGATCACATTTCAAACGTGCTTTCTTAACTTGGTGAAGGGGAGGTCCTGAAGTCATGGCATGGTGTCCGATCTTGACTACTCGTTGGGCTTGAAGCTCGATTGAGATGTCCGAAACTTGACCGTTGTTGGGCTTGAAGCTCGACGGAGGTGTCCGAACATTGGACCGATGTTGGGCATGAAGCTCGATGGGGATGTCTAAACCTTGACCGCTATTAGGCCCGAAGCTCAACGGGGTTGTCCGATTCTTGACCACTGTTAGGCTTGAAGCTCTACGGGTTTGTCCGAACCTTGACCGCTATTGTGCTTGAAGCTCGACGGGTTTGTCCGAACCTTGATCGCTATTGGGCCCGAAGCTCGACGGGGTTGTCCAAACCTTTACCATTGTAGGGTCTAAGACTCAACTAGGGATGTCCGAACCTTGACCACTATTCGGCCTAAAGCTCAATAGGGTTGTTCGAACCTTGATCACGGTCGGGCCTAAAGCTCGACCGGATTTGGTTGAACCTTGACCGGTCCCGGGTCCGAGACTCGAATGAGGTGTCCGAATTTTGACGACTGTTGGGTGTGGAGCTCGACTAGGGGTTCTCTCGAACCTTGACCACTGTTAGGCCTAAAGCTCGACGAAGATGTGTGAACCTTGACCATTGTTGAGCCCGAAGCTCGACGTCTATCCACTTTCGCCGGAATAGGGACGAATGAACCGCACTTGTTTGAAAATTTGAAGTTCCATGAGGCGATGTTCCTCATTCTAATTTTGAGCCTTTTAGTTTATGTGGTATTAGCTCCTTCGTTTGCACGGTAGATGATTTGTGTCTCATCTTGAGTGTTGTTGGAATTGTTGTACAATCCTTTTGATCATGAGCCCTCACGTTCTCCTTGGCTGCTTGTGTCTAGCTCTTCTCAAATATTGAAGAGTTGGTCAGCTTGGATTGGTTAACGGTGTGGGAGATTCCCTTTGCGAGTAGCAATGTTGTTGACCTTCTTGATGGTGACATGATTGATGATGCTTGATTGAATAATTCCTTATAGGGTGCTTTGTTATTAATTTTTGAATTTTAGGAGTTTAACTCATGTAAAGGACATGAATGTAAGACTCTATTCTAAGAAAAATACATTCTTTTATTAAGATGATGCAAAAAAAAAAAAAATCTAAAAAGACAAAAACAAAATTGCACTTTAGCCCTCACTCCCCAATGTAGAGCCTAATGAAAAGCAGTGTGCTTGAACTACGATGTATTGTTGCTAAATGGTGAACAAGTGAACCGTAAACTTGATGGTTAGGTGTCGAATTTGCATGACATGCTTCTTGATTGATTCGTTACCTTTTCCCGATTGATTCCCGCACCTCTTAGTATGGCAAAGTGGTTTTGAATTTGGGAATTGGAAATGAGAATATGGAACAAGATTAGGATTGGAGCTGGACCTCATGGGCTTCCTACGTATCCGCTTGAGGTCCAGCTCCAATCCTAATCGCGGAAATCAGGCCTTTATAGTTTAAAAAGGAAGTCCTAATTTTTTTTGAAAACAAGAAAAGGAAATAGATCTAAGATGAATCGAAAGAAAAGGGAAATGCACACATTATTGGCATCTTAAATGAGTGGTGGGCTCATTGGATGATCTTCAAGTTGGTTGAAGCTTTTGTGGATTCCTACTCCTCTTCTATAAGCATACTAGCATCTCGAGTACTTTGAAGTCTATGAAAGGCAAGAACTTCAAGTGTTACCGATAGCGAAGTTTCAGATTTTTATGATTAATCTAACATGATCTTTTTTAGAGGGTCGATCATTCATGTGGGCGGCTTTTGCCCTCCAGAGTGAGTGAGGAAGTCGGTGAAGCTCTCCTTATCTCCCTACTTAATTAGATCTATGTCTCGAAGAGTGATTGGTAGATCAGTATTGTAGGAGTATTGATGTAAGAACTCTCGGCAAAGATCCTTCCGGTTTGTGGCCTTGTGTGGGTCGATAGCATTGTACCACTTCATGACGTCTTTGTCAAACGTCCATGGGAAGATGACATGGTAGGTGTACTCTGGTACATTCTTTAAGGTCATTGCCCCTATAAAGTTCCTCATGTGGTGGTGAGGGTTTTCGATCCCGTGGAATTTGATGTCGGGTATAGTGAATTTTAGGGGCAATTTCCCTTTATGGATTGAAGTGAATCCTCGGGCCGGATAGTAGTCATTGAACATGGAAGACTCACGCAATAGCTTCTCTATTTGATCTATTAGTGGATCAAATTAAGGTTTGGAGTTGAGGCTGAGGTTTAGGTTCTTCTTCTTTTTCTTTCCCTTTGGACTTTGGTTTCTTCTCAAGTTCTTTGGGTATGAGGTTAAGGGTTTCGCGATTGACTCAATCTTTTTATTCGACCCTCAATCTCAGCTTCTACTTTTGGCAGCAGACTCTCTAAACAAGGTCATGTGGGGGTCCGCTCCGGCTTGTTAGCCATTTTTGGAGGAAAGTTGTGTTCTATTCGCGGGCGACGCATGCAGCGTTACTAGTAAAGGTGTTGAACGTATTGGTGGGGTACGTATGGGTTCCGACCGTGTTGGTGTTGAAGTACTCTTTTTACTTCCTAGTGGCTTCATGCTAGGATTCCCTATTTAAGTCAGATTCCCTCTCCTGTGTTCCCAAAGAGTAAGTCCTCGGGATTGGTTCTGAAAAATTTTATGGGAGATAGGGCTTAAGTGTTTGACCCGAGGAACGAATGATCCCGAGAGAAAAGAAAACGATATGCTCTTATATTTGATGCACATAAATAATACAAATTGGACCAAAATGAAATACAATGAGGCACATGGAGTCCCTTAGATTGGGATGAATTTGATTTAGCTAAATGTAAATAGAGACTTACCTAATTTGAGATGAATTTTAATTTGGCTAATGCAAACAAAGACAAACCTAATTAGAGATGAATTTTAATTTGGTTAAATCAAAATAAAAGACTCAACTATTTAAGATGAATTTTAAATTAGGATAATGCAAATAAAAGACTCACCTATTTTGAGATGAATTTGAAATTTGGCTAATGCAAAGAAAAGACTCACCTATTTTGAGATGAATTTGAAATTTGGCTGATACAAAAATGACTTAGCTATTTGAGATTAATTTAAAACTTAGCTAATGCAAAAATGGACTCACCTATTTGAGATAAACTTAAAATTTGGTTGATGTAAAGTGGACTCACCTATTTGAGATGAATTTAAGATTTGATTAATATAAATTGGACTCACCTATTTGAGATGAATTTAAAATTTCGCTAATGTAAAAATGGACTCACCTATTTGAGATGAATTTATAATTTTCTTGTATGAAAAAATGGACTCACTTATTTTTGATGAATTTTAATTTGGCTAATGTAAATAAAAGACTCACCTATTGGAGATGAATTTTACTTTGACCAAATGCAATAAAAAATACTTACTTATTTGAGATGAATTTTAAATTGGGCTAATGCAAATAAAAGACTCACTTATTTTGAAACGAAAATAAAAGACTTACGTATTTTGAGATGAATCTAAAATTTGGCTAATGCAAAATGGACTCACCTATTTGAGATGAATTTAAAAATTTGGCTAAATTCAAAAATGGACCGACTCAAGAAAGTTCATTATTTTATTTTATTTTTGCACCCGTTCAAGATTATTTAGCAAACTTAACCTAAACTGCTAGGCTCACAAGAAAAAGGTTAAATACTCAAAGCATGCACATTCGTTTCAAGCATGGAAATGAAGAGAAAAGGTACGACCTAGACAACCAAGGATCTATGGTCAAAAGACGAGATAAATTCTAGGCTGGATACATGGTGTCTCATAGTTTGAGAATTTAGTCCTTCATGGGGTACACAGTAGAAAATAGCATGAATTCTCGATGCCTCTCTGCAAAAAACCAAGAAGGCGTGCTATGAGTGGAGAGTAACCACCTTCCCAATAATCAAGCCTAAGTGGGTGTAACACCCTACCCCGACCTTGGTCGGTGTATTACATGCCGGGGTTCCCGAGAAGAACCCCTAAGGCTATTTAGGAACTCAAATAAGGTTTTCTAGCTTTTCTCTTAGAATGGAAGAAGTGTATTTTTATATTTTCAAAGGTTTTCCGAAAACTTTTCGTAGAGTTTTGTCCGTAATTTGGCTAATCCCATAGGTTCAAAGTCTCAACCCTGCACAAAATACAATCATAAACTCAACGAGTCATACGCTCGGAATATTCATAACACAAACTCGAGTGAGCCATACGCTCGGAGTAAACACACTAGTCTTTATATACATAATCAAAATAATTGTTCAACATACGACTAATTCTTACAAACATGAAAACATAAAAACATATAGTAAGTTTTGGAGTCTCCTATCCGTTAGTCGACTTCTTCTAAAAACCATGAATCACGCACGGGAGTCCAACTTTTGTATCTGAAAATGTTGGTGAGGTCATGAGCTTTACAAGCCCAATGAATAACCCAAACCCAACCCCTTGTTTCACTTTGCATATTAATTCATTAACAATCACACATAAATTCAATATTCATTCATAACATGTGATTCGAGTATACATGCTCGAGATACGCAAGATACTAAACTTAACAAACTTACCGAGCGTCACATATAACATCAATCACTCATGAATTCAATCAAAATATACTTCATTCGTTCCGTCTATTCGTATTCGTCATACACTCATTCAGCTTTCTTCTATTCAAATCATCATATAATCATTCATCACGTAAATCATTCATCATGTAATCTCATATCACAGTTCTTGACTTACATCATATAAGTTTCATGTGAAAACAAGATTCATTTTTGTTCTTGAGTTCATTCATATATTCAATCATTATATAAATTATTTATTCTTTCTTTCTTGTTCATCACGCACAATCATTTATTTCTTCATATCATAACTCTTAGTTTAAGTCACATTAATTCGAATCGAAAGAAGATTAATGTCTTGCTCTAGAGACCCAGTTCTTTAATTCTTGGAGCCAAAATAAGTTGTGGCCTCAACTCTAAAGGACACGTCATCGTTAAGAATTCGTGGAAGCAATTCAATTCGTGGCTTCGGTTTCATAGACACTTCTATGGCCACGACTTAAGAGGTTCTATAATTCGTGTGATCTTAGATCAATAACACAATCCTTTTTCCTTTCTTTAGTTGTTTATAATTCTTATTTTCTTATTATTTATTATTTATTACATCTACCAACAAGATACACTTATTCCATATAAATCATGTTTGATCACTTTGTAAATAACAACTTCACAACTAACAATGCACATAAAATGTTTCCATTTAACATAACTCATATAACATGTTTCTATTACCTATAACCAATATATTTCAAGATGAACACATCTTAGAATAAACATATCAATTAGGATTTCTAATCAACGAACTTATTGTCTCATGATCTGCGTATTATTGCACATAGGTTATTTATGGTTCGTAACTTTCGTTAATCATCACATATGTCTTAAACTATCAACATAACTTCTTAAATTTTAGTTCTTAGGCCAATTACTCAATCTGCTCCAATTTTTCCCAAAACAAGACATTTTCTCTCAAAAATTCATATCTTCATATATACTCATCCAAAATTTATCAAACGTTATAAGAAATTGTCATAAATTATCCTAAAGGTACAATAACATTTTCACAAATTTTGGGCTATTCATGAACTCACAATAATTCGGACAACGAGCAAAAACGTGGCAAAAATCTGCACTTTACATCAAAATTTCAGATTCTGAATTTCTTTCCATCTATCTAGTTCAAGCTAAACTTGTTATATTCTAACCATACAACTTTATATCGCATCTTTAATAATACTTAATTACTCATAAAATTCACAAATCAATAATCATCAATTGAATAATACATTAGAAAATTATTGATTTCGATTTGCTAATTTAGTATTTTAGGTATCTATCTTCTTCTATTAAACTTAGAACTTCAAATTCATGCATCAATTTCCCCAATTGGTTGACATAATTTGTTTTTACATTTAGGAGAAGAGTTTGAATTGGGGATTTTCAGTTTGAATTGGGTTTTGAATTGGGGGTTTGCTTCGCTTCTTCTTCCTCCTTTTACTATTCTCGGTCTCGGCTTCTTGCTTCCTCTGCTCCATTTCTGTTTCTCTGTCCTCGTTGTCTTTCGCTCCCCTTCTCTTCTCCCCTCTACTCTCTTTTTTTCCCTTTCTTCTTCCTCTCTGTTCGTCACAGTCTCGCTCTCTTTGCTCTGTCATTGTCACGGTCTTACTATGATTGCTCTTTTCTATCTCGCCTCTAACATTCTTGCCCTATTCCTTTCTCTTATGCTTCTCCACTTGTCTCTTCTTCTGTTTTTGCTTCTGGTTTTTCCTCTCCCTCTCTTGCTTTTCGCCTCTCTTCTTCTCTTTGTTTCGTTTCCTCTCCTTCTTTGATTTCTTTCCCCTCTTGCTCCCGTTCGTTTACGCTTCGATTTCCCTCTCTTGCTTCCTTGTTTCTCTCTCTCCTTTTGTTTTCCTCTCGCTTCGTTTAGGCTCTCGTTTCCTTTGCTTCCTCAAACTTTCATTTCCTCTCGTTTTCCTCTTCTGTTTATGTTCCCAATCTCACTTTCTCTCTCTTCATTTCCTAATTCCACCTAATGGGTTTAGTGGGAGATGATTATTGGACCCCTTTTTTCCCTTGCTACTTTCTTTGCCAGACAAACTAGCCATCGATCCGTCCTTCCTACTTTATTTTCTTTTTCTTTTTAATTCCAATTTTTGTATTTATCCTCCTTTTCCGTATTTTCTTTATTTTTAAGTTCATTTTATATTTTGGGTTTTCATATAAATTGGGATCAAAAATATTTTATAAGGCACATTTAATTATTTTATGCTCGGGTTTCAACTTTTGGGTTTTTAGTTTGACTCGAAAAAATTATAATTCACTAATTTAAAGTTATCTTAACTTTTAATAATTTAATTCTTTATCAAGCAAGCACCTTAAATTTTCGGATATTATAGTGGGCCCATTAGGTCGAGTAGTTCGGCCTCTCCAAAAAATGTTCCTTAGGGTATACCCTATAGTTCAAATCAAAAGTAACTATGTCCAAGACTGCCTAAATGCAACATGCTTAACACAAAATACATTAAGAAAACTCACAACTCAAATTTTCAACTCTCACCCTCTTAATAAGTGATATATCCCCAGTGGAGTCCACTTGTAAGAACTAGCGGCCCGTCTCCCCGAAGGGAACTAGCGGGACCAAGTTTCCCCACGAATATCTCGCTCTTTTGATTTTTGAAGATTCTTTTTGAAAGTTAAGTTTTGAAATTTCATTCGGAAAGTGGAGGTGTGTCTCTTATTGAGATTATTTCTTAGAATATGATTCTGAAATAGTTTAAGTGAAAAGATGATTGAAAAATTTTATTAATTATTTTATTTTAGAAATTGATTATAAAAGGTCTCGGGATATATTTAATAATTTAAGAAAAGAGAAAAAATACAATTTACATTTTGCCATTAGGCTTTTGGGCCAAAAGGTGAATAACACAGGTTTGGACCAAGAGGCAAGCCCGATCATCGGCCGGCGCCGACAAGAGCTGGCTCCGGTGAGAGCCGGCGTCGTCCGGTCACTGGCGCCGGCTACAAGTGGAGATTGAGGAGTCGGTCTCGGTCTATAGGCTTGGCTATCAGAAAATAAAATAGATTTTTTCCCATTTTTAAATCAGCAATGGGGAGATGCGATTAAGAGGAATAAAAATAAAAAGACAGACTCACTAGTTAGATTTAGGAATAAAAACTAATAAAAATAAAAATAATACTCTTCCAATCTTATTATGGGAAAACTAATAAGCTTGAAAGGGGTTTAAAAGGTGATTCCATTGGTTTAGAATTGAGAATCTAGGGTTCGAGGGGTAAAGGTACGAAATGTAGGGATAAGCCCTTCATTCTCCCGTCAACAGACAACCCTTACTAATTCGAGTTGCAAGTAAAAAAATGTGTTTATCAGTCAAACATACAACATGTGAAGTACTGAAATGAAAGCAAATAAGGCATGTTAGAAAAGCAGTAAATAAGCAAATAGGAAAGCGATAAAGAAACCACTAAGGCTCCATTTGATTCTAAGAAAATTAGAAGGAAAGAAAAAAATGTGGAAAATGAATTTCGTTCCCTTGTTTGAATTGAAGAAAAAGGAGAGAAAAAAGTTTGATGGAAAAACACATGAAAAATTTTGTCAATTTGGTCAATAATATTTTTGTTCGAAATTGAGAGAAAAATGGAAAAAAAAATTCACAAAGAGAGAGAAATGGAGAAAAGATAGAGACTTCTATTAATAAAGTTCATTAAGAATGTTCTCTCTTCTCTCAATTAATCTATGTTATTGAGTATTTTCCCTCTCCTCTTTATGACAATATGCTTGGATGGATAAGAGGTTCGAAAATAATTATAATTTTTTCCCTCTATTTTTCCTTGAACCAAACACAATGAAAAAAATTAATTTCCCTTAACCTTTTTTCCATTTAAATTTTCATTCAGACCTATTTTCTTAGAATCAAATAGAGCTTAAGAATTTTCTCTCTCCTCTCAATTAATCAGTGGTATTGAATATTTTCTCCCTCCTCTCCATGACAATGTGGTGGATGGGTAAGAGGTTAAAAAATGATTATAATTTTTTCCCTCTATTTTTCTTGAACCAAACACAATGAAAAAATTATTTTCCCCTTAACTTTTTTTCCTCATCACTTTTTTTCCATTTAAATTTTCTTTCCAACTTATTTTCATAGAATCAAATAGAGCCTCAAGGAAAGCAAAAAGAAAGCGAGAAATTAAAAGTTACAGCGGGCGTCGAGGAATTCCAAGCGATTACATCTTGATCCACAATACGAACGCATTAAAAAGCATAAATAAATAAACTGTAAAGGACAGCAAAAGTTGACCTAATGCCTTCGAGGTTGTCCCACCTGCTGAGCTTGGATCACGATCCGAACTCAAAAGTGTAAATGGTTGGGTAGTGAGCTCAAAGAAGGCTATTTTGTAGATTTTATAAGGTGAGGTAGTGTATAACGTATGTTGAAAATAAAGGGAGTAGGAAATGGAAGAGAGTAATGTTAGTGTCTCTAGTTGATATAGTAGCTAGCTTAAAATTTGGTAGCGTATATCTTAGGAATCGAAATACCAAAATGAGGGGTTAGGCCCTATATATTTATAGGAGACAATTAAGGTAGAAAATCAACCCGGAAAGGCTTGCAGCAACACCTATGAGTAGCGAGTTTAAAACTAGACTCACATGAGAAAGGTAAAGTTGTAGATAAGAAACTCTACAGAGGTGTGATTGGATCTCTACTTTATCTCACATTTAGTAGGCCAGATATCATGTTTAGTGTCCGCCTTTGTGAAAGATTTTAAGTTAATCCTAAGGAATCACATCTTCCTGTGGTGAAAAGAATTTTTAGATATCTTGCGGGGACTCGGAATCTTGGTCTATGATTTTCAAAGGACTCGAACCGACTCTCACTTGGATACTCGGATACTAACTATGCTTGAATATTAGGTTATAACAAGATCTTATCAGGAGCATGCCAATTTCTAGGTTAATCACCCATCTCCTGGCACTCAAAGAATCAAAACTCGGTTTCTCTATCAACTACGAGGCTGAGTACATTGCAGTTGGAGTCCCTGTTCTCAGATTCTCTGGATCAAGTAACACTTGAAGGATCTTGGATTATCATTCACATTTATTCCAATCAAGTGTGACAATAAGTGCAATCAACATCACTAAGAATCCAACTCAATACTCAAAGACAAAGCACATTGAGGTCGGGTATCATTTTCGAGAGACCATTACGAGACAGGTGATATTGATCTTGAGTTTATTACTACAAAATTTCAATTAGCTGATATTTTCACTAAGCCTCCGAGTGAAGATTAGTTTTGCTTTATTAGGAATGAGCTTGGCATATTAAATGCATGATTATTTGAGTTATTGCATGAATTATTCTACTATGATTGATTGTTATATGCTTAAGTAAATAACAAATGGATGAGTTGACTCAAAATGAGACTAAGCTATGAGTTATAAATTTTCCGAGTGTGTTACGAGCCAAACTCAAATTTTTAGCAAAATGGACATTAAAATTTTAGGATCATCTCTAGATAAATGGAGAATCTTAGAAATGTTTTCGAAAACTCTTTCTTCTGTCTCTACGTGTCACGCGAACGATCAGCGAGAACTAGCCATTGGAAGAAAGTCTGTTGGAGAAACTAGCCGTTATGCTGCTGAGAGAGACAATGGTTTGATAACCGCTGCTTAGTAACCGAGTCGGAAAGTTGGTTGGAAGCCTTTTCTCATTATAAATAACAACTGCTTCACTTTCTTTCTACTACTTATTGCCTACTCTCTCGCTCTCTTTGTTGTCAATGTTCATTACGTCTCGCACTCACTCTTTCTCTCTAATTCTCGATCTTCCGTGTTCTCTACTCTTTCTTTCCTTTCTCTTAAACACTCGTACTCTATGAATATGCATAAGAGAGAATCTGCTTGTGGAAGGCGGTTTGGCCACCAAGAAGGCCGGAACCAAGTCCACTCGACCTAAGGCTGCACAAGGCAAAGGAAAAGGGCTCGCCTTAGAAGACTCAAAGCGTAATGTCACCCAACACTTCATTACGGACGATAAATTCTTCCCAAAAACATCCTTCTCCTAGTTGAGACATATCCTCAAAACTGGTCTATACACCTATCTTTGTTTATGTGAGTATATTTACCAAGACCTTGTGTCTAAGTTCTATACTAACATGAAGGTAAGCAACAACATTATTTCTTCTATTGTTCAAGGTAAGACCGTTCGAATCAATCTCACTTTACTTCACAAAACTTTTCAATGTGAATTCCCTCTTTCTCAACTCCAATCCAATTCCTTTCACTGAAATCTCTAATGACTTCTTTGAAAAATATGCTAAAAAACCTCCTCGAGTCCGGAAAGAACTTTTACGTGACTCGGATGAGCTCGAAGCCAAGCTTCGTGTTTCATTTTGATGAGGACATTCTTCTCTTAGTACTCGTCTAAGGAGAACCTTAACTTTAAAGTTTTGAAGGTTCTCTATGACATTCTCGAGGGCTACGAAGCGGAACTTTTTCATTTATCTTGGAGTAGATAGCCTCTGTTCCTTCGACACTAAGAAGACTTCATATCCTTTCGAGCTCTTCTCATTGTTGTTTTGAATCGGTTTGGGGTCCGTCTACCTTCTGACCCAAACTCTATCTTGGAACTTGCCATTTGTCTTGGCAGGAGTGAGCTTATTGCTCTTGGATACTAGGAAGTCATACCTCATGTCCGGGTTCGGTCGTCCGAGTTACCATCCTCTCCTTCTCCACCTCGGACTCGGACTACTCAAGAGGTCCTACTCCTAACTCGCTGGACCTTCTACTTCTTTGCCTGCCCCTTCGTTGAGCTTCTTGATAAGGTGGCTAACAAACTTGCTTTTCTAGCTATAGAGTTGAAATCAACTCTAAGCTCTTTCTAGGCTTTCATCCCAACTCTAACTCGATGCAAAGGCAGGCTCGGACTCAGCTCAAGTAGAGTCGGGATCTAATTGCTGAGCTCAAGAAGGTGATCAAGCAACAACGTGATCAAATGCGAGCGCCTCCAAGAGAGACGATCAAAGGTCGCCACGGACATAGAATCGTCCGAGCATGAATCATAAGATGCCAAAGAAGCGAGTAGAGGAGGGACAAGGAGAGGCTGAAGGAGGAGAAAAAGAAAGAGAAAAGGAGAATGTTGTTGTCCAACACTGGGGACCAAGGTAACAAATAAGCTAAAGTGATCTCTTCGATCACACTCGAGTGCCTTAGAAGAGGCTGGTGAAGTTGGCCGGTCTAAGGCCCCTGCCTGAGAACCTCGGCCAGCAGCAATCTTTGAGGAAGAAGAAGAAGAGGAAGATCTCACTCTGGCTCAAAGAACCCATAGCCCTCCATTACCAGATTTACCTATTCTAACGCCTGACTCACGCAGCTAGTTCCACTCAAGCATACAGGCGCGAGACGCACAACTCGATCTTCAACCTCACGCAACACTACCCCTCTTTCCCGATTTTAAACTCGGTTTTCTTTAGTTTTTTTGTCTAACATCTTATGTATTTAATTGTTCTTTCCTCCCTCATTTTGTTATTTCTTTGAAATGCATAGGGTGAGAGAAAAGACGAGAAAAATAGATGTTTGGTTTAGGGGAGTTTATCCCTTAGTTGTTTTATAAGTTTATCTTACTTTGTTCTTGTATAAAAGTTTCTTGTAATGAATGAAATTCGTTTATTTATGAGCATATCTATTTACGAGTATATGTTTTGTATTTAGTCCGATGTTATCTCTTGACTCTTTAACAACTTTGCTCCGATTACTTCAAGAAACATGTTCTCGGTTATGTTTGATATGAGTTGAATTGATAAATACTCATCATTAGTTTTCTTGCTCTAATTAGTACTTTGTGCTATGATCAATTCTCTATGTAAAATTAACTATCTCAACTGATTAGTGTCTATCTTAAGTATGGAATGCCTTTCATCAAAAAGGGGAGATTGAAGAGTTAAGTGTAACTCTCTATCTCTCTCGGGTTTTGATTCTAAGTCATTCCGAGCTTTATAGAAACTCATATCTAAGTTTTCATCCTGTTCTAATCCACTCAAAAACCAGTCATTTAGCATAACATTCTTAACTCTGTTTCTAACCCACTCGAGACAATCACATGAGTAAATAATTTATCTAACACTTTTATTCAGGCACTGATTTTGTGTTTCAAGTAAAATTGAATTACTTGCGTTAGTTCTAATTTCTAAGTCTGTTTATTTATTGAGAATTATTTATTTGATGAAGTTTATATATTCTAACATTTTATTCATTCTAACTTGATCATTTTAAGGATTTACTCAAGATGGAATCTGAACCTAATGAATATTAGACTCAGAAAATTCCATTCTTTTAGAGTCGAAGATAATTAAGTGCTTAATTACTTTGATTTAATTATTATCTTTGCCTAATTTTGGACAAAAGTATTTTTATACTTTAAGTACCATTTTGATTTGCTTTTGTAGGTTGATTAAATAAGCCTAATCTATTTTTGAAATACAAAAGCAGCTAGGTTTCTAATCTGTTAAACACCAGCGAGATAGAAATCAACCATTTACGGACATAGCTTAGACATCGTGTCGGGGTTGTTTGTTTCTAAAGCTGGAAAACTTCAACTTTGAGTCTAACGCTTGTTTTCACCCAGATTTCAATCACCACCGAGAGGGATGGACAATCTTTTAAGCCAAGAATCACTACACAACATTCACATCTCAACGGTGCTTTTTCGAGTGACTTAGACTAGCCTTTAAAACGGCTATTGAGGCTCACCAGTCTAGAACAAATCTAAACGGTCATTTTGCCTTGGTGCTTATAAATAGAAGCCACTTCACAAGACTTGAAAATTGTTGAACACATTGCTTAACACTTAGTGCATTCTTATTCAATCTTCAAGTTACAACTCCTAATCTATATTTTCTTACTTTCCGAGTTGTAAAGAAAGTCATGTAATCACTCATACTCTTTCTAATTTCTTTGTAAGTCCTTGACATAGCTATAAGGGTTAACTCAGCTCGGTTGTCCCTTACTTGTAAGCGTTATCTCGGTGAGGAAGTACTAGATCGGATAAGGGAACTTCGAGTCTAGGAAAACTTGTAAAGGAATTGTCTAAGGGTGCAATTCTGGTTAGAGTCGAGTCCTTTGTAATTGAGGATTCAATTAGTGGATTTGACTTGTGCTTAGATTAGCATTGTCCGTGGTTTTCTGCCTCGGGAGGGTTTCCACGTACTTTTTGTGTATTTCACTTTCTACGTCTAATCTAGACTCATAATCTCTTTCTTAATATGTTACGTGCAAAGCAGTTTGATTTTTCTCAAAAATCTTCCATCTCCCTATTCACCCTCCCTCTAACGTGACTTAACCTCTCCAAGAGCAAACCTTCACTAGGCTCTTCTCCGAGCTAGAGAAGATTAAAGGAGGAAAGGTTAAATTTAGATATAACAACAAGGTAAGATTGTTGGTGTTTGAAGAGTTGGTCATGGTGACAGCTCGGTTAGCTCGATCTAAATTGTCAACTCAAGTAGAATCTTTTAGTATCTCCCAGTTATATGATAAAGGACAAGAGGTAATACTCGGACCAATTGCTTCGAGTCCTAATGCAACTTTGAATGAGACAAAACTCTCGAGTCCGAGATAAGGTAACACCTATACATTCTTTTTTTTTTTATTCTAATATAAATTGTCATGTTTAAAAGCTTTTGTTAATTATGAATTCTGGACATGACATTGTAGATTAGGTCATATTAGTATGCATACCTTTAAGAAGCTTACTTCACAAGGGTTAGTCCGAGGACTACCTAAATGTAATTTTAAGAGAGATAAAATTTCGATGCATGCACAAAAGGGAAACAAGTCGGATCTTCATTTAAGCCACTTAAAATTGTTTCCACCTCGAAAGTGCTTGAATAAATTTATATGGATTTATGTGGTGAAATTCTGTCAAAAGCCTAGGAGGTAAATCATATGTGCTTGTGATTGTTGATGATTTCTCACGATTTACCTGGGTTTGTTTTCTAAAGAACAAGAATGAAACCTTTAATGAGTTCACCAAGGTTAGCCGGTAATTCAATGGAGTTTGAGACCGAGATCAGAAGGATACGAACTTACCATAGAAAGTAGTTCGATTACTCGAATTACGGACTTCTACGATAAGAATGGTACCTCCCACAACTTCGAGCACCAAGAACTGTTGAATAGAATGGAGTAGGGGAGAGAAAAAAGAACTCTTAAACAAATAGGAAGGACAATGATAATTGAAAACGATCTTTCTTGCTATTTCTAGGTTGAGGTAGTGAACACGGTAAATTACACACTCAATAGATGAATCGTTCGACCCATATTGAAGAAAACACCTTACACAAGGGAAAAAAGCTCAACATCTCATGAAGACTCAAGTATAACTCTCTATCTCTCATAGGTATTGATTCCAACTCATTTAAAGCTTTATAAAAACTAGTATCTAAGTTTTCATTATGTTATGACTGACTCAAAAGCACTTTATTACATATCTCTTACTTACGTTTCGACTCACTCAAACATCACTCGGAACCATCGCATGTTCAAATAATTTTTCTAACACATTTATTCTGAGCACTAACTTTGTAATTCAAGTTAAAATGAATTACGAGTTAATTCTTCATTCTAAGTCATTTTATATGGACAATTATTTGAGTGGATCAAGTCATGTATCCTTATATATTTTCTCTCTAAGTTGATCATTTGAGGATTGACTCAGGATGGAATCTAATCCTAATGGATATTAGACTCGAGAAAATTCCATTCTTATCGGACAAAGATACTTAAGCACATAGTTACTCCGATTTAATTATTTTATGTGCATAATCTTGGACCAAAGTATTTTATCATTTGAGAACCAATGTAGTTTCCTTTTGTAAGTTATTCAAACAATTCTAATCTACTTTTGAATTACAAAAGCAACCTACTTCTAGCCCGTTAAACACCAACGAGACAAGAATTAGCTACTTCGGATAAGGCTTGGACACCGTGTCGAGGTTGTTTGTTTCAAAAACTAGAAAACTCCAACTATAGGTCTAACAGTTGTTTCCACCTCATTTTTGAGTCACCACCACTTGATTGGACCATCTTTTGGAGCCAAGAGCCGTTGCACAACGTTCACATCCCAACAGATCTTTTACGAGTGACACATAATAGCTTTTACAACAGCTAGTGAAGATTTAAGTACAGAAACAAGGCTCACCGGTCATTCCGCTTGGATGCTTGATAAATAGAAGACACTCCACAAGACTAGAAGATGGCTAGAATTATTGCTGAACATATTGTCTAAAACTTACTTAGTGTATTCTTACTCAATCTTATAATTACAACTCCTAATCTGTATTTCATATTTTCCGAGTTGTAAAGAAAGTCTTGTAATCAGTTACATTCTTTTTATAATTTCTTTGTAAGTCCCTTTACTGAGTTGTAAGGTTTAACCCAGCTCAATTGTCTCTAATTGTAAAGGTTAACTAAGTCGGGAAGTATTAGATTAGATGAAAGAACTTCCGAGTCTAGGAAAATCTTGTAAGGAATTGTTTAAGGGAGCAATTCGGTTAGAGTCGATCCTTTGTAATTGAGGATTCAATTAGTGGATTTGACTTGGTGCTTGGATTAGCATTGTTTATGGTTTTCTCGCCCTAGGAGGGTTTCCACGTACTTACGTGTGTTTATCTTTCCGAGTTCAATCTAGACTCAGAATCCGCTCTAGCTATGTTCACGTGTAAAAAGTGTTCAATTTTATTTCAATTTCTTCATCACCCTATTCACCCTCCTCTAGGATGACTTAGACTCTCCAAGAGCAAATCTTCAATTGGTATCAAAGCCTAGCCTTTGAAGAGGATCTCACAATCCAAAAGTCTAAAGATCAGATGGCTAAAAATAATGGAGAGTTCGATGAAGGAAGATCATCTACCAGGCCACCTATGTTCAAGGGGTTAAACTTTACACATTGGAAGAAGATGATTGAATGCTTTTTGATGGACAACGATGAAGATGTTTGGAACATCATTCAAGAAGGTAACTACATTCCAAATAAGATGGATGGTGCAAGATCTATGCCTAAAGAGAAATTTGAGTTCACCATGGAAGAGATTGAGGAGTTTAGAAAGAACTTCAAAGGTATGAACATTAAGTTGAAGGCCATTGGGAAGCTTCCTACTCATTAGATTCATCCGGAAGAAGAGGATGCCGAGGTCATCACCAAAAAATACATTAAGCTGAAGGCCTTAGAAAGAAAAAGTCAAAGTTTGAGCTCCTCGGAATTAGAAGAAGATCCTATGATGCTCATTGCATGAGGCTTCAAGAGAATGATGAAGTACAAAAAGTGGGAAAAGAGGTCAAAGGAAGAGTTCTATAAGAAAGATAAGAAGGACAGAAAAGGTAAATACTCATCTCCTTTAAAGTTATCTTTAACTAAGAACTTTAGTCAAAGATTGTCCCAAAAGAAAGAAGGATAGAAAGAAGAAAGCTATGATGGCTACATAGAGTGATGATGACTCATCTAAAGAAGATGATTCCGATGACTTAAAGCGTCTTATGGCACTAACATACTCCGAAGCTAAATCCGAGTTAAAGAATGAGAACTCGGATATTGAGGAGGTAATTGAATACTTTCTCAAGTTCTCCAAAGTTGATTAAGCCAGATATATTTATAATTTGGAAGAAAAGTCCAATTCTAACTCTTCATAGTTTAAAGAATAACTTAAGTCTCTTACTCTTGAGAGCAATGTCATGAAAAATGAGTTAGAAAACATTAGACAAAATCTGAAGCTACTTAAGACCGAGTGCTCAAGAAAATGAGACCGAGTTTGAGTCACTCAGAACAGAGAATGAGCAATTGAAAAGAAAGCTCAATGGGTCTCAAGAGCTTGTTTTGAAACTCACTTAAGGTTAGAACAACCTTGATCTTTTACTTGGCTCTTAGTGTGTCTCATTCGGGAAAGAAGGACTTGGTTACAATGTCTGAAGAGGAATCTAATTCGTATTCCAATCTTTTCAAAACTGATTCCAGAACTATAAAGGAAGGTTGAGCATTGTCCAATTCATAAGAATGAAAAGAGGACTGAGCCCATACCAGTTTACAGGAAAAAGCCGTCTCCACTGTTTACAAAAGCAAGGATTTTCTAAAGAAAGAGACACGGACTCGGTTTTCTAGAAGGAAGACTCGAGAATCAAACCAGACCTAAAATCATTCAAATCTAGGTTCCCAAGAGTGCTCTGAAGGTTTGCTCTTAGAGAGTCTTAGTCACCATAGAGGGGTGAATAGAGTGATGAGGAAATTTTCATAAACTTAGAAGATTTAAGCTTGAAAAGAATACACAAGACAATTTGAGTCTAAATTGGACTAAGAAAAGTGTAAACTCATAAACACGTGGAAACCCTCCTGGGGCGAGAAAAACACGGTCGGTGCTAGTCTAAGCACAAGGTCAAATCCACTATTTTGAATCCACAAAATACAACCGACTAACTTAACTAGAATTTCTCCCTTAGACAATTCCTTATAGAGTTTTCCTAAACTCATAAATTCCCTTAATCTGATCTAGTACTTCCTAACCGAGGTAACCATTACAGCTAGGGACAACCGAGCTGAGTTAACCCTTACAACTCAGTCAAGGGACCTTACTCGGAAAGTAAGAAGAGTATGTTACCGATTACAAGACTTTACAACTCGGAAAGTATGAATTACAAGTTGGGAGTTGTAAATAGAAGATAGAATATAAAAACAATGACTTTTGCTTAAGTAATGTGTTTCAACAATAATTCCAGACAATCTTCAAGTCTTGTGAGGTGGCTTCTATTTATAGGTGACCCAGCAGATTAGCCGTTGTGACTGATTTCGAACATAAGTCCTTCCCGACCCTTGTAACGGTTCTTCTAAGTTGCTAAAAATAAATTCGTTGAGATGTGAATGTTGTGCAACGGCTCTTTGCTCCTAAAGGTTCTCCGATCAGCCAGGTGATGTCCGAAAAGTAAGGTGGAAACCACTTGTTGAGCTTAGCGTTGAAGTTTTCCAGCTTTGGAAACAGACAACCACGACACAACGTCCGAGCCTTGTTCGAAGTAGAAAAGCCTTCTCTGCTGGTGATTGACGAGGTTGAAGCCGGTTACTTTTGTAAGTCAAAAAATGAGATAACCTCGTTTGGATAACTTACAAAAGTAAACCACTTTGGTTCTCTAAGTATAAAATACTTTGGTCCAAGATTAGGCAAAGATAATAATTTAATTAAGACAGTTAAGCGCATAATTATCTTAGGCCTCAAAGAGTGGAATTTTCTGCCTCTAATATTCATTATACTCAAATTCCAATAGAGTCGAGTCCTAAGGAAGGTCAAGTTATAAGAGTGAAAACATCGAGTATAGGTGCTTGATCCGGACAAATAATTCTCAAACAAACAAGCTGACATAGAAAGATGAATTAACACTGTAATGCACTTTGCTTTGAAATATGCGGTTAAAACTCGGATAGTAAGTGTTAGATAGATTATTTGCACATGCGATAGATATGATGATATATGAGTGACGCTGAAACATCATTGTGAGAAGATAAATAAGAGTGTGTTTTCCGATTCGGTTAGAAACGAATGAAAACTTATATAAGAGTTTCTATAACACTCGGAATGACTTGTAATCAAAACTTAGGAGGGATGAGGTTTGTACCGAGTCTTTATGTAGTACTCGGAATGATATAGTTTCGTAGTCCGAGTCTTCAATCTACCCCTTTTATGAAAGGCATTCCACACTTAGATAGAAACTTTGTTAGTAAAACAAACATGAGTTTTCATTCTTACTCGGTGGAATATAACAGAATAAGAAGTAGTGAGTGAAGTGATTCGTACTTGGAACATTTCGGACACTATCGCTACTTAGAATATTTTTGCGGATAACTCATCTATATCAAAGTGAAAGAAAGAACATAAAGTGAACAGATATATCGAGTAAAAAAAAAAAGAAAAGAGAGATCGAACTCGGAAAGAATGAACTCAAAAAGAATTGTGCTCTAAGAAGGAAAATTCATTCATATATTCATAAAACAAAAAAAAACACAAGAAAAGAGGGTCGGAGAACTCGCCTCTAAATAAGACAACAACAAATTTTTCTATTGTTCTCCCCCTTGTCTTTGAGCAAAAAAAATTGAATAAACACAGGGAAGAACGTATCAAGTTGATATAGTTGATGTCCGGACAAAAAAAAAACAAAAGAAAAGAAATCGGGATGGGGGTAATGGGGGTGCGGTGTGAGCTGAGGAGGACGAGCGGGCGGTGCGGTGGTGCTGGTAAGCTTGGGAGGACGTTAAAGAGCGGGGTGCCAGCACTGGGATCTCTGGTAGCGGCTCGGCTCCGAGTGGTTCACCGAGAACTAAGTCATCCGGAGGCTCATCCTCTTAGAAGATCAAGGAGGGGGTGCTACTTCGGCTTGACCGCGTGGACCGCCCAACGTCCGCAGGGTCTTCGACCCACTCGGACTGCATGTCCGAGCTAATAAGTTCAGAGTTGAGGAACTGCAGCACCTTGTCCCTCGGCTTCCTCCTTCTTCTCTCATTCTTCCTTCTTTTCTTCTTCCTTCTCTTCCTTCTTTTTTCCTCCTTCTCCTTAAAAAGAGTTGCTTCACCGCAGACTTCCACTTCTTCTTCCGCCTCTCCCAAGGGAGACTTGGCGAGGGCTTGAGGACTCCTCGGAGGTATCTAAGCTCTCTAGGTCGGGAGTAGCCTTGGTTCGCCTTTCTTGGAGGAGCTCAAGTTGCTCTTGTTGCTCCTTGACCGGGCTCTTCATTTCGAGGAGCAAGTCCCGATGCTCCCGAATCCGAGATTGGACTGTCTTACGGTTGATGACCATATTCGAAGGACGGTTTTGTAGGAGCGAAAGGTTTCCCAAATTTCTACGAACACAAAGGTGAGCTTGTCTATCGTGGCTGTAGACAAGGCGATAGTGGCCTGGGAAGAGGACTTGAGGTGGAAGCACCGCCGGGTGGAGGAGGGAGAGACACTTGAGTCCGAGGAGGGGGTGAAGGGGGCCTCGGTTCGACCCGTGGAACCAAACACTAGGCTTGGTTTCCTGGCGAGAAGTTCCTTCCTGCCAACAACGATGGCAGCCTCGGACACTTGCATTTGGAGTCCGAGGGGAGGGAACCTTAAACCGCTTGAAAACCACGGTTAAAAGGGCTCGAACGGAAGAGGAGTGGTTTTTTATTGAGTCGGCACAATGACCATCCGCTCGATAACGGTTGGGAAGAGGTCTACATCGCAACCCTCAAGGATATCAAACAAAGCTTTGAGATGATGAGAGAAGAAAGTTATCATTAAAAGGAAACAGAGAAGTCCGGCCTCGGTCTTCATTTGAGTCACCGAGAAATTCTTTCATGACTCGGGGGCTTTCTTGGCGTATTTTTCAAAGAACTCATCCACAATCTCATTGAAAGGGATAAGATTGTAGTTGAGAAAGAGAGAGGAAACTTTGAAAAGATGAAGGAGGAGGGAAAGGTTGATTTGCACAACGGTGTTGTGAACTCTAGAGGAGAGTACTCTCTCGGAGCAAGCATAGATTAGAGTAGAACTTCGGCAATGAGTTACGGGTATATAAACTCACCGAAGTAAAGGAAGTTGTAAACTCTAGTGGTTTTGATATGATTCAACCATGGAAAGGATGTGGTTGGGAAAAAACTTGTCATCTAACGTGAGGTGTTGGGTGACGAAGATTTTGGGAGGGATAGAAGTGCCCTCTTTGGTTTGCTTGGTTCTAGGGTTCTTGGTTGCAAACCCTAGAAAATCTTGGGCTGAACATCTTTTAGGCATGGCTGAAGTTTTTGAGGTGAAAGAGAGTGAACTCGAAAGAAAGAGTGAGAGAGAGAGAGTAAGAGAGTAATGAAGGCTTTGAATACGAGAGTAAGTAAGCGAGAGATTAGGTTAGTAGAGAGTAAAGTAGTGAAATGAAGGTGAAGGGATGCTATTTATAGCAAAAGGAATGTCCTTCGAGTATTTGGTCTAACCTAAACCCGCAACGGTCGCCTCAAATAGGTGTGACGTTTTTGCTCTCCAACGGTTAGAATTCTAGTGTCTTTCTTCCAACGGCTAGTTCACTTATCGATGCACGCCGTAGAGAGCGAGAAAAGAGAAATTTTAAAAGAAAATTTTGAAATTCTCCACTAATCTAGAGATGATTTTAGAAGTTTGAAATCCATTTTTCTCAAAAATTGAGTCCGACTCGAGTATGGTTTCGAGTGACTCGGAAAGGCCAAAGATATAATAACTCCTTGCTCGGTCTCACTGGGTCAACTTAACCAATTGTTATTAAGACAAAGAAAGGAAACATATAACACATAATCATGCAAGACAATTTCACTATGAAAATCACATAATCATGCATTAATCATTCCAAGCTCATTCCTAATAAAGCAAAACTAATCTTCACTAAGTGGCTTAGTTAAAATATCAGCTAACTGAAATTTTGTAGGAATAAATTCAAGTTCAATATCGCCTTTCTCAGAATGGTCTCTCGGAAAATGATATCTTACCTCAATATGCTTTGTCTTTGAATGCTTGAACTAGATTCTTGGTGATGCTGATTGCACCACGATTATCACACTTGATTGGAATTGATTGGAATGAAAGTTCAAGATCTTTCAAGTGTTGCTTGATCCATTGAATCCGAGCACGAGCAAGCTCCAACCGCAATGTACTCGGCTTCGGTAGTTGATAGAGCAACCGAGTTATGCTTCTTTGAGTGCCAAGATATAAGGGATTGACCCGAAACCGGCATGCTCCTAATGTGCTCTTTCTATCAACCTTGTATTCAGCATAGTCGGCATCCGAGTATCCGGTGAGGGTCGGTTCCGAGTCTTTTGAGAACTATAGACCTAGATTCCGATTCCGTGCAAGATATCTAAAAATTCTCTTCACCGCGAGTGAGATGTGATTCTTTTGGATTAGCTTGGAATCTTGCAAGCTGACATACACTAAAAATAATGTCCGGTCTAGTGGATGTGAGATATAGCAGAGATCCAATCATACCTGGATAGAGTTTCGATCTACTTGCTTTACCTTTTCGTCCGAGTCCAATTTCATGCTTGTTGCTCATTGGTATTGCTGCATATTTTGCATTTTGAAGCTTGTACTTCTTCAGCAACTCCTTGGTATACCTAGATTGATGGACATAGATGCCATCTTTATCTTGTCCGATTTGTAGATCAAGAAAGAAATTGAGGTCTCCCATCATGCTCATTTGGAATACCTGTCTCATCAACTCAAAAAATCTCGATAGAGATTTTCATTAGTAACTCCAAAAATTATATCATCAACATAAATCCGAGTAATAAGAAATTCTTTCCCCTTGGTTTTTATGAAAAGAGTTTTGTCAATCTGACCTCTTTTGAAATCATTTTCAACCAAGAAACTGCTAAGTCTTTCATACCAAGCTTTGGGAGCTTGTTTAAGACCATAAGGAGCCTTTTGCAACTTGAAAACATGATTTAGAAATTCTGAGTTTTCAAATCCAGGGGTTGCTCAACATAGACTTCCTCTTGAATGAAACCATTCAGAAAAGCACATTTGACATACATTTGATACAATTTAATATTCATGCTTGATGCAAATGCTAAGAGGATTCTTATTGCTTCAATCCTAGCAACTGGTGCAAAGGTTTCCCCACAATCAATCCCTTCTTCTTGATTGTAACCTCTAGCAACAAGTCTAGCCTTATTTCGACTACCAACCCATCCTCATCCAATTTGTTCTTTAAAACCCATTTGGTTCCTGTGATCGGGTGGTCGGAAGGTCATTTGGTTAAAGTCAAGACTTGGGTTTCTCTCAAATTGATTAAGTTCCTCTTATATGGCCTCTACCCATTTAGGTTCATTTAGGGCCTCTAGTCCATTTCTGGGTTCAATTCTTGATATGAATGTAGTGAATGCACATAGATTTTGTAAAGAAGAACGAGTTCCTACCCCACTTGTTGATGTTAGACAAAATGTTCTCGAGTGGGTGGCTCGAAGCATATTTGAATGCTCTACCTGTTCTCTAGGTCACCAGATTTGTTGGTTGAGCTGGATGATCTTCGATGATTTGATCCGACTGAGTTTGCTCATATGCTTCACCTTCGACATTCCGAGCCGCCTCTTGAGTTGGTTCGGTTTAAGTCATTTTCTTTTGACTCTATCTCGAGCTCGGCTTCAGCAAGATCATCTACATCTCGGATGAGTTTCAAATCTAAGAAGGTTGACTCACTTAGTTTTCCCTTATCAATCTCATCAAACACAACGTGGATGCTTTCTTCCAGTTTGTTAATCCTTTTTGGAAAACACGATCTTGTTTACTATGTGATGAATAACCCGGAAAGATACCTTCATCCGACCGAGTATCAAACTTGGTCAGGTAATCCTTACCATTATTGTGAACATAGCATTTACAACCAAAGGGTTTGAAGTATGAGATGTTAGGTTTCTTTCCCTTGTAGAGTTCATATGGAGTTTTCTTCAAGATGGGTCCGATGAGGCATACTGTTCGGTGTGTAGTTTCTTTGTGTTGACTACCTTAGCCAGAAATAGTAAGGTAGATCATGTTCAATCATCATCGTGCTTCCTAGTTCTTCAAAAGTTAGGTTCTTTCTCTCCACTACCCCATTCTATTGAGGGGTTTTGGGTGCTGAGAAGTCTAGAGAGATACCATTCTTATTTCGAACTCTGCAAATTATGAGTAATCGAACTCCCTTCCATGGTCAATTCGAATTCTTTGGATATGAGTCCGAGACTCTACTTGAATTTTCCTGCAGAGCTTGCTGAACTCTTTGAAGGCTTCATTTTTGTGCTTAAGAAAACTGCTGAACTCTTTGAAGACTTCATTTTTGTGCTTAAGAAAACAAACCCAGGTAAATCTTGAGTAGTCATCAACAATCACAAGTACATAGGATTTACCTCCGAGACTCTTTACAGACGATTTCACCACATCAATCCATATGCAACATTTCAAGCACCTTGGATGTGGAAACGAGTTTTGAGAGATTTGAAGGATGATCCGACCTATTTCCCTTTTGTGCATGCTTCACAAATGTTATCTTTCTTATATGCACGATTAGGTAAACCTCTTACTAAACCATGAGATGCAAGCTTTTTGGTAGTATGCATGCTAACATGACCTAGTCTACGATGCCATGTCCAAGAATCATCATGCAATGATTCTTGACAACAAGATAAATTTTGACTTGGATCGAAAGAGCAATAGTGTAGGTATTACCTTATCTCTTACCCGAGAGCTTAGTCTCTTTGCTATTTGCATTAGAAATATAGCAATTTGTCCGAGTGAATCTTACCTCTTGACCCTTGTCACATAATTGAGAGATGTTGAGTAGATTGTACTTTAATCCCTTGATAAGATAGATTGGCCTAACCAGGTTATCTCCTTTCCCAATCTTGCCTATCCCAACTATCTTGCCCTTACTTGTCATCTCCAAAAGTGACTTTGCCTCCTTTGTAATTTTACAACTTAAAAAGAGTCTTGAATCTCCTAACATGTGGCATGAGCATCCACTATCTAAGTACTAATGACCTTTTGTCTCTTCGAGTTACTTGTAAGTCGAAACACACTAACCCTTCTCACTTCCTCTAACGAACCCAAGTAACTCCCTTTACTCGTGGTTTTTTTTCGAGGAAGAAGACTCTTGGGAACCCAGATTTGGTTAACTTTGGGTTTGGTTTGATTCCGAGTCTTCCTTTAAAAAACTAAGTCTCGTGTTTCTTTCTTTTGAAAATATTTTCTTTTATAAACCGGTGGAGAAGCTTTTCTCCTGTAAGCTGTTGCAGGCTCGAGTCCTCCTTTAATTTTTATGAATAGGACCATGGTCGGCCTTCCCGAACTTCATAGTTCTGGAATCCTTTTTGAAAAGACTTGAGTAGGAATTAGATTCCTCCTCTTCGTTAAAACCAAGTCCTTCTTTCCTGAAGGAGACACATTGAGAGCCTAAAAGCATGTCAAGGTTTTCTAACCTTGAGTTAAATTTCAAAACCAGCTTTTGAGAGTCATTGAGCTTTCTTTTCAAATGCTTATTTTCTCTTCTGCGTGCTCGGACTCCGTCTCATTTGCTTGAGTACTAGTCTTGAGTTCTTTCGGAGTTAGTCTCGGTTTTCCAATTCATTTTTCAAACCATTGCTCTCGAAGTAAGAAACTCAAGTTATTCTTTGAGCCGAGAAGAATCGGAATTGGACTTTTCTTCCAAAGTATAAATATATTTAGCCAAATCAACTTTGGAGAACATGAGAAAGTATTCAATTACCTCATGAGGATTTGTCTCCTCATTGTCCGAGTTATCAGAATCTAATTCGATTCGACTTACGAGTCTATTAGTGCCATTGGACACTTTAAGTCATCAAAATCTTCATCCTTTTCATATGAGTCTTCATCACTCCATGTGGCCATCATAGCCTTCATCTTCTTTCTCTCCCTCTTTCTCCTTGGACAGTCTTTGACTATGTGATCTTTACTTGCCACATTCAAAGCAACCAGAATTCTTAGTTAAAGATAACATTGAAGGAGAGGAGTATTTACCTTTTCTGTCCTTCTTATCTTTCTTTTAGAACTCTTCCGTTGGCCTCTTCATCATTCTTTTGAAGCCTCGAGCAATGAGTGCCATGGGGTCTTCTTCCGAGTCCGAGGAACTTAGATTTTCTCCTGTACTTTCGAGGATTTCAACGCAATGTTCTTTCTAGTGCTAACCTTAGCATCCCCTTCTTCTAGATTGATTTCATGGGTAAGTAGCTTCCCAATCGGTTTGTCCGGCTTTACATCGGAGAGTTTGTGAGCTTCCTCAATGGCTGTCACCTTGGGACCCAATCTTCTCTATTTGGTCGGCGTCTTAGAATTTTTCTGCACATTTATTCATAGGAAATCTTTCTACCTAGAGATTTGAGATTGTTTGTAATCTTAGTGAAGCGTATAAACATCCGAGGGATGTTTTCTTCGGCTCCATCTTGAACAGCTCATATTTGTGAAGATATTAACTTATTTTCGCCTGTTTCACTTGGCTTGTTCCTCCATATGTGTTGACAAGAGAGTCCCACACATATTTAGCCGTGTCACGGCTGACACTCTGTTGTACTCTTACGAGCTGATAGCACACAGTAGGATGTTTATCGCTTCGAAGTTCTTTCCGAACTTTTCCGACTCTTCATTGCAGTACTTCAACTTTGCTTTAGGCATTGGTCTTGTATCTTCCATCTTCATTGGAATGTAATTGCCTTCTTGTATGATGTTCCATTAGCTTCTTCCGAGTGCACAAAGTTTGATCCTTTGAACTTTGGTGGTTTCTTTGGAAGATCTTCCTTCATCAAACTCTTCGTTGTTCTAAGCTATCCGATCTTTAGACCTTTGGATTGTTAGATCCTTTACGAAAGGCTAGGCTCGATACTAGTTGAAGGTCTTCTCTTTGAGAGTCTTAGTCACCCTAGAGGTAGGGGGTGAATAGGGTGATGAGGAAATTTTAACAAACTTAGAAGATTTAAGCTTGAAAAGAATGAACAAGACAATCCGAGTCTAGATTGGACTCGGAAAAGGTGTAAACTTAGAGATACGTGGAAACCCTCCTAGGGCAGAAAACCGCGGACAGTGCTAGTCCAAGCACCAAGTCAAATCCACTATTTTGAATCCACAAAATACAATGGACTGACTCAACCAAAATTGCTCCCTTAGACAATTCCTTACGAGTTTTCCTAGACTCATAAATTCCCTTATCCGATCTAGTACGTCCTAACTGAGGTAACCTTTACATCTAGGGACAAATGAGCTGAGTTAACCCTTACAGCTCAGTCAAGGGACCTTACTCAGAAAGTAAGAAGAGTATGTTACTGATTACAAGACTTTACAACTCGGAAAGTATGAATTACAAGTCGGGAGTTGTAAATAGAAGATTGAATATAAAAACAATGACTTTTGCTTAAGTAATGTGTTTCAACAATAATTCCAACAATCTTCAAGTCTTGTGAGGTGGCTTATATTTATAGGTGACCAAGCAGATTAGCCGTTGTGAATGATTTACGAACGAAGTCCTTCTTGACCCTTGTAACGGTTCTTCTAAGTTGCTTAAAAAAATTTCATTGAGATGTGAATGTTGTGCAATGGCTCTTGGCTCCTAAAGGTTCTCCAGTCAGCTGGTGATGTCCGAAAAGTAAGGTGGAAACCATCGTTGAGCTTAACATTGAAGTTTTCCAGCTTTGGAAACAGACAACCACGACACGGTGTCGAGCCTTGTTCGAAGTAGAAAAGCCTTGTACTGTTGGTGATTGACGAGCTTGAAGTCGGTTACTTTTGTAATTTAAAAAATGAGATAATCTCGTTTGGATAACCTACAATAGTAAACCACTTTGGTTCTCAAAGTATAAAATACTTTCGTCTAAGATTAGGCACATATAATAATTTAATTAAGACAATTAAGTGCATAATTATCTTAGGCCTAGAAGAGTGGAATTTTCTTAGTCTAATATTCATTATACTCAAATTCCATCGGAATCTGTCCTAAGGAAGATCAAGTTATAAGAGTGAAAACATCATAGTATAGGTACTTGATCTAGACAAATAATTCTCAAACAAATAAACCGACTTAGAAAGATGATCAACGAGTGTAATGCACTTTAATTTGAAATATGCAGTCGGAACTCGGATAAAAAGCGTTAGAGAGATTATTTGAACATATAATAGATCCGAGTGATATCCGAGTGACTCGAAACATCATTGTGAGAAGATAAATAAGAGTGTGTTTTACGAGTCGGTCGAAACGAATGAAAACTTATATAAGAGTTTCTATAACACTCGGAATGACTTGTAATCAAAACTTAGGAGGGATGAGGTTTGTACATGAGTCTTTATGTAGTACTCGGAATGATCTAGTTTCGAGTCCGAGTCTTCATGCTCTTCCTTAGAAAAGGACCAAAATAAAGAGAATTATTGCGTTAGTAAGTGGAAGTGAGAAGGATTTGTTTGTTTCTATTTTGCGGTGGCTGAGAAAAAGAAGGGTCATCGGTACTTGGACAGGTGGATGCTCACACCACTTGTCGGGTGATTCAAGACTCTTTTCTAAGTTAGAAGATCCGAAAGGAGGCAAAGTCACATTTAGAGACAATAATAAAGGCAAGATAGTAGGGATTCACAAGATTGGTGAAGGAAATAATTCGGTTAGTCCAGTCTACCTTGTCAAAGGGTGAAGTACAATCCGCTCAACATCTCTCGGCTATGTGACAAAGGTCAAGAGGTAAGAATCACTCGGACCAATTGCTACATTTATAATTTAGTTACTTGAAGAGACTAAGCTCTCGGGTATGAGGTCGGGTAACACTTATACTATCCCTCTCTCGGATTCAAGTAAAAATCTATCTTGCTTGAAAGCATCTTTGAATGATGATTCATGGACTTGGCATCGTACACTAGGTCATATTAGCGTGCATACTATCAAGAAACTTGCATCTCATGGATTGGTTAGAGGATTACCTAACTATGCATTGAAGAAAGATAAAATCTACGATGCATGTACGAAAGGAAAACAAGTCGGATCATCTTTCACACCACTCAAAACTATGTTTACATCCAAAGTACTTGAATTAGTTCATATGGATGTATGTGGTGAAATTCTGTGAAAAGCCTTGGAGGTAAATCATATGCTATTGTCATTGCTGATGATTTCTCACGATTTACAATGGGGTAAGAACTCGATCTTCTTTGCATAATCTGTGTGCATTTTCTACATTCATATCATTAACGGAACCCAAAAATGCACTAGAGGCCCTAAATGAATCTGAATGGGTAGAGGCCATACAAGAAGAGCTTAATCAATTTGAAAGAAACCAAGTCCGGACTCGACCAAACTACCTTTTGGACCACCCAGTCATAGGAACTAATCGGGTCTTCAAGAACAAACTAGATGAGGAAGGGTTGGTAGTTAGAAATAAGGCTAGACTTTTTGCTCGGGGTTACAATCAAGAGGAAGGAATTAATTGTGGGGAAACCTTTGCACCTATTGCTAGGATTGAGGTAATCAGAATTTTGTTAGCATTTGCATCTAGAATGAATATTAAGCTATGTCACATGGATGTCAAATGTGCTTTTCTCAATGGTTTTATTCAAGAAGTTATGTTGAGCAATCCCCGAATTTGAAAACTCGGAATTTTCAAATCATGTTTTCAAATTGCAAAAGGCATTATATGGTCTTAAACAAGCTCCTCGAGCTTGGTATGAGAGACTTAGCAATTTCTTGGTTGAAAATGATTTCAAAAGAAGTCAGATTGACAAAACTCCTTTCACAAAAACCAAGGGGAATGATTTTCTTATCATTTAGATTTATGTTGATGACATCATTTTTGGAGCTACTAATGAAACTCTATGCCAAGAGTTTTCTAAATTAAAGAGACAGGAGTTCCAAATTAGTATGATGAGAGAACTCAATTTCTTTCTTGGTTTGTAAATAAAAAAAGATAAGGAGGGCATTTATATTCATCAATCTAAGTATACCAAGGAGTTATTGAAGAAGTACAAGCTACAAGATGTGAAGCATGCGAGCAACACCTATGAGTATCGGTTTGAAACTGGACTTAGATGAGAAAGGTAAAGTCTGTAGATCAAAAACTCTACAGAGGTATGATTGGATCTCTGTATCTCACATCAAGTAGGCCATATATCATGTTCATTGTCTTCCTTTTTACAAGATTTTAATCTAATCCAAATGAATCACATCTCACTGCGGTGAAGAGAATTTTTAGATATCTTATAGGGACTCGGAATCTTGGTCTATGGTTCTCAAACGACTCGAGAACTAACTCTCACTTGGATACTCTTATGCTGATTATCCTGGATACACAGTTGATAGAAAGAGCACATCAGTAGCATGCCAATTTCTAGGTCAATCCCTTATCTCTTGGCATTTAAAGAAACAGAACTTAGTTGCTCTATCAATTGCCGAGGCTGAGTACATTACAGCTGGAGCTTGCTGTGCTCAGCTTCTATAGATCAAACAACACTTGAAGGATCTTGGATTATCATTCACTTCCATCCCAATCAAGTGTGATAATTAGAGTGCAATCGGTATCACTAAAAATCCGGTTCGAGCACTCAAAGACAAAGCATATTGAGGTCGGGTATCATTTTCTTAGAGACCATTTTGTGAAAGACGATATTGAGCTTGAATTTATTCCTACTAAGTTTCAATTAGCTTATATTATTACTAAGCCTCTTAGTGAGGATCAATTTTACTTTATTAGGAATGAGCATCGCATGATTAATGCATAATTAAGTGATTTACTTGCCTGAATTATATTTGCATGATTATGCGTTATATATATCTTGATAACGAAGGGATCAACTAACTTAGAGTGAGACTAAGTTCTAAGTTATTAGTTTTTCTAAGTGTTCTTAGTCACTTAGAAAAGATACTTGAGTTAGGCGAGTTTATAAGCAAAATAGCCATCAAAATTACGAGGTCGATACTGTAGATAAATGGGAGAATGTCATAAATGTTTTCAAAAACTCTTTTTCTCTTTCTCTACCACGCATTTCAATAAGAAGAAAGTAGCCATTAGAAGAAAGTTGTTGGAATACTAGCCGTTAGAGTGCAGAACGACACAATGGTCTAAGAGCGTTGCTTGGTATTTGGGTCAGAATGAAGGTTAAAAGTCATTCTTTTTGCTATAAATAGCACCCCTTCACCTTCTTTTCTTCACTTTACCCACTGCTTACATACTCTCTTTGCTCTCGACTTCTCTACTTACTCTTGCATTCTCTCTCTCTCTTTCGAATTCTCAATTATCTTTGCGCTCATCTCTTTACTTTCTTTACTTTCTTCTTCTCTCTTTCTCCAATTTTTCATCATGCCAAAGGGAGGAACCGGTCAAGAAATGGGTTCGGCTACGAAGAAGGCTCGAACCAAAGCTACTCAAGGAGATACTGTAGATCCTCCTAAACATTTCATTGCCCAACATCTAACATTGGACGACAAATTCTTCTCCTCTACTTCTTTTTCATGGTTGCACAACGTCAATGATAATGGTGTGTACAACTACTTGGTCTTCTGTGAGTACATATATAACGAACTCGTTTATGAGTTCTATTCCAATATGACTTGTCTCTTAACGCGTCATATCTTCCGTTGTTCAAGAGAAGGTGGTTCGCATCAATCTCGCTCTTCTCCATTGACTCTTCAATGTCAAATCTCTCTTTCTCTACTCCAACCCCGTACCCTTCACGGAAATCACTGACGATTTCTTTGATAAGTACGCTAAAGAGGTGCCTGAGTCATACAAAAACTTCTCTCGTGACTCATATGAGGTCGAAGCAAGGTCGCTTTACTTCATCTTGATGAGAACTTTCTTTTCTCATCACTCTAACAAGGAGAATCCCAATTCTAAGATTCTCAAAGCTTTGTTTCACATTCTAGAGGGCTATGATGTACACCTCTTCCCAGCTATTCTCGAGCAAATAGCATCCGTGCCAGCTCACTCTAAGAAATCCATTCCTTTTCCTTTTGGAGCCCTTATGACTCGCTGTCTTCAAGTAGTTCAAGGTCCCCATTCCTTCATACCCTAACACTTGCTCGGAAGGCGGCGATTGTGCGGGCGAAAAGAGCTATCAGTGTCTAGAATACTAGGAACTACGGCCTGGTGTTTGGGTTCACGGGTATGAGTTTTCACCTCCTCCTCCTCCTTAGAGTCCACCAATAACTCCACACTAGACTGTTGATCCATTAACTTCTCAACCTCCTCCTTCTGCTGCAGTGTTTACTTGAAATGGTAAACAAATTTGCTTCTTTGATTGAGGATTTCCAATCCACTATGAAAATCTTAAAATCTTTTATTCCCAATATAGTTACGCTCTAGAAAATCGCACGAGTCTCATATTCGGGAGAACCAAGAGTTGATGTCCGAGCTCAAAGGGATTATCCAAGAACAGCATGATCAGATCCGCCTCCTTCAAGAGCATAGATCAAAAGCTGCTAAGGACTCAGAAACATCTAATACTTCTTAGGAGTCCTCCAGCTCAGCTAAGTCGGCTTCAATTGAAGTTGAAAAGGAAGTTATAGAAGCGAGATGAGGAAGAAGCCAAAGGTGAAGAAGGAAAAGTTGAGAAGAAGGAAGAAGAACAACAAGGAGAAGTGGTTGCTCAATCTAAGGGCTAAGGCGACAAAGAACTAGAACCGATCTCTTCGGATCATGTTTCGAGCGACTCAAAAGAGGTCGGCGATATAGGTCGATCAACCACCCCCATCTTAGAAGCACAGCCAGCGGTTGTCTTCGAGGAAGAAGAAAAGGCTGAGGATGATATTGCCTTGGTTCACATAACCAAGACCGACCAGATTCCGACATCCCGGTTCCGCGGCCCCTTTGCTCATCTCGGTTAACGAAGTTGCTCCTACTTCTTAGTTTTTTTTTAACTCGAGATTTTACTTTGTCTTGTCGATATCCGATGTATTTTTACGTTACTTTCTCCCTCCTTTTAATGAAATGCATAGGGGAGAAAATTAGAAACTTGGATGTTTGGTTTAGGGGTAGTTCTTTTCCCTTCATGCTGAGTTTATCTAGTTTTTGTCCGAAAATATTTATTTTCCGAGCAATGAATGAATTTATTTTCTCCGAGCATATTCGTTTTTAAGTTACATACTTTTTTGTCCGATACTTGACTCTTTAACATATCTCGCTCTGGTTATAATCTTTCTTTACTTTGATTCTTTAACCGCACTAATACGAAACCACTTTTAACTACGGTTAAAAATAACCTTTAACGATGGTTAGCGGGCATCGTGTATTTGGGCGTCGTTGTATGTACCACCTTTCACTAGGGTTCAAAACCCATAGTCAAAGAGCACCTATAACTATAGTTCTAGAAAAAGAATCGTAGTTATAGGTACCCTATAACTACGGTTTTGGAGAAAGAAGCTGTAGTTATAGGTACCCAAAACCGTAGTTAAAGAGCACTTGTGGAGAAAGAACCATCGTTATAGGTAAAATTATTTTTAAAAAAATTCAGGGAGGGAAGTTTAAAACTCTATCCTCAAATTGTTCAAATTATACAACTGAAAATTACTTAAACAACATAAACAACCCAAGATTCCAACACTAGAGTAGATTTAAATACTAGAAAATCAAATGAACCAAAGCGAGCCGGATTTGGATCTCCAAGGTAGACGTTTTACCAATTGAATCATCCCCTTATTTAGGACTATCTTCACCGGATCGTGAACACTTGTTCAAGGAAGTTCTTTCACTTCTCAAATCATTCTTCTTCCTCTCTCTAAAATGAGAAATTCACAAACATAAAAGGTTTCCTCGTCTCGCACATGAGAAGAAAGTTATAATAGGGCAATTTTAAATACAAAGATTGAAAAAATTAGTTAAAATTATGCCATAATCATCGAGTAAATACTATTAAATTTTAATGTAGTATAAAGTACTTGGAATCAACCTCCAATGTACGCCTACTCAACGAGGACAACAACATTCTTCACAACAAGTCAAAATTCTTGCTTCCATACTCATTTCCTTCACTCGAACACTAATCCAAAAATTACATGTCCTTTTCATCCGCATAATTTTGACGAAGAAGAGAAACGTGAGGCATAATAGGCACCATATGAAGGTTTGCTCGGGAGAGTCCGAGTCACCCTAGTGGGGGGTGAATAGGGTGATGGAGGATTTTCTTAGAAATTCAAACTCTTTTGCCAAAGAAGAGATAGAAAGCAGTTACGAGTCCAAAGCTTAGTCGAAAAGTATGGACTCGTAAATGCTTGTAATGAGTACGAAGCAAATTAAGCTAAAGCTTTGAGGTCGTGTGAGTCTAGAATGAACTCGGAAAGTAAACACTCGGAGATTACGTGGAAACCCTCCTAGGGCAGAAAACCACGAGACCGTGCTAGTCTAAGCACGAAGTCAAATCCACTATTTTGAGTCCACAAAATACCGTACACTGACCGAACCTGAGTTGCTCCCTTAGACAACTCTTTACAAGTTTTCCTAGACTCGAAATTCCCTTATTTGATCTAGTACTTCCTAGCTGAGATAACCCTTAAAGTTAGGGACAACTAAGCTGAGTTCACCCTTACAGCTTAGTCAAGGGACCTTACTCATAAAGTAAGAAAGTGTTTGTAACTAAGTACAAGACCTTACAACTCGAAAGTAATGAATTACGAGTGGGAGTTGTAAGTAGAAGATTGAGCGTAAATACAATGCCTTTGCTCAAGTACGTGTATTAACAATAGGTTCGGCAATCTTCAAGTCTTAAAAGTTGGCTTCTATTTATAGATGACCAAGCGAGTAGCCGTAATCTCAAACTTCTAACGGGAAGTCCTTTGTGACCGTTGATAATGGCTTTCTAAGTCACTCGGAAAGTATCCGTTGTGATATGAATGTTGGACAACGGTTTAATTCTCTTGGAAGTCCCAAAACCACTCGGCGGTGTCTTGAAGGATAAGGTAGAAACCACGGTTAAGCTTGGCGTTTCAATTTTCCAGATTTGGAAACAGGTAGCCTTGACACACGCTTACGGGAATGAAACGAGAGAAGGTGAGAAGCCATGTCTGGCTGGTGATTTGACGTTTTGAAGCCGGTTACTTATGTATTTCGAAAAGTATATCCTCGTTTGAATAACCTACAAAAGTAAATCAAATTTTAGTTCTCAAAGTATAAAGTACTTTGGTCCAAGATTAGACACGAGATAATAAAGTAATTAAGATGGTTAAGCAACTAATTATCCGAGTCGAAAGCGAGTGGAAAATTCCGAGTCTAATATCCATGAAACTCAAAATTCCATCGACTTAGTCTAAGCGAAGAATCAAGTTACCTAAAGAATATCGAGTGAGATAACTTGATATAGAATAAGCGATAGAAGTACTGACTCCAACAAAATAGAACTCATATCATGAAGTCGGTTACGAGTGCGATAAATCAAAATACTAGTCTATTCGAGCATGCGATATATCTAAGTGATGAGGGACTCGGAAGCTGCGTGAGACAAGCATATTTGTTTTACGAGTCACACAGAGACAAGCAAGAATACGAGAAGTAAATGCTATATCACTTAGAAAAAATACTATATCACTCGGAAAAGTTTCTAAAGTACGAGAGAATGCCTTGGAATCAAAACTCTATAAGTAAGAAATTGTTATACTCGATTCCTTCAATACAACTCGAAATGTGTTGAGCGAGTGTACGAGTCTTCACCATAGAAAGCTCTTTCTTCACCTCCTCGAAGGGCTCAAAAATGACGCCGGTCAAAGGCTGATTGTGTTACTCCGATAACGTTGCTGACACCACAAATCCATTGGAATGCTTTGTAGATGACAAAGATCGGAGGCCGAAGGAAGGAGCGAAACTTAGAGAATTTGCCAATTGGAGAGACGAAAGTGAGTTGTTATCATTGTTAACGCTATCACCATTGTTGGCAACGACAAAGAAAGTTGGAAAAGCTCCGAGATCTTTTCTATTCCAAAGGAAATGGCCAGAGAGTGGTGGGATGGGAGACCGAGAGAGGGAGAGTGGGGGCGTTTGATGAGAGACCGAGAGAGAGGCAGCGGCGGATTCCGGAGGAAAAAGAGAGCGAGAGAGGTTATTAGGGTTTCCGGAAAGTTGTGGGATGGGAGACCACGAGACAGGGGAGAGTGTGGGGGCATTTGATGGGAGACCGAGAGAGAGGCAACGAAACCCCATAGGAGAGAGGGAGTGAGAGAGGTTATTAGGGTTTGCTAAAATTTAAAAGACTTGGGCCGAAAAATTTGGGTTTTTTAAAGATATTTAATAATGGTTCTTTAATTAAACCGTCGTTAAATATAACTTATAACTACAGTTTTTTCCAGAACCATAGTTAAAAGTTGACAACTCCATCTATAACGACAGTTCTTTTAATGAACCGTCGTCATTAGTGGTATAAAAGGTCGATTATTTACAAAAATGCCACCGAGTCCATTTTTAATAACGGTTTGTTCTTTTAACCTTCATTACGAGACTTGTGGTTTGTGTAGTAATGCCACGAGACTTGTTATGAGTTATGTCATGATCCGAGTTGTACTTTATAAGTATCTTAAGTCTCACTTAAGAGAATTTTGTTTCTTGCTCTTATCAATTCGTGATGAAAACTCATTTTTGAACTAACAAGTTTCTATCTTAAGTATGGAATGCCTTTCATCAAAAAGGGGAGATTGAAGACTTAGGTATATCTCTCAATCTCTCTTAGGTTTTTATTCCAAGTCATTATGAGCTTTATAGAAACTAGTATCTAAGTTTTCATTACGTTACGATCGACTCGAAAGCACTTTATCGCATATCTCTTACTTGCTTTTCGACTCACTCGGACATCACTTAGAACCATGGCATGTTTAAATAATTTCTCTAACACATTTACTTTGAGCACTGACTTTGTAATTCATGTTAAAATGAATTAAAGTGTTAATTCTTTATTCTAAGTAAGTTTATCCGGAGAATTATTTGAGTGGATCAAGTTCATGTATCCCGATATATTTTCTCTCTAACTTGATCATTTAAGGATTGACTCAGGATAGAACCTGATCCTAATGGATATTAGACTTAGAAAATTCCATTCTTTTAGACTAAAGATAATTAAGCACTTAATTACTCCGATTTAATTATTATCTTTGCCTAATGTTGGACCAAAGTGTTTTATACTTTGGGAACTAACATGGTTTGCTTTTGTAGGTTGTACAAACAAGTTTAATCTACTTTTCAATTACAAAAGCAACCGACTTCTAACCGTTAAATACTAGCAGAAAAGAATTAGTTACTTCGGACAAGGCTCGGACACCGTGGCAAGGTTGTTTGTTTCCAAAGCCGAAAAACTCTAACTCTAGGTCTAACGATGGTTTCCACCTCGGTTTTCAATTGCCACCATTTGATTGGACCATCTTTTGGAGGCAAGAGCCATTGCACAACGTTCACATCCCAACGGATCATTTCTAAGTGACTTAGAATAGGCTGTTACAACGGCTAGTGAAGATTTTAGTCTAGAAACAAGGCGCAGCAGTCATTACGCTTGGATGCTTGATAAATAGAAGCCACTCCACAAGACTAGAATATGTCTAGAATTATCGCTGTGAACATATTGCCTCACACTTGCTTAGTGCATTCTTACTCAATCTTCTAATTACAACTCCTAATTTGTATTTCATATTTTCGAGTTATAAAGAAAGTCTTGTAATCGGTTACATTCTTTTCGTACTTTCTTTGTAAGTCCCTTTACTGAGCTGTAAGGGTTAACTCAACTCAATTGTCGCTAATTATAAAGGTTAACTCAGTCAGGAAGTACTAGATCGAGATAAGGGAACTTCGAGTCTAGGAAAATTCTTCAAGGAATTATTTAAGGGAGCAATTTTGGTTTGAGTGAGTCCTTTGTATTTTGTCAATTAAAAATAGTGGATTTGACTTGATGCTTAGATTAGCATTATCTCGTGGTTTTCGGCCCCGGGAGGGTTTCCACTTACATCTGTGTATTTGTCTTTCCGAGTCCACTCTAGACTCGGAATCCGCTTTATTTAAGGGTTTGTTAAAAAGTGTTTAACTTTCTTCATCACCCTATTCACCCCTTCCCCCACTAGGGTGACTTAGACTCGTCCAAGAGCAAACCTTCATTTCATACTTTAAACCTTTCAGGCGTAAATACTTTATGCATAACAATAGTAAGGATTATTTGACTAAGTTTGATGCTAGGTCAAATCAAGGTATATTTCTAGAATATTCTTTACATAGCAAAGCTTACCGCATTTTCAACAAAAGGATTAACAAAGTGATAGAAACTATCGTGTTATTTTTCGTGAAGTTGATAATGGCGAGGTTAATCAAATTTCTCACATTTCAAACCAAATGGAAATGATGATGAAAAAGTTGAAGCCGAGCTCGGAATGATGGAAAACTAGAGAACCGAGCCACCTCAAAATGACCCGGTTCAAGAACCAGCTCGAGGCTAATGAAGCACAAGAAGAAGTCGAGACACAACCAGTTCAAACAATTGAGTAAACAAGTGCTTAACCTCCTAACCTAGTACAGCAAAGGTCAGGTAAATTTTTAAGTATGCTTATAGTCATCAACTTAAAAATATCATTTCGACATCAAATCAGCGGTAAGAACTCGATCTTCTTTGCATAAATCTATGTGCATTTTCAACATTCATATCATTAATTGAACCTGAAACATAATACAAGACCTACTTGAACCTAAATGGGTAGAGGCCATGCAAGAAAATCTCTCACAATTTAAAAGAAACTAAGTTTGCACCTTGACCAAATGATCTTCGACCACCCATTCATAGGAACTAAATGGGTATTTAAAAACATGAAAGTTTTCACGTTAGAGAGTCTAAGTCACCCTATAAGGGGGTTGAATAAGGTGATAAAGAAAATTAAACACTTTTTCATAAACACTTAAATAAAGCGATTCCGAGTCTAGAGTGGACTCGAGAAAGACACATACACGAGATATACATGGAAACCCTCCTGGGCCGAAAACCACGGAGAGTGCTAATCCAAGAACCAAGTCAAATCCATTATTTTGAATCCACATAATACAAAGGACTAACTTAACCAAAATTGCTCCCTTAAACAATTCCTTGAAAAGCCTTCATAGATTTAAAAGTTCCCTTATCGGATCTAGTACTTCCTGACCGAGGTAACCCTTGCAATCGGGGACAACCGAGATGACTTAACCCTTACGAGGTTAGTCGAGAGACTTACAAAGAAAGTAAGAAAAGACTGTAATTGATTACAAGACTTTCTTTACAACTCGAAAATATGAAATACTGATTAGGAGTTGTAAGTAGAAGATTGAGTAAGAATGTAGTAAGTAAGTGTTAGGAAATAAAGTCAGCAATAATTCAAGCCACAACAATCTTCAAGTCCTGCGGAGTGGCTTCTATATATAGACAACCGGGAAGAATGGTCGTTGAGTCTTGTTTCCGGACTAAAATCTTCACTAGCCGTTGTAACAGCTATTCCGAGTCACTCGAAAAGATCCATTGGTATGTGAACATTGTGCAACGACTCTTGGCTCCAAAAGATAGTCCAATCAACTGGTGGTGACTGAAACCGAGGTGAAAACAACCATTAGGCTTAGAGTTGGAGTTTTCCAGTTTTAGAAACAAACAATCCTGCCACGGTGTCGGAGCCATGTCCGAAGTAGCTAAAACTTGTCTGCTGGTGTTTAACGGTTAGAAGCTCGGTTGCTTTTGCAATTCAAAAATAATAGACTAGCCTTGTTTGAATAACCTACAAAAGCAAACCACATTGGTTCTCAAAGTATAAAATACTTTGGTCCAAGATTAGACACGAGATAATAATTAAATCGAGTAATTAAGTGCTTAATTATCTTTGGTCTAAAAGAATGGAATTTTCGAGTCTAATATGCACTAGGTTCATATTCCATCTAGAGTCAATCCTAAAAGTAATCAAGTTAGGTAGTTGAAGACTCGGACTTTACATCTCACCTCTCCGAGTTCTATCAAGGGAATCGGGTATAAGACTTTCTCACTTATAAAGTTTTGATTCCAAGTTATTCCCGTGTCTTAGAAACTTTTCGAGTGATATGGTATTTTCTCTAAGTGTTATAGAAATTATCTCGTGCATTTATACATGACTTTGTATGACTCGGAAAGCATATATGCTCTTATCATGTTTCACTTAGTTACGAGTCACTCAACACTAAGAAAGTATCGCATGATTCAAACACTATCTTTTCGCACTCTAACTATGGTATCTTAGTTTGAATTCATGCTCGATCTAGATCAAGTTTATCTCCTCCGATATTCCTTAGTTAACTTGATTCTCTGTTAGGCTGACTTAGATTGAATTTTGAGTATCATGGATATTAGACTTAGAAAATTCCATTCCTTTTCGACCCGATCAATTGGTCACTTAATTATCTTAATCATATTATTATCCGTGTCTAATCTTGGACCAAAGTATTTTATACTTTGAGAACCAAATTGATTTACTTTTGTAGGTGATTCAAACGAGGCTATTCTAAATTTGAAATACAAAAGTAAGCGGCTTCAAAACGTCAAATCACCAGCGAGACAAAGCTTTTTCCACCTCCGACCTAGCCTTAAACACCGTGTCGGGGTTGTCCGTTTCCGAAATGGAAATCTGCAACACTAAGCTCAACGGTGGTTTCCACCTTACTTTTGAAGACACCGCCGGTGGTTTTAGGCACTTCCAAGGAAGTCAAGAGCCGTTGTCTAATGCTCATATTTCAACGGATATTTTACGAGTGACTCGGAAAATCCTACACATCGGTCGTAAAGGAATTTCCAGTCGGAAGATGGACACAACGGCTAAGTCTGCTTGGTCATCTATAAATAGAAGCCAACTCTCAAGACTTGAAGATGGTCGAATCTATTGTTAATACACATACTTGATCAAAAGTCATTGTATTCATTCTCAATCTTCTACTTACAACTCCAATTTTGTAATTCATTATATTCCGAGTTGTAAGGTCTTGTAATCGATTACAAACACTCTCTTTCTTACTCTCTAAGTAAGGTCCCTTGACTGAGCTGTAAGGGTTAACTCGGCTCGGTTGTCCCTAGCTGTAAGGGTTATCTCGGCTAGGAAGTACTAGATCGAGATAAGGGAATTTATGAGTCTAGGAAAAACATGTAAGGAGTTGTCTAAGGGAGCAACTCGGGGTTGAATCAGTCTACTGTATTTTGTGGACTTGAAATAGTGGATTTGACTTCGTGCTTGGATTAGCACGGTCCGTGGTTTTACGCCCAGGAGGGTTTCTACGTACTTTCGAGTTATTACTTTTGTGAGTCCATTCTAGACTCAAACAGTTTCGAATTACTGTTTAACTTGTTTCTTCAATTATCCGTGAATTCCGAGTTAGCTCATTTTCTAAGTTCATCTTTGACTCTCACTCTCCATAGAGTCATATCTATTTCAAATTTCACGTAAGTTTCATCATCACCCTATTTTCTCCTCCTCTAGGGTGACTTAGCCTCTCCCCGAGCAAACCTTCAATTGGTATCGAGCCTAGCCTTTCGGAAAAGGATCTAACCATCCAAATGTCTAAAGATCAAATGGCTCGGAACAACGGAGAGTTTAATGAAGGAAGTTGTTCTAGCGAGACCACCAAAGTTCAAAGGATTCAACTTCGTGTACTTGGAAGAAACTCATGGAATGTTTCCTCCTGGATCATGATGAAGATGTCCGAAACATCATACAACAAGGAAACTACATCCCATGAAGACGGAAGAAACAAGAATCGTGCCCAAAACAAAGGTTGAGTTCACAGCCGATGAAGCTGAAAAGTTCGGAAAGAACTTCGAGGCTATGAACATTCTTATGTGCGCCATCGGCTCGAGAAGAATACAACCGAAGTGTCCGCTCTGTGACGCAGCCAAAAAGTGTGGGACACTCGGTCAACACTTATGAAGGTACAAGCCAGGTCGGACAAGCGAAGATAAGCCAATATCTTCATAAATATGAGTTGTTCAAGATGGAGCCAGAAGAAAACATCACTCGGATGTTCATTCGATTTACAGAGATTACCAATAATCTCAAATCTCCGGATAAAAAGATGCGCCACGAAGAAATGTGCAAAAAGATACTCGAAGCCTACCCAAGAAAAGATGGGGTCCCAAGCTGATAGCTATCGAAGAGGCTCAGAACTTATCTCTACTAAAGCCGGACGAACTCATTGGGAAGCTTCTCACCCATGACATCCATCTGGATGAGGAGGATGCAGAGGTCGGCACCAAAAGAACATTGTGCTTGAAGGCCTCGAAACCGAGAGAAGAAGGTCCGAGTTCCTCCGACTCGGAAGAGGATCCCATGGCACTAATTGCTAGAGGCTTCAAGAGAATGATGAAGCACAAGAGATCGGATAAGAAGCCAAAAGAAGAGTTCTACAAGAAAGACAAGAAGGATAGAAAAGGTAAATACTCTTCTCCTTCAAAGTTATCTTTGACTAAGAACTCTGGATGCTTTGAATGTGGCGGTAAGGAACATATAGTCAAGGACTTTCCCAAGAGAAAAAGGGACAGAAGGAAGAAAAAGGCTATGATGGCCACATGGAGTGACGAGGACTCATCGAGAAGATGACGAGGACTCGAGATGACTCAAAGTGTCCGATGGCACTTTTTGACTCGAAAGCTGAAGTAGAGTCGGACTCGGATCAATCGGACAATGAGGAATCCGATCCTCAAGAGGTGATTGAGTACTTTCTAAAATTCTCCAAAGTTGATTTGGCTAAGTATATTTTCACTTTGGAAGAAAAGTCCAATTCGATTCTTCTCACTTTAAAGAACAACTTGAGTGAATTTCCTCCGAGAGCATCTCTTTAAAAAATGAGTTGGAAAAGCTGAGACTCACACTCGAGAGAACTCAAGACTAGTTCTCAAATCAATGAGGCCGAGTAGTTACTCGAAGAGAAAATGAACAGCTAAAGCAAAAGGTCATTCGAGTCTCAAGATCTTGTTTTAAAATTTACTTAAGGTCGGAAAAACCTTGACATGCTCTTGGGATCTCAATGTGTCTCCTTCAGAAAGGAAGGTCTTGGTTTTAACAAAGAGGAGGAATCCAATTCCTACTCGGAACTTTTCAAAAAGATTCCAAAGCTGTAATGTTCAGGAAAGCTGAGCACGAGTCCTATTCATAAGAAAGAAAAAGGACTAAGCCCGGACCGGTTTACAAAAGAAAACTATTTCCCCAGTTTTTAAAAGGAAAGCTTTTCAAGAAAAAGAGACACGGACTCGGTTTCTAAGCGAAGACTCGGAATCGAGACTAAACCCAAAGTCATTCAAATCTGGGTTCGAAAAACCTTCTTCCTCGAAAAGGACCACGAGTAAAGAGTGTTATTGGGTTCATTAGAGGAAGTGAGAAGGGTTAGTTTGTCTCTGTTTTGCGGGTTACTCGGAAGAGATCGGAAGGACATTGGTACCTTGACGGTGGATGCTCACGCCACATGTCGGGAGACTCAAGACTCTTTTCTAAGTTAGAAGAGTACAAAGAAGGAAAAGTCACATTTGGAGATGACAGCAAAGGTAAGGTAATTGGGATAGGCAAGATTGGAAAGGGAAGCAATCTGGTCGGCCCGGTTTACCTTGTCAAAGGATTAAAGTACAATCTGCTCAGCATATCTCAATTATGTGATAAAGGTCAAGAGGTAAGATTCACTCAAACCAAATGTTACATTTTTTATGACACTACCAATGAGATCAAACTCTCGGGTAAGAGATTAGGTAACACTTACATTATTCCTCTCTCGATCCTAGTCAAAATCTATCATGTTTAAAAGCATCACTTCATGATGACTCATGGAAATGGAATCCTAGATTAGGCCATGTTAGCATGCATACTATTAAGAAATTGGCATCTCATGGTTTAGTTAGAGGTTTGCCTAAGCTGTGCTTTTAAGAAAGACAAAGTTTGTGAAGCTTGCACAAGAGGGAAACAAGTCGAGATCATCATTCAAATCACTGAAGACAGTTTCCGCATCCAAAGTGCTTAAGCTGCTGCATATGGATTTATGTAGTGAAATCCCTGTTAAGAGCCTCGGAGGTAAACATATGTACTTGTTATTATTTTTGATTATTCACGATTTACCGGGTGTGTTTTCTCAAGCACAAAATGAAGCATTCAAGGAGTTCAGCAAGCTCTGCGAGAAAAATTCAAGTTGAGTCTCGAGACTTAGATCCGAGAGAATTCAAGCCGACCATGGAAGGGAGTTTGACTACTCGAGAATTCTCGAGTTTTTGACAAGAATGGTATCTCTCACAACTTCTCAGCACCAAGAACCCCTCAACAGAATGGAGTAGTGGAGAGAAAGAACAGGACTCTTGAAGAAATAGCTAGGACAATGATGATTGAGCACAATCTACCCTACTATTTCTAGGTCGAGGCGATCAACACGACCAACTACACGTTGAACGGATGCCTCATCGGACCCATTCTAAAGAAAATACCATACCAGCTCTACAAAGGGAAGAAACCCAATATTTCCTATTTCAAACCCTTTAGATGTAAGTGTTTCGTTCACAACAATGGTAAGGATCACCTGATCAAGTTTGATGCTCGATCGGATGAAAGGTAATTTTACAGGGTTACTCATCTCATAGTAAAGCTTATCGCATTTTCAATAAGAGAACTAACAAAGTGGAAGAAAGTATCCACGTTGTGTTTGATGAGATTGAACAGGAAAAACCCAGCGAGTCATCATTCTCGGATCCGAAGCTCGGTAGAGATGATGATCTTGACAAAAGCCAATCTATCGGGAATCAAACCCAACCAACTCGGAATGAAATGACTTAGAATAAAGTGACTCGAGAATGAGACAACTCAAGAGGATGCTCGGAATGTTGAAGAAAAATCTGATGAACAAGATCACTCGGAACAAGCTTCGAAGATCAAGCGGTTCAGCCTACGGATCTGGTGAATTAGAGAACAGGTAGAGCATTCAAGTATGCTTCTAGTCATCCACTAGAAAACATATTATCTTATATCAACAGTGGGGTAAGAACTTCGTTCCTCTCTTAAGAATCTATGTGCATTCACTACATTCATTTCATTAACTCGAACCCAAAAATGCACTAGAGGCCCTAAATGAACCTGAATGGGTAGAGGCCATGCAAGAGGAACTCAATCAATTCGGAAGAAACCAAGTCTAGACTTTGACAAAACGACCTTCGATTACCCAGTCATAGGAACCAAATGGGTTTTCAAGAACAAAGCTGGATGAAGGTGGGTTGCTAGTCGAAACAAGGCTAGACTTGTGGCTCAAGGTTACAATAAGGAAGAAGGGATTGATTGTGGGGAAACCTTTGCACTTGTTGCGAATTGAAGCCATTAGAATCCTGTTGGCATTTGCATCTAGCATGAATATCAAGTTATATCAAATGGATGTTAAGTGTGCCTTTCTCAATGGTTTTATTGAAAAGAAGTCTATGTTGGGCAACCTCTTGGTTTTGAAAACTCAGAATTTCCAAATCATGTTTTCAAACTTCAAAAAGCTCTTTATGGTTTTAAACAAGCTCCCGGAGCTTGGTACGAAAAGACTGAGCAATTTCTTAGTTCAAAATGATTTTAGAAGAGGTCGGATCGACAAGACTCTCTTTATAAAAACCAAGGGGAAAGATATTCTTATCGCTCGGATTTATGTTGATGATATAATTTTTGGAGCTACTAATTAAAATATGTGTCGAGACTTTTACGAGTTAATGAGTCGGGAATTTCAAATGAGTATGATGGGAGAACTCAATTTCTTCCTTGGTCTACAAATCAAGTAAGACAAAGATGGAATCTATGTCCATCAATCAAACTACACCAAGGAGCTGCTCAAAAAATATAATCTCCAAGATGCAAAGCACGTAGCTACACCTATGAGCAGCGACATAAAACTTGACTCGGACGAGAAAGGTAAATCAATAGATCGAAACTCTATCGAGGTATGATTGGATCTTTGCTCTATCTTACTTCAAGTGGACCAGACATAATGTTTAGTGTCTGTCTATGTGCAAGATTTCAAGCTAATCCTAAAGAATCACATCTCATCTGCGGTGAAGAGAATATTTAGATATCTTGCGGGAACTCGGAATCTAGGTCCGTAGTACTCAAGAGACTCGAAGCCGACTCTCACTGGATACTCAAATGCTGATTATGCTTGGATATAAAGTTGATAGAAAGAGCACTTCGAGGAGCATGCCAATTTCTGGGTCAATCCTTAATATCTTGGCACTCAAAGAAGCAAAACTCAGTAGCTCTATCAACTGTAGAGGCTAAGTATATTGCAGTTTGGAGCATGCTTTGCGCTCGAGATCTTATGGATAAAGCAACACTCGAGAGATCTTGGACTTTCTTTCAAATCGGTTCCAATCAAGTGTGACAATCGGAGTGTAATTAGCATCACCAAAAATCCAATTCAGCACTCAAAGACAAAACATATTGAGATCAGGTATCATTTCTTAAGAGACCATTACGAGAAAGGTGATATTGAACTAAATTTCATTCCTACTAATCTTCAATTAGCTGATATCTTTACTAAGCCTCTTGGTGAGGATCGGTTTTGTTTTATTAGGAATGAACTTGGTATGTTAAATGCATAATTATGTGCTTTCTATGTGAAAACTTCTTTCCATGATTATGTGTTATGTGTTTAGAATCCTTTAGTAACCATCGGTTCGGTTGACTTAGTGATACTGAGCCGATAGTTATTATTTGCTTCCAGTTTCGAGTCACTCGAAGCCGAGCTGAGTCGAACTCAGACGTTGAGAAAAATGGTCATCAATCTTCTTAAATCATCTCTAGATAAGTGGAGAATTTCAGAATTTATTTTCAAAATCTTTTTCTCTCTCTTGCGCGCCGTGATCATACGATTAGCCGTTGGAAGGCAACCGCTAGAATTCTAACCGTTGAAGGAGAGAACCGTCACACCGGTCTAAGGTGACTGTTGAAAGAGCTGAGTCGGAATGGATACTGAAGGATGCCTTTTTTTAAATAGCAACTATTCTCCTTCATTTCGTTACTTTACTTTTCACTTACTCTCTCTCTTGAAATCCAAACTTCGCGCACAAAGCTCTCGCGTCTACGGCGATTTCGGTTATTTCAAGTTTCGTGAAGATCATCTCAAGTAAGCTAAGCTGCTCTCAACTCTTTCTTACTGCTCTTTTATTTTTACTCTCTTCGAATTCCTCTTCCCTCATCCTTCTCAAGCCTTCCTACTCTCTCTTTTTCTTCAAAAATAACAAAAAGAGGTACTCACCGGACTTTCTTGGCTCTGCTACAAAGAAACCCCGAACTAAAAGCCAAGAAGGCCCTTCAAATTCTAAACCTATTGTCACCCCGCATCTTGCGTCTGGATGATAAGTTCTTCCCAACCACCAAATTTTCGTGGTTGCCTCACATTCAATCAACAGGGGTGTATAATTTTGTTTGTTTCGGTGAGTTCATATACCACTGAACTCCTATATGAGTTTTATACTCATTTCACCGGCTATGAAGGTGTTCTAACCTCCGGGGTTCGGAACATCATAGTTCGCATTAACACCTCTCTTCTCCATCGTCTGTTCAAGGTCTCTTCTCTCTTGTTAAACAGCAATCCAATTCCTTTCACTGAGGTCGCTGATGACTTCTTTGAAAAGTATGCAAAAGAGTTCCACTAGGTCACGCAAAAATTTCTCCGTGACTCGGTGAGGTCGAAGTACGTCTTACGTGCTTCTTGCTGATGAGAACCTTCTTCTCTCGGCACTCCAGTAGAGAGAACCCAAATTCCAAACACCTCAAAGCTCTCTTTGACATTCTCGAGGGCTACGAAGTAGACCTCTTTCCCTCCATCATTGAGTAAATGGCAGGTGTGCCAGCTCAACTCCAAAACAAGAAGAACACTCCTCTTCCTTTCGGTGCTCTTCTCACCCTTGTTTTCAAACAATTCAAAGTTCCTTTTCCCTCATATCCAAACGCTGTTTATGAGGCTGCCGTTGTTGTCGGCAAAAAGGAGCTTCGGGGTATGGGTACCGGAAGCCGAACACGGTATGCGGGTACATAGCTCGAGCCGAGGCCCTCTCGGACTCGGAAAGATGCCCCCTTTCTCTTCCTGCCCCACCTGGTGGTGCTTCCACCTCAAGTGCTTCTAAGTCTCTTACTTCCATTTTGTCCTCCACCTTCATGGACAAAATCAACTCTGTGTCCTTAGAATTCAAGGACATACTCCGGTCATTTAAGATTGTCCGTCGATCTATGACCATAAACCGAAAAATTGCCCGAGTCTTAAATCCGAGAGCAGCGAGAACCTGCTCATTGAGATGAAGGCCTTGGTGAAGGAGCGAGAGGAGCTGATAGAGCTCCTACAAGAGAGACTGTCCAAGGCGGCTCGGGACCAAGGCGACTCGGACACATCCGAAGAGTCCTCGAGCCCGGCCAAGACCTCCTCGAGATAGAGGCGAGGGGAAGAAGAAGATCAAGAAGAAGCAGGAGTCGAGGAACCTATGGCTAAGGCGGCTCCCTCCGGCCAAGGGGAGGAACAAAAGGAAGAACAAGGAGCAACAGGTGAGGGTACAAGTGCTCCTAAAGCTCACCTGGAAGTGCTCGGCTCGGACGGCGAGTCCGAGTGGGTCGGAAGACCTTGCTGCACAAGGACAATCAACGGCGGGTCAGCTCGAGCGGTCCCCTCCAGCTGCTGAGTTACAAGAGGAAGAACCTCTGGATCCCCTCGTTTTGGGTCGGCCGCTCGGAGCCGAGCCTCGCCGGAGATCCCTGTCCTCCCTCCACCGCGCTCAAGCACATAGTCAAGATCCTATCGGCGCCGACGCTCCACTCGTCCTTCTTCTTCCACTCGAGACAAACCCATCCCCCTCTTAATTTCTTCATCTTTTATGTTCGTTTATTTTTTGTTTTGTGCGGACATCAAACTTGTATTTCTTGTGTTCTTCCCATTTTTTTTATTCTCGAAAGGCAAGGGGAGAATAATTAGAAAATTTGTTGTCTTGTCTAGGGGGTCTCTCTTTCACACATTTGTTGTCTTGTCTTGGGGAGTCTCTCTCTCTCACTCTGTACATATCTTTCAATTCAATGAAATTATGCATTTAGTTCCAATTCTCTGAGTACAATGGTAAATGCAAGCATTTATGAATTTCCATCTTATATGCTTTTCATCGATAATTGCTTGAGTATCTATTTTGTTGCTTCATGTTCAAATACTTCGAGTATGTTCTTATTTTACGTACAAGTATGCAAAAATAAGCTGATATCACTAACAAAGTTTCTGTCTAACTATGGAATGCCTTTCATCAAACAGGGGAGATTGAAGACTCGGACTTTACATCTCACCTCTACGAGTTCTATCAAGGGAATCGGGTATAAGACTTTCTCACTTAAAAAGTTTTTACTCCAAGTCATTCCCAGTATCTTAGAAACTTTTCTAAGTGATATGGTATTTTCTCTAAGTGTTATAGAAATTATCTCGTGCATTTATACATGACTTTGTATGACTCGGAAAGCATATCTACTCTTATCATGTTTCACTCGGTTACGAGTCACTCAACACTAAGAAAGTATCGCATGATTCAAACACTATCTTTTACGCGCTCTAACTCTGGTATCTTAGTTTGAGTTCATGCTCGATCTAGATCAAGTTTATTTCCTCTAATATTCGTTAGTTAACTTGATTCTCTGTTAGACTAACTCGGATGGAATTTTGAGTATCATGGATATTAGACTCGGAAAATTCCATTCCTTTTCTAACCCAGATCAATTAGTCACTTAATTATCTTAATCATATTATTATCTGTGTCTAATCTTGGACCAAAGTATTTTATACTTTGAGAACCAAATTGATTTATTTTTGTAGGTGATTCAAACGAGGCTATTCTAAATTTGAAATACAAAAGTAACCAGACTTCAAAACGTCAAATCACCGGCGGACCGAGGCTTTTCCACCTCGACCTAGCCTCGGACACTCGTGTCGGGGTTGTCTATTTCCAGAAATGGAAATCCGCAACACTAAGCTCAACGGTGGTATCCACCTTACTTTTGAAGACACCGCCGGTGGTTTCGGGCACTTCCAAGGAAGTCAAGAGCCGTTGTCTAACGCTCATATTTCAACGGATATTTTACGAGTGACTCGGAAAATCCTACACAATGGTCATAAAGGAACTTCCAGTCGGAAGATGGACATAACAGACTAAGCTGCTTGGTCATCTATAAATAGAAGCCAGCTCTCAAGACTTGAAGATGGCTGAATCTATTGTTAATACACATACTTGATCAAAAGTCATTGTATTGATTCTCAATCTTCTACTTACAACTCCAATTTTGTAATTCATTATATTCGAGTTGTAAGGTCTTGTAATCGATTACAAACATTTTCTTTCTTACTCTCTAAGTAAGGTCCCTTGACTAAGCTATAAGGGTTAACTCAGCTCGGTTGTCCCTAGCTGTAAGGGTTATCTCGGGTAGGAAGTACTAGATCGAGATAAGGGAATTTATGAGTCTAGGAAAAACCTGTAAGAAGTTGTCTAAGGAAGCAACTCGGGGTTGAGTCAATCTACTGTATTTTGTGGGCTCAAAATAGTTAATTTGACTTCGTGCTTGGACTAGCACGGTGCAGTGGTTTTCTGCCCAGGAGGGTTTCCATGTACTTTACGAGTTATTATTTTTACGAGTCCATTCTAGACTCGGACAGGTTTTAGAATTACTGTTTAACTTGTTTCTTCAATCATCTCCGAATTACGAGTTAGCTCATTTTACGAGTTCATCTTTGACTCTCACTCTCCATAGAGTCATATCTATTTCAAATTTCAAGCAAGTTTCATCATCACCCTATTCAACCCCTCTAGGGTGACTTAGCCTGTCCACTGAGCAAACCTTTAGTAGTAAAACATTAATAAACATGAACTTGATTCAATCAAATAATCTTCCAAGAAATAAACTAACATTTTTTTTTGAAGGAAGAAATAAACTAACTTAGAGTAAAGAATTAACGTTGTAATTCATTTTACTTTCAAATACAAAGTTAGTGCTCGAGAATAAATATGTTCGAAAAGTTATTTGAGCATGCATTGGTTACGAGTGATGTCTTAGTGAGTCGAAACATGAGTAAGAGATATGTAGTGAAGCGCTTTTGAGTCGGTTAGAACAGAATGAAAACTTATATATGAGTTTTTATAATGCCCAAAATGACTTTGAATCAAAACCTAAGAGAGATAGAGAGTTATACCTGAGTGTTCAAAACAAACTTGGATGAGGAAGGGTTTATAGTCGAAATAAGCCCATACTTGCCGATTAAGGGTATAACTAAGAAAAAGTAATAGATTATGGAGAAACCTTTGGACCTATTATTAGGATTGAAGCAATCATAACTTTTAGCATTTATATCTATCATGAACATTAAGTTATTGAAGGTTTTCTCAGGGAGAGGCTAAGTCACCCTAGAGGGGGTGAATATGGTGATGATGAAATTTGCTTGAAATTTAAAATAGATGTGAATATGAGGTGAGCAAGAGTCGAGGATAAGCTCGGAAAAGCACTAACTTAGAATTCGGTGAAGAGTGAAGAAACAAATTAAACAGAAGCTGTGTGAGTCTAGAGTGGACTCGGAAAATTAATAACATAGAAAGTATGTGGAAACCCTCCTAGGGCAGAAAACCACGGACCGTGCTAATCCAAGCACAAAGTCAAATCCACTATTTTGAGTCCACAAAATATAGTAGGCTGACTTGACTGCGTTGCTCCCTTAGACAACCCCTTACAAGTTTTCCTAGACTTAGAAATTCCCTTTTCGATCTAGTACTTCCGACTAAGATAGCCCTTATAGTCGGGGACAAGCGAGTTGAGTTAACCCTTACGGCTCGGTCAAGAGACCTTACTTAGAGAGTAAGAAAGAAATTATTTGTAGCGAGTACAAGACCTTACAACTCGAAAGTTATGAAATACGAGTTGGAGTTGTAAGTAGAAGATTGAGAATGAATACAATGACTTTTAATCAAGTACGTATATTAACAATAGATTCGGCAATCTTCAAGTCTTGAAAGTTGGCTTCTATTTATAGATAGCCAAGCGGCTTAGCCGTTGTGTCCATCTTACATGCTGGAAGTCCTTTGTTACCGTTGTAAAGGATTTTCTAAGCCACTCAGAAAATATCCGTTGAGATATGAACGTTGACCAATGGTTCTTGACTCCTTTGGAAGTCCCAAAACCACTGGTGGTGGCTTGAAAAATAAGGTGGAAACCATCGTTGAGCTTGGTGTTGCAGATTTCCGGTTTTGAAACGGACAACCACGACACGATGTCTGCAGGGCTAGGTCGAGGTGGAAAAAGCCTTGTCTGCCGGTGATTTGACGTTTTGAAGTCGGTAACTTTTGTAATTCAAATTTAGGATAGCCTCATTTGAATAACCTACAAAAGCAAATCAATTTTCCAAGATTAGACACGGATAATATTATAATTAAGTGACTAATTATCCGAGTCCGAAAAGAAAAGGAATTTTACGAGTATAATATCCATGAAACTCAAATTCCATCTTAGTTAGTCTAGAAGGCAATCAAGTTAGATAAAGAATATCGGAGTAAATAGACTTGATCTAGACTAAACAAAATTCAAACTAAAATATGCTGACTTGGAACAAAGTAATTTCCGAATCACGAAGTCGGACCTAAGTTTATTCAGTGAAAAGATAGTGTTTGAATCATGCGATATATCCGAGTGTTGGGTGACTCGGAACTAAGTGAGAAGTAGCATATAGAATTATACTTTTGAGTCAATCGAGTCGAGCAAGAACAGACATAATAGATACTATAACACTCGGAAGAATTGTTATATCACTCGGAAAAGTTTCTAAGATGCATGGAATATCTTGAAGTCAAAACCTTATAAGAGATGAAGTCTTATACCTGATTCCTTGATGGAACTCAGAAGCGAGTACGTGAAAGTCCGAGCCTTCAATCTCCCCTTTTTGATGAAAGACATTCCATACTTAGACAGAAACTTTGTTAGTGATAAAAGTTTGAATTTGTAAACTTGCTCGGAAAAGAAACATAGTTCACGGAGCAAGAGAAGACATAAGTCCGAGATACACAAAAATTATTAATGAAATGCATTGATTTTAATGACAATGCTTGAGCAATAAAATATATTGGATGGAAACTCGAAATACTTGCATTAAGCAACGAACTCGAAACTTTGGAGCGAAATGCATTCTTATTGACTTCACATAAAATATTTACAAAGGGTGAGAGAGACTCCCCTAAACAAGACATCTAATTTTCTATCTATTCTCCCCCTTGCCTTTCAGCAAAAACAACAAAAAAAAGGGGAAGAATACAACACAAAGTACATGATGTCCGGAATAAAACAAGAAATTAAAAAAAAGACTACGAAATTAAGGAGGGGATAGGTTTGTCCGAGTTGAGGAGGAAGGACGAGTGGAGCGCCGGCGCGGATAAGATCTTGACGATGTGCTTGAGCGTGGCGGAGGGAGGACGAGGATCTTTGGGAAAGGCTCGGTTACGAGTGGCTGACCCGGAACTATTTCGTCCGAGGCTCGTCTTGAATGACTAGAGGGTGTGCTCGGAGTTGACCAGCTGCAGATTGTCCTTGTTCGGCAAGGTCTTCGACCCACTCGAGCTGTCATGCGAGTCGATCACTTCCGGTTGAGCTTTAGGAGCACTTGGACCCTCAGCTGTTGCTCCTTGTCCTTCTTGGTCTTCCTGGCCTTCGGCTCACCGAGGCTCGAAAAGAGCTGCATCGGCCGTAGGCTCTTACGCTTCTTCTTGTTCTTCTTCTTCACCCTCTCCTCTGTTTGAGAAGGACTTGGCGGGGCTCGAGGATTCCTCGAAGTGTCTTAGTCTTCTTGATCCTGAGCTGCTTTGGATCGTCTCTCCTAAAGAAGCTCGATCGGCTCCCTCTGCTCCTTCACCAGAGCCTTCATCTCGAGGAGCACGTCCTGTTACTCTAGGAGTTGAGATTGGACGGTTTTACGGTTGATGGTCATAGGTCGAAAGACGAGTCTTCAATGACTGGAGGAGGTCCTTGAGTTCCAAGGCCACGAGAGGACATTTTGTCTATGAAAGTTATGGACAAAACGGAAGAGAGTGTTTTAGAAGCACTGAGGTGGAAGCACCACCAGGTGGAGCGAGGAAGCGAAATAGGGGCATCTTTACGAGTCCGAGGTGGAGAAGGTGGCCTCGGCTACGAGTTGTGAACCCGGACACCGGGTTCGGTTTCCTAGTATCTATACCCCAGAAGTTCCTTTTTCCCACTACAATGGCGGCCTCGAAGCTGCGGTCGGATCCGAGGGAAGAGGAACCTTGAATTGTTTGAGTATAAGGGTGAGAAGAGCACCGAAGGGAAGAGGGGTGTTCTTCTTGGTCCGAGTTTGAGCTGGCACAGCTACCATTTGCTCAATAATAGGAGGAAAGAGGTCTACTTTGTAGCCCTTTAGAATGTCAAAATGTTCTTTGAGGTGCTTAGAGTTGGGGTTCTCCTTACTAGAGTGCTTGCGAGAAAAAAGTTCTCATCGGCAAGAAACACGGAAGACGTGCTTCGACTTTAGGCTGAGTCACGAGAAAATTTTTGCGTGACCCGGGGAACTCTTTTGCATACTTTTCAAAGAAGTCATCAGCGACCTCATTGAAAGGAATAGGGTTGCTATTCAAGAAGAGGAAAGAGACCTTGAATAGACGATGGAGGAGGGAAGTAGTGATGCGAACAATTATGTTACGAACCCTGGAGGTGAGACTACCTTCGGAGCTGGAAAGATGAGTGTAAAACTCGAAACGAGTTCGAGGATAGATGAACTTGCTAAAGCAAAGAAAGTTATAAACCCGGTCGATTATATGTGAGGCAACCACGAAAATTTGGTGGTTGGAAAGAATTTATCATCCAGGGCAAGGTCTTTGGGTAACAAGAGGTTTGGAATTTGAGGGGCCTTCTTGGCTCTTGGTGCGAGGTTTCTTAGTAGCATAACCAAGAAAGTCGGGGTGAGAACCTCTTTTCGACATTTTGGTGAGAAAGAGAGAGGATAAACTTTGAGAGAGAGAGTAGAAGCGAAGAAGACTTTAAGAGAGTGAAGGATAAAAGAAAAAGGTAGAAGAGAAATGAGTTTGAGAGCGACGGAGCTTACTTGAGATGATCTTCACAAAGCTTGAGAGCACGGGGTGTCGCTTTAATCACGAGTGCTTGTTCACGAGGATTTGATTTCGAGAGAGACAGAGAGAGTTAGTACGCGAGGAGTAAAGTAAAGAAATGAAGGAGCATAGGCGCTATTTAAGAAAATAAACGACCTTCGATATCCGTTCGACTCGGCTCTTTCAGCGAGTCACTTCGACCGGTGTGACGATTCTCTCCTAACGGTTAGAATTCTAGCGGTTTGTCTCTCAACGGCTAGTTATCTTATCAAGGCTCGTAGGAGAGAAAAAGAAAGAAAAAAATTTGAAAAAAATTCGAAATTCTCCACTTATCTAGAGATGATTTCAGAAGTTTGATGTCCATTTTCTCAGTCTAAGTCTGACTCGGCTCGGTTTACGAGTGACTCGAAGCTGGAAGCAAATAATAACTATCGGCTCGAGTATCACTATGTCAACAAAACTAATGGTTATCAACGAATTGTAAACACATAACACATAATCATGCAATGAGATTTTCACATAGAAAGCACATAATTATGCATTTAACATACCAAGCTTATTCCTAATGAAGCAAAACCGATCCTCACTAAGTGGTTTAGTAAAGATATCAGCTAGTTGAAGATTTATAGGAATGAATTCGAGTACAATGTCACCTTTCTCATAATGGTCTCTTAAGAAATGATACCGACCTCAATGTGTTTCGTCTTTGAGTGCTGAACTTGATTTTTAGTGATGCTAATTGCACTCCGATTATGAAACTTGATTGGCACTGATTTGAAAGAAAGTCCAAGGTCCTTCAAGTGTTGTTTTATCCATAGAATCCGAGAACAACATGCTCCGGTTGCAATATACTCAGCTTCGGCAATTGATAGAGCTACTGAATTTTACTTCTTTGAGTGCTAAGATATTAGGGATTGACCCAAAAATTGGCATGCCCCTGAAGTGCTCTTTCTATCAACTTTGTATCCAGCGTAATCGGCATCCGAGTATCCGGTGAGAGTCATTTCGAGTCTCTCGAGTACCATAGACCTAGATTACGAGTCCCTGCAAGATATCCGAATATTCTCTTCACCGCAGTGACATGTGATTCTTTTGGATTAGCTTGAAATCTTGCGCATAGCGAGACACTAAACATTATATACTGGTCTACTAGAAGTAAGATATAGCAAAGATCCAATCATACCTCAATAGAGTTTCGATCTATTGCTTTACATTTATCATCCGAGTCCGGTTTCAAGCTACTTGCTCATAGGGGTTCTTTGCATGCTTCACATCTTGAAGTTTATACTTTTCAGCGACTCCTTGGTGTACTTTGATTGATGGACATAGATTCCATTTTTGTCTTGCTTGATTTGTAGGCCGAGGAAGAAATTGAGTTCTTCCATCATACTCATTTGAAATTCTGTCTCATTAACTCGGAAAAATCTCGACACGGAATTTCATAAGTAGCTCCAAAAATTATGTCATCGACATATATACGAGTGATAAGGAAATCTTTCCCCTTGGTTTTTATAAAGAGAGTCTTGTCGATCTGACCTCTTCTAAAATCATTTTGAACCAAGAAATTGCTCGAGTCTTTCACACCATGCTCTGGGAGCTTGTTTAAGACCATAAAGAGCTTTTGAAGTTTGAAAATATGATTTGGAAATTCTGAGTTTTCAAATCCGAGGGCTGCTCAACATAGACTTCCTCTTCGATAAAACCATTGAGAAAAGCACAATTAACCTCCATTTGATATAATTTGATATTCATGCTAGATGCAAATGCTAACGAGATTTTAATGGCTTCGATTACGGCAAGAGGTGCAAAGGTTTCCCCACAATCAATCCCTTCTTCCTGATTATAACCTTAAGCTACAAGTCTAGCCTTATTTCGACTACGACCCCACATTCATCCAGTTTGTTCTTGAAAACCCATTTGGTTCCTATGACTAGGTGGTCGGAAGGTCGTTTGGTTAGGGTCCGAGACTTGGTTTCTTTCGAACTGATTGAGTTCCTCTTGCATGGCCTCTACCCATTCAGGTTCATTTAGGGCCTCTAGTGCATTTTTGGGTTCGAGTTAATGAAATGAATGCGGTGAATGCACATAGATTCGAAGAGAGGAACGAGTTCTTACCTCACTTGTTGATATCGAGATAATATGTTTTTAGTGGATGACTAGAAGCATATTTGAATGCTTTACCTGTTCTCTGTTTCACCAAATCTGTAGGCTGAATTGGTTGATCTTCGAAGTTTGTTACGAGTGGACTTGTTCATCGGTTTGTCCTTCATCATTCTGAGCTGGTTCTTGAGTTGATTCATTATGAGTCACTTCGTTACGAGTGACTTCATTACGAGCTTATTGGGTTTGATTCCTGGTAGGCTCACTTTTTCAAGGTCATTATCTCTGTTGAGCTTTAGATCTTAGAATGATGATTTACTTGGCTTTTCCTATTCAAGCTCATCAAACACAACGTGGATACTTTCTTCCACTTTGTTAGTTCTCTTATTAAAAATGCGATAAGCTTTACTATGAGAGGAATAACCCGGAAAAATACCTTCATCGACCGAGCATCAAACTTGGTCGAGGTGATCCTTACTATTGTTGTGAACAAAACACTTACATCCAAAGGGTTTGAAATATGAGATATTGGGTTTCTTCCCTTTATAGAGCTCGTAAGGTGTTTTCTTCAGAATGGGTCCGATGAGGCATCTGTTCAAAGTGTAGTTAGGCTGTGTTGATTGCCTCGGCCTAGAAATAGTAGGGTAGATTGTGCTCAATCATCATTGTCCTAGCTATTTCTTCAAGAGTTCTATTATTTCTCTCCACTACTCCATTCCGTTGAGGAGTTCTTGGTGCTGAGAAGTTGTGAGAGATACCATTCTTGTCACAAAACTCGAGAATTCTAAATAGTCGAATTCCCTTCTATGGTCGAGTTCGAATTCTCCGGATCCGAGTGCTGGGACTCAACTTGGATTTTTCTGCGAGCTTCCTAAACTCCTTGAATGCTTCATTTTGTGCTTGAGAAAACACACCCAAGTAAATCATGAGTAATCATCAATAATAATAAGTACATATGATTTACCTTCGAGGCTCTTAACGAGGATTTCACCACATAAGTCCATATGTAGCGAGTTCAAGCACCTTGGATGTGGAAGGCTGTCTTAAGGGATTTGAATGATGATATGACTTGTTTCCATCTTATGCAAGCTTCACAAACTTTGTCTTTCTTGAAAGCACAATTGGGCAATCCTCCGACTAAACCATGAGATGCCAATTTCTTAATAGTATGCATGCTAACATGGCCTAATCTACGATGCCATTTCCATGAGTCATCATGAAGTGATGCTTTTAAATAAGATAGGTTATGACTAGGGTCGAAAGAGGAATAATGTAAGTGTTACCTGTTCTCTTACCCGAGAGTTTGATCTCCTTGTTAGTTTCATCGAAATGTAACAGTTGGTTTAAGTGAATCTTACCTCTTGACCTTTATCGCACATTTGAGAGATGCTAAGCGAGTTATACTTTAACCCCTTGACAAGGTAAACTGGACTGACCAGGTTACTTCCTTTTCCAATCTTGCCAATCCCGAGTATCTTACCTTTGTTGTCATCTCCAAATGTGAATTTTCCTCCGTTGTACTTTTTTAACTCAGCGAAGAGTCCCGAGTCTCTCGACATATGTCGTGAGCATCCACTTGTCAAGGTACCAATGCCCTTTTGATCTTTTCTGAGTAGCACTGCAAAACGAAACAAACTAACCATTCTCACTTCCTCTAATGAACCTAGTAACACTCTTTACTGTGGTCCTTTTCGAGGAAGAAGGTTTTTCGGAACCCATATTTGAATGACTTTAGGTTTAGTCTGATTCCGAGTCTTCCGTTTAGAGAAGCTGAGTCCGTGTCTCTTTCTTTTGAAAGGATTTTCTTTTGGAAAACGGTGGAGATGGTTTTCTCCTAAAACTTTATCCAGGCTCGAGTCCTTCTTACATTTTTATGAATGGGACCGTGCTCGGCTTTCCTGAACATTACGGTTCTTACATTTTTATGAATAGTTTTCTCCTAAAAATTTGTGCAGGCTCAGTCCCATTTTCTCTTTGGACAGTCATTGACTATGTGTTCCTTGCTACCACATTCAAAACACCCAGAGTTCTTAATCAAAGATAACTTTGAAGGAGAAGAATATTTACCTTTTCTATCCTTCTTGTCTTTCTTATAGAACTCTTCTTTTGGCTTCTTATCCCATCTCTTGTGCTTCATCATTCTCTTGAAGCCTCTAGCAATAAGTGCTATGGGATCCTCTTCGAGTCGGATGAACTCGGATCCGCTTCTCCGGTTTCTAAGGCTTTCAGCGCAATGTTCTTCTTGGTGCTGACTTCGCTTCCTCCTCTTCCAGGTGGATCTCATGGGTGAGAAGCTTCCCAATGAGTTCGTCCGGCTTTAGTAGAGACAAGTTCTGAGCCTCTTCGATAGCTGTCACCTTGGAACCCCATCTTTTCTTAGGTAGGCTTACGAGTATCTTTCCGCACATTTCCTCGTGTGAGATCTTTTTACCCAGAGATTTGAGATTATTGGTAATCTCTGTAAATCGAATAAACATCCGAGTGATGTTTTCTTCGGCTCCATCTTGAATAGCTCATATTTATGAAGATATTGGCTTATCTTTGCTTGTCGACCTGGCTTGTACCTTCATAAGTGTTGACCAGGGTATCCCACACTTCTTTGGCTGTATCACTGGCGGACATTCGGTTGTATTCTTACGAGTTGATGGCTCACGTAAGAATGTCCATTGCCTTGAACTTCTTTATGAACTTTTCAGCTTCATCAGCTGTGAACTCAGCCTTTGTTTTGGGCATAATTCTTGTTTCTTCTGTCTTCATGGGAAGGTAGTTTCCTTCTTGTATGATGTTCCGGACATCTTCATCATGATCCAGGAGGAAACATTCCATGAGTTTCTTCCGAGTGCACGAAGTTGGATCCTTTGAACTTTGGTGGTCTACTTGGAAGATCTTCCTTCATCGAATTCTCCGTTGTTACGAACCATTTGATCTTTAGACCTTTGGATGGTTAGATCCTTTTACGAAAGGCTAGGCTCGATACCAATTGAAGGTTTGCTCAGGGAGAGGCTAAGTCACCCTAGAGGGGGTGAATAGGGTAATGATGAAATTAGCTTGAAATTTAATATAGATGTGAATGCGAGGTGAGCAAGAGTCGGGGATGTGCTCGGAAAAGCACTAATTCGGAATTCGGTGAAGAGTGAAGAAACAGATTAAACGAAACTGTTTGAGTCTAGAGTGCAGTTAGAAAATTAATAACACAGAAAGTACGTGGAAACCCTCCTGAGGCGAGAAAACCACGAGATCGTGCTAATCGAAGCACGAAGTCAAATCCACTATTTCGAGTCCACAAAATATAGTAGGCTGACTTGACCTGAGTTGCTCCCTTAGAAAACCCCTTACATGGTTTCCTAGACTCGAAATTCCCTTATCTTATCTAGTACTTCCTAACGAAGATAGCCCTTACAGATCGGGGACAAGCGAGTTGAGTTAACCCTTACAGCTCGGTCAAGAGACCTTACTTAGAGAGTAAGAAAGAAATTGTTTGTAGCGAGTACAAGACCTTACAACTCGGAAAGTTATGAAATACGAGTTGGAGTTGTAAGTAGAAGATTGAGAATGAATACAATGACTTTTAATCAAGTACGTATATTAACAATAGATTCGGCAATCTTCAAGTCTTGAAAGTTGGCTTCTATTTATAGATGACCAAGCAGCTTAGTCGTTGTGTCCATCTTCGATTGGAAGTCCTTTGTTACCGTTGTAAAGGATTTTTGAGTCACTCGGAAAATATCCGTTGAAATATGAACGTTGACCAACGGTTCTTGACTCTTTTAGAAGTCCCAAAACCACTTGGTGGTGTCTTGAAAAATAAGGTGGAAACCACCGTTGAGCTTGGTGTTGCGGATTTCCAGTTTTGGAAACAGACAACCACGACATGGTGTGCTGGGGCTAGGTCGGAGGTGAAAAAAGCCTTGTCTGCTTGGTGATTTGACGTTTTAAAGCCGGTTACTTTTGTAATTCAAATTTAGGATAACCTCGTTTGAATAACCTACAAAAGCAAATCAATTTGGTTCTCAAAACATAAAATACTTTGATCCAAGATTAGACACGAGATAATATTATAATTAAGTGACTAATCATCCGAGTCGAAAAGAAAAGGAATTTTACGAGTCTAATATCCATGAAACTCAAATTCCATCTTAGTCGAGTCTAGAAGGCAATCAAGTTAGATAAAGAATATCGGAGTAAACAGACTTGATCTAGACTAAACAAAATTCAAACTAAAATATGCTGACTTGGAACAAAGTAATTTCTGAATCACGAAGTCGGACTCGAGTTTATTCCGCAAAAAGATAGTGTTTGAATCATGCGATATATCCGAGTGTTGGGTGACTCGGAGCCGAGTGAGAAGTAGCATATAGACTTATGCTTTCCGAGTCAATCGAGTGAGGCGAGAACAACATAATAGATACTATAACACTCGGAAGAATTGTTATATCACTCGGAAAAGTTTCTAAGATGCAATAAATGTCTTGAAGTCAAAACCTTATAACGGATGAAGTCTTATACCCGATTCCTTGATGGAACTCGAAACGAGTACGTTAAAGTCTAAGTCTTCGGTTATATCAAATGGATGTTAAATGTGCCTTTTTTAATGGTTCTATTCAAGATAAAGTATATGTAAAGCAACCCCTGGATTAGAAAACATTCAATTTCCCAATCATGTTTTGAAATTAAAAAAAGCTTTGTATGGTTTAAAACAAGCTCGAAGAGCTTAGTACAAAAGGTTACCTAGTTTCTTGGTTAAAAATGGATTTAAAAGAGGTTTGATTGATAAAACCTTATGTACAAAAACCAAGGGTAAACACTTTCTTATAGTCCAAATCTACATTGATGATATAATTTTTGGTGCTACTAATGAGATTTTATGTCAAGAATTTTCCGAGCTTATGAGACAGGAATTCCAAATGAGCATGATGGGAGAATTCAATCTCTTCCTTGGACTACAAATCAAGCAAGACAAAGATAGAGTCTACGTTCATCAGTCCAAGTATTTGAAGGAGTTAATCAAGAAGCACATGCTACAAGATGCTAAACCAGCAGTAACTCCAATGCATAGCGAGTAGCAAACTAGACTCATACGAGAAGGGTAAGTCGGTAGATCAAAAACTCTACAGAGGTATGATGTGATCTCTGCTTTACCTTATGTTTAGTGGACCGAGATATAATTTTCAGTGTCTATTTATGTGCAAGATTCCAAGTTAATAAAAAAGAATCACATCTTACTACGGCAAAAAGAATCTTTAGATATCTTGTAGGAACTCAAACACTATGTCTCTAGTACTAAAAAGACTCAAGTATGACTCTTAGTGGCTACTCATATGTTGACTATGCTAGGTACAAGGTTGATAGGAAGAGCATTTCATGAGAAAGCCAATTTTTGGGTCAATCACTCATCTCCTCGCACTCAAAGAAGCAAAATTCGGTCTCCTTGTCAACGATTGAGCCTAAGTACATAGCAATAGGAGCTTATTGTGCTGAGTTACTCTAGATTAAGCAACATCTCAAGGATTTGGGATTGACCTTCTCAATAAATTCTATCAAGTGTGATAATAAAAGTGTTATCGGGATTACTAAGAACCCAGTTAAGCATTTTCAAAGACTAAGCACATTGAGGTCGGATATCACTTTCGGAGAGATCATTTTGAAAAAGGTGTTATAAAGCTTGAATTTATTCTTAATAAGCTCCAATTGACAGATATTTTCACTAAACCACTAAGTGATGATTAGTTTTGCTCTATTAGAAATGAGCTTGGTATGTTGAATGTAAGATTACATGTTTTATTGCATGATTTACTATGTATTTACATTGCTCAAACATGTTTTCATTGAATATAGTCCGATGACTGGTAGTTTAACTGAAAGTTCATGAAACCGAGCTCCAGTTGTTAGTAACTAAGATGTTTCGAGCATTCGGACGGATAAGCTGAGTCGGACTCGGTGAAGAGAAAATGGACGATAAACATCTCGGATTATCTCTAATTTAATAGTGAATCATAGAAAATGTTTCAAAATTTCTCTCTCTCTATCGCACGCAATCAATCTGGAAACTAACCGTTGGAAAAGAGTTTTATAAAGCAACCGTTGAGAGACGCTAGAATAGCAATCGTTTCAAGTAGCCGTTCCATTGATAACTCGGGTTAGTTACGGTTTCTATCGGTTGAGAGCATTTGTCTATAAATAACAATCTTTCATTCTCATTCACATACTTTGCTACTTTGCTTTCACACTTTCTGAAACTTTAAACTTAGATCCTCTTGCTCACACTTAGACTCTCTCTTCCGGATCTCACTCGGACTCATGTTCTCACTTTTACTCTCTCTCTCTCTCTCTCTCTCACTCCTTTTCACATTTTTCTACCTCTAATTCTACATCTATCCTCTCTATCCATCTCTATTCATCTCTTTCATAATGCCTAAGAGAGGTTGAACCATTAAAGGAGGTTCAGCCACCAAAAAAGTTAGGACTTCTTCCGAGTCATTTCCACTCGAGGACTCTTAAAAAGAGACCTCAAAAGGAAAAGGCTTAGCCATTAAAAATCTAAAACATCCCATTGTTGCGGAGCACTATTTTCTTAATGATAAATTCTTTTTCCTACCAAATTTTCTTAGGTTGAAAAACATAAGAAAGTTAGATTTTTCGATTTGATTTGCTTTTGTGACTATATCTACTCGGATTTAGTCGTGGACTTTTACCTAAACCTAGCCACACAAGACAATGTTCTTTTCTCTTCAGTTCTGGGCAAAAGAATCGTCGTGAACCTCCCTATCTTCCACAACCTATTCAATATTCAATGTTTATTTCTTGACATCAATCTAATTCCTTTAGGTGAACTTGCTAAGGAATTCTTCTCTAAATACGCTTGAGCCATGCCCAAGGCTTGCAAAATTTTCTTTGTCATACAGCTGATGTGTGAGGTCTGTACTTCTCTGTTTCTTTCTAATGAGAACCGTGCTCTCCTTCTATCCCTTAAAAGGAATCCCAACAGCTAGGTTCTTAAATGTATGTTTGATATTATCGAAGGATATGAGGTTAACCTCTTTCCTTTCATCATTGAGAAGATCTCTTTAGTCCCCAAATAACAAGTTATTAAAGATTCAAGATAATTAGAGGTTGAATTAATTAATTAATAAATGTACACTGGTAGAAACTCACAAAATGGATCCTTATGAGCACATATACCAAACAGAAATAATACAAGAAGAATGGGTTACAGGTTGGAGTGTAAAAAGGAAAATGAATAATATCAAAGGTACATTGTTGCTTGCACTTTTACGAATCTTTTTAACTTTGTTAATGAGTTTGAAATTTTTTATCATTTAAATAATTAGGACCCACAACACAGCTCACAGTAGTAAATTGATCACGGACATAGTTACAATCACAATTACAATGCACAGGGGCCCTCCTTAATCGATCAAGATAAATGAATTTTTTAAACATATATGATAATCTCATAGAATCGCCATGACAATTGCATCTTATAAATAGTTTTTTATAGTGCAAGGGTAACGTGTTAAGCATGTGGCTCATTCTTGTTTTTATGTTTTCTTAAACGTTTTTAAGGAAAGAAAACATATTAATGTTCAACAAGAAGTGACAAGAGCAAAGGAATCGAAAAGGATGACCTTGAAAAGTGACCATACCTTGGTTCTTACTCTTGAGTATTATAATTAGCTTTCAATGGTTAGTTTTTTGTTAAGATGTTCCTATGGAGTTAATTTGCTTGTGGAGTTTTATCCACGTTGATGGGTAATTGTTAAAATGATAAACTATCTTTTTGAGAGAAAAAACTCATTTTTGGTAGTTTAAACTATGTAAATATTGGGTATGGTGTTATGAGACATTAAGTGTAAGTGCTTGATGTAAATTAAAAAGATTACCGTATTATCCTATGATAATGTTCGGCCTAGCCTCTTAAGGAGAGATGCCAGTAACGCCCTAATATGACTTATTTTTCCGCTGCCTTATTATAGTGTATTTACCTTATGAGTATGTTTTATATGGTGATTATATTGGACTGTTACAGAAGTTGTATCGAGCTAGGTTGTGACTTTGAGATATAAGTATAGAAAGATAATGGAGTTACTAGGGAGCAAAAATGTTCGCATAAGTATAACGAATTTTAATGTTATTATTTGGGATCCCCAATGAACTATGAATAATAAGAATTGGGCTAGTGTGGTAGTTATTATACATAGGCGTATGAGTGAGTAGTTTATGTTGATGATTATTTGGGATTAGTGAGGTTGCAAATATATGATAAAGTATACAAGATTCGATAAAGAGGAAACAAGAGAAACATAGAATACATGATTAGAGAGCAACAATAAAAGTAAGCTCCATGGAACCCGTGAAAGTTTAGGGAAAAGGACAAGGAAGGAGTTGGAAAAATTAAAGCCAAGCATAATAGAGCCTTAACAAATGCGTATATATTTGAATATGTGTTAATTACGACAAACATAACAACCTTACGTAGCTCAAACAAGATGAAGTCTTCATATCGTAAATTAGACATAAGTTTGTGATACTTGCTTAGCTAGCACAATAATAATAATAATAATAACAGTAATAGTAATAATAATAATAATAATAATAATAATAATAATAATAATAATAATAATAATAATAATAATAATAATAATAATAATAAAATAAAGAGAAAAAATCAGGAGGAGAGTTGATAACTTTGTCATGTGATGAACAACATGTCGAATCAAAACGAAAACGTCGTAGAAAACAACACATAAGAAAACAATATGGAGCCTACTCCGACCTAGTTAATTAATCAAAAGTCTCCAGCAGTAACCCCACAAGCAAGTCAAGAACCTACTAATATTCTGTAAAATTCTAAAAATGTTAAGGATTCGGAGGGAGTACTCAACGATTTAGATCCGAAGCTTTTAGGAAGAATTATAGCTAAAGTGACGAAAGGGTCGGGGCATCTAATTCTGAAAAATCGGGAAAGAAAGTAAACTCTTTGATCAGTGTCGCAAAACAAAACCCTAAAACATATGATGGAACAATGTGCCTAGTTCGTCTTGAACAATGGACAATTGGAAAAGATATTTGATGTGATGGAAGTTCTTGACAACAAACGCATAAATATTGAGGCTTTCTACCTTACTAGACAAGCTAGCATTTGGTGGGGAACAAGTAAAGTGCACTCTTCAACATCCCGAAGGAACTTGGGACAAATTCTTAGAGAAATTGAGAGCTAAGTTCTATCCGGTATCTCTACAAAGACAAAAACAAAAAGAGTTCTTGGAACTAAGGCAAGGTAATTTGTCGAGTAATGGAACATGTTAGCAAGTTTGTAGAACTTTTAAGATTCACTCCAGAATATATGGCCACTCGACCATATGAAAATGATAAAATTTTTGCAAGGATTAGCCCCTATATAAGGGATCATTTGGCAAGGCAACCAGTGCAAACAAGCCAAGAATTATGTGAATGTGAGACCGAAACAAAATGAGTAAAAACTGAATTAAGGAAGACAAGTTTGGGTACTTTTAATAAACGACAAAGAGAGACTCAATGAAGGAGACACCTAATAAGAAACCTATTATCATTAAAGCTGAAACTCAAGACTCAATCACCGACAGAAAGCGAGTGTGCTAAGTGTGGTTGGATGAACCAAACCGAGTACTAAATGTAGCGTAGGGACCGAGTCCGTTATTGGTGTAGGGACCCAAGGCATATAATTGCAAATTATCCTACCGAGCCTCCCCAATTAAGAAAAGACCCAACTCAAATGTCTAGAAGCACCAGGTCTCCCATTTTTACTAGTAACAACCAAATAAGAAGGGCTTATGTGATAAAGAAGAAGGAAATTGCTATGCATTCCTGTAACAACCGAAAACCTACCCGGGAGTATTACATTGCCGAGTTCCTCAAAAGGAACTCCTAAGGCTCACTAAGGTGATTTCTTGTTTGGTTTTGAAATCTTCTAAAAATTTCAGCAGAGGTACATTTGAAATATGGCCTAACCCTTAGGCACAAAGCCTTAAGAAGCTGCATAAAAATCACAATAAGACTCAATGAGCCACACGCTTGGAGTACACAACTCAACGGCCACACGGCGGAGTAATTTACAACCGCAAAACAAAATTTCTAACCAAGTTACAATCCAAGTTACAAACTAAGTCAAAATCGCTAAGAGCAAAATTGCCAGAGATAGAAATTCTTGGCTTATCGGAGCTACTAGTTCGGGTCTCTGCGCATACATTAAACTTTACTATACATTATTGCATATTTACATAACTAACCTAATATGGACAACATGCTAAACCGTAAAGTATATAAGACCAGGCGTCGATCACGACCACTACCCAAAAAGCATTTCGGTGAGGCAAGAGGCGGAACAACCACCTCACAGGGTACCTGCAACCGGGTGGGGAATATGTGGGCATAAGCACCAATGCTCTCATCGGAGAGTCTTACATGAAGACTCGGACTTTTACTTACTCGTTTCGAGTTCCATCAAGGAATCGGGTATAAGACTTCATCTCTTATAGGATTTTGACTTCAAGATATTCCATGCATCTTAGAAACTTTTATGAGTGATATAACATTTCTTATGAGTGTTATAGAATCTAGTATGGAGTTTTTCACCGACTACGATTGACTAAGAAAGCACAATTCTATATGCTACTTCTCACTCGGTTCCGAGTCACCCAACGATCGGATATATCGCATGATTCAAATAGTATCTTTTCCGCGCTCCAACTCATGTCCGATTTCATAATTCAGGAATTACATTGCTTCAAGTCAGCATATTTAGTTTGAATTTTGTTTAGTCTAGATCAAGTATGTTTACTCCGATTATTCTTTATCTAACTTGATTGCCTTCTAGACCGACTAAGATGGAATTTGAGTTTTATGGATATTAGACTCGGAAAATTCCTTTTCTTTTCGACTCGAGATAAATATCACTTAATTATTTTAATTATAATATTATCCGTGTCTAATCTTAGACCAAAGTATTTTATACTTTGAGAACCAAATTGATTTGCTTTTGTAGGTTATTCAAACGAGGCTATCCTAAATTTGAATTACAAAAGTAACCAGCTTCAAAACGTCAAATCACCAGCGAGACAAGGCTTTTTCCACCTCGACCTAGCCCCGGACATCGTGTCGGGGTTGTTTGTTTCCAAAGCTGGAAATCTGCAACACCAAGCTCAACGGTGGTTTCCACCTTATTTTTCAAGACACCACCAGTGGTTTTGGGACTTCCAAAGGAGTCAAGAACTATTGCTCAACGTTCATATCTCAACGGATATTTTACGAGTGACTTAGAAAATCCTTTACAACGGTCACAAAGGACTTCTAGTCGAAGATGGACACAAGCTAAGCTGCTTGGTCATCTATAAATAGAAGCCAACTTTCAAAACTTGAAGATTGCTGAATCTATTGTTAATATACATACTTGATCAAAACTCATTGTATTCATTCTCAATCTTCTACTTACAACTCCAATTCGTATTTCATAATATTATGAGTTGTAAGGTCTTGTACTCAGTAACAAACACTTTCTTTCTTACTCTCTAAATAAGGTCCCTTGACCGAGCCGTAAGGGTTAACTCCGCTTAGTTGTCCTTAACCGTAAGGGTGATCTCGGTTAGGAAGTACTAGATCGGATAAGGTAATTTCGAGTCTAGGAAAAACTTGTAAAGAGTTGTCTAAGGGAGCAACTCAGGTCAAGTCGATCTACTGTATTTTGTGGACTCAAAATAGTGGATTTGACTTCGTGCTTGGATTAGCACGGTCCGTGGTTTTCTACCCCAGGAAGGTTTCCACGTACTTTCCGAGTTATTAATTTTTCCGAGTGCATTCTAGACTCTCGCTCACATCAGATTCATATCTATTATAAATTTGAAGAAAATTTCATCATCACCCTATTCACCCCCTCTAGGGTGACTTAGCCTCTCCCCGAGCAAACCTTCAATTGGTATAAGAGCCTAGCCTTTCAGAAAAGGATCTAACCATCCAAAGGTCTAAAGATCAAATGGCTCGTAACAACGGAGAGTTCGATAAAGGAAGGTCTTCCAGCGAGACCACCAAAGTTCAAAGGATCTAACTTTGTACATCTGGAAGAAACTCATGGAATGTTTCCAGCTGGATCATGACGAAGATGTCCGGAACATCATACAAGAAGGAAACTACCTTCTCATGAAGACAGTAGAAACAAGACTCGTGCCCAAGGTCAAGGCGAGTACACCACCGAGGAAGCAGAGAAGTTCAAAAAGAACATCAAGGCAATGAACATTCCGATGTGCGCCATCAGCTCGAAGAATACAACCGAGTGTCCGCTCGTGACACAGCCAAAGAAGTGTGGGACACACTCGGTCAACACTTATGAAGCTACAAGCTAGGTCGGACAAGCGAAGATAAGCCAATATCTTCACAAATATCAAGCTGTTCATGATGGAGCCGGAAGAAAACATCACTCGGATGTTCATTCGATTTATAGAGATTACCAACAATCTCAAATCTCCGGGTAACAAGATCTCCAACAAGGAAATGTGCAGAAAGATACTCGAAGCCTACCCAAGAAAAGATGGGGTCCCAAGGTGACAGCTATCGAAGAGGCTCAAAACTTGTCTCTACCGAAGCCGGACGAATTCATTAGGAAGCTTCTCACCCATGAGATCTACTTGGAAGAGGAGGACGCAGAGGTCAGCACCAATAAGAACATTGCGCTGAAAGACTCGTAAACCGTGAGAAGTAGATCCGAGTTCTTCCGACTCGAAGAGGATCCCATGGCACTTATTGCTAGAGGCTTCAAGAGAATGATGAAGCACAAGAGATGGGATAAGAAGCCAAAAGAAGAGTTCTATAAGAAAGACAAGAAGGATAGAAAAGGTAAATACTCTTCCCATTCAAAGTTATTTTTGACTAAGAACTCGGGTGTTTGGATGTGGCAGCAAGGAACACATAGTCAAGGAATGTCCCAAGAGAAAAAGAGACAGAAGGAAGAAAAAGGCTATGATGGCCACATGGAGTGATGAGGACTCATCGGAAGATAACGAGGACTCGGATGACTCAAAGTGTCCGATGGCACTTTCGACTCGAAGCGGAAACAGAGTCGGACTCGGATCAATCGGATAATGAGGAAGCAAATCCTCAAGAGGTAATCGAATACTTTCTCAAATTCTCCAAAGCCGATTTAGCCAAGTATATTTTCACTTTGGAAGAAAAGTCCAATTCTAATTCTCCTCACTTTAAAGAACAACTTGAGTCAATTTCCTCCGAGAGCATTTCTTTAAAAGATTAGTTGGAAAAACTTAGACTCACACTCGAGAGAACTCAAGACTAGTGCTCAAATCAATGAGACCGAGTCCGAGTCACTCGAAGAGAAAATAAGCAGCTAAAGCAAAAGCTCAATGAGTCTCACGATCTTGTTTTAAAGTTTACTCAAGGTCGAAAAACTTTGACATGCTTTTGGGATCTCAATGTGTCTCCTTCGAAAAGAAGGTCTTGGTTTTAACAAAGAGGAGGAATCCAATTCCTACTCAGAGCTTTTCAAAAGGATTGAAGAACTGTAAAGTTCAGGAAAGCTGAGCACGGTCCCATTCATAAAAATGAAAGAAGGTCCGAGCCCGGACCAATTTTTAGAGAAAACCATCTCCACCGTTTTCCAAAAGAAAATCCTTTCAAAAGAAAGAGACACAGCACTCGGTTCTCTAAATGGAAGACTCAGAATCAGACTAAACCCAAAGTCATTCAAATATGGGTTCCAAAAACCTTCTTCCTTAGAAAAGGACCACAGTAAAGAGTGTTACTTGGGTCCGTTAGAGGAAGTGAGAAGGGTTAGTTTGTTTCTATTTTGCAGGCTACTCAGAAAAGATCAAAAGGGTATTGGTACCTTGACAAGTGGATGCTCACGACATATGTCGGAGACTCGGGACTCTTTTTGAGTTAGAAGAGTACAAAGGAGGAAAAGTCACTTTTGGAGATGACAGCAAAGGCAAGATAATTGGGATAGGCAAGATTGGAAAGGGAAGCAATCTGGTCAACCTAGTTTACCTTGTCAAAGGATTAAAGTACAACTCGCATAGCATCTCTCAATTATATGATAAAGGACAAGAGGTAAGATTCACTAAAACCAATCTGTTACATTTCTGATGACACTACCAAGGAGATCAAACTCTCGGGTAAAAGATCAGTTAACACTTATATTATTCCTCTTTCGACCCGAGTCAAAATTTATCTTGTTTAAAAGCATCACTTCATGATGACTCATGGAAATGGCATCGTAGATTAGGCCATGTTAGCATGCATACTATTAAGAAATTGGCATCTCATGGTTTAGTCGGAGGATTGCCCAATTGTGCTTTCAAGAAAGACAAAGTTTGTGAAGCTTGCACAAGAAAGAAACAAGTCGGATCATCATTCAATTCCTCAAGACAGTTTCCACATCCAAGGTGCTTGAACTGCTACATATGGACTTATGTGGTGAAATCCTCGTTAAAAGCCTCGGAGGTAAATCATATGTACTTGTTATTATTGATGATTACTCACGATTTACCTGGGTGTGTTTTCTCAAGCACAAAAATGAAGCATTCAATGAGTTCAAGCAAGCTCTGCAGAAAGATCCAAGTTGAGTTTCGGACTAAAATCCAGAGAATTCAAACTGACCATGAAAGGGAGTTTGACTACTCGGAATTCTCGAGTTTTGCGACAAGAATGGTATCTCTCACAACTTCTCAGCACCAAGAATGGTATCTCTCACAACTTCTCAGCACCAAGAACTCCTCAATAGAATGGAGTAGTGGAGAGAAAGAACAGAACTCTTGAAGAAATAGCTAAAACAATGATGATTGACCATAATTTACCCTACTATTTCTAGGCCGAGGCAGTCAACACAGCCAACTACACTTTGAACAGATGCCTCATCGGACCCATTCGAAGAAAACACCTTACGAGCTCTATAAAGGGAAGAAACCTAATATTTCATATTTCAAACCCTTTGGATGTAAGTGTTTTGTTCACAACAATGGTAAGGATCACTCGACCAAGTTTGATGCTCGGTCAAATGAAGGTACTTTTCTAGGTTATTCCTCTCATAGTAAAGCTTAGCGCATTTTTAATAAGAGAACTAACAAAGTGGAAGAAAGTATCCACGTTGTGTTCGATGAGCTTGAACAGGAAAAGCCAAGTGAATCATCATTCTCGGATCCGAAGCTTAGCAGAGATGATGACCTTGACAAAAGTGAGCCTATTAGGAATTAAACTCAACCAGCTCAGTAACGAAGTGACTCGGAATGAAACAACTCAAGAACCTACTCGGAATGATGAAGGACAAACCGATGAACAAGCTCACTCGGAACAAACTTCGAAGATCAACCAATTCAGCCTACGGATCTGGTGAATCGGAGAACAAGTAGAGCATTCAAATATGCTTCTAGTCATCCACTGGAAAACATATTATCCGATATCAACAAGTGGGGTAAGAATTCGTTCCTCTCTTAAGAATATATGTGCATTCACTGCATTAATTTCATTAACTCGAACCTAAAAATGCACTAGAGGCCCTAAATGAACCTCGAATAGGTAGAGGCCATGCAAGAAGAACTCTATCAATTCGAAAGAAACCAAGTCCGGACTCCGACCATACGACCTTCCGACCACCCAGTCATAGGAACCAATTGGGTTTTCAAGAACAAATTGTATGAAGGTGGGTTGGTAATTAGAAACAAGGCTAGACTTGTGGCTCAAGGTTACAATCGGGAAGAAGGGATTGATTGTGGGGAAACCTTTGCACCTGTTGCCATAATCGAAGCCATTAGAATCCTGTTAGCATTTGCATCTAGCATGAATATCAAATTATATCAAATGGATGTTAAGTGTGCTTTTCTCAATGGTTTTATCGAAGAGGAAGTCTATGTTGAGCAGCCCCCTGGATTTGAAAACTCAGAATTTCCAAATCATGTTTTCAAACTTCAAAAGGCTCTTTATGGTCTTAAACAAGCTCCCGGAGCTTGGTATGAAAGACTCGAGCAATTTCTTGGTTCAAAATGATTTTAGAAGAGGTCAGATCGATAAGACTCTCTTTATAAAAACCAAGGGGAAAGATTTCCTTATTGCTCGGATATACGTTGATGACATAATATTTGGAGCTACTAATGAAATTCTCGTGTCGAGATTTTTCTGAGTTAATGAGATAGGAATTTCAAATGAGTATGATGGGAGAACTCAATTTCTTCCTTGGTCTACAAATCAAGCAAGACAAAAATGAAATCTATGTCCATCAACCAAAGTACACCCAGGAGCTGCTGAAAAAGTATAAACTTCAAGATGCGAAGCATGCAACAACACCTATGAGTAGTAGCTTGAAACTGGACTCGGACGAAATAGGTAAAGTAATAGATTAGAAACTCTATCGAGGTATGATTGGATCTTTGCTAAATCTTACTTCCAGTAGACCGGATATAATGTTCGAGTGTCTGTCTATGCGCAACATTCCAAGCTAATCCAAAAGAATCACATCTCACTATGGTGAAGAGAATATTCAGATATCTTCCAAGGACTCACAATTTAGGTCTATGGTACTCCAAAGACTCGTAACTAACTCTCATTGGATACTCATATGCTGATTACGCTGGATACAAAGTTGATAGAAAGAGCACTTCAGGGGCATGCCAATTTCCGGGTCAATCCCGAATATCTTGGCACTCAAAGAAGCAAAATTCGGTTGCTCTATCAACTGCCGAAGCCGAGTATATTGCAGACTGGAGCATGTTGTGCTCGGATCTTATGGATAAAACAACACTTGAAAGATCCGGGACTCTCTTTCAAATCGGTTCCAATCAAGTGTGATAATCGAGTGCAATCAGCATCACCAAAAATCCAGTTCAAGCACTCAAAGACGAAACATATTAAGGTCGGTATCATTTCTTAAGAGACCATTCTGAGAAAGGTGATATTGAACTCGAATCCATTCCTACAAATCTTCAATTAGCTGATATCTTTACTAAACCACTTAGTGAGGATCAGTTTTGCTTCATTAGGAATGAGATTGGTATGTTAAATGCATAATTATGTGCTTTCTATGTGAAAACCTCTTTGCATGATTGTGTGTTCTATGTTTACAATTCATTAATAACCATTAGTTCAGTTGACTTAGTGATACTGAGCCGATAGTTATTATTTATTTCTAGTTTCGAGTCACTCGAAACCGAGCCGAGTCGACTCGGACTTTGAGAAACATGGACATCAAACTTCGAAATCATCTCTAGATAAGTGGAGAATTTCAGAATTTGTTTTCAAAATTATTTTTTTCTTACGCGCCTGTTCGGACAACTAGCCGTTGAGAGACAAACTGCTAGAATTCTAACCGTTGAGGAGAGAACCGTCACATCGATCAAAAGTGACTCGCTGAAAGAGCTGAGTCGAACGAATATTGAAGGTCGTTTATTTTCTTATAAATAGTGCCTATTCTCCTTCATTTCTTTACTTTACTCCTTGCGAACTATCTCTCTCTCTCTCTCAATCAAATTTCTCGTGAACAAGTGCTCGTGATCAAAGCGACAACCGGTGCTCTCAAGCTTCGTGAAGATCATCTCAAGTAAGCTCCGCGCTCTCAAAATCATTTCTCTTCTACCTTTTTCTTTTATCCTTCACTCTCTTTGAGTCTTCTTCTCTTCTACTCTCTCTCAAGTTTATCCTCTCTCTTTTCTCACCAAAATACCGAAAATAGGTTCTCACCCTAACTTTCTTGGTTCTACCACTAAGAAACCTCGCACCAAGAGCCAAGAAGGCCCCTCAAATTCTAAATGCCTTGTCACCCAACACCTTGAGCTGGATGATAAATTCTTTCCAACCACCAAATTTTCATGGTTGCCTCACATACAATCGACCAAGGTTTATAGCTTTCTTTGCTTCAATGAGTTCATCTATCCCGAACTCGTTTCGAGTTTTACACTCATCTTTCCAGCTCTAAAGGTATTCTCACCTCCAGGGTTCGTAACATAACTATTTGCATCAATACTTCCCTCCTCCATCGTCCTGTTCAAGGTCTCTTCCCTCTTCTTGAACAGCAACCCTATTCCTTTCAATGAGGTCACCGACGACTTCTTTGAAAAGTATGCAAAAGAGTTCCCCGGGTCACGCAAAAATTTTTTATGACTCAGCTAAAGTCATAAGCACGTCTTCCGTGTTGCTTCAAAAGAGTTTAGAACTTTTTCTCACAGCGCTCTAGTAAGGAGAACCCCAACTCTAAGCACCTCAAAGCACTTTTTGACATTCTAGAGGGCTACGAAGTAGACCTCTTTCCTGCTATTATTGAGCAAATGGCAGCTGTGCCAACTCAAACTCGGACCAAGAAGAACACCCCTCTCCCCTTCGGTGCTCTTCTCACCCTTATATTCAAACAATTCAAGGTTCCTCTTCCCTAAGATCTCGACCGCAGTTTCGAGGCTGCCATTATAGTGGGCAAAAAGGAACTTCTAGGGTACGGATACTAGGAAACCGAACCCGGTGTCCGGGTTCACAACTCGGAGCCGAGGCCACCTTCTCCACCTCGAGACTCAAAAAGATGGCCCTATTTCGCTTCTTGCTCCACCTGGTGGTGCTTCCACCTCGAGTGCTTCTAAAACACTCTCTTCCGTTTTGTCCACAGCTTTCATGGACAAAATCTCCTCTATGGCCTTGGAACTCAAGGACCTCCTCTAGTCATTCAGGATCGTCTTTCGATCTATGACCATCAATCGAAAACCGCCCAATCTCAACTCCGAGAGCAACAGGACGTGCTCCTCGAGATGAAGGCTCCAGTAAATTAGAAGAGGGAGCCGATCGAGTTTCTTCAGAGAGACGATCCAAAGCAGCTCAGGATCAAGAAGACTCGGACACTTCTAAGCAATCCTTGAGCCTCGCCAAGTCCTCCTCGGACAGAGGAGAGGGTGAAGAAGAAGTTCGAGAAGAAGCGGAAGAGCTCGCGGGCGATGCGGCTCTTTACGAGCCTCGGTAAGCTAGAAGGCCAAGAAGACCAAGAAGGACAAGGATCAACAGCGAGCAACAGTGAGGGTCCAAGTGCTCCTAAAGCTCAATCGGAAGTGATCGGCTCGGACAACAGTCGAGTGGGTCAAAAGACCTTGCTCGAACAAGGACGAGTCAGCAGCTGGTCAACTCCGAGCACACCCCTCCGAGTCGTTCGGGACGAGCCTTTAAACAAACTAGTTCTAGGCCGGCCACTCGAACCGAGCCTTTGCCGAGATCCCTGTCCTCCCTCCGCCACGCTCAAGCACATCGTCAAGATCTTATCAGCGTCGGTGCTCCACTCATCCTTCCTCCTCATTTCGGACAAACCCATCCCCTCCTTAATTTCTTAGTCTTTTAATTTACGGTGTTTTATTTTATTTTATTTTATTTTATTTTGTCCGGACATCATGTACTTCTTGTTGTATTCTTCCCATATTTTTTGTTGTTTTTACTGAAAGGCAAGGGGAAGAATAGATAGAAAATTAGATTAGATGTCTTGTTTAGGGGACTCTCTCTCACCCTTTGTAAATATTTTATGTGAAGTCAATTGAGTTGCTTAATGTAAGTATTTCGAGTTTCCATCCAATATGTTTTCTTGCTCGAGCATTGTCATTACAATTAATGCATTTCATTAATAATTTACGTATATCGAACTTATGTCTTCTCTTACTCGTGAACTATGAAATCTTAAGTTTCTTTTACGAGCAAGTTTACAAATTCAAACTTTTATCACTAACAAAGTTTCGTCTAAGTATGGAATGCCTTTTATCAAAAAGGGGAGATTGAAGACTCGGACTTTTACTTACTCGTTTCGAGTTCCATCAAGGAATCGGGTATAAGACTTGATCTCTTATAGGGTTTTGACTTCAAGACATTCCATGCGTCTTAGAAACTTTTCTGAGTGATATAACATTTCTTCGAGTGTTATAGAATCTAATATGGAGTTTTTCGCTCGACTTTGTGTAAGACCCGTAATTTTGGGATTAGGTGGTCTTACGAGCTAGAGCTAATTATTTAGCCTTGGTTAAATATAGTGGGTCGAGCGACCAAGTTTTATACGCGGTTAGATACTCATAAATTAATTTGAGCGAATTATTATTAGTTCGCGTAACTCTTATTGGTGAAGCGTATTAATTCGGTTTTCGAGTTTTCGCCGGACCAGCTACGCATATTAATCGGAGACTACGTATGTTACGTATGTGGATTAATTACATTGAGGAAGAAAAGAAAAAAAGGGAGGTGAGAAGAAGGAATGAAAGGAGGTAAGATTAAGGGAGGAGTTGGGGTCCAATAGGGGTTAACGACCGAGAGTTTAATCGGTGGAAGCTAGAGGAAAGCAAAAAGAAGGGAGCGGGGGACCAAACAGAAGTAGCAATGAGAGAGAGAGAGGCCGAGCGAGGGAGATAGAGCGAGAGAGGGAGGTCGCGCGAGCGGAGAGCCGAAAAGTGGCCGGAGGCCACCAAGCCGAGCGGCGAACGCGGGTAGGCGGCGGACGGAGGTGAAGAAAAGGAGCAAAGCCGAGAGGAGGGAGAAAGAAGGAGCGAGAACCAGAGCTGGGAAAGCGAGAGAAGAGAGGTCGGGTAAGCGCAAAACATGGCGAGAGGGTGCGAGCGCAAGAGCCGATAACGGTGGTGGCCGCCTGAGCGGCGAGAACTCCGGGACCGATGGGCGAAGAGGGGAGTGGAGCGGACCGAAGCAAAGTGGAGTAGAGATGGAGAGTGCGAGGGACCGAACCGAGCCAGGGCAAATGGAGACTAAGTCGAGAGGATCGGAGCGAGGCGAGAGATACGAGAGGCGGAGCGGGAAGGAAAGGAAGGCAAGGAACCCATTCCGAATTCATCCAAATCGGATAACAAATCGAAATTCAAGGTGGGTAGTCTTATACTCTAAACTATTAGTATATTCGAAATCTAAATGAGCTTATCGTGATTATTGAATGTGATTGTGAAACATTGAATATGTATGCTATTGAACGAGTTAGTAGTTGCTGGAAATTGAATTAGGAGTTGTGCGAGGAGAAGGTAGTTGTTAAGGCCTGAAGTTAAAACCGGTAAATTCGGACGAGTTGAGTTGCTTGGGTAAAATGAGTATTGTCGGCAGTCGGGTCGGTTGGGGATAAGTACGTATGGTTTGGGCATAAGTTATGAATTAATATTCAGATTGAGTCTTAGAGATTTAATGAATTTGCGGCGTTAAGAAACGAGCACTAATATCGGGAAATAACGAGGGAAGCGTAAAGAGGAATATGAGATTGTATTGAGTGGTGCACAATTAGACATGGGAGTGAGAAGTGGGTGAGTATTGGGATAATTGAGTTCAAAAGATAATTAAATCCTTGAGGTTGAACTAAATGTGAAGAGGAGCGGAGCTAGCGAAAGTGGAACGACGAAAAAGGAATTAAGAAGTGTATGATTGAGTTGGTCAAGAAAGAATGATTAATGAGATAGAAACCTAAGATGAGAGCAAATTACACTTGGAGAAGAAAGGAATTAGAAGAGTTTAGTAGTGAAGTAAGAATGAGAGCTATCTAATTAAGCATGAATGAGAAAAGATGGATCGATAATGTGGAAACGTAATCGGAAGAGATTGAGGCAAAGATGGTAAAGGGTAAGAAGGTGAATCATTAAGTGGAGGCATAAAATGAGGAATCGAAATAAAGACAATAAATTGTGGAAAGTAAGAACGTCGAATTCGATAACATGTACTTGTGGTTATTGTGACTCGAAAATGGAAGTTAATCACGGTAAACCGATGAATTGAGAAAGCATAGTTGGAAAAGAGTTGAGAATGATTGCTTGCATTGAATGGTGATTATTTGTACTATGTGATTGTTTTATATGATGCTCAAAAGTAGTTTCGAAATGAGCTTTGTATTTTACGTGAATGATTCTTGAATGCAATTTCTTGATAACCGCCTTTCGAACGTGAATGTGTTTTAAAGAAGCGAAACTTGTTTAAGAAAGTGAATCCTGTTTAAGAAAGTGAATCTTGTTTGAGAAAGTGAATCGGATTTGAGAAAGCAAAATTTAGAAGGGTGGCACGTGTGGCATGCCTTCTACGATGAGAAATTGATTGAGATCTTGGTTAGAAACCAAGTTTGATATGTGATTGTGATCACTTCGATTTAAATGAATTATGGGCTAAGATTGTGTAGACCGGAGGAAGGAGGTGGTCGTGCGTATCGGGCCACGGGGTCCTTGCGTATCGGGATGCCCATCAACCGGAGAGGTTGATTCTTTCTCGACGAGGAAAGCGGAGCCTTCCAGGTATTTGACTAGAGATAGGTCCCGGAACCTAAGTCGTGGGTAGTGCCCCGAGAACCGCCTCGGTGCTAGTTCAATTGCTGAAAGCCCCGAAAGAATTTTCGAAAGTATTCGAAAGAAAGTGCGGATGATTTCACCTTGTTTAATGTGATTCCATTCCTAAAATGATTGCAAATCGTGCTTCCAAATGATTAAAGTGTTATGAGCTTTATGTCGCGATTGATTTCAAGAGATTTCATTGAAAAGTATATATATTGTATTATTTTATTATGCTTTCACCGATTTCATTATTATGAGTATTATGTGTAAAGAATTTTCCATTTTAAGGGTATAAGACTCGGTGAGCCCGTGGATTATTGCTCACCCCACAAATTGCCCCGTTCCCTCCCAGTGTTGCGAGTGCATTCTCAGGTGTGTGTGTGCTGCTTAGCTTATTCCGGAACCCGTTGATTGCCGTTTGTCTGGTTGCTGCGCGATTTGAATCGCAGATGTGCATTTCTTATGTTTCTAAGTATTGTACTTGTAATTTAGTTCATGTAGTTAATACCATATGTATAGTAAACCCTTTTAGATTGTTGTAAGTTTTATCACTTGATTGGTTGGACTCCGGCGTGTGGCCGTTCGAGTTGTATACTCCGAGCGGGTGGCTCGTTGAGTTATGTGATGCTTTTCTTGTAGGATTGTACGGCTTTAAGCCCATGGGTTAGTCCACATTACAAACGAGAACTCTGCCGAAATTTTTAGGAAATCTCATATCCATTTGGGAAACCATCGTTGTTATCTTTAAGTTGAGTTTAGACAGCCAAACCAACACCGAGAAAGAGCCTTGGGAGTTCCTTTAAGGAACTCCGGCGATGTAATACTCCCGTGGGGTGTTTTGGGGTGTTACACTTTGATTGACTCGAAAGCATAATTCTATATGCTACTTCTCACTCGGTTCCGAGTCACCCAACAGATCGGATATATCGCATGATTCAAACAAGTATCTTTTTCGTGCTCAAACTCGAGTCCGATTTCATGATTCAGGAATTACATTGTTCCAAGTCGGCATATTTAGTTTGAATTTTGTTTAGTCTAAATCAAGTCTGTTTACTCTTATATTCTTTATCCGACTTGATTGCCTTCTAGACTCGACTACGATGGAATTTGAGTTTCATGGATATTAGACTCGGAAAATTCCTTTTCTTTTCCGACTTAGATAATTAGTCACTTAATTATTTTAATTATAATATTATATGTGTCGAATCTTGGACCAAAGTATTTTATACTTTGAGAACCAAATTGATTTGCTTTTGTAGGTTATTCAAACGAGGCTATCCTAAATTTGAATTACAAAAGTAACCGGCTTCAAAACGTCAAATCACCAGCAGACAAGGCTTTTTCCACCTCTAACCTAGCCCCGGACACTCGTGTCGGGGTTGTCCGTTTCCAAAGCTGGAAATCTGCAACACCAAGCTCAATGGTCATTTCCACCTTATTTTTCAAGACACCACCAGTGGTTTTGGGACTTCCAAAGGAGTCAAGAACCGTTGCTCAACGTTCATATATCAACGGATATTTTCCGAGTGACTTAGAAAATCCTTTACAACGGTCACAAAGGACTTCCAGTCGGAAGATGGACACAAGCTAAGCTGCTTGGTCATCTATAAATAGAAGCCAACTTTCGGGACGTGAAGATTGCCGAATCTATTGTTAATATACATACTTGATCAAAACACATTGTATTCATTCTCAATCTTCTACTTACAACTCCAATTCCGTATTTCATAATATTCCGAGTTGTAAGGTCTTGTACTCGATTACAAACACTTTCTTTCTTACTCTCTAAGTAAGGTCCCTTGACTAAGCCGTAAGGGTTAACTCAGCTCGCTTGTCCCTAACTGTAAGGGTGATCCCGAGTTAGGAAGTACTAGATCGGATAAGGTAATTTCGAGTCTAGGAAAAACTTGTAAAGAGTTGTCTAAGGGAGCAACTCAGGTCAAGTCGATCTACTGTATTTTGTGGACTCGAAAATAGTGGATTTGACTTCGTGCTTGGATTAGCACGGTCCGTGGTTTTCTACCCCAGGAGGGTTTCCACGTACTTTCCGAATTATTAATTTTCCGAGTGCATTCTAGACTAAGACAGGTTTAAAATTTCTGTTTCATCTGTTTCTTCACTCTTCACCGATTTCGAGTTAGTGCTTTTCCGAGCTCATCTCCGACTCTCGCTCACATCGATTCATATCTATTTTAAATTTGAAGTAAATTTCATCATCACCCTCTTCACCCCCCCTCTAGGGTGACTTATCCTTTCCCCGAGCAAACCTTCATTACACCCTTAAAATAGAAAGTTCTTCACATATACTACCAGTAATAATCATTAAGAAAATAAGAATAGCATCATAGGAATATAGATACTCATTGATGAAATCCTTTACAACATAAAAAATCATAACACTTCAATCATTTAAAGACACAGTTTCGCAATTATTAGCAACTCTTTTTGGAACCGAATAAATTTTAAACAAAGTTGTACAACCACCCACTTTCTTTCAAATACTTTAAGTCATAAACTAAATATATTTTGAGGGCTTTAGACAATTGATCTAGCACTAGATAGTTTTCTTTGGGGCGCAACCCTTGACTCGAGGCTCCCAGGACCAATCTCTAGTAAAACTCTTTCCTCTAGTCTACATAATCCTTAGCCCAAAATTCGTTCAAAACCGAAATGATCACAATCACTTATCAACCTTGGTTTCTAAATCATAATCTCAAACCAGTTTAATATCACGAAGGCATGACACCACCTGTCACCCTTCTAAATTCACTTTCTTAAATCGGTTTCACTTCTCTAGAACACATTTCAAGTTTGAAAAGCAGTTATCAAGAACCATGCCAAGTAGCATTTTGCGTAAACATTTGATCTCTTTTCAAAACTAACTTTTGAACATCATTTGGAATCGAGTCACTTTACAAGCCAAGCATCTCCATGTTAAGATTCATCATCCCAAGCTAGCACATTTATTCATATATTCACCCAAGTATCTAACATCTACTCAAATTCATCCATATTCTACTCAACCAAGAATCTCTTACTCCTATATACGTAATTCTCATCTCACTCTGTTGTCAAAGTCATAATCAATCAATATAGATACATATTCCCTTGATACTTTAAGTTCCCGCTCCTTTTCTAGACTTCAACGTTCGTTTTTCTTTAACTCAATTCATTTTCAAGCCTAACGAATTTAGAACGAAAACTCCTCTAAGCCATAATAACCATAAGTAGTCACCAATTAACCCCAATGTCCCAACTCCTCATAAATTTTCATCTTTACGTCTCCATGTTATTGACCAACTCTCTTTCTCACCCATGCTCCGCCATATGAATCTTAACTTCACTTCACCACTTAAATTCCTTTATCTCCGCTTATCTTTAAATTTAATTCAATCAAAAGGATTTAGATATGTTTTAAAATCAGTTTAACTAACCTAACAATCACCGCTTACCGCTTCCATGCCTCAATTGTGCATTAATCAATGTGAACTCATACTCCAATTTTATACTTCAAATTATTATTTCCCAATATTAATACTTACCTCCCAATGCAGAAAATTTAGGAAATCCCTTAAGGCTCAATTAACTCATAATTATCACCTAAATCACAACTTCTTCATTCTTACACTAGTACATGAACCACTTTTAACTACGGTTTAAAATCACATTTAACTACGATTATCAAGCGTTGTCTATTTTGCCGTCGTTGTAAGTGGGCATCTTTCACTACGGTTCAAAACCGTAGTAAAAAAGGCCTATGATGTTGGCTCTTTCATAGAACCATAGTCACAAGCTTCCTATTACTACAGTTACGTAGAAAGAACCGTAGACATAGGGTACTGGTTCGTAGAAAGAGCAATAGTAATAGCTACCCTAATACATCTAGAGAGAAAATACATCCAAATTTGTTGTATTTGCAAAAAAATTAAAGTTGTCAGAGATAAACAAATTCATAAGTAAAAAATAAGAGTCTCGAAACATCCAAAATCGTCTATTGCAATTCGACCACAAAAAAACCCAATTTTCATGACGAGATCTTACAGTTGTAGGCTTGTCCATCGTCTTCCGTAATTTAATTTTCTTGATACCTTCAAAGCTAACAGTTTTGGTTTAGATCTAAAAGAAAAACTACATTCAATCAAACACTTTCATCACTGGCTCCAACCAAAAAAATCAAGAAAATTGAATTAAATACCCTCGAGTTGTCCCCTGCAATTCGAGCGATCCATCGTCAAAATCAAACCAGATGCACCCCATTCAAATCTGAAAATTGAATTAAAAAAGAAGCCTACAACTGTCAGTGAAATTAGATTAGGGAACAAAAAGAGGAAGATCTTTGGGCGAGAAAATTCATATCCGAAAGCGAGAGAGAGAGAGAGAGAGAGAGTGTAAGTCGAACCAAGTGCACCCCATTCAGATCCGAAAATTGAATTTAAAAACAAGCCTACAATTGTCGGTGAAATCATATTAGGGAAAACAGAAGAGGAAGATTTTTCAGTGAGGAAATTCGGATCTTAAGGCCCGTGCGTGAGTGAGAGATCGAGAGAGGAGTACCGAAGGCGTCGAAGTTGAACCAATGCCGAGAGATGCGAGTGTTGGTAAGAATAAAGATGAAGGAGGAGAGAGAAAAGGCGAAGGTTATAATTAACATGAAAGAGGAGGATGAGGGAGTTATCGATGCCAGTAGAGTCATCCATGGTCGGTGAGGAAGGAGAGAGGAGAGATAGAGCCGGGGCGAAGTCTTTGCGGATCGGGAATTTGGGGAAAGAGGAAAGAGCGAGAGGAATAGATAAGTGAGATGAGAGAGAGAGAGTGGGGGTTAGAAAATTTAGATATAAGGGGTCGCGAGAGAACTTAGGGTTAACAACAAGTCCAAAGACAACCAACCCCTAGGTTCCAAAACCTACCCAACCAAAAGTGCCTAGAAAGTTAAAGAATACTCGGATTAAATTACCCTTCAACTATCTAGAATTGTCAAAAATGCCACTAATTTAATTGATGGTAATCGTCCGCCACTAAGCTAATTATTAAGTGAAAAAAATGCCACTAAAGGTAAAAGTGACATGTTGAGGCCGAGTAAAAACCTAGGCAACTGGTTGACAAAACTAATTATTCTTTTTTTTTTTTTTACTATTAAGAGTTTTAAATATATTGCAACGAATTCCCTCCAATTCATTGTTCATTTGCAACTTCCACCCCCAAATTGACAAGTTAGGTTTTGAGGAAACAAACCCTAGAAAACGAAATTGAGTGAAATTGGGTACATTGGGAGAGGAATTAGGGTTTGTGTCACGAAATCGAAGAAGAATCGAAGGAAAATAGTTACAATCATGTCTCAATCCGACGGTAGTAGCCCCGAGCAAAGTGTGTAAGAGTTGCCCCTATTTCTCGGATGTTGAAAGCTCCTGTAGTTGTGGCGAAAGATGTGAAATTTACATAAGCATGATGACGAAGAATCCTGGTAGGAGGTTTACAAGGTGCTCAAGGTCCGGCACGCTTGGAGATTGTGGATACTTTATGTGAAATGGTGAAGTCAATAGTGGTGGAAATGATACTCGAAAAACAAGGCATTGACTGCAAAGAAAGAGAAGCTGGAGAGTATCCAGAGAATCGGAGAAGTTGATGAAGAAAATTTGAAGGTTGTAAAAGAGATGTATGGAAGGATGAAGATGGTAGCGAGAAGGTATCAAAAAGGGAGAAAATTGTAATGTGGGGCATAATTTTTGTAACCGTAATGTTTGCATTTGGTAAGGGTTTGAGGGGTGGAGTTGTAGCCTAAATGTGAAGGTTGAATGAATTATGAATGATGTGTTCTGTTGTTGCCTTCGTTGTTGAATAATGCATTGTGTTGAATTATGCCTTCGTTGTAGCCTAAATGAATTATGAATGAATGATGAAGTCTGTTCTTACATTTGTGAAATTGCCTCCCCTTTGTGTTTTCTATTTTTATACATGTTAAGATATAGTTGTCTCCATTTTGGCTGCATGATTGAAGATATTAATGTGTTTAAATATGCAAATTGGTTTAGCATCATTGTTTGCTAACTTGGAAACAATTGGCTTAATTTAGAAACTATGACTTTCATATATTGAGATATGTAATGGGTACAAAATGTCCAACTTGGACACAATTAACATCATTGTTTGTTAAAAAAACAATAAAAACAAGAACAAGTTGAAATTGGCGATTACATAAGGATGTCAAAAAATTACCACAAAATACATATCTCCTAACATTGGAGCCCAACTATTTCATAATAAAAAGAAAACAAAAGTTGCGAGATGAAGCTAATCATTTACCCAACACCACATATGTCTTAGTTGGGTTTACACATTTCCTGATTCGGTTTGACCTCCTGGTTGGTTGACTTTTGGTGGACTTCTTCTATGATGATCTGGTTCTTGGATGTGGTGCTAGTGGTGTAGAGGACACATTTTTTCTTGAAGAAGATGGAGTAGAAGAAGATAGGGCAGAGGTAGTTTTGGGTAGCCTAACTCTTACATGAAAGTTTATTAGGAATGGGTGGTTGAGTCATTTCGGTTTGGGGGCTGAGAAGGATTTTCCGAGGATTGCTGAGGTTGTTGCTTGGGGGATGCATCACATTTCCTCCTTTTATACATATTTTTTGAGAAGTCGAACTCCTTTTGTGAACATTTTCACTGTCGGTATGGGATGCCTCGGGTTGGGGTGGCTCAGGTTTACTCGCTTCAATGTGGGGTGGCTCAGGTTAGAGTGCCCGAGCTTGACCTCGCACATACAAAGTTAGAATTGATCCCATAGAAAGTTAAGAAATAAATAGGTGAGGAGGCTGACTTGCTTTAATTTGGGTAGGTCAAATTATGCAGGCTGAGAATTGATCCCCTCGGGTTAGGCAAGCTGAGTTGGCCTTCTTCTCACCTAAACACATATCACAACAATAAGTACCATATCACCCAACACAGCCTCGGTCACTTAACATAGCCTGCCTTAACACAACCTCAATCACTCAACACAGACCACATAAACAAGTAGGCAAATAGCACAAAGAAATAAACAAACAAAAAAAAAAGAGGTAGAAACTGCAAAAACACAAACAAGTAGGCATAGAGCAAACCTTGAGCTTGGATACTCTTTTTGTGCATGGGGACCTGTGGTGGCCTACTTGACCACAATTGGAACAATGAATTCTCTGCCCATCTTTACTGACCTTACCTTTCTTAACCCCTTTCCTTTGCTCCCAAGCTTCAGGCCTTCTTCGAATTGTGAAGTCCCTTTCCTCTTAGGCTTAAAAACTGGAGCGAGTTATTAGTTCACCGCTGGCGACTTCCCACATATCTTCTCCTTTGATGGGCATAAGAGTGTGTGAGTATGTGATCTTCAAACATTCAAGTAGAATAGCGAGTCACGCACAAACATGATAGGGCCCAACCTCTCCTCTCTCATCACCGCAATGGAGTGTGCACAAGGGAGTCCACTAATCTCCCATGACCTACAACTATAACTCCTATCATTCAAGTTCACCACATCCTCTTACGTGCCATGAAAAACACTATAAAAACCATTTCCTCCCCGATTGCCTCCCAAAACCTTGAGTTGTCCTTCCTCTTTTGTAACTTCTCTAATATCCCGGGAGCAACAAGCATCGGAAAGGTGTTCTATCCATTCTCTCGTTGTCTGCAATTCTCTTCATGATTGCTTTATAAACAGTCTTCAACACCGACACAATAGGCATGTATCTAGCAGTGATAATGAATCCATTGAAGATTTCAGCCATATTGTTGTCCACTTATTCACACTTGGCATGTGTTTTGAAGTATACCTCGCGAAATGCTTTGGACCCTTTTTCTTCAAAAATGCCAAGCAGTTGCATCAAGGTCTTGCATTTCTTTGATGTATCTCTTCAACTGCACTTCATGAGTTGACTTTGCAATTTTCTAGAACACCTCCCCTACTACTCATCTCTCCTAATTCATTGTCCTCAACATCCGAATTATCAACATCATCATCCTCCGACCACGGATCATCATCATCCGACCTACTCCATCATCATTTGACCCTACTCCACCATCAATCTCCTGTTCACTTTCTTGACCCGCATCTATTGCATCATCATCGTGGTCAACATACAAGAATATAAACTCATTTTTCTTAAACATATCACTCAACTCCCTTATCTCATCATCGCTCTCTAATGCTACTAAACTATCCTCAAAAGCTAATCCAAGTCCTACGAAGTAAATTGTTTTTATTCTCTCTACAAGTATAACCTAAGTTTACCACATTCTCTTTGACATCCCCAACACTCAATAAGTTAGGATCACATTGTAACTCATCCATCTCATACTCGCTATATACCAAGTGTGGAACTCTTTGAAATCCCCCCCAATGGAAAATACCCAGCTTAAAAATTCCCACACCACTCATTCTGAAAATTACAAAAATAATAAAGTAAAAAATAATGACAAACTTTCATAAAAATCAACTTCAAACCCAAACAGAACATTACCCACTCCCCAAAATACTAACTTTCAAGCATTTAACAAATTTAAAGTACTATTTCAGAAATAATTCACTTAGTATCAACATTATACAAGGTAATTACAACACCAATATCTCATAATTCCAACACCAACTTGTCATAATTTTTAAAAAAACCCTAAAAACTTACTTAGCTTCGTTGATTGTAGTTCCTCTATATCCCCTCCCCTGTCTGCAGTTAATCGCCTCAACCTTTTCCTCGGTTTCCAAGCAGTATCAAAACCATTTAGGGTCTGAATTTCCAATTACAAGGAAGATAGAGAAAGAGTGAGCGAAAATGGCGAGAGTAGAGAGAGAGAGAGAGAGAGACAGAGTGAGAGGGAAGAGAGATGTTCTTCAATGGTTGTATGCGGTTTCATTTAAAACAAAGGAAGAGAGAGATGAGGTAGTTCCATTGCATTAAAAAGTTAAGATTCGTGGGTTGTGACTGGTTGCCCGGGTTTTTACTGGTCCGAGCAGGTCACTTTTACCTTCGAGTGGCATTTTTTCACTTAATAACTAGCTTAGTGGCGAGACGATTACCATCGATTAAATTAGTGGCATTTTTTACAATTCTAGATAGTTGAAGGGTAATTTAATCCTAGCACTTACTAGTCAAACTTGGAGGTCATGATGGAAAGCAAGGTTTTGGCTCAACAAAAGCAAGATGAGATTATCAAGAAATTGGCTACAAAAGTTAAAATGTTATCCACCCATAATAAAATTCTTGAAACTCATATTGCTAACCAAGCTAGCTCTTCCTCTAGTCATCCAAGTAAGCTTCCTAGCCAACCAGTGCATAACCCTTAGGACTAATGCAATGCCATAGCCTTACAGACTGCGACACAATTGGTGGGGCCTCGGGGTAATAGTAGTAAGCATGTGGTCATTAATGTGCAAAATAAGAATTATTAGAAAAATGAGAATGATGTGAATTCTATCGGAAAAATGAGAATGATGTGAATGATTTGAATGATGTTGTAAATGAGGAGGTGTTTACACCCTCCAAAGAGCCCTTGTTGATGTTGTTGTGCAAAATGAAAACAGACTCCTAATGCCCAAATAAAAATTCCCTAAACAATCTACACTCGAAGACTAAGACACTGTTCAATACTTTTCCGAGTTGCATAAAAGGAATCAGGTATAACAATCTCATACTTATAGAGTTTTGATTCCAAGGCATTCTCCGTATGTTAGAAACTTTCCTGAGTGATATGGTATCTTCTCTAAGCGATATTTCTTGTATCTCTTGCGTGACTCGGAAAACCGATATGCTTATCTCATCCTGTTCCGAGTCTCTCATCACTCGATTTATCGTATGTTGAATAGACTAGTATTTCGTCTTCTCTCACTCACATCTAACTTCGATTATAAGCTCTATACAATTTTAGTCGGTGCTTCTAGTCCGTTTCATGCTTAGTCTATATCAAGTTATTTCACTCGATATTCTTTATATAACTTGATTCTCTGCTCGGACTAGCTCGATGGAATTTTGAGTTACATGCATCTTAATTATTTTATTATCTCGTGTCTAATCTTGGACCAAAGCATTTTATACTTTGAGAACCAAAATTGATTTACTTTTGTAGGTTATTCAAACGAGGATACGTTTTCGAAATACAAAAGGAACCAGCTTCAAAATGTCAAATCACTAGCGGACATGGCTTTTCACCTTCTCTCGCTCCAGATCCCGAAGACTGTGTCGAGGCTGTCTGTTTCCAAATCTGGAAAAGCTGAACGCTAAGCTTAACGGTGGTTTCCACCTTATCTTTCAAGACACCGCCGAGTGGTTTTAGGACTTCCAAGAGAGTTTAAACCGTTGTCCAACGTTCACATTACAACGGATACTTTCGAGTGACTCAAAAAGACCTTGTCAATGGTCACAAAGGACTCTCGGTCAGCGAGATGAAGATAACAGCTACTCTGCCTGGTCATCTATAAATAGAAGCCACCTTACAAGACTTGAAGATTGCCGAAATTATTGTTAATACACATACTTGAGCAAAGTCATTGTATTTATTCTCAATCTTCTACTTACAACTCCTACTCAGTAAATCTTTACTTTACGAGTTGTAAGGTCTTGTACTTAGTTACAAACACTTTCTTACTTTCTCTGTAAGGTCCCTTGACTAAGTCTGTAAGGTTAACTCAGCTTAGTTGTCCCTAACTGTAAGGGTTATCTCAGCTAGGAAGTACTAGATCGGATAAGGGAATTTATGAGTCTAGGAAAACTTGTAAAGAGTTGTCTAAGGGAGCAACTCGGGTTCGATCGGTTCACGGTATTTTGTGGACTCAAAATAGTGGATTTGACTTCATGCTTGGATTAGCACGGTCCGTGGTTTTACTGCCCTATGAGGGTTTCCACGTAATCTCTAAGTGTTATCTTTACGAGTTCATTCTAGACTCAAACAGTTTTATAGCTCTCGCTTAACTTGCTTACTTATTCGTGATAGCATTTACGAGTCCATACTTTTCGACCCTGTCGATTGACTCGGAACTCGTATCTGTCTCTTCTTTGGCAAAAGAGCTAACGTTTCCAAGAAAAACTTCCATCACCCTATTCACCCCCTCTAGGGTGACTCGAGACTCTCCCGAGCAAACCTTCAATTGGTATCGAGCCTAGCCTTTCGGAAAGGATCTAGCCATCCAAAGGTCTAAAGATCAAATGGCTCGGAACAACGAAGAGTTCGACGAAGGAAGATCTTCCAGCGAGACCACCAAAATTCAAAGGATCAAACTTCGGGCACTAGAAGAAACTTATGAAATGTTTCCTCATGGATCATGATGAAGATGTATGGGAAATCATACAACAAGGAAACTACATTCCAATGAAGATAGAGGAATTGGAATCATTCCCAAAATAAAGGCCGAGTTTACTCCAGGGCGAAGCAGAGAAGTTCGGATAGAACTTCAAGGCAATGAATATTCTAATGTGCGCCATTAGCTCGGAAGAATACAACCAAGTGTCTGCACTGTGACTCAGCAAAAGAAGTGTGGGACACCCTTGTCAACACTTACGAAGGCACAAGCCGAGGTCGGACAAGCGAAGATTAGTCAATATCTTCATAAGTACGAGCTATTCAAGATGGAGCAAGAAGAGAACATTACTCGGATGTTCATTCGATTTCTTGAGATTACCAACAATCTCAAATCACTGGGTAAGAAGATTTCCCACGAGGAAATGTGCAGAAAGATACTCGAAGTCTACCTAAGAGAAGATGGGGTCCCAAGGTGACCGCCATAGAGGAAGCTCAAAACCTCTCACTCTTAAAGCCGGACGAGCTCATCGAAAGCTTCTCACTCACGAAATCCATCTAGAAGAGGAGGATGCTGAGGGCGTACCAAAAGGAACTTAGCACTAAAAGCCTCGAGAATCCAAAGAAGCAAATCTGAGCTCCTCTAACTCGAAGGCGATCCCATGGCACTCATTGCAAGAGGCTTCAAGAGAATAATGAAGCACAAAAGATGGGATAAAAGGCCAAAGGAAGAATTCTACAAGAAAGACAAGAGGGACAGAAAAGGTAAGTACTCATCACCCTCAAAGTTATCTTTATCTAAGAATTCTGGATGTTTTGAATGTGGCGGCAAAGACCACATAGTCAAAGACTGTCCGAAAAGAAAAAGGGACAGAAAGAAGAAAAAGGCTATGATGGCAACATGGAGTGATGAGGACTCATCGGAAGATGACGAGGACTCGGACGACTCGAAATGTCCGATGGCAATCTCGACTCGAAGCTAAAAGAGAGTCGGACTCGGACTCGAACAATGAGGAAACTAATCCTCAAGAGGTAATTGCTTATTTCCTCAAGTTCTCCAAAGTCGATTTAGCTAAGTACATTTTCACTTTGGAAGAAAAGTCCAATTCGACTCTTCTCGATTCAAAGAACAACTTGAGTCCATTTGTTCCGAGAGCATATCTTTGAAAAATGAATTGGAAAAGCTGAGACTTACACTCGAGAGAACTCAAGACTAGTGCTCAATCTAATGAGACTAAGTTTGAGTTACTCGAGCAAGAAAATGAGCAACTTAAGCGAAGCTCATTGAGCCTCATGATCTGGTTTTAAAATTCACTCAAGGTCGGAAAAACCTTGACATGCTCTTAGGATCACAATGTGTCTCTTTTCGAAAAGAAGGTCTTGGTTTCAACAAAGAAGATGAATCCAATTCCTACTCGGATTTATTCAAAAGGATTCCGAAGCTGTGAAGTTCGGGAAAGCTGAGCACGGTCCCATTCACGAAATGAAGGACTAAGCCCGAAGCTGTTTTCAAAAGGAAACCATTTTCTCCTGTTTCAAAAGGAAAGGTTTTCAAAAGAAAGAGACACGGACTCGGTTCTGCGAGAGGAAGACTCAGAATCGGACACAACCCAAAGTCATTCAAATCGGGTTCGAAACACCTTCTTCCTCGAAAAGGACCACGAGTAAGGAATGTTACTTGGGTTCGTTAGAGGAAGTGAGAAGGGTTAGATTCTCTCTGTTTTGCAGGTCACTCATAAAAGATCAAAAGGACACCGGTACCTTGACGGTAGATGTTCCCGACATATGTCGGGAGATGCGGGACTCTTTTACGAGTTGGAAAAACATAAAGGAGGAAAGGTCACATTTGGAGATGATAGCAAAGGGAAGATAGTAGGGATAGGCAAGATTGGAAAAGGAAGCAATCTGGTCGAGTCCAGTCTACCTTGTTAAAGGTTTAAAGTACAATCCGCTCGAGCATCTCTCAACTATGTGATAAAGGTCAAGAGGTAAGATTCACTCGGACCAACTGCTACATTTCGATGTCAATACCAAAGAGACCAAGCTGTCGGGTAAGAGATCGGGTAACACCTATATCATTCCTCTTTTCGACCCGAGTCGGAATCTATCTTGCTTAAAAGCGTCTCTTCATGATGACTCATGGTCTTGGCATCGTAGATTAGGCCATATTAGTATGCATACTATCAAAAAGTTGGCATCTCATGGTCCGGTTAGGGGTTTACCTAAGCTGTGTTTTTGAGAAAGATAAAGTTTGTGAAGCATGCACAAGAGGGAAACAAGTCGGATCCTCATTCAAATCTCTGAAGACAGTTTCCACATCCAAAGTGCTTGAGCTACGGCATATGGACTTATTTGGTGAAATCTCCATTAAGAGCCCAGGTGTGTTTTCTTAAGCACAAAAATGAAGCATTCAAGGAGCTCAGCAAGCTCTGTAGAAGAATCCAAGTTGAGTCTCGGACGGATCCGAGGATTCGAACCGACCATGGAAGGGAGTTCGACTACTCGGAATTCTCGAGTTTTGTGACAGAAATGGAATCTCTCACAACTTTTCAGCACCCAGAACTCCTCAACGAGAATGGAGTAGTAGAGACAAAGAACCGAACCCTTGAAGAAATAGCAAGGACGATGATGATTGAGCACAACTTGCCTTACTATTTACTGGGTCGAGGCGATCAACACAGCCTAACTATACTTTGAATAGATGCCTCATCGGACCCATATTGAAGAAAACACCTTACGAGCTCTACAAAGGGAAGAAACCAAATATTTCCTATTTCGAGACCATTTGGATGTAAGTGCTTCGTTCACAACAATGGTAAGGATCACTCGACCAAGTTTGATGCTTGGTCGAGATGAAGGTATTTTTCACGGGTTATTCTTCTCACGAGCAACGCTTATCGTATTTCAATAAGAGAACTAACAAAGTGGAAGAAAGTATCCACATTGTATTTGATGAGCTTGAACAGGAGAAACCAAGCGAGTCTTCATACTCGGAATTGAAGCTCGGTAGCGATGATGACGAAGCTGAACCCACAAAGACTCGGACTCAACCGACTCAAAATGAGGTCACTCGGAACAAAGTGACTCGGAATGAGACAACTCAAGAGCTCGCTCGAACGAACAAGCCAATGAAGAAGACCACTCGGAACAAGCTTCGAAGATCAAGCGGTTCAGCCCACAAATCTCGTGAATCATAGAGCTGGTAAAGCATTCAAGTTTACTTCCGAGTCATCCACTAGAAAACATAATTTCGATATCAACGAGTGGGGTAAGAACTCGTTCCTCTCTTCAAAATCTATGTGTATTCACTGCATTCATCTCATTAATCGAACCCAGAAATGCACTAGAGGCCCTTAACAAACCTGAATGGGTAGAGGCCATGCAAGAGGAACTCAATCAACTCGAAAGAAACCAAGTCCGGACTCGACCAACCGACCTTCGACCACCCGAGTTATAGGAACCAAATGGGTTTTCAAAACAAAGCTGGATGAGGGTGGAGTGGTAGTCGAAACAAGGCTAGACTTGTGGCTCAAGGATACAATCAAGAAGAAGGAATTGATTGTGGGGAAACATTTGCACTTGTTGCGGAATCGAAGCTATTAGAATTACGTTGGCATTTGCATCCGAGCATGCATATTAAATTATATCAAATGGATGTTAAGTGTGCATTTCTCAATGGTTTTATTGAAGAGGAAGTCTATGTCGCCTCCTGGTTTTGAAAACTCAGAATTTCCAAATCATGTTTTCAAACTTCAAAAGGCTCTCTATGGTCTTAAACAAGCCCCTCGAGCTTGGTATGAAAGATCGAGTAGCTTCTTGGTTCAAAATGATTTTAAAAGAGGTCAAATCAACAAGATGCTCTTCATAAAGACCAAGAGGAAAGATTTCCTCATTGTTCGAATCTATGTTGATGATATTATCTTCGGTACTACTAATGAATTTACGTGCCGAGAATTTTCCGAGTTGATGAGTCGAGAATTCCAAATGAGTATGATGGGAGAACTCAACTTCTTCCTTGGGTTACAAATCAAACAAGACAAAGATGGGATCTATGTCCATCAATCCAAGTATACCAAGGAACTGCTGAAGAAATACAAACTTCAAGATGCAAAACACGCATCTACACCTATAAGCAACGATATAAAACTTGACTCATACAAGAAAGGTAAAGCAATAGATCGAAACTCTATCGAGGTATGATTGGATCTTTGCTATATCTTACTTCCAGCCAGACTGATATAATGTTCGGTGTTTGCTTATGCGCAAGATTTCAAGCTAATCCAAAAGAATCACATCTCACTGCGGTGAAGAGAATATTTAGATATCTTGCAGGTACTCGGAACTTAGGTCTATGGTATTCTAGAGACTCGAACCGACTCTCACCGGATACTCGGACGCGGACTACACTCGGATATAAAGTTGATCGGAAGAGCACATCCGGAGCTTGCCAATTTACGGGTCAATCCCTAATATTTTGGCACTCAAAGAAGCGGAACTCGGTAGCTCTATCAACTGCTAAAGCTGAGTATATTGCAGTCTGGAGCTCGTTGCGCTCGGATTCTATGGATAAAGCAACACTTGAAAGATCTTGGACTGTCCTTCAAATCGGTACCAATCAAGTGTGACAATCAAAGTGCAATCAGCATCACCAAGAATCCAGTCCGAGCACTCGAAGACAAAGCATATAGAGGTCGGATATCACTTCCTACAAGACCACTCGAAAAAGGTGACATTGAACTTGAGTTCATTCCTACTAATCTTCAATTAGCTGATATCTTTACTAAGCCTCTCGGTGAAGATCAATTTTGTTTCATTTGGAATGACCTTGGTATGTTAAATGCATGATTATGTGCTATGTGTTTTCAAATTATCAATAATCATTAGCTCGGTTGATTTAGTAATACTTGGGTTAGCAGTTATTTCTTGTTTACGAGTCACTCGGAACCCATTCCGAGTCATACTCGGACGTAGAGAAAAATTTGGACATCAAATTTTCTAAAATTATGACATCAAATTTTCGAAATTATCTCTAGAATAGTGGAGAGTTTCGGAAAATATTTTCAAAATCTTTTTCTCTCTCTCTCGAGCGCTGTGATCGGACGATAGCCGTGGATCTCTAACCGCTGAAATCTTAACCGTTAAAGAGAACCGTCACACCGGTCTTCAATGAGCGATGGAAGAGCCAAGTCGGAATGGAGTTATACGTAACGGATAGTTGACGGGCGCGTATCTTTTCTATAAATAGCGCCTATTCATCTTCATCTCGATATTCTACATTTCATCTCTTTCAAACGAAACTTTTCGCGGAAGATTTCTACGTACACAGTGATCTTTGAACTTCTTCAAGCGACGAAAAGGCCATCTCAAGTAAGTTTCATCTGCTCGCATCTGTTTCTTCTACTCTTTTTTGTTTGCTCTCATCTACCTCTTCCTCTCTTTTCTTCAAAAGTTTCATCTTTCCTTTCACCTCTCAAAATGCCTAAAAGAGGTAACCATCCCGACTTTCGGGGCTCCTCCTCTGCCAAAATGCCTCGCACCAAAACTCCGAAAGCTCAACCCCTCCAAAGCCATTGTCACCCAGACATCTTGCTGCTGGACAAGAAATTCTTTCCTACAACCAAATTTTCTTGGTTGGCTCACATACAAACTACCGGGGCATACAACTTTCTTTGTTTCGGTGAGTTCATCTATCCCGAACTCATTTCGAGTTCTACACTCACCTCACCTCCTCGGAAAATGTTCTAACCTCCCGGGTTCGAACATCACCTGTTCGAATCAACACATCTCTCCTCCACCGCCTGTTCAAGGTCTCCTCTCTCTTCTTGAACAGCAACCCCATTCCTTTCACTCGAAGCCGCCAATGACTTTTTTAAAAGTACGCGAAAGAGTTCCTTGAGTCCCGGAAAAACTTTTCGGTGACCCAATTGAAGTCGAAGCATGCCTTCGTGTTTTCTCGCCGATGAGAACTTTTTTCTCTCGGCATTCTAGTAAGGAGAACCCCAACTCCAAGCACCTCAAAGCTCTTTTTGATATTCTTGAGGGCTACGAAGTAGACCTCTTCCCCTCTATAATTGAGCGGATGGCAGCTGTGCCGGCTCAACTCCAATCCAAGAAGAACACCTCCCTTCCCTTCGGTGCTCTTTTCACCCTTGTCTTCAAACAATTCCAAGTTCCTCTCCCCTCGGACCCAAACAATGTGTCCGAGGCTGCCATTGTTGTCGGCAAAAGGAACTTCGAGGGTACGGATACCGGAAACCGAACTCGGTGTGCGGGTCCATAACTCATAGCCGAGGCCTCCTTCTCCGCCTCGGACTCGAAATCAACCCCTCTCTCTCTCCCTCTCCACTTGTTGGTGCCTCCACCTCAGGTGCCTCCAAATCTCTCTCGCTCTTTTGTCCCCGGTTTTTATGGACAAAATCAGCTCTGTGTCCATTGTTTTCCAGGACACGCTCCGGTCTTTCAAACTTGCCATCCAAAATTTGAATATCAACCAAAAGACCGCCCAATCCCAAATCCGAGAGCAGCAAACTCTAATTCTTGAGATGAGGGAGCTGGTGAAGGAGCAGAAAGAGCTGGTCGAGCTCCTCGAGAGAGAAGGTCCAAGGCGGCTCGGGACCATGGCGACTCGGACGCGTCGAAGCGTCTTCGAGCCCGAGTCCGACGTCCTCGGACAACGGGGAAGAAGAAGAAGAAGAAGCTGCAGATGCGAAGCAGCAGACGCCGAGGAACTGCGGTTGAGGCAGCTCTATCCGGGTAAGGGGAGGAACATAAAGAAGAAGCAGTGGGGACTGCCGAGGGTCGAACTACTCCACAAGCTCGGATAGCAGTACTCGGCTCGAGACAGCGATGCAGGTGGGTCGAAGACCTAGGCTGCACCGGCGGGTCGAGCGAGCGGCCCCTCCAAGAACCAGAGGTTCAACGGGGAGAACCCCTTGATCCACTCGTTCGGGTCGGCCACTCGGATCCGAGCCCTCGACGATCATACCGGTTCTCCCTCCGTTGCGCTCAAGCACATCGTCAAGATCCTACCAGGCGCCAACGTACATCCAACCCCTCCGCTTCCACTCGAAATCCCCCTCTCCCTCGTATGCGCCATGCACTCGAATCACAATTCCTCGGTCCGCGATTCTTCTTTCTAAGAGATTTTTTATATTTTTCTTTCTTTTGTCCGGACATCAAAGTTGTACTAATTGTTCTTTTCTTCCCTTCTTTTTGTTGTTTTTGCTTGAAAGGCAAGGGGGAGAACTAGAGTCGAAAAACTTGTTGTCTTGTTTAGGGGAGTTTTTCCCTCCTTTTGAATATATTTTCTTTAACTTTAATGGACTAATGCATTTCTTTATTAATTTCGAGTTCATTATTGTTAGCATCCTTGATAAAGCATACTTCACTTTATGCTCTAATACATTAAGTATGCCTTACTCGATCTCATTTCATGCGCAACTACTCGGAATCGGATCTTTTTCACTAACAAAGTTTCTGTCTAAGTATGGAATGCCTTTCATCAAAAAGGAGAGATTGAAGACTTAGACACTCTGTTCAATACTTTTCCGAGTTGCATAAAAGGAATCGGGTATAACAATCTCATACTTATAGAGTTTTGATTCCAAGGCATTCTCTGTATCTTAGAAACTTTCCTAAGTGATATGGTATCTTCTCTAAGCGATATTTCTTGTATCTCTTGCGTGACTCGGAAAACCGATATGCTTATCTCATCCCGTTCCGAGTCTCTCATCACTCAGATTTATCGCATGTTGAATAGACTAGTATTTCATCTTCTCTCACTCGGATCTAACTTCGATTATAAGCTCTATACAATTTTAGTCGGTGCTTCTAGTTTGTTTCATGCTTAGTCTATATCAAGTTATTTCACTCGATATTCTTTATATAACTTGATTCTCTGCTCGGACTAGCTCGATGGAATTTTGAGTTACATGGATATTAGACTCAGAAAATTCCATTTCGTTTCGACTCGAGATAATTAGTTGTTTATGCATCTTAATTATTTTATTATCCGTGTCTAATCTTGGACCAAAGTATTTTATACTTTGAGAACCAAAATTGATTTACTTTTGTAGGTTATTCAAACGAGGACACGTTTTCGAAATACAAAAGTAACCGGCTTCAAAATGTCAAATCACCAGTAGACATGGCTTTTCACCTACTCGCTCCAGTCCCAGAAGATTATGTCGAGTGCATCTGTTTCCAAATCTGGAAAACTGGAACGCTAAGCTTAACGGTGGTTTCCACCTTATCTTTCAAGACACCGCCGGTGGTTTTAGGACTTCCAAGAGAGTTTAAACCGTTGTCCAACGTTCACATTACAACGGATACTTTCGAGTGACTCGGAAAGACCTTGTCAACAGATCACAAAGGACTCTCGGTCAGCGAGATGAAGATAACGGCTACTTTGCCTTGTTATCTATAAATAGAAGCCACCTCACAAGACTTGAAGATTGCCGACATTATTGTTAATACACATACTTGAGCAAAGTCATTGTATTTATTCTCAATCTTCTACTTACAACTCCTACTCTGTAAATCTTTACTTTCCGAGTTGTAAGGTCTTGTACTCGATTACAAACACTTTCTTACTTTCTCTATAAGGTCCCTTGACTAAGTCTGTAAAGGTTAACTCAGCTTAGTTGTCCCTAAGCTGTAAGGGTTATCTCAGCCAGGAAGTACTAGATCGAGATAAGGGAATTTCGAGTCTAGGAAAACTTGTAAAGAGTTGTCTAAGGGAGCAACTCGGGTTCGATCGGTTCACGGTATTTTGTGGACTCAAAATAGTGGATTTGACTTCGTGCTTGGATTAGCACGGTCCGTGGTTTTCTGCCCCGGGAGGGTTTCCACGTAATCTCTAAGTGTTATCTTTACGAGTTCATTCTAGACTCAAACAGTTTTATAGCTCCTGCTTAACTTGCTTACTTATTCGTGATAGCATTTACGAGTCCATACTTTTCGACCCTGCTGATTGACTCGGAACTCGTATCTGTCTCTTCTTTGGCAAAAGAGCTAACGTTTCAAAGAAAAACTTCCATCACCCTATTCACCCCCTCTAGGGTGACTCGAGACTCTCCCGAGGAAACCTTCACACTCCATGGTCGCCTTTCCTACAAAGATTGGCTAAGACTAATGATAAACGATATGGGAAATTTTTAGAGGTCCTTAAGAAGCTCCACATTAATATTCCGTTCGTTGATGTCTTGTCTCAAATTCCTTCTTATGCTAAGTTCTTGAAATAAATTTTGTATGAAAAAAGAAAGCTAAAAGAGGATGAGACTCGTTGCTTTGATCGAACAAGTATAGTGTCATACTCCAAAACAAGCTTCCCCTAAGCTTAATGACCCCGATACGTTCATTATCACTTGTGAGGTACGAAAGATTTCTACTAAGCTGTGCTTTGTGTGATTTGGGATCAAGTGTGAGCCTAATGCCTCTCTCTTTGTCCCCAAAAGCTTTGTATAGGTGAACTGAAACCCACTACCATTTCCTTCTAATTGGTCAATCGTTCGATTATGTATCCCATTGGAATATTAGAGGATGTCCCAATTAAGTTGAGGGGTTTCTTTGTACCTGTTGACTTTGTGATTCTTAAGATGGAGGAAGACACTCAAACCCTCATTATTCTTGGGCAGCCATTCATGTCTACTATTGGGTGTTGTATAAATGTGAAAAAAGGGAGAATGTCCTTTTGTATAGGTGATGAAAGAGCTAAATTCAATTTGTTAAAGTTACTAAATTCCCTTCATTTACTAATGGTTGTTTTAGAGTGAATATCATTAATTTCATTTTAAGGGAAGATAGTACTAACCTCGAGCTCTAACGATCATCTTGAGCTTTGTTTGTTAAATAATAGCACAACTAGGGATCTTGATCCTGAAGTTGCCATTTGTGCTCAACTCTTAGAGGTGTCCCTAAAAATCCTACCAAAGCTTGAAAAGGTGGAGAAATTGTTGAATGGAAGAAAATGTGAGCTTGCCACTGGTGGGAATGAAGCTCCAAAGGTAAAATTGAAACCTCTCTCTTCCTCTCCGAGGTATGAATTTCTTGGCCCTAATTCCTCTTATCCCGTGATTGTGAATGCAAGCTTGAGCGCTTCTAAAATTGATTCCTTGTTGAGAGTCCTTGGATTGCATCATAAGGTCTGTTGGTTATACCATAGATGACCTTAAAGGCATTCATCCTTTAGTTTGCATGCATAGGATTTTGATGAATGATAATTATAAACCACCAATGAACATCAAAGAAGGTTAAATCCTAACATGAAAGAGGTGGTAAAGAAAGAGGTTTTGAAATTTCTTGAGGCCGGTGTCATCTATCCTATTTCCGATAGTGAATGGGTGACCACTGGTTCCTATTGTGCCAAAGAAAGGGGAGATAACTATTGTAAAGAATGATAATAATGAATTGATTCCCACTAGGACTATTATGGGTTAGAGAATGTGCATTGATTATCGCAAGTTGAATAGTGCAACCCGTAAAGACCACTTCCCTCTTCCCTTCATTGACCAAATGCTTGAAAGACTTGGAATTCATACTTTTGTTATCTAGATGGGTATTCTGGTTTTTCCAAATCCCTATCCATCCTAGTGACCAAGAGAAGACCACCTTTACTTGTCTTTATGGAACATTTACATATAAGAGAATTCCCTTTCGAGTTGTGTAATGCACCCGCTACATTTTGACGTTGTATGACAGCTATTTTCTTCGATTTTATTGAGGATATTATAGAGGTTTTTATGGATGATTTTTCAGTCTATGGTACCACCTTTCATCACTGGTTGAAAAATATTTCTAAGGTTTTGTCTAGATGTGAGGAAGTGAATTTGGTTTTAAATTGGGAAAGGTGTTGTCATAGGTCATGTGGTTTCAAATAAAGGCATTGAAGTTGACAAAGATAAGGTAGAGGTGATTGAGAAATTACTTCCACCAACATCTATTAAGGGTGTGAGAAGTTTTCTTAGACGTGTCAATTTTTACTAACGATTCACTAAAGATTTTTCAAAAATTGTTAGGCCTCTCACCCAATTGCTTGTTAAAGACGTGCCTTTTGTGTTTGATGATGTGTGCTTGAGTGCTTTCAACAGGTTAAAAGAGGCTTTGATTACAGCTCCCATTATGCAAGCCCGGATTGGAGTCTTCCATTTAAAGTGATGTGTGATGCAAGTGATTTTGCATTAGGGGTTGTTTTAAGGAAAAGGGAAGATGGCAAGCCCTATGTGATATGTTATGCGAGCCAAACTTTGGATGAGGTTAAAGTCAACTATTGCACCACGAGAGAAGGAGTTCTTGGCGATTGTGTTTGCCGTGGAAAAGGTCCATTCTTATTTTATTAACTCCAAGGTGATAGTTTTCACCGATCATGTCCCCATCGAACATGTCATGAAGAAATCGGATTCTAAGCCTCACCTTATCCAATGGAGCAATTGCTCCAAGAATCTAATTTAGAGATTCAAACAAGCCTAGATCGCAAAGTGTAATAGCTGACCATCTTTCCCGATTAGATGACTTGCCAAAGGAGAATGTGCCCATTGATGATTAATTTCCGGATGAGCAACTCATGGCTTTTTCTATGACATTTACTCCATGGTATGCTGACTATGTGAACTACCTTGTTTGTCGACTGGTGCCACCAGATTTATCTTTCCAACAAAGGAAGCGGTTCTTATTTGTGGTTGAAAGTTATATGTACAAAGAGCCTCTTCTTTAAGAATTGTGTGCCGATGGAGTATATCGAAGAGGCATTCTAGAAAATGAAATTCAAAGTGCTCTCCATCATTGTCATTCCACTACTTATAGTGGACATTTTGATCTTGACAAAACCGCTTTTAAAGTCTTACAAGTCGGCTTCGATTGATCGACTCTCACCAAAGATGCAATGAACTTTGTGATTGCTTGTAATCAATGCCAAAGGATGGGAACTATTTCAAAGAGGCATGAGATGCCCCCAAGAGGGGTTTTAGAGGTTGAGCTTTTCGATGTGTGGGGAATAGACTTCATTGGTCCTTTTCCTCTCTCTCACAAGAACATTTATATCCTAGTGGTTCTGGATTATGTGTCAAAATGGGTGGAAGTCGTTGCCTCTCCCAAGCAACGATCCAAGGTAGCCATGAAGCTTTTAAAGAAGAACATTTTTGCTCGGTTTGGCACTCCAAGAGCCTTATTGAGTGATAATGGAGTTCTTGCAATGACTTCCACCCAAAAGGAAGAACATTTTTTAGTCAATTTTTCTGCCGTCCACTTGAAGTTCTTTTGAAGAAGTATGGAGTATTCCATAAAGTAGCAACACTTTATCATCCTCAAACAAGTGGTCAAGTTGAGTTATCCAATTGGAAGTTGAAGAATATTCTTAAGAAGACGCTGGATTGATCCCAAAAAGATTGGTCTTTGAAGGTCGATGATGCACTATGGGCATATCGCACCGCCTACAAGACTCCTCTTACCAGTACTCCTTTTCGGTTAGTATATGGGAAGCCTTGTCATTTTCCGTCGAGATGGAACACAAGGCTTTTTGGGCAATACGGACGCTCGATTTTGACACAAAGGCGACCGGTGAGATGCGAGTTCTCCAATTGCAAGATCTTGAAGTGTTGAGATTGCAAGCTTATAAAGTTCCATAATTTACAAGGAAAGGACTAAGAGGTGGCATAACAAGTATATTTTACACAAGAGGCTTGAAGAAGGTGACATGGTCCTTTTATTCAATTCAAGACTGAAGTTATTTCCGGAAAGTCGAGATCCCGATGGTTCGGGCCATTTCAAGTCACTACGTTTTATCCTCATTGAGCGGTTAAGGTGTGCAGTGAGCCCACCGGTTCTTTCAAAGTTAATGGTCGGCGACTTACACCTTACATTGTGGGGCAACCTGAGCGGAAGACCACATATATGCCCTTGCTAACCCGGGTAAGGCATAATGTTGAGTTGCATATGGTCAAGCTAATGACCTTAAATAAGCGCTTCTTGGGACGCAACCCAAGTCACTTTGCATTTTGTTTAGAAAAAAATATATGAAAAAAATGAAAAATGAGAGAGGCAGCACCCAAAACGGGTCGCCCATGTCAACACACATAGCCCATCCCGGGTGTTACCTCCACACAAGGTACAGAGCACATGTTTCAGCGAAAACAGCCGAGTTGGCCACAAGAAAAAACAAGCAAGTAGCCGACACGAGGTTGCCGTGTGGGCTATCAAGTCAACGCGGGTTATTTCTTTTGAGCCCGATTTTCTCTCTCTCCTTTCATATTACCCTGCCTCTACTTCTTCTTTCTCTCACTTCGTCCATAGCCAAACTCTAATCCTACTCCATTCTACCTCTCCTCTCTCTTAAATCTCTTCTCACGTCAAAACTTTTCTCCAGGTCTACGCTTGTCGACATACATTTTTGCTCTTTCTCCCGCCTTCCTCACATCACTCTTCTCTCTTTCCTATGCTCGAATTTCGGCGTCGTCATCATTCCTGTGCTCGCCGTCGCCGCCGGCGTCGTCATCGTTCCTGTTCTTGCCGTCACCGCTAGCATCGTCATCGTTCCTATGCTCGCTATCGCCGCCGGCGTCATTCCCTCTATCCTTTTCTCAATCTCCGTCCTCCTCTCCTTCCTTTACTCTCACAAAAATCGACTCTTTTTTCCTTATTCTTCCCCACAAAGTTTATGTTCTTCCTCTTCTTTCTTAGTTTAGGGTTTTAAATTTCCTTCAATGGCACCAAAGAGGAAAAAGACCACTCGAAGGGAGTCTTCCGGACCGAGTTCCGCAGCCTGGGCATGACCCACTCATCTTCCACCTCGAAATGTTCAAATTCCGAGAAACAGAGGTAACCCGAACAACCCATTTTACTTAACTTAATCTGAGCATGTTGCTCATTATAATGCTTTATTAAATCGTGAAATTATTACAACTCGTTACTATGATGAATTGAGTTTAGAAAGATTGGGTTTGCTTGAGAATTTCTTTTGCTTAGTTGGTCATTATGGTTTAATAAAATTCATGAATATTCGATTAGGGACTTATAAGAGTTTGACCTTGGAATTTTTAAGCAATCGAATGTTGAAATTGGGTGTAGTCCTCACGCTGAACATGGCTTAATTACCTTTCGCTTATTAATATGATGAACTTACTCTTAGTGGATTTAGTGCCTTATTTTTCCTCCCCGCCAAGGATTTGGACACCATCTAGTTCCTGATTGTTTTGAAACATTACGATTTTGAAACTCTCTTTCAGGTGAAAATGAATACCATCCGAGTTCTACAAAGCCGACTACTCTTAGAAACCCCTATTTTTGATATATCATCGGGTTTTGGGGCATGGTTTGTTTGGGAGGGATGATAGTGGTAACAATATGCATTTTTCTAAATTGTATTGTTTATATGTGATGTGGACCGGAGATGCTACTGAGTTTGATCCTCGGAGCTTATCTAACTCGTCAATTTTCCAATGTTACCACTAGTATTAAGGGGCACATTGTAATCGCTGGTTTAGTTGATGCTATTGCTATATCTTTTGGTTAGAACCCTGATGAGCATGATGATTATAGGCTGTGTGGGTCTCGAGAGGATAGATATTGAGACTTTAAGGGCAATGGATATGTGTCGTTCAATTTCGGGAGATTTATATTAGTTATATCCTCGTAACCGTATGTTGTGTCTCCCTTCTCCTGGGCCAACATCCCTTAAGGATGCTGCTAACCTTAGCTTTTTGCCTCATGAGGATGAAGTCCCTCACCCTCCACCCCATGCTGATGTGGGTGCCTCTTCCTCTTCTCTTCTCCCGCCCCTAAGCCTAATGTTGATGCGTCTGTTCATTCACTTCTCACTACTATTCACCAAGAGCAGCTCTCCTTCAGGGAGTATGTACATTCCGAGCATGCTACTTTTAGAGCTGAGCAAGCTTCACCTTAGGGAGTATATCCACTCTGAACATATCTCTCTTTGGGATTATGTTCATTCAAAGTATGCTACCATACAAAATGCCCAAACCGAACTTCGTGTTATGTTTGCAAACCACAATCATTCCATGCATTTGATGAGTGAATGTGTGACTACTTTGCATGATTGGCACATCTCCCAAGGTGCCTCTAATCCCTCTCCTTATCCCCCATCATTTGAGTGATCTTGTATTTCTCCTCTATCTCCTTTTGTTGATGTGCTTGCATTATGGACAATGTTGTGTCCAAGCATGGGGGATTTGCTTATTAGGATGCCATTTGTTTGAATAATGTGTACTTGCATTTCATTTAGGCTAGAGAACTATTTTTAATTAAGCATTTAGTATGTACATTTACATTTAACAAAAGAAATTTTAAAAACGTCGAAAAACATTGAAAAATTAAAAATTTTAGGATTGCATATAGAACATTTAGATTGCATCATGTAAATTTGCATAAAATAAAATTTTTAAATTTTTAAAAAAAGAGATGAAAATCCAATGATAATTCCTTTTAGGCCAAATAAGTTTTCAGTGGAGAACGTTTTCAATGCATAGCCCTAAAGTGCATAAAATTTTGAAAACCAGTTTTTGAACTTAAAGATTTTGACCATATTAGATGAATAAAAGCCGATTGCCCTTGATTCCTAAACAAAAGTGTTGGCATTTGAAACTCTTTGAGTAAGATAAGATTGTGATAGAAACCCTATTAGAATTTTTAGCCTTGAATGGAGTAAATATTACAATTAGTCTAATATTTTTTATATGTGACTCTCCTCCATTATTGCATCTCTAGAACTTGTTTGAATTCTCTTCAAAACCACATGTATATGCTTTGTGACAAAATGATTAAGGCATTCTTTAGATTTATAAGCTACATTAGCAAAATTTCCACCTTGATATATGTTATTAACCCTTCGATCGTCCCTTTGAGCCTAATTTCCTAATTCATTTGTTTTTAACCTTCCTAACCGGCCCTTGGCCAAACACATAATGTACTACCTAAGCCAAATCTAGCGGAGATTCTTTCTAATGTTGTTGCGTCATTTTGGGGTCTTTGATGTGTTGGTGATTATTTGGATCTTTTTGTTGAGTTGAGAGGTTTATTTGTATTAAGTATGAGATCATTTCCTCTCTTGATTGTAAGGATGAGTACTTTGGTGTTGAATGAACTTTTTGATTTGTTTGAAATTCCTAATGCAAGTTTTAGTTGAAAAAAAGGAGAAAATCAAGAAAAAGGAAAAAAAGGAAAAAATGAAAAAATGAAAAAAGAAGCAACCAATAAAATGTTTGGCATTTGGACTTAGTTAGATAAGCTCATTTTCTAAAGTATTTGTCGGAGTTAGAGATTGGGTGTGATGAGGTGTATTGCGTGGCTTTTGTTGGTTTGAGTATTGGGAGCTCCTAGCTACTTGGCTTTTTAGCTCCTCATTTTTCCCAAAAATACAATGTCCCTTTCTTACCCATTTCCTCAGCCCCGTTACAACCATTTGAAGTCTTCTTGATTGTCATATTGCATGTTATATTTAGGTAGTGGCAAATAGAGAATTCTACCAAGCTTATGGTAGTTTTCATGATTGTGAGAGAGATTGAGTGAACCTTGTATAAGCCTAAACACATGAGTAAAGTGTTTTCACAGTTCCAAAGTGAGGTTCTACCAATCTTACTAGGTCCATAATTCTACATGTGCCAATGTGATTTGTTTAAGTGATGATTTGGGTGATTGATCAAGTTTGTCTTTATGGTCTTCAATATGGTTTTTAAATATCTTTTTTCATCTCGAATGTCAAAAGATTTTGTGTGCTTAAGGGATGTTGTTGATTTTATCTTCCTTGTGATACTTATGGTTTGTTAACCTGAGGAGGTTATGATTCTTTAATTGGACTTCATTCTTGCATTTTGACCTTACTTGAGGGCAAGCAAGGTTTAAGTATGGGGAATTTGATAAGTGCATAAAATGCATTAGTTTCTTAGGCATTTTGATGCTTTTCTTTAGGAAATTCGGTTAAATGGAGTGCGCTTATGCTTTGTTTTTTGTTTTACGCTTGTGTTTTGGTATTTTGAGATGATTTATGCAGATTTGATCACCAATACCAAGTATTCCCAAGACTAGTTAGTGTTTTAAGCGCTTAGAAGACCAACACGGTCTAGCATTGTTGTCGGAATGGTTGTTCACCTTGAATGCCTCAAGATTTCACTTTTAGCAACCAACACGGGCAGCCCGTGTCAATTAACATGACCCATGTTGGAGGTTAGCTTGCCCAGATTGCTTACAACCAGCATGGGTGGGCCGTGTCAATTGGCACGACTCGCTTCCCTTGTTTTTGTCAAGATTTGGCATGGCAACAACCAACAAGGGCAGCCCATGCCAACCGACACGGCTCGTGGTTGGATGCAAATTTTGTTGTGTTGCTTCAGTTTTGATGGCTTTGCCCTTTGATTACCTCGTAATTTCTTATTAAAGCCCGAATTCTCGACTATTTAGAGGCATTCGTCCATCCATCATCCATCCCTTCATCATATCTCATCCATATCAAATCTAAAGACATTTGAAGATTGAAGAAAGTTTGAAGGAATTTTCACTAGAAGTTGAAAGACTCAAGTGGAGTTCTTGAAGACCATCACCTTAATTCTTCATCATTGTTGTTTGAGGTTTGATTATCATGTTTAGAAGTTTTATTATGCTTTCAATAATAATGTGTGGATAGATTTCTTTTATCTACCGATTTGTAATTCGAAACAATGATGTTTGATTAGATTTTTATGGTTTCGCTTGAATTCTTATTTTGAATCAATAGAAGGTTGTGTTCTTCATGTTTATGAGTATTTTTAAGGCTTTGAATACTTGTAATTTGAGATTAATCTGTGAAGTACTCGAAAGTGAAATGGAATAATCCGATAACCAACTATTTTACGTAGTTTATAAAATTTGAGAAAAGACTGGTAAATTAAGGTATCACTTTGATAATTTAAAATCTTTAACTTTGATTAACTTGAAACCCATACGAAAGTTGTTTGATAGGTTAATTATACGAATTCTATTAAGCATCAAAGGAGTGGTAGAATTATTTTGATTATTGATCTTTGATTTAATTGAAAGAATGATTGCACAAATTAGGTTTTAATAATCCAATTCATTGTTAGGAAATCAATTCCCTATATGCTTTTTATCCATTGATTAAATCCTAGATTAATTTTCTTGATTTTAATATTTAGAATTAGTTTAGTGAAACAATCAACTCAAAAACCCGATTTGCTTAGCAATTGAGTAGAGCGCTAGTTCATTGCGTTTCTAGATTGAGTCCTTGTGGGATCGACCTTGACTTACTACAACTATACCTCGTGCGCTCTAGGCCCGTCGCCCACCGGCCACTAGCCCCATAGCCACCTAATCGACCTTTGCTTCTCACTCACTTGCATTTACTTTCTTCTTCAAAGGTAGCCCTTCTCCTACTCCTCTTTTAATTAAATCTAAACTTTATAATTTTGTGTTCAAACAAATTACCGAGAAACTATGCTGAAAAATAGTTTAATTTGTGAAATTTCATTGGGTAATTGTATGGTCATGGTAAAATTAAAATAGCAAAACATGACTTAGTTGGACAATTAAACTTGTATATAGTAAGATCGAAAGCTCGATTGAGATGGAGCTAGAAGTTTCTCAAAAACTAGAATTTACTCAAAAACTCTTAGAAGTTACTAAAGTTGCTTGAGGATAAAACTCTTAGAAGGTTATTATGAAAATATAGAGCTTGAAGTTACTGAAAAACTACTATTTTGGTGAAACATTGACGTGAGGTTTGATGATAGATGAACATAGAATAATCTCAAATGTTCTTAGAATTGTAAAATTAAGTTAACACTTGAATATGGATTGATTGTGCAATTCTACAAACCGGTTATTATAAAAATTGATCATTGAACACCCCGATTACGATCTAGTAAAACTATGTAGGATAAATTATTGTCATGGGAACCATTAGGGTTGGCTAAGCTAAGTTTCTAGCAAAGATATTAGTGACGTTAATAATTCCATTAATGTACCAAAACTTAGGCAATTCATATATCCGAAGGGTGTGACAAAAGGTATGACGAAAGGAGTACTTAAAGAGTATGGTGACCTAAGTTAGTCATTCTATGAAGAGTAACGTCTTCAATTAAACCTATATACGGATGGCTACTAGATGATTATCAATAAGTTTGAAATATGTTAATTAGGAACTCTATAGGTTGAAGTTTGCAAGTTAAATGGAAATGAAATGGTTAAATGCAAGGTTAACATGTGATTTCAAGTTTTAAATTATGGAAATCGTTAATATTAAGTCAAAGGAGCTTATTAATAAATAAATAAATAACAAGTTATTAAAGATTCAAGATAATTAGAGGTTAAATTAATTAATTAATGTACACTGCTAGAAATTTACAAAATGGATCTTTATAAGCACAAATACAAAATAGAATAGTACAAGAAGAATGGGTTACAAGTTAGAGTGTAAAAAGGAAAATGAATGATGTATAAGGTACATTATTGCTTGTACCTTTCTGAAATTTTTAACTTTGTTAATGAGTTTAAAGTTTTTGATCATTGAAACAATTAGGACTCACTTCACAACTCACAAGTAAATTGATCACAAATACAGCTACGAGTCACATTAAAGTTCGCAGGGCCCTCCTTAATCGATCGGGATAAATGAATTGTTTATACATATATGATAATCTCCAAGAACACCGGCAGGAAGTATACATTTCTTCTCTTATTCCCTTTCTCTGTTAACTTTTTGAGAATATATCAGAAGGAAAGAATTCCATATGCGAGAAGGACCCATCATCCATGGCAACCGCATCTACATATGGGTCCTAAACTAAGCCCATCATTAATGTATTATAAATTTACTATAGTTTTGCATATGAATAGGTTTTGAAATAAACTTTGAATATTTGCTCACGCTCACTAAATCTTATAAATATATTTTTTTATAGTACAAGGGTAACATGTTGGGTTATGACTCATTCTTATTTTTACGTTTACTTAAACGTATTTAAGGAAAGAAAAGCTTGTTAACGTTCAACGAGAAGTGACAGGAGCAAAAAGGATTCAAGCAAATGCTGATTTGGAGCGATTATCGTACCTTAGCTCTTACTCTTGAGTATATTATAATTAGCTTTTGATGGTTAGTTTTTGGTTAAGATACTCCTACGGATTTAATTCGTCTCGTGGAGTTTTATCCGAGGTTGATGGGTACGATTATTAAAATGATAAACTATCTTTTTGAGAGAGAAAAAAACTCATGTTTGGTGGTTTAAACTATGTAAATATTGGGTATTGTGTTATGAGACTTTAGGTGTAAGGGTTTGATGTAAATTAAAAAGATTATCATATTATCTTATTTTAATGTTTAGCCTAATCTCTCGAGAAAGGACGGCGGTAACGCCCTAATATGACTTGGTTTTTCGTTGTCTTAATATAGTATATTTATTTAATGAGCATGTTTATATGGTGATTATATTACAGCATTACATATTGGGCCTTTCCTTTACAAAACAACGAGGCTATCATCGACAAAGAAAAGGGTTTGAATCACATTTCCTTTAGCACAAAGCTTTACTCCGAGCCTATTTTCTTGTTGAGATCTTCTTGAATCAATTTAGAAGAGAAAGCTTACATATATCTATATATATAAGGAATAGATCAAGTGAAAAAGGATCACCTTGTTTGAGTCCACTTGTTAGATTAAAGAATCCGTTAGGTTGATCATTACTAATAATCAAGTAAGAAACCGAGGATACATTCTCTAATCAAATCAATTGATTTTAGGGAAATCCCATTGAATTAAGACATTGAAAGAGAAAATCACATTCGACTTTATCGTAAGCCTTTTCCATATCAAGTTTAAGTGCTTGCCCATGTTGTTTTATTTTTAAAATTTTTAAATTTGTTCGTAATTTGTGGTATAAGTTATAAACCCTTTTTTCATCTTGAAAACAATGTCTATGCTTATGTAGGCTTGAGCTATTTTTTCTAAGTCAACACGTGTTCTTTCCTATTTTGGCGAACAATTGAGCACTTTGCATAAAGTATTGGAAAATTGACCAATGGGTGTTGGGTTAATTTCCTAGAGACTAAGAATACTCAAAAGACACTTAAGTGTTACTTTCAACATTGCACATGTCGGGTACGTGAAGGCCTTGGGAAGATAGAATGACCATTATGCCCTTGCTCATATTCCACTTTCATCATCATTCTGTCTCAATATTAATTCTTACCCATCACATTCACAGTCACCTCTTACTCCCCGAGCTCTTTGTACTCTCCATTTTCTCTCCCTTCTTTCACATCTCGCCATTGTTGAGGCCTCACAAGCCCACATAACAACCCAACTCAACCCAATTCATTTTTTGTTTCATTTTCTCTATCCTCCTTCCTGTTATGGCTGAGGCTCGAAAACCCATAAGAAACAATTCGTTCAAAGGCACCGAGAATGCTCAAATCCAACCGATGTTTGCTCTTGTCGAATTACAACCAAATTTTTCTCACTTGTATGGGTAAATTTGTTTTTGATTCATTTGATGTTGATTGTTTTTTATTATTTTTACTTCAATTGGTTTCATTGCACATAATCGTTTGAATCGAGTGGAAAATCATCAATAGAATGATATTTGGAGTTTAATATATGATTCTGTAGAGTTTTGAGATTTGAAAGTCTGGAGTTTGCTTATGATTTTGATAATTTCATGAAAATTTGATTAAAACTAAACTTTTTCTTTTTTTTTTTTTTTTTGTTGTTTGTGGTTGATTGGTTGAATTCGTGGGATTGATCTTGCAGAAAGTTGAAATGGGATATAGTTGATGTTAACTAATTAACTGCGAATGGTTTTGTATGGATATTATTTTTGAATCTGGAAAAGTGGATTAGCTTTTCTTTCTACTTTCTAGTGGATTCCCTTCAATATTCAATATTCAGTATTTTTGTTTTCATTAGACATATAAATATGTATACCAATTGGTTTTGTTTTACAATTTCTTAATATTGTGCATTTAGGTTTTGGTTTACAATTTCTTGATATCATGCATTTAGGGTTTTGGTTGTTTTGATTTGATTTTCTAATTTTAAAAAATGATGTGCAATTTAGTTTTCTCAATATAGTTTCTTTAATTTGTAATATGTTTGTTGTTTTATGAAATTTGGTTATGTAGTTGTTTTAAGTCCTTTATTTATTTGCCTTCATTTAATTACTATGCTTGGTGCTATCAAAAAATTACTATGTTTGATGTCCGAGCTTTTGACAATTAAGTTATGTCGGTTTTGAATTTGTGGTGTACAATTTGATGGGAGGTGAGTTATGGGGCAAAAGGCATTACTATTTAGGTTATCCCTCATAATAGCTATTGATATCCCGGGTTGTGTATGAGCGGAATAAGGTATTACCTGAAATTGAATGTTTGATTTGGATTGAAGGATGCATGTAGTCGAGCCACATGTTGCAAATCTTAAGCCTATTTCTTTGAGATCTTCCAGCTATTGTTAACTTCTTACGGTTTGTATCCATTTTATTATTTCTTCGACAATACTAGCTGAAATTGTACTTCTTTGATAAAGTTTCTCGCCTCTAGAGATGGAGGTGGTATTACTATAACGTAATCTTGTAGTTGATCTTGAACTTTTTTGTGTGGGAGTTTTTGTATGAATGAAATTTAGGTTGGTGTTTGTAGTATTGGAAGAAACAAAATTAATGTGCTGGAAACTTGTAAACTTATTTCGTCTTTTATTTTGTGCGACAAATCATCTTATCTTAAGAGAAGAGCATTCAGAATCTCAATGAGCTTGTACCGAGTCTTCGAAAACAGTTATCGGAATGTGGAATAATAATGGAACTACGGGGTAGCAGACTTAAGCAATTTGACAAAAAGCATCATAGAGCTCAAGAGAGAAATTTATGGAAGATTAAACAACACTCCTGTAACCCTACTCAATGTTATCGAACATGGACCGATCTTTATGAAAATCAAGGGTACATATTCTTGTTTCTTAAATTATAACTCATCTTATTTCAACCGAGAGTATGTAGTTCTGTAGTGTGAATACTACTACGTAGGAAAATTTTATTAGATATAGAGCTAAAAATGTTATGAAGAAGAGTAAATTTTCTGAATTTGGTGGAGGTCATATCCTATCTTCTAACAAGACTATCATTGGATGCTTTTGCACTATTTAAGGCAATACTTTTCACGGTTAAATTTTTATAACAAGGTTTCAATGAACATATTATTAGTGGGTTTTATGAAAGTAATTTTTAACAAGCATCAAGTTGCAGTATTTTCACTACATTTTGAGAAATTAAAATTTAAAATGTGAAATTTTTAGTTGTAAAAGATCAATTGTTAATAATTTCATTTAGGAGAAGAGTGTAAGGCATGGATGACTGAAACTAATAGACGGTTGATTATGAAAATGAATGAATGAAAATCAATACTGGTTATAAATGGAATTGAACGGTATTTTTTGTTCTTTGGTTTCGTTTAGTTATGTCGATTCTGAATTTGTGTCATACAATTTGTTGGGAGGTGAATTGCGGGAAAATGGTGTTGTATTACTATTTAGATTATCCCCTGTAATGGTTGCTCGATATCCCAAGATCTATATGAGCAGTAATATGATATACCTAAAATTCAATGTTTGATTTGCATTGAAGAATGCATGTAGTTGAGCCATATGTTTTGCATTGTACATGGCCATAAATTTGGTTATGTTTTCTCATCCAGTTATCTTAAAGCATTGTTGTTAATATCCTAAGATGATTACTTTGCACTTACAGTATTATCCGTTGTAGTGGGTGTTGTTACCTTGGTTGGTTATACTTTTTTGAGGTTTGGTTAAAAACATGTTTTTTTGTTATAATTTGTATGCATAACTATAATAGATTTAGTATTATCATTTGTATGTTAGTAGTTTATAATTGAGGTTATAGGTAGTGAATTTAAATATGGTTGTTATTATGATTGTAGATGAAAGTTGAAATTGCTGGTGGAACGCTTCACACATCGAAAGAGTTAGTTGTATATGTGTCGGTGGGTGGATACTTAGAATATCTAGTGAGCATCTTTTGTTCGTATTATGCCCATCTTTTAAAGGTCGTTGCAATATTGATATCCAACTTATATAATATAAGTATTGTTCTTATCGTAGTCTACAATATTTTTAGTTATTAATCATTTGTATGGTGGGTTGAACGTAAATATTAAAAAATAATCATAAGTAAATCGTGTCAACTAACAATGACAATGCAAATAACTTCTCCTTTCATGTGCATACTAAAAATGTAGTCTACTTCCCATGATAGCCACGCGTACATCCCGGGATGGCAACTATAGAATAATGGCATGATTAGTACCAATACAATAAGAATGTGTTCAAGATGCACGTAGACAATTACAATATTCACGAGACATTTGGATTGGGTGAATATTTACAATCACAATCGGTTCCAAATATTTACAATCACAACCAGAATAATGGTAAATATTGATGTAACACAGTGGGCTTGAAATTTTGTTGTAGTCCTTGTTAACGGAAGTGAGCGATTTTCCTATTAAGAAGGCTGAGTAGGATTGTTGTGAACACTAATAAGCATGAGAAGCTTCTAAGACTTCCACGCCACTGCACCTAGCCCAACACTTCATAGGATACCACTGTCATAAGCCTTGTCTACTGAAGCACTAGTTACAACTCTAATGAAAGCACCTGTTATAAGATAAAACATAAAGAACGAATCGGATAGGATCAAATATGTACTATGATCCGGTCTTCATATTTTACTCTTTTTTAGAGGGTGCGAGAAAAAGAAAAGGTATGAAATTCCTACATATATGTCACGATAAAGATTACATGATTCTCAAAGCTTAAAGCTATATTCATCCACACCTCTAGTTTTCTACCATATCCCCAAATAAAATACTTCCAATTTTCTACCAAGCTTTCACCTTGCAACATTTTTTTCCTCTAAGCAAGAAAGAATGTTCAAAACGAAGCTTTTCGATCAATCTAGGCTATCTAGCAAACCAGTCTTTCAATGAAGAAAAAAAGAGTTGGTTAGCCGACTAAAATTAGGATATACTTTCAAAACCACACAAGGAAGCTTCTAAAGGTATCCAAATGATAAAAAGCGAAACAACCATAAATACATTTGTATGTAGAAAACATTGAACAAAAACAAAAGGAAATATATATATATATATATATATATATATATATATATATATATATATATATATATAAATCATACTGATGAGTTCAAAGCGTAACTTAGGTATGTAAAAGAAGCACGCATGACTAAAGTAAACAGATGGAAGGTAATACATTACCACTGCTGGTTACGTAACTAAACAATCGTAATGTGACAGTCTCATAACTAATCTTGAACGTGCATTTATAAAAGTTGCCCCACCATACCCCTCCCCCAAAAAAATGAAAAAAAACAAAGAAGGTGAGAGGAAGGGGAGAGAGAGAGAGGTTGACTCAATGGAAGTAAGACTAGTATAATAAGATGAAAAGACATAGAAGATGATATATACAATCAAGGTTCATTAACAGTACACACTCCAGAGAGGGAAATCATACAAATCATGTGCAAAATTGCACTTATCTTAGCATCTTCAGTGAGGAAACAATGACAGTCCAAAGTAAATACTAAAATCCAGACTTCAAAATTTATATCATGACGATAGCTAAAAGGCTCCCTAGGAAACCCATACATTAGCCCATGAAGCATCTAATGATACGAGGCAATCATAAAACCAACAGAATTCCCAAGGGAAAATCAATATTCCAAGTGTGCTATTTGGAGATGACGATTGAACTAAGATAAATGTGGTTCCAATCAAGATAATAAGAAGTAGATAAATATTGAAATTAAGTACCATACATTAGAATGTCTTATGTGACACTTATGCAAGATGAAGAATTTTGTATTCAAATATTGAGTGTTCGAAGAATGTGCACTACTTGGAGTCGGATATTAGGATTTTTTGTAGATGTCGTAAGATTTTTCCACTACAGCGCTCGTCAAGACATAAACAAATACCATAAGACTACTAACAAGAATCAATTTTTGGCAAAAGCACATATCCATGTTTGATGAATGCTTATGACATTTCTCGACCTAATCGCCTAAATGGCAATTCCAACACAAAACCATGATAAGAAATCAACTCTTCCAACAAAAATACAAAAAAGAATGTTTTGGTTGACAATCTTAGGGGATAGATGAGACCCCCATCCACTTACACCCAAAAGTACTCACATCATTTACCCTCTAGTCCATTTTTTAAATATCATCATAACAACCTTCCAACTCCCCTCCCACCAAAACTAAAGTTGACATGAATAATGCACTAAATCAATAAGAAACAATGATGGACAATTCTCAACTCCTCGTGCATCTAGAGCACTAAATTTGTCTTATTGATTAAACACATTGGTATCAAGGTATACATTACACATTACTAACTACATAAGTAATAGTATACTTCCTAAGACAGTTTACCCTCACCCGAAGTCCAATGCAACCCTCTATCAAGACATAAACAAATACCATAAGACTATTAACAAGAATCAATTTTTGGCAAAAGCACATATCCATGTTTGGTGAATGCTTATGACATTTCCCGACCTAATAGCCCAAAAGGCAATTCAAACACAAAACCAGGATAAGAAATCAAATCTTCCAAGAAAAATATAAAAAAATGTTTTGGTTGGCAATCTTAGAGGATAGATGAGAACCCCATCCACTTACACCCAAAATTGCTCACATCATTTACCCTCTCGTCCATTTTTTTCAATATCGTCATAATAACCTTCCAACTTCCCCTTCCCACCAAAACCAAAGTTCACATGAATAATGTACTAGATCAATAAGAAACAATGATGGACAATTCTCAACTCCTCGTGCATTTAGAGTACTAAATTTTTCTTATCGATTAAACACATTGGTATCAAGGTATGCATTACACATCACTAACTACATAAGTAATAGTATACTTCCTAAAACAGTTTACCCTCACCCGAAGTCCAAATTTATAATCACAAAATTGAAAGAAAAACATAATAAAAGCTTCCACTCAAAGCCATCAAGAGGGAAATTATCAATGTGACTACGACGTACATTGGAAAGATAACCCAATTACAACTTTATAACAATATGCAACCATTGAAGTAGCACAAAACACATAACATAACTGTCAATCCCGAAGTTATAGCACATTTCGACGAAAGTACTACTTAAAAAATTTCTCTAATTTAAAAACAAACAAACTCGGACGGACTCAATAATTAGTGCAACATCTCCACAAGCCAAACTAAGCACGAAGAAATCGAAGTTCCAAAAAGTGAGTGAGTGAGTGAGTGAGTGAGTGAGTGAGTGAGTGAGTGAGAAGTACAAGTGAACAGAAATTATCTATCGTTGACCTCATCCGAGCAACAAAGTATTCTGAAACGCTTTAATAATCATCATCTTACCTTTTCTTAGATCTAGTGCCATAGAAGACGGCGACAGTGGCGTCAAGGAGAGGGACATCAATAGAATGGCTCAAATCCCTAAGCTTCTCGGTGGTCATGAATGTTGATCGGAGATTAAACTCAAACAAACCCTAGAACAAACCCACAGCGAGAGACAGGATAAGCTCAAAGACCCTAGCTACATGAACGAATGTATGACGAGAAAACCCTAGCCCCCTTGCTCGTGCTCGTGCCCTTGCTCGACCTTTACTGCGTACTTTTCTTCTTCGTCTATCCTCGTTCTCTTCACCTTCAGCACCTCTCTTTCCCTCTCTCTGCCTCTCTATTTTCCTCTCGTCTCTATTTTTCTCTATCTCTCTTTCCTCCTCAATTAAGCACAAAGCCTCATATCGGTAAGGGCATAATCATCATTCTACAATTCTAAGCTGCTTCATGTGTTCGGCATGTGCAATACTCAAAGTAACACTTAAATGTCTTTTGAGTATTCTTGGTCCTAAGAAAATTGAACCAACACCGGTTGCTCAATTTCCCTAAAGTGTTTTCTAGTGTCTATCTTCTATATTAATAATTCCTCGGTACATTCATTCAAACCAAAGTAAATAGTGAATTGTTTGCCAAATATATTAGAATAATAATATTTATTAAAAAATATTTCAATAAAATGTGTGTTATCATATTTATGGTCAATAATAAGAAATAATGAAGCACACTATGAGGCATATTTACGAAGAACATATAGTGGAAAATGACTCAAAAATTAGATTTTATCAAAATAATTTTTAATAATTTAAGTAGTGTCGGTAGAAACTATTATGTACATTCATTTAGAATGTGGAGATGCTAATTCTAATTTAATCAGTAAAGGAATTTTTATCAAAGTAATTGCACTTAGCATGGTGTGAACATAATTTAGGCAATGTGTATAGTTATGTCATCTCCGACTTGACTCCTTGACTAATACTCCTTAGGATGTCCTCCCTAACTATGAGTTTCAATAAACTCTAAGCTTGATTTCAAAGTCTTCGACTTAACAAAAGATATATCGAAGCAATATATTAACATTACAAGAAAACGCACTGTTAGCATTGGATATTACAGACGACGCAAAAAAGTCGCTAATAGTGACCGATTTAGCATCGGATTAAAAATTAAATGGTAATTGCATCAGATTATGAAATCGACTCTAATAGCGTCAGATTTTAGTGTCGGATAAAAAAACCCGACGCTAATAGTGTTGTATTTTTTAATTCAACGCTAAAATCGGACTCGGACTCATGGGAAAAAAAAAAAGGAGGGGCAACGAAAATCATATATATTCTTCGTGTGTGTTTGTCCTCCATCGTTCTCTCTCTCGGTTGACTCAAACAAAAAACTCCGAGAGGAATGAAGGACAAAGAAAGAAGGGAGGGAGGGAGGGAACAGAGACTACGAAAATGACTTCGTCGTGTTGTCGAGTCTCATCTTGATGCTTCTTGTGAGAAATCTCTGTCGCCCTCAACTTTCTGCTTCTTTGAATTTCATTTGATTGAATTGAATTCGCTTTCATCGTAATTACTTGCATTGACTTCCCATGGAATTCAATTATTTTTATTGTTGAACTTGTATTTGGTTGAATTATTGCTCATTCATTGCCAATTTTTGGTATGCAGCTAGATCCGAAACGTAGTTGTTTTTTTTCTGATTTTTCTCTTTGATCAGGTTGATAATTGATTCTGGGGCATTCACCATTTTCATCGGGTTTCGGCATCGAATATGGTATGAAATTTGGTGGTCCTATTGAGTTTGTCGGGATTAGTGTCATTTGTGTCCACCATTGGAGCCATTGATTCGAGCGAGTTGAGTCCAGAGCGGACGCTAGGCCACTGTGGATCTATTGCTTGGTGACCCCGGGGTTTTGATGACTCCAATCCTCAATTAGTGGATCGAGTAAGGCCATGAAATCGGCCATAAGGATCTATTTTTCTCGTTAATTGCTTGAAGAACTTTAAACAATTTACGCACACTCTCTAGGTTATTGCTTTATATCTCTCCTCCTCTCCTCTCCCCCACTTCATTAGCTTTAGCTTTGTGCAAATGTACTTTTGAAATTAATTGTTTATGCTAAGTGATTTGTGATTATGTTTAGGGGAGATGCTTCGAATCCGATGCTATTTGAACATTGATTCATTCATGGAGGAACTTAGCCTGCTTTGAGGCCATTTGGATCTAGAAATTGCATTTTTGTCATGTCAATAATTTTAGCTGTTTATATGAAATACTAGGTATGAAAATCCACGGCTAATTTAGAGCGAAACGACTCGAAAAGCTTAGACTCACTTAGGGCCACAAGATTGATAGATTTTTATTGTTGGAAAAGGAAAGGCTCTTGAATTCCTCCTGGAATCACTTGGTGAGTTTAATTTAAGAATTTTATTCTAACTGTATATCACTCTCACTTAAATCATGCTTGACTTTGGTATAGGCTCTCTTATCCAGGTGCTTTTTCATAATTATAAACTATCTATGAATTGAGTGTGATCTAATTAACTTTTAAGTATAATTCATCTATTGTTAATGAGCTGATTGTTTTGCTTTTAATAATTTTTTTGTTGCCCATATTGCATAGGTGCAAGCACTTCCAGATTGGTGGAGACAAAAAGGTCAAGGGAACATCTCTGTTTTAGTTGTGGTAAGAGCCTCTCATTTAGGCCTTCTTTTTTGGTTCAAGCTTGAGCAATCTATATTTTAGTTGTAAGACTTGGTTGTCTTGGTCTCCCTTGACATCTAATTTTGATCTTTTAAACATAATACTACTCTTTTTAAGGAAATATGAGTAAAATTGATTGGTGTGAAATTGAATGGTTGGTGGTTAGTTATAAATGGTTTGTGGTTTTGTATATTTGTGGATGACTAAAATTTGTATAATGTATCGTAAATGTGCACAATGTACGAGAAAAACATTAATTTTTTTGCTTCCAATTGTTTACGTATATATTATATATGTGGTTTCCTTTTTGCTTCCAATTTTGATGTATTATACATTATCATAAACTAGACATGATTGATTTCAAATTTTACATAATGCATAGGACAAATTAATATGAATAAAATTTTGAGGTCATCTCTTTAATTCGCTTTAACGAACCCAAGACATAACTAGAACCGGAGTTCCCATAACCCTTGTTGCCTTTAACAATGAGGTCGGATTCACTAGGCAAGACATGAAGTTTATGTGCAACGTGGGTCGCACACGAAAACGGGAAAAGGGATAAAAACTTTATTGGAGAAAAAGGTGATAAACAATAGGGAATTATTATTAGCTTTGTGATTGTTTACCACTTTTTCTCCAATAAAGCCTTTATCCCTTGCCTTTATTTATGTATCGACCCACGCTGCACATAGACTTTATATCTTACCTAGTGAATCCAACCTCATTGCTAAAGTCAACAAAGGTTATGGGAACTCGGTTCAAATCATATGCCTTGGGTTGTTAAAGCAAACTAAATGGATGGCCTTCACATTTCGTTGATATTCATTATTGTCTTATGCATTACATAAACTTCAAAAAAGTCATGTACTATAGTTTACGACCATGTATAATACAACAAACTTGCACCTAAAAATTTAGGATATTGGATAAATTAGTCCACCCCAACTTCAACTCATCAAAATAAATAAATTTGATAACAAATTTATCTTTATTACAAGTATTTGCGGAGATCCCTATATATCCAACTATCTTTCCAATTTTTGATATTTTCACATTTATATTTTTGCCCTTTTCACCCTTAAACCCTAAATATATATATATATATATATATATACAACTCTTTCCCTCTATTTGTTGTGTAAGAAAATTGTTTACATATATATTATATTAATAATAATATACATGTGGTTTCCTTTTTACTTCCAATTTTGATGTATTATACATTTATCATAAATTAGACATGATTTTTTTAAGTTTACGTATTTATAAGACAATAATAAAAATATGAATGAAATGTTGAGGTCACTCCTTTAATTTTCTTTAACGACGAAGGACATAACAGGGATCGAAAATTTCTTCTTATGAATAACAACAAGGTTGGATTTACAAGAAAAAAATGTAGTATACATGCAACATATGTCGATCCACGAGATAAGGGCGGAAGGATTGCGGAGTCAAATGGAAATAAAAGGTCATAAACAATGTCATTCATGTTTATTACCTTTTGTTTCCATTTGAGTCCTCAACCTTCTACCCTTCTTTATGGATCGGTATATGTTGCATGTATACTTCATGCTTTGTCTTGTAAAACCGACCTCATTGTTAATCACAATAAGAGAATTCTGGTTCATGTTATGTCTTTGGTCGTTAAAGCAAACTAAATGGATGACCTCAACATTTCATTCATATTTCATTATTATCTTACGAATTACGTAACTTCAAAAAATCATGGCCTCTAGTTTACGATCATGTATAATACAACAAACTTGCAAGCAAAAAGGAAATCAAAAATTTAGATAATTAGATAAATTAGTCCACCCCTAACTTCAACTCATCAAAATAAATAAATTTGATAACAAATTTATGTTTATGATAAGTATTTGGGGAGATCCATATATCCAAATACCTTTCTAATTTTTTACATTTTTACATTTATATTTTCTTCCTATTGATCCTTAAATATATAACCACAAATTTTTCTAGTTCCTTAAATCCTAAATCATAAATATTTTTATTTCTCTAAACTCTAACCATATTTGGATACCAATTTTGATAATTGGATAAATGAGTTCACCTCAACATCACCTCATCAAAATAAACAAATTTGGATACAAATTAATCTTTATGAGAAGGTTTTTGGCGATGATCATATATCCAAATTATCATTCTATTTCTCTAAAACCCTAAACAAATTTGGACGCGAGTCTATTGATCTACCATCCTTACCTATCATATTTCACTATAATTACCACAAATCCTAAACTCCTAAACCCGAGTTCTCAAAATCTCAAACATTTCATGAATTTACAACTTAATAAACTAAACAAATGTTACCTACATTTTCAATATTCAACATTTCAACATTTCAACAATCTCAAACATTACCCACATTCTCAACATTCACATAATCACCGCAAATACATTCAACATTTAACTATAAAACATTTTGTAAATAACTTAAAGAGAAAAATAATAGAGGATAGAGATTCATACCTTAGAACCGACAATGGCGAGGGTGAGGAGAGGCTTGACGAGTGAGACTTTGAAGAGATCTACACTTAAAAGAGACGAGAGGAAACTATAAAGAAATGAAACATTAAGAGAAAGGAGATTTAGACGGTGAGAGTGAGGAGAGGCTTACTAATTCAAGTCGACCGGCGGTGAGGAACGAATTCCGGATCTAATGAGGAGGCTCGTGGAGGAGAGAAAAATATAGAAAGCAATAAGACCGAGAGTTGTAAGTGGGCTTGGAAATAGCGAGATCGCGTTTTCAAGCTGATTTGAAAGATATATAACGACGGTTCTATCATCGAATCTGTCATCATATGTTACATTTAATGACGGTTCGTTACCATAACCGTAGTTAAATGTTTCAAGCAACATTTATGACGACGATTCTTACATTAGAATCGTCGTCCTATATGTTAAACAATGGCTTTTATTTACAAAAATGTCATTGGTCCGGTTTCCATGATGGTTTGACTTTTTAACCGTCGTTAAAAGTGGTTTCTGTAGTAATGCTAATAGTTGTTTTTATAAAGAACAACCCATTACCCGATAGGCCCCAACATCTTTCATCTCGTAGTGGGGTAGACCGAGTAATGGTAAACTTCTTACAACATCCAACACATTTGGTGGTAAGATAGCATTCAGCTTAGGGATGTCCTAGTAGTTCTCATTAGTAATAAAATCGCTCACTTTAGTTTGTAAATCAAGTGGTAGGATCATACCCCGTAGCTTGGAGTAAACTATGGTTCGGGCACCGGATATCGATCCGGAAGAAAATATCTTTCCCATTTCTAGTTTTCCATTCCGATACCCTTATTAAATAACTCAAAATACTTGGACAAAGACTTCCAAACCTAAGAATCTATGTTTCTTGGTTTCTAGAGAACAGATCCTCTTGGCTAGCATATTTCACTATCATATGCTTGAGATCACAAATTATCCGGTTCTTTAAGTAATTTCTAGATAAGTTTTCACCTGGAAAGTAGTATTAATGACTTACGCTTTACGAAGGCCTAACCCTCCCTTGTCCTTTGGTTGGAAAATGCGATCTCGGGCTATCATAGGCATACCCTTTTTGGTATCCGCTTTTCGAAAAAATTTCTATTAAATCGTCAAGCGAGTGGCTCATATGTTTTGGAAGTTTAAAACATTGCATAGAATCGGTGATAGAGATTTAGGATAAATTGAATAAGAACTACTCTACCAGACTTTTGACAGAGAATTAGCCTTCTAAGAGCCGAGGTATCTATTAACACTATCAACAATTGGACAAAATAAGGAATCTTCTTTTTACCTTTGATTGCAAAACTCCCAGGCACTTACCCAGTGATTCAACAATAGGGATATGGGAGCAAAAACCATGGAGGATTTATGGAAATTAATTAAGCGCCCTAAGGAAGCACGAAATCATCCATGATTTTCTTTAAAAGACAAAAAGAATGTGCCTTTGTTTACAAAAAAAGCAAGCTATCATCGGCAATGAAAAGAGCTGGGATAGAACTACTCTTAGCACAAAGTTTAATGTCTAACCTATTTTTCTTGTTGACTACACCTAATATCGGTTTGGATGTTAAAGCTTCCGTGCAAATAAGGACATTAAAGCTTCCATGCAAAATTCATTTGGTTGATCATTCACAAGGATAAAGTAAGACATACTAGAAATACGTTCTTTAATCCACATGTTCCATTTATGAGGAAAACCCATTTCGTTCATCCAATCGAGAAGAAAATCTCATTCGACTCTATCGTATGCTTTTTCCATATCCAGTTTAAGTGCTACCCAAGTCTGTTTTGCTTTTATCTTTTTAAATTTGTTCATAATTTCATGTGCAAGTAAGATATTATCATGAATTTGTCTACACGGCACGAAAGCACTTTGGAGCCGGGATATTATCTTTGTTAAGACATTGTCTAAGTCGATTTACTAAAATTTTTGCTATAATTTTATATAATGTATTGCACAAGCTAATGGGTCTAAAATGATTTGTCATACTAGGGTCGTCAATATTCGAAATCAACGTAATGAAAGTATGAGTAATCTCTTTGAGAATTTTCTCATTCTTATGGAAATCATTAATCATAATGGTTAGATCAACTCTCACAATATCCTAGAACTTACGGAAGAAGCTTGGCCCAAACCCATCTAGCCTAGGAGCTTTTGAGCCTTCCATTTGGTAGACAACATTTTTAATTTCAACCGAAAATTTTTGAATAAGACTAGACCTCTGCCGATCATTCGGTTTTGTGTGGAACATAGACAATGAACTTATTCAATTAGAGCTTTTGTGAATTGCTTACGAAATTCATTGACAAAGATGTCATTAATGATGTGCATATCCTCAATCCACACCCCTAAGGAATCCTTTAGTCCGGTGATTGTCTTTTTCCTCTTTCGAGCTTTAGTGCTATTATGAAAGAATCTAGTATTTATATCACCTTTAGTAAGCCACTTGTTTTACGGCTAGTTTCCCCGAGTACCATTGATTAAAAAGTAATAACTTCTCTCGGTGCTTTACAAGACGATAGAACTAATGATTGAGTCTTGGGCTCTGCGGATCAAATAATAACCTAGTTTCGACATACTACAATCTTTCATATTCCTTTCCATGTTGTCTTTGAAGCTATTATTCAAACATCTATTCCATTCTTTTAGTTCACCCTTGATTCTTTTTAGTTTAGACACTATGCAAAAGAGGGTTGTACCCCTACTATCATTTTGCCACTCCTTACGGACAATAGTTTTAACTCTATCATAGTTACTCCGAGTGGGGTTGAAATCTAAAACCCTATTGTTTGGAGAGGTTCTTCTAGGATTTGTATCCGAGCAATATATAGCAATGATCCAAGAACGAGAAAGGGCCACGACTCATCTCAACCGATGGGTACAAATTAGCCCAATCTTTTCTAGCAACTACCCTATCTAATTGTTCGTAAATGGTAACCCCTTTGACACATTTTTCAAGTGAAAATTCTACCGAGAGGAGCAATAGTTGAACCATTAATAGCTTCAAGGGCTCGATTCAAACGGATAGTTTTTAGCCACGAGAGTGTTAACTCCCTGTTTCTCATCCTGGTTAGCTAACTCATTGAAATCACCTATAATACACCATGGAAAATGGAGAACCACATTAAGCGAGTGGCATTTTATTCCAAAATGCTTGTTTATCTATCCTCGAAATAATAAGTTCTTTATTTGTTACTTTATCCATAATATAGAGATGCATGGCTCTCTCTTGTTTAACTATAGTAGTAACTAAAACATTCTCATTGTTCCATAAAGCCGATATTCCTCCCACATGGTTAACAAGTGATATGAGTTTGTACTTCTCAAATCCTAATGTTCGAACAATTTTAATCGCATTCATATCATTAACCATGATCTCAATAAGGAACATAATATCGGGATTGTGAAGTTTTCTTGCTCGTATCTAACTTCACATATGCCTTTCTCTCTCGTAGAACCTTAAATATTCCAACTTATGATTTTCATAAATAACTAATTTGAATAATTAGACTAACCCATGTGCTAATCTCCTTAAGGTCGAACAACTCCTTAGGATTAATTTGAGACCAACACTCATCGGCATTAGTATTAATTCGATGAGCGAAAACGGGGCTATAAGGATAATAATAAATTATCCTCCCTAATAATCTTGAATAATTTTGCAAAATAAATTCAATCGACTTGCAAAAGCAAGATTACTGTCCCTATTAGAGATGGTCGGAGATAAAGCCTTGGAAATTTCAAGTATTCTTGAAAATCCACTCGCCCAAGAAGCACTGAACTAAACATTGCAATAAAAATATATTCCCAATAACAAATACAAGTCCTTGCGACCATAATCTTGTTGTGGGCCTTTCCTCTAAGCTTCCATAATCCGAATTTCGCCCATGAGCAAATCAACTGAGAATCAAAACAAAATGTAACATCATCAATGTAGACAATACTAAACATACTCAGTGCAAATTGTGTCATGCAATAAGCAATCAAATGACCAAATTGGAACATAAGCCAAAAAACCATGATCTGAAGAAACAAAGGAAGTCTGAGACTAGGATAGTCAATCATCATAGACTTTAAGGCTACTAGGTGACACATACCAGTAGGCTTCCAACCTAAGTTAGGGGCTGTCCAAAAACTGGTACTAGCCTATATAGCAACCAAACATTCATTAATAAAGTCAAATTAGAGGGAACGCATAATTAACAGTAACTAGTTGGAAATAATCACGGCAAGATCATTAAGAGACACATACGAACCAACACAAAGCCTCCTAAACCTTGCTTGGTAGGTTAAATAGAAATCCCCCCCAAGCAAACTGGTGGCTACTCCATAACAAAAGACAATCATCCGAAGTATCTTCCTGCAAGAAGTCCACAAAAATCAAAGGACCACCAACAAACTCAATCCAACATAAACGGTCATTAAAAATGTCAAAATGATTTGTACGATCATGAAAAATTGGACATTTATGAAAGTAGCTACTCTGATGTCTAGCTCCATTGGAAAAAAGCTCAACTAATTCCCAACAAAAGATCACAAGTTAAAGGCAAGACTTACTATGAGGACTATTAGTAACATAATCGAAATAAACAACACAAAAGTCACATGAGAGATCTTTGAGAAACCAAATCCAACTTAAGACAATTAGAAATTCAGACAAATCATGAGGGCAAGCAAGGTGGAGATCCATCTTAACGAAAAATCCAAAAGAAATAAGTGACACAATACCCTGGCAAGGAGCCACAATACGGGTAAGCAATGAACCCAAGAATCAGAGGGGAAAGTAGAAAGATGAAATAGAGAGGAATGGGTAGAAACCATACCTGATGTGAACCCAACTGGATCGAAAGAATGAGGGAAATACCTGGTTCAGGTGAGTAACAGTAGATCTAAAGTCGTCGAAAACAACCAAACTAAGGAAAGAAGTAGAGTTAGGTTGAAACCAGTCACGAATTTGAGTAACACAACAAGCAATCGACCAGCCATCGGGGTGAATTAAGCGAAAATCAGAAGCTTTATTAAAAACTTAGTGGTCAACGGGCTTTGACAGCGATTGGAATGGACTTTGATCGAAAATCAAGACACAACACCGACCAGAATTTCGGTAAAGAACTCGACTTAAAATCAGTTGATGGGGTGCTAAAGTGGCTTCTCCACCACACAACACCCTTGAATCGACCCAAAAAGGCATCAAATTTGGCACAGCTCGTAGCAGATCTTGCGAAAACATCATTGAAAGATTGAGGATCGGAGAAACTATAGAGTAGTTCATGAAAGATCGCACAGAAGATGGAAAGCAGACAAGAGATGAAGGCAAAAAGTCAGATCTGAAATAGACTAGCAGAGGTCAGTAGGTTTTAGGGCGAATTAAGACTTTAAGAAGTGGAGAATTGCTAAAGGTCCAGTTGGATCAGTAATCGAACAAACAGGAGCATAGGGACCGTGCCTGAGGAAAGGAAATTGATCGGAGAGAAGAAGTGAGGCGATTGATCTTGCAAGAGGAACGAAGAGATAAGACAAAAATCCAAATTTGAAATGAACCAGAAGAGATCGGAAAAGGTTAGGAGAAAGTAAGGCTTTAAGAAGATGGGGATAGCAAAGGAACTCAGCTGGGTCAGCGGGTTTTAGGGGTGGTTTGAAGATGGGATCTTAGAGATGGGTCCTTTCTCTATATTGTGAGTCTCTCTCTCTCCTCTAGAGAATTCCGTTATAATATATATATATATATATATGTTAACAAACTGCGTAAGTACCGGATAAATGAAATCTATCAACCAACAATGACTTCATTTAAACACCATTCACCATCAATCTATTACCCTCATCTCAGGAAACATACTTTGTCCCTTCACTTTAACAGCACTCATCTCAGGAAACATACTTTGTCCTTTCACTTTAACAGCACTACAGTGACAACAAAGATTAAGAAATAAATAACAGTGACAACAAATATTAAGAAATGAACAATTACATACAGTAAAATTATTTTCATCACTTCCCCTTTTCTAACACTGAAGTTGTTCATCATGACCCTCATTTCAGCAACATCTTTTGCAATTGCATTCATATTGGCCACTATCTCCCTCACATACTCCATTAGTGCTCCAACCTCTTAGCTACAAACAGTCCTAGATTGTGTAATCAATTGATTTAATACATATTTGGTCTTGGCCCTGCCCAATCTTATGAAACCACCGCACAGCTCGTAACAATAGTATGGCCTTCCATGGTTCCCACTTGACCAAGATATTTGAAGGTCTAATGTTAGCTTGTCGTACAAATACAAATTAAACCACTACTTAGAATTATAATAAATAATATAGCACATGACGAGTAGGGATCGAATCCATGAAGAAAAATATAATAATATGTAAGTTTTAATCTAATTAAATTTACTACTCTTAAAATGAAAACATAAAACATAACTCAGAAAATTAATAACTAAAAATCACAAAAACATTATCTAATAAACTAAATAAATAACATAGATAGAATATAAAATTCAAGCTATCCAGAAATATTTTTGTATATTTTTAGAATAATTAAAACAGAAAACTAAAGCAATAAAATAAAATAGATTCTAACAAAGAAAATTAAATAAGTAAAATTCTACACTAAAATAGTTACGAAAATAAATTATAAAATTACGCAGAATATTAACCTTAATTTTCTAGAGCTAAGTAAACCCCAAAAATATAGAATAAAATCCAAAAACAAATTTACGAATTTATTTAGTTAAAAACTTGTAGTAATTAAATTCAAGAATTAAATATGAAAAAATATCAAATCAATTACAAAAATTCTAAACTTTAATCACAGCAAACTAGGACTCTATCTAAACCCTAAAAATAGATAAAACATGAAAAATAATGAAAGACACTATTTTTAACCTAATTTCTAATGGAATGACTCAAAAATAACAAAAGCTGATAGAAAAATAATCTGAAAATTAAAATATACAAAAACTCAAAATTAAATAAAACTAAAATTACTAAAAGTAACCTAAAAGATTGATCTTTTGGGGGAGGGGTAAACATAATTAATAATAAACAACTATAAAATTTCAAATTAAATAGACAAACTCAAGCAAACTACTAAAAAGCAAATAAATAATTATCAAAGATATCAAATTTATAAAAAACACTTAGTATAATTTATATCCACCATGCAAATTATTGTTTATTATTAACACACAAATTGATCTATCCATAAGCTAAACTTTAGAAGAAAACCACTAGCGTATCTTTCCCGTTTTTCCTTAGTTATTAGTTTACTTAGGCCTACTTCTAATATAAATCTTACTAATATTGATAACCTCAGCACTAGCACTAGAATTTAATCAAATTAGAGCATTAAGTATTAGAAAAACATCATTTAGCACCTAGTAACCAATCTACTAGCAAATTGATTTAAAAAAGATCTATGATAATTTCTTAACTAAAAGAGATGGGTATGAGTCATCCATAATTAACTAAGGTGATACTTATTTCTAACGAGACCAAGTGATTATGTACATAAGTCCTTTAAACTAACATATGAATTTATATAAAATTAATTAGCATGCACTCTAATTAATTAAATATAAAATCATAAATGTTAAACACAAATTATTATAAAATCATGGATAAAATTAATATGACAATAAAGATCAAAACTTTGTTTTCAAATAAATAATTTAACACGGTTTCAAATAAATTATACTAAGTATGAAAACTAGTCAAATATAATATAATTTAAAACACATAAACTATATAAAAATAACATCTTTATTATTAAACTAATAAAAATAGAGTCTTGAAATAAAAATTACAATAATAATAATAATAATACTTGCGGGTGTGAGCGGAATGATGATGATCGATCAAGAGGTTGATGATATGATGATGATGAAGATGAGGGCGTGAGGAGTGGTGAAAAGGCAGCAAGAGGATGGTATGATGGAAGGCGTGAAGGACAGAAGAAATGGTGAGTTGGTGGCGATGAGATGATGATTAAAGGGAGCCGATGGTCATGAACGTGATGTGTGGTTGGGAAAGGGGAGGTGGCGATGATGGGGGTTGCTTGGAGTGAAGATAGGCTGCAGCAAGAAGGGGTGAAACCGAGAGAGAGAGAGAGAGAGAGAGAGAGAGGGGTACTACGACTCAATAATCACGCTCAACAATACTCAATTATCATTAAATTCATGAATTAGACACATAATTCGCAACATGCTTTTTAATCTACGAGTTGCTAAATTCGTAAATTTAGGCCTCTAACTTCTTCAATTAAACTTAGGGTTTTCAATTTCATGAATCAATTCCAAGCTTAATCCACCTAATTCATTTTAATTCTAGAGGCTGAATTCAAATTACTCACCTTTTATTCTTAGAGGTTCTAAGAATTTTAGTTTTAGAGGGTTTTCAGATTGGGTGATGTTGCTTTACTTCCTTCTCCCTTTCGGTCCCCTTCCTTCTTCTTTCCTAACCCTCTCGCTTCTTCCTCTCGCGGCCTCGGTCTCGGCCTCCGGCTTCCTCCGTTACGTTCGGTTCCCTCGAGTTCCCGCTCTCCGTCCGCCTTTGACTTTCTACTCGCTCTGTCGCCGCTCCTCTTCCCCTTCGTGGTCTCTGCCTCTCGGTCTCTCGCTTTTCTCTGCTCCCTCTCACTTTCCTCTCGCTCCCTCTCGCTCTCCTCTCGTTTCTATTTTTCCCGTTCTTCTTCTCTTTCCACGCTACGCTTACGCTTCTTTCATCTTCCTCTTCTTCTATTTCCAATCTCCTCTTAATCCCTCTTTCTCTCTCCTCTTTACCTGATTACACCTAATAAATTTCTGCTCGAAACTTAATTGGACCCCTCTAATTATCTTTGCTTTAGTTATCTGTCAGGTCTTCAAAGTACCAACCACCCACATTTCTCATTTTCGTTTCTTTTTATTTTAATTTTAATTTATGGTTTGGGCTTTCAAGTGAATTGGACTCAAATTAGCTTCATAAAGCCCATTTAAGTTAACCCATGCTCGGGTTTAAATTCTCGACTTTTAATTTCGACTCGAAAAATTCTAATTCACTTAATTTAATAATTTCAAATTTTTAACTTTTAATAACTTAATTCATTAGCAAGCAAGCACCTGAATTTTTGGGTCTTACACTCACACCTTGTCAAGGTTGTTTGTTTCCAAATCCGATAAACTTCAACTTTGTGTCCGACGGTTGTTTACAACCCGATTTCAATCACAACAAGAGGGATGGACCACTTTTTGAGCCAAGGACCACCACACAACGTTTACATCTCAACGAGATCCTTTTTGAGTGACTCAAACTAGCCGTTACAATGGCTATTAAAGCTCACCGAGTCCAGAACAAGTTATAACGGCCATTATGCCTTGCTTGTGTATAAATAGAAGCCATTTCACAAGACTTGAAGATTGCTAAACACATTACTTAACACTTACATAGTGCTTACTTACTTAATCTTCGACTTACAACTCCAAATCTGTATTTCTTACTTTTTGAGTTGTAAAAATAGTCTTGTAATAACTTCTACTCTTTCTACTTCTTTCTAAGTCCCTTGACTAATTTGTAAGGGTTAACTCAGCTCAATTGTCCCTAACTGTAAAGGGTATCTCGGTTAGGAAGTACTAGATCGGATAAAGAAACTTCGAGTCTAGGAGAACTTGTAAGGGAATTGTCTAAGGAAGTAATTCCGTAAAGAGTCAGTTCTTGTAATTGTGGATTCAATTAGTGGATTTGACTTGGTGCTTGGATTAGTACTTTACGTAGTTTTACGCCTCGGGAGGGTTTCCACGTACTTCTTTGTATATTGCGGTTTCGAGTTCAATTTAGATTCGAATTATTTTCTAAGCCTCGTTACGTGCAAAACAGTTTGTAATTTCGAAAAATCTTCCATCACCCTATTCACCCCTCCCCCTTTAGGGTGACTTAATCTCTCCAAGAGAAAACCTTTAATTGGTATCGAGCCTAACCTTTCAAGAGGATCTCACAATCCAAAGGTGTAAAGATCAGATGGCTCATAACAATGGAGAGTTTGATGAAGGGAGATATGTCGAGCACACCACCAAAGTTCAAGGGATCAAACTTTGCACACTTGGAAGAAGATAATGGAGTGCTTTCTCCAGGATCGTGATAAAGATGTTTGGAACATCATTAAGAATGGGGACTATATTCCCACAAAGATGGAAGGAGTAAGAGTTGTGCCCAAAGAAAAGTCAGAGTACACTATTGAAGAGAATGAGAAATTCGAAAGAACTTCAAAGACATGAACACTCTAATGTGTGCCATCGGCTCGGAAGAGTACAACGAGTGTCAACCTGTGACATAGTCAAAGAGGCGTGGGATACATTGGTCAACACCTACGAAGGAACCAACCAAGTGAGGCAGGAAAAGATAAGTAAATACCTTCACAAGTATAAGCTGTTCGGAATGGAGCCTGAGGAGAACATCACTTAGATGTACGTCCCGTTCACTAAGATTACCAACAATCTCAAATCTCTGGGTAGAAAGATCTCTCGTGAGGAAATGGTCGGAAAAATTCTAAGAAGTCTACCAAAGAGGAGATGGGGTCCCAAGGTGATATCAATTGAAGAAACTCATAATCTCTCTCAATTGAAGCCGGATGAGCTCATTGGGAAGCTACTCACTCATGAGCTGCACCTAGAAGAAGAGGATGTCGAGGTTAGCACCAAAAAGAACATTGCACTCAAGGCCTCGAAAGCAAACAACAAAGTCTCGAGCTTCTTAGATTTATAAGAGGATCCTATGGCACTCATTGCCCGAGGCTTCAAAGAGATGATGAAGTACAAAAAGTGGCAAAAGAGGCCAAAAGAGAAGTTCTATAAGAAAGACAAGAAAGGTAAATACTCATCCCCTTCTAAGTTGTCTTTAACTCGGAACTTTGGCTGTTTTGAGTGTGGCGACAAGGAGCACATAGTCAAGGACTATCCAAAGAGAAAAAGGACAGAAACAAGAGAAAGGATATGGTGGCTACCTGGAGCGATGATGACTCCTCCGAAGATGATGATTCTGATGACTCAAAGTGTCTAATGGCACTAACAAACTCGAAGCTAGATATGAGTCAAACAATGACAACTCGGATGTTGAGGAAACAAGTCCTCGGGAGGTAATTGAATACTTAAGTTTTCCAAACTTGATCTTGTTAGATATATCTTTACTTTGGAAGAAAAGTCCAATTCGATTCTTCGACTTCAAAGATCAACTTGAGTCTCTTACTACTGATAGTACTCTTTTGAAAAACGAGTTAGAAAACTTGAGACAAAATCCGAAAGTACTTGAGACTAGTTCTCAAGACAATGAGACCGAGTCCGAATGCCTCGGAACAAAGAATGAGCAAATGAAAAGGAAGCTCAATGAGTCTCAAAAGTTGGTTTTAAAACTCAATCAAGGTCAGAAAAACCTTGATCTTTTAGTGTGTCTCATTTAGAAAAGAAGGTCTTGGTTACAATGCTGAAGAGGAATCTAATTCCTATTCAAATCTTTTCAAAGCCGATTCCGTAGCTGTTAACTTCGGGAAGGCTGAGCATGGTCCTATTCACTCACATGGAAAACGGACTGAGCACATACCGGTTTACGGGAAAAGGCCTTCTCAACTCTGTTTACAAAAAGAAAGGTTTTCAAAGAAAAGAGACACAAACTCGGTTTTCTAGAAGGAAGACTCGAGAATCGAGACGAAGCCTAAAATTATTTAAATCTAGGTTCCCAAAAGTGATCTTCCTTAAAAAAGAACCATAGTAAAGACTATTACTTGGGTTTATGAGTGAGAAGGGTTAGTTTGTTTTTGTGTTGCAGGTGACTAAAAACGAAAGGGTCACTGGTACTTAGACAGTGGTCTGCTCGGGCCATATGTCCGGAGACTCAAAACTCTTCTTTGAGTTAGAAGATATGAAGGCGAGAAAATTTCACATTTGGAGATAATAGCAAAGGCAAGATAGTTAGGATTGGCAAGATTGGTCAAGGAAGCAACTCAGCCAGTCCAATCTACCTTATCTAAAGGCTCAAGTACAATCTCTTAAGCATATCTCAGCTATGTGACAAAGGTCAAGAGGTAAGATTCATTTAGACCAACTACTTCATTTCGATGTAGTCACCAAAGAGATAAAGCTCTCGAGTCCGAGGGTAGGCAACACCTATACCATTCCTTTCTCATATTCTAGTCAGAATTTGTCATGTTTGAAAGCATCTTTGAATGATGATTCATGGACATGGCATCGTAGACTAGGTCATATTAGCATGCATACCATCAAGAAGCTTGCGTCTCATAGATTAGTTAGGGGTTTACCTAACTGTGCATTTAAGAAAGATAAAATCTATGAAACATGCACAAAAGGAAAGCAAGTCGAGATCATTTTTCAAATCACTCAAAATTGTGTCTACATCCAAAGTACTTGAATTAGTTCATATGGATTTGTGTGGTGAAATTCCTATGAAAATCTTAGGAGGTAAATCATATGTGCTAGTTATTATTGATGATCACTCACGATTTACCTAGGTGTGTTTTCTAAAGAACAAAAATGAAGCCTTCAAAAAGTTCACTAAGATCTGCAAGAAAATTCAAGTACAATCCGAGACTTAGATCCGAAGAATTCGAACTTACCATGGAAGGGAGTTCGATTACTCGAAATATGCAAACTTCTGTTATAAGAATGGCATCTCCCACAATTTCTCAGCACTAAGAACTTCTCAACATAATGGACTAATGGAGAGAAAGAACAGAACTCTTGAAGAAATAGGAAGGACAATGATGATTGAAAATTATCTACCTTACTATTTACGGGTTGAGGCGATCAACACAACAAATTACGGTCTCAACAGATGCCCCATCGGACCCATTCTTAAGAAGACACCCTATGAGCTATACAAGGGAAAGAATCCCAACATCTCCTACTTGAAGCCATTCGGATGTAAATGCTATGTGCATAACAATGGTAACGAACATCTTACTATGTTTGATGCAAGGTCGGATGAAGGTATATTTACGGGTTACTCATCTCATAGTAAAGCTTATTGAGTTTTTAACAAAAGAACTAACAAAGTGGAAGAACGCATCCACATTGTCTTTGATGAGATTGACCTTGGCAGGATAAGTGAATCCACCTTCTAAGATCTCAAGCTTAACAGAGATAAAGATGATATTGCTAAAGCTGAGCTTAGAATAAGTCAAAACAAAAGAGTCGAGGCAATTTAGATTAAGCTAACTCGGAATGAACATGTTCAAGAGCCAGCTCAGAATGCTGAAGAACAAGCAAATGCGGAACTTCAGCAAGAACAACCAGCTGAAGATCAGCCTATTCGACCAACAAACTTGGTATACCGAGAGGATAGGTAAAGCTTTCAAATATGCGTCAAGTTAATCACCTGAGAACATACTTTCTAATATCAATAATGCGATAAGAAGTTGTTCTTCTTTGCAAAATCTATGTGCATTTTTAACATTCATATCATCAACTGAACCTAAAAATGTACTAGAAGCCTTAACCGAACCTGAATGGGTAGAGGCCATGCAAGAGGAATTGAATCAATTTTAAAGAAACCAAGTTTGGACTCTAACCAAACGACCTTCTAACCACCCAGTAATAGGAACCAAATGGGTTTTCAAGAACAAATTGGATGAGGAAGGGGTTGGTAGTCGAAATAAGGCCAAATTAGTTCTTGGGGGATATAACCAAGAAGAGGGAATTGATTATGGAGAAACCTTTGCACTTGTTGCTAGGATTGAGGCAATCGGAATTCTCTTAGCATTTGCATCTAGCATGAACATCAAGGTTTATCAAATGGATGTTAAATGTGCATTTCTTAATGGTTATATTCAAGAAGAAGTTCATGTTGAGCAACCCCTAGATTTAAAAATTCTCAATTTCCAAATCATGTTTTCAAGTTGCAAAAGGCTTCATATGGTTTGAAACAAGCTCCCGAGCTTGGTTTGAAAGACTAAGTAGTTTCTTGGTAGAAAATAATTTCAAAAGTGGTCAGATTGACAAAACTCTTTACCAAGATTTTTTTGAGTTACTTGGGACGGGAGTTTCAAATGAGCATAATGGGAGAACTCAATTTCTTCCTTAGACTACAAATCAAGCAAGAAAAGGATGGCATCTATATCCATCAATCAAAATACACCTAGGAGTTATTGAAGAAGTACAAGCTACAAGATATGAAGCATGAAGCAACACCTACAAGTAGTAGTTTAAAAGCTGGACTTAGATGAGAAAGGTAAAGTTGTAGTTCGAAACTCTAGAGAGGTATGATAGGATCTTTATTCTATCTCATATCTAGTAGGCCAAATGTCATGTTTAGTGTTTTCCTTTGTGCAAGATTTCAAGCTAATCCTAAGGAATCACATCTCACTATGGTGAAAAGAATCTTTAGATATCTTGTAGGGACTCATAATCTTGGTCTCTAGTACTTGAAAGAGCGAGAAATGACTCTCACAAGATACTCAAATACTGACTATGTTGGATACAAAGTTGATAGAAAGAGCACATCATGAGCATGCCAATTTTCAGGTCAATCACTCGTCTTCGACATTCAAAGAAGCGGAACTCAATTGCTCTATCAACTACGAGGTTGAGTACATTGCAGTTGGAGCTTGCTATGCTCGGATTCTCTAGATCAAGAAGCACTTGAAGGATTTTGGACTATCATTCACATCTATTCCAATCAAGTGTGACAACCAAATTGCAATCAACATCACTAAGAATCAAGTTCAACACTCAAAGACAAAACACATTGAGGTCGGGTATCATTTTCGAGAAACCATTCGAGAAAGATGATATTAAACTTGAGTTTATTCCTACAAAATTCAATTAACTGATATTTTCACTAAGCCTCCGAGTGAAGATCAGTTTTACTTTATTAGGAATGAGTTTGGCATGTTAAATGCATGATTATCTAAGTTATTACATGAGTTACTCTACTATAATTAATTATTATATGCTTTGAGTAGGTAACAAATGGATCGGTTAACACGAGAATAAGACTGAGCTATGAGCTATGAATTTTCCGAGTGTGTTCTAAGTTACTCGGACACATTACTAAGTCAAACTCAAATTTTTAGCAAAATAGACATCAAAATTTTGAGATCATCTCTAGATAAATGAAGAATCTCACAAATGTTTTCGAAAATCATTTCTTCTCTCTCTCTCTCTCTCTGTCATGTGAACAGTCAGTGAGAACTAGCCATTAGAAGTAAGCTATTGGAAAACTAGTCGTTATACGCTGAGAGACTGCAACGATCGATAATCGTTGTTGGTCTGCTGAGTCAGAAGGCGGTTGAAAGCTTTTATTCTCTTTAAATAACACCACTTCATTTTCACTCAATCACTTTACCTACTTATTGCTTACTCTCTCGCTCACTTTGGTCTCAAACTCATTCTCTCTCGCACTCACTTGTCTCTCTCTCTCTGTTTCGAATCTTTTGTGTTCTCGACTCTCTTTCTCTAATCTCAAACACTCTCTACTATCTCAATATGCCTAAGAGAGGTTCAGCCGTGGAGGGAGGTTCGACCACAAATAGGGCCAGAACCAAAACCACTCATTCCGAGGCTGCATAAGGAAAAGGGAAAGCCCCTACCTTAGAAGACCTAAAACTCAATGTTGCCCAACATTTCTTTACTGGACGACAAGTTCTTCCCAAAAACATCTTTTTCTTGGTTGAAACACATCGCCAAAGCTGGTGTGTACAACTATCCGTGCTTTTGTGAGTATATTTACCCCGACCTTGTTATCGAGTTCTATACTCGTATGACAGACAAGAGATAACGTTATCTCTTCTATTGTTCAAGGTAAGACTGTTCAAATCAATCTTGCTTTACTTCATAAACTTTTTGATATGAAGTCCCTCTTTCTCAACTCCAATCCCATCCCTTTCAATGAAGTTGTAGATGACTTCTTTGATAGGTATGCTAAAGAACCTCCTCGGTACTGAAAGAACTTTTACGTGACTCGGATGACCTCGGAAGCTAGACTTATGTGCTTCATTCTTATGAGGACTTTATTTTCTTACTATTCGTTAAAAGAGAATCCCAATTCTAAAGTTCTCAATGTTCTCTATGACATTCTAGAGGGCTATAATGTAGACCTCTTTCCATTCATTCTGGAATAGATTGCTTATGTTCCATCTTACCGGAAGAAGACTCCATACCCTTTTGGAGCCCTTCTTTCTGTCGTTTTGCTCGGTTTGAGGTCCCCTTTCCTTCGACCCAAACTCTTTCTTAGAGCCTCGCCGTTTGTTTTGGCAGAGGTGAACTCATAGGTCTTGGATATTAGGAAACCAAACCTAGTGTCTAGTTTCACTTGTCCGAGTTAGCATGTCCTCCTTCTCCACCGCAGACTCGGACTACTCCTAAGGTCCCACTTCCAACTGTTGGACCATCCACTTCTCTGCCTACCCCTTCCATTAAGCTTCTTAAAAGGTGGCAAACAAACTTGCTTCTATGGCTGTAGAGTTGAAATCAACTCTAGGCACTTTCTAGGCTTTCATCCCCATCCTAACTCGGATGCAAAGCCGGGCTCGAGCTCAACTTTAATAGAGTTAATCACTAAATTCTAAGCTGAAGGAGGTGATCAAGGACCAAAAGGAATGAATTCTCCAGCTCCAAGAGAGAAGGTCCAAGGCAATAGAGGACTCGGAATCGATAAAGATAAATATGAGGAATCCTCCAGCTCTTCCGAGTTTAAATCGAAGAAGTTGAAGAAGATGCAAAAGAAGGCCAAGGAGAGGCTGAAGGAGGAGATGAAGAAGGAGAAAAGGAAGAAGAAGCAATTCAACTTGAGGACCAGGGCACCGAAGAACCCGAGGTGATCTCTTCTTATCACACTCGAGTGCCTCGGAAGAGGCTGGTGAAGTCGGCCGATCTAAGGCCCCTGCCTCATCTACCTTTGGTTCACAAAACTAGGATCATTCCGAGTATAGGCGTAGGCGCACCATTCGTTCTTCTACTTCATGACAGAGTGCTCCTCCTTCCTAATTCCAAAATTTTGTTTTTTGTCCAACATCTTTTGTATTTTGTTGTTCTTTCCTCCCTCTTATTGTTATGTTTTGCTTAAATACATAGGGAGAGAGAAAAGATAGAAACATAGATGTTTGGTTTAGGGGAGTTTTTCCCTTAGTTGTTTACGTGTTTGTTTTATTTCTTAGTACTGTTTATAATTTCCGTACAAATTGCTTCTAAGTAATGAAATTCACTTATTTCCGAGCATATCTGTTTCTAAGCACATATTTTCATACTTACTCGATATATTATTCCTTACTCTATAACATATTTGCTCCGATTATTTCAAGAAACATGTTCTCGGTTATATTTGATCCGAGTTGAACTGTCGTATATTCATCATTATTCTTCTTGCTCGATCTATACTCTATGAAAACTTAACTCTTTGAACTGTCAGTATACGTTGAACGGGGAGATTGAAGACTCAGGTATAACTCTCTATCTCTCTATGGTTTTGATTTTAAGTCATTTTGAGCTTTTAAGAAACTCATATCTAAGTTTTTATAATGTTCGACCCACTCGGAAACCATTCATCAAGCATAACATTCTTAACTATGTTTCGACCCACTCGGACACAACTCGGAACAATGGCATGAGTAAATAATTTCTTTGACACTTTTATTCTAAGCACTAACTTCTTGTTTTAAGTGAAAATGAATTACTGTGTTAATTCCACTTTCTAAGTTAGTTTATTTATTGAGAATTATTTACTTAATTAAGTTTATGTATTCCGATGATTTGTTTTTTCTAACTTGATCACTTTAAGGATTGACTCAAGATGAAATTTGAACCTAAGGAATATTAAACTCAAAAAATTCTACTCTTTTAAGTTGAAGATAATTAAGTGCTTAATTACTTTGAATTAATTATTATCTTACCTAATCTTGGACCAAAGTATTTTTATACTTTGAGTACCACTTTGATTTGCTTTCGTAGGTTGATTAAACAAGTCTAATCTATTTTTTAAATGTAAAAGCAACCAGTTTTTAGCCGTTAAACACCAGCAGATAGAAATCAACCATTTCGAGCATGGCTCGGACATTGTGTCGAGGTTGTTTGTTTCCAAATTCGGCAAAATTCAACTTTGTGTCCAATGGTTGTTTCCACCCCAGATTTCAATCACAACCAGAGGGATGGACCATTTTTTGTGCTAAGGACCATAACACAACGTTCACATCTCAACGGATCCTTTTCGAGTGACTCAAACTAGCCGTTGTAGCCATTACAACGGCTATTGAAGCTTGCCAGTCCGGAACAATTCACAACGGTCATTCTGCCTTGTCGTGTATAAATAGAAGTCATTTCACAAGACTTGAGGATTGCTAAACACATTGCTTAACACTTACTTAGTGCTTACTTACTCATTCTTCGACTTACAACTCCAAATCTGTATTTCTTACTTTCCGAGTTGTAAAAATAGTCTTGTAATAACTTCTACTCTTTCCACTTTCTTTCTTAGTCCCTTGACTGAGTCATCTCGATTCTCCCTAGCTGTAAAGGGTATCTCGGTTAGGAAGTACTAAATTAGATAAGGGAACTTCGAGTTTAGGAAAACTGAAGGTTTGCTCAAGGAGAGACTAAGTCACCCTAGAGGGGGTGAATAGGGTGGTGGAAGATTTTTTCGAAAATCAAACTCTTTTGAACAAAGTGCAAACGAAGCGGATTCCGAGTCTATGTTAGGGTCGAAAATTATGAACTCGGAATACAGTGAAGAGTAAAGAAGCAGATTAAACCGAAACTTTGAGTGCTGTCCGAGTCTACAATGTACTCGAAAGTGAAGACACAAAAAGTACGTGGAAACCCTCCTGGGCGAGAAAACCATGGACCGTGCTAATCCAAGCACGAAGTCAAATCCACTATTTTGAGTCCACAAAATACAATAGACTGACCGAACCCCGAGTTGCTCCCTTAAACAACTCTTTACAAGTTTTTCCTAGACATAGAAATTCCCTTATCCGATCTAGTACTTCCTAGCTGAGATAACCTTTAGAGCTAGGGACAAGCGAGCTGAGTTAACCCTTACACTCGAGTCAAGGGACCTTACTTAGAGAGTAAGAAAGAAAGTGTTTGTAACTAAGTACAAGACCTTACAACTCATAATATAATGAATTACAGAGTGGGAGTTGTAAGTAGAAGATTGAGAATGAATACAAAGACTTTTGATCAAGTATGTGTATTAACAGTAGGTTCCGCAATCTTTAAGTCTTGAGAGTTGGCTTCCTTTTATAGATGACCAAGCGGTTTAGCCATTGTGTCCATCTTCCGACTGGAAGTTCCTTTATGACCGTTGTGTAGGATTTTCCGAGTCACTCAGAAAATATCCGTTGATATGTGAACGTTAGACAACGGCTCTTGACTCCCTTGATAGTGCCTAAAACCACTTGGTGGTGTCTTTAGAAAAAGGTGGAAACCACCGTTGAGCTTAGTGTTGCGGATTTCCATTTCTGGAAACAGACAACCACGACACGAGTGTCCGAGGCTAGGTCGAGAGGTGGAAAAAGCCATGTCTGTTGGTGATTTGACGTTTTGAAGCCGGTTACTTTTGTATTTCAAATATAAGATAGCCTCGTTTGAATCACCTACAAAAGTAAATCAATTTGGTTCTCAAAGTATAAAATACTTTGGTCCAAGATTAGACACGAGATAATAATATGATTAAGATAATTAAGTGGCTAATTATCCGGGTCGAGAAAAGGAATGGAATTTTACGAGTCTAATATTCATGATACTCAAAATTCCATCCGAGTAAGTCTAAAAGTAAATCAATTCAAATATGAAATATCGGGGTAGACAGATTTGATATAGACTAAACACAATTCAAACTAAAATACCGAGTCGAGTGCAGAAAAGATAGTGTTTGAATCATGCGATATGTCCGAGTGTTAAGTGACTCGGAGCCGAGTGAAACATGCGAGAGATGATTTTTGAGTCACATAGAGTCATGCATAAATGCATGAGAAAATTTCTGTAACACTCGGAGAAAGTACCATATCACTCAGAAAAGTTTCTAAGACACACAAGGAATGACTAGGAATCAAAACTTTATAAGTGAGAAAGTCTTATACCTGATTCCCTAGATAGAACTCGGAAAGGTGCGGAGTAAAGTCCGAGTCTTCAATCTCCCCTTTTTGATGAAAGGCATTCCATACTTAGACGAAACTTTGTTAGTGATATAGATCTATTTTTGTATGTTTTAAAGCATATTAAAAAATAGATACTCATCAATTATCAATGGAATGCATTTATTTTGATGAAGATGCTAAGCAAGAGAACATATTTGATGGAAACTCGAAATGCTTGCATTAAACATTAAACTCAGAAAATTAGAAGGAAATGCATTACTTCATTGAAGAAAAAGATAATATGTACAAAGAGTGAGAGAGAGAGTCTCCCCTAGACAAGACAACAAATTTTTCTATCTATATTCTCCCTCTTGCCTTTCAGAAAAAAAACAAAAAAATGGGAAGAATACAACAAGTAGTACATGTTTGTTGTATGGACGAAACAAAAACAAAAAAAGAAAAAAAACTAAGAAATTAAGAAGGAGGAGATGGTTTTGTCTAAGTTGAGGAGGAAGGATGGCTGGTGCGCCGCGCTGATAGGATCTCGGACGATGTGCTTGAGCGCGGCGGAGGAAGTATCGAAATCTCCGGCAACGGCTCGGTTCCGAGTGGTTGACCCGGAACGAGGGGATCCAGAGGTTCGTCCTCTTGGAGCGGAGGAGATGGAGGGGTGTGCTCGGAGTTGACCTGCTGCCGATTGTTTTGGATCGGCAAGGTCTTCGACCCACTCGGACTACTGTCCGAGCCGATCGATTAAGGTTGAGCTTTAGGAGCACTTGGACCCTCGGCTATGCCTCCTTGTCCTTCTTGGTTTCCACCGGCCTTCAAGCTCGCCAAGCTCGAAAAAGCTGCATCGGCCGCAGGCTCTTACGCTTCTTCTTGATCTTCTTCTTCCTCCTCTTCTTTGTCGGAGGAGGCCTTGGCGGGCTCAAGACTCTTCCGATGTGTCCGAGTCACGTGGGTCTCGAGCGGCCTTAGACCGTCTCTCTTGAAGAAGCTCTATTAGCTCCCTCTGCTCCTTGACCGGGACCTTCATCTCAATGAGCATGTTCTGCTGCTCTCGGATTTGAGACTGAGCTGTTTTTGGTTGATGGTCATAGGCCGATAAACGAGTCTTAAGTGATCGGAGTATGTCCTTGAATTCTAAGGACACGGATCTGATTTTGTCCATGAAGACGGAGGACAAAATAGAAGAGAGAGACCTAGAAGCACCTGAGGTGAAAGCACCACCAGGTGGGGCGGGAAGAGAAAGGGGAGCTTCTTTACGAGTCCGAGGCGGAGAAGGTGGCCTCGGCTCTAAGCTGTGAACCCGGACACCGAGTTCGGTTTCTGGTATCCGTACCCTCGAAGTTCCTTTTTGCCTACAACTATGGCAGCCTCGAAGCTGCGGTCGAGATCCGAGGGAAGAGGAACTTTGAATTGTTTAAATACAGGGGTAAGAAGAGCACCGAAAGGAAGGGAGGTGTTCTTCTTGCTTTAGAGTTGAGTCGGCACTAGCTGCCATTTGCTTGATTATGGAAGGAAAAAGGTCTACTTCATAGCCCTCTAGAATGTCAAAAAGAGCTTTGAGGTGCTTGGAGTTGGGGTTCTCCTTGCTAAAATGCTTGAGAGAAGAAAGTTCTCATCATCAAGAAACATAGAAGACGAGCTTCGACTTCAACCGAGTCATAGAGAAATTTTTGCGTGACCCAGGGAATTCTTTTGCATACTTTTCAAAGAAGTCGTCACCGACTTCAGTGAAGGGAATGGGATTGTTGTTTAAGAAGAGGGAGGAAACTTTAAACGAGACGATGTAGAAGGGAAGTGTTTATACGAACTGTGATGTTCCGAACCCCGGAGGTTAGGACACCTTCGGAGCTGGTGAGATGAGTGTAAAACTCGGACACGAGTTCGGGATAGATGAACTCGTCTGAAACACGAAAGTTGTAAACCCCGAGTTGTTTGTATGTGAGACAACCACGAAAATTTAGTGGTTGGAAAGAACTTATTATCCAGCGCAAGATGCTTTGGGTGACAATAGGCTCGGAATTGGAGGGGCCTTCTTGGCTTTTGGTTCGGGGTTTCTTTATGGCGAGCCAAGAAAGTCGAGGATGAGAACCTCTTTTCGGCATTTTGGATGAGAAAAGAGAGTAGTGAAACTTTGAGAGAGGGTAGAAGAGAAGAACTCGAAGAGAGTAAAAGCAAAAAGAGTAGAAGAAGGAGATAAGAGCAGGTGAGCTTACTTGAGATGATCTTAACGGAGCTTAAAGTAACCAGAAATCGTCGTAGACGCAGAGAGCTTGTGCGCGAAGTTCTGATTTCAAGAGAGAGAGTAATTGAAAAGTAAAGTAACAAAATGAAGGAGAATAGTCGCTATTTATAGGAAAATAATCGTCTTTCAATATCCGTTTTGACTCGGCTCCTCGGCGGTCACCTCGAGACCGGTGTGATGGTTCTCTTCTCAACGGTTAGAATTTCAGCGGTTTGTCTTCCAACGGCTAGTTGTCCGATCACGGCACGCGAGAGAGAAATAGAAAGAGAAAAATTTTGAAAACAAATTCGAAAGTCTCCACTTATCTAGAGATGATTTCGGAAGATTGATGTCCACTTTTACTCAAAAGTCCGAGTCGACTCAGCTTAGTTTCGAGTGACCCGAAGCTGGAAGTAAATAATAACTATCGGCTCGGTATCACTAAGTCAACCGAGCCGATGGTTCCTAAAGAATTCTAAACACATAATCACATAATCATGCAAAGAAATTTTCACAAAGAAAGCACATAATTATGCATTTAACATACCAAGCTCATTTCTAATAAAACAAAACCGATCCTCACCAAGAGGCTTAGTAAAGATATCAGCTAATTGAAGATTAGTAGGAATGAATTCAAATTCAATATCACCTTTCTCAGAATGGTCTCTTAGAAAATGATACCTAACCTCAATATGTTTTGTCTTTGAGTGTTGAACTGGATTTTTGGTGATGCTAATTACACTCGATTGTCGCACTTGATTGGAACCGATTTGAAGGTAAATCCAAGATCTCTCAAGTGTTGCTTTATCCATAAAATCTGAGCGCGAGCATGCTCCAGCTGCAATATACTCAGCCTCGGCGAGTTGATAGAGCTACTGAGTTTTCCTTCTTTGAGTGCCAAGATATTAGGGATTGACCTAGAAATTGGCAAGCTCCTAAAGTGCTCTTTCTATCAACTTTGTATCCAGCATAATCAGCATCCGAGTATCCAATGAGAGTCGGTTCGAGTCTCTTAAGTACCACGAGACCTAGACTACGAGTCCCTGCAAGATATCTAAATATTCTCTTCACCGCAGTGAGATGTGATTCTTTTGGATTAACTTGAAATCTTGCACAAAGACAGACACTCGAACATTATGTCCGGTCTACTTGAAGTAAGATATAGCAAAGATCCAATCATACCTCGATAGAGTTTCTAATCTATTGCTTTACCTTTCTCGTTTGAGTCAAGTTTTATGTTGTTGCTCATAGGTGTAGCTGTGTGCTTTACATCTTGGAGATTATATTTTTCAGTAGCTCCTTGGTGTACTTTGATTAATGGACATAGATTCCATCTTTGTCTTGCTTGATTTGTAAACCAAGGAACAAAATTGAGTTCTCCTATCATACTCATTTGAAATTCTCGACTCATTAACTCGGAAAAGTCTCGACATAGAATTTTATTAGTAGCTCCAAATATTATGTCATCAACATAAATCCGAACAATAAGGAAATCTTTCCCCTTGGTTTTTATAAAGAGAGTCTTGTCGATCCGACCTCTTCTAAAATCATTTTGAATCAAGAAATTGCTCGAGTCTTTCGTACCAAGCTCCGGGAGCTTGTTTAAGACTAAAGTGCTTTTTAAAGTTTGAAAACATAATTTGGAAATTCGAGTTTTCAAAACCAGGAGGCTGCTCGACATAGACTTCCTCTTCAATAAAACCATTGAAAACGCACACTTAACATCCATTTGATATAATTTGATATTCATGCTAGATGCAAATGCCAATAGGATTCTAATAGCTTCACTTCGGCAACGAGTGCAAAGGTTTCCCCACAATCAATCCCTTCTTCTTGATTGTAACCTTGAGCCACAAGTCTAGCCTTATTTCGACTACCAACCCACCTTCATCCAGTTTGTTCTTGAAAACCCACTTGGTTCCTATGACTGGGTGGTCGGAAGGTCGTTTGGTCGGAGTCCGGACTTGGTTTCTTTCGAATTGATTGAGTTCCTCTTGCATGGCCTCTACCCATTTAGGTTCATTTAGGGCCTCTAGTGCATTTTGGGTTCGAGTTAATGAAATGAATGCGGTGAATGCACATAGATTTTGAAGAGAGGAATGAGTTCTTACCCCACTATTGATATCGGATAATATGTTTTCTAGTGGTTGACTAGAAGCATACTTGAAAGATCTACCTGTTCTCCGATTTACAAGATTTGTAGGCTGAATTGCTTGCTCTTCGAAGCTTGTTCCGAGTGATTAGTTTGCTCTTCAGACATTCCGAGTGGATCCTTGAGTTGTCTCATTCCGAGTCACATTATTCATAGTTGCTTCATTCCGAGTTGGTTGGGTTTGAATCCTGATAGACTCGGCTTTATCATCATCTTCTCTGCTGAGTTTCGGATCCGAGAACGATGACTCGTTAGGTTTTTCCTGTTCAATCTCATCAAACACAATGTGGATACTTTCTTCCACTTTGTTAGTTCTTTTATTGAAAATGTGATAACCTTTACTATGAGATGAATACCCCAGAAAAATACCTTCATCTCGACCAGAGCATCAAACTTGGTCGAGTGATCCTTACCATTGTTATGAACAAAACATTTGCATCCAAAAGGCTTGAAATAGGAAATATTGGGTTTCTTCCTTTTGTAGAGCTCGTATGGTGTTTTCTTCGGTATGGGTCCGATGAGGCACCTGTTCAAAGTGTAATTAGGCTGTGTTGATCGCCTCGGCCCGAAATAGTAGGGTAAATTATGCTCAATCATCATGGTCCTAGCTATTTCTTCAAGAGTTCTGTTCTTTCTCTCCACTACTCCATTCCGTTGAGGAGTTCTTGGTGCTGAGAAGTTGTGAGAGATACCATTCTTGTCACAAAACACCGAGAATTTTGAGTAGTCAAACTCCCTTCCATGATCGGTTCGAATTCTCTGGATCCGAGTCCGAGACTCAACTTGAATTTTTCTACGGAGCTTGCCGAACTCCTTGAATGCTTCATTTTTGTGCTTAAGAAAACACACCCAGGTAAATCGTGAGTAATCATCTATAATAACAAGTACGTATGATTTACCTCCCGGGCTCTTAACCGGGATTTCACCACATAAATCTATATGCAGCAGTTCAAGCACTTTGGATGTGGAAGCTGTCTTCGAGAGATTTGAATGATGATCTAACTTGTTTCTCTTTTGTGCAAGCTTCACAAACTCTATCTTTCTTGAAAGCACGGTTAGGCAAACCTCTAACTAAACCATGAGATGCTAATTTCTCAATAGTATGCATGCTAACATGACCTAATCTACAATGCCATTTCCATGAATCATCATGAAGTGATGCTTTTAAACAAGATAAGTTCGACTAAGGTCGAGAGAGGAATAATGTAAGTGTTACCTAATCTCTTACCCGAGAGTTTGATCTCCTTGGTGGTGTCATCGGAAATGTAACATTTGTTTTGAGTGAATCTTACCTCTTGACCTTTATCACATAATTGAGAGATGCTTGAGCAGATTGTACTTTAATCCTTTGACAAGGTAAAGCTGGGCTAACCAGATTGCTTCCCTTTCCAATCTTGTCTATCCCAATTATCTTGCCTTTGCTGTCATCTCCAAAAGTGACTTTTCCTCCATTATGCTCTTCTAACTCGGAAAAGAGTCCCGAGTCTCATGACATATGGCGTGAGCATCCACTGTCAAGATACCAGTGCCCTTTTGATCTCTTCCGAGTAACTCTGCAAAACAGAGACAATCTAACCCTTCTCACTTCCTCTAACGAACCCGAGTAACACTCTTTACTCGTGGTCCTTTCTAAGGAACAAGGTTTTTCGGAACCCAGATTTGAATGACTTTGGGCTTAGTCCGATTCTGAGTCTTCCGTGTAGAGAACCGAGTCCGTATCTCTTTCTTTTGAAAAACTTTTCTTTTGGAACCTGGAGGAGATGGTTTCTTCTTGTAAATTTATCCGGGCTTAGTCCTCCTTTCATTTTTATGAATAGGACCATTCTTAGCTTTCCTGAACTTTACAGTTACGGAATCTTTTTGAAAAGCTACGAGTAGGAATTGGATTCCTCCTCTTTGTTGAAACCAAGACCTTCTTTTCGAAGGAGACACATTGAGATCCTAAGAGCATGTCAAGGTTTTTCTAACCTTAAGTAAATTTTAAAATAAGATCTTGAGACTCATTGAGCTTTTGCTTTAGCTGCTCATTTTCTTTTCCGAGTAACTCGGACTCGGTCTCATTAATTTGAGCACTAGTCTTGAGTTCTCCGAGTGTGAGTCTCGGTTTTCCAATTCGTTTTTTAAAGATATGCTCTCGAGAGGAAATTGACTCAAGTTGTTCTTTAAAATGAGAGGAATTAGAATTGGGCTTTTCTTCCAAAGTGAAAATATACTTAGCCAAATCAACTTTGGAGAATTTAAGAAAGTACTCAATTACCTCTTGAGGATTAGATTCCTCATTGTCGATTGATCTAGGTCCGACTCTATTTCGCTTACGAGTCGAAAGTGCCATCGGACATTTTGAGTCATCCGAGTCCTCGTCATCTTCCGATGAGTCCTCGTCACTCCATGTGGCCATCATAGCCTTTTTCTTCTTTCTGTCCTGTTTTCTCTTTGGACGAGTGTTTGACTATATGTTCCTTGCTGCCACATTCAAAGCATCCAGAGTTCTTAGTCGAGAGATAACTTTGAAGGAGAAGAGTATTTACCTTTTCTATCCTTCTTGTCTTTCTTATAGAACTCTTCTTTTGGCTTCTTGTCCCATCTCTTATGCTTCATCATTCTCTTGAACCCTCTAGCAATTAGTGCCATGGGATCCTCTTCGAGTCGGAGGAGCTCGAGACCTTCTTCTCCGGTTTACGAGGCCTTTAGCGCAATATTCGTTTTGGTGCTGACCTCTACATCCTCCTCCTCTAGGTGGATCTCATGGGTGAGAAGCTTCCCAATGAGTTCATCCGGCTTAAGTAGAGACAAGTTCCGAGCCTCTTCGATAGCTGTCACCTTGGGACCCCATCTTTTCTTGGGTAGGCTTACGAATATTTTTACTGCACATTTCTTCGTGGGAGATCTTTTTACCCGAGAGATTTGAGATTGTTGGTAATCTCAGTAAATCGGATAAACATCCGAGTGATGTTTTCTTCGGCTCCATCTTGAATAGCTCATATTTGTGAAGATATTGACTTATCTTTGCTTGTCCGACCCGGCTTGTACCTTCATAAGTGTTGACCAGTGTGTCCCACACTTCTTTGGGCCGTGTCACGAGCGGACACTCGGTTGTATTCTTCCGAGCTGATGGCGCACATAAGAATGTTCATAGCCTTAAAGTTCTTTCTGAACTTTTCAGCTTCATCAGCTGTGAACTCGCCTTGATCTTGGGCACGAGTCTTGTTTCTGCAGTCTTCATGGGAGTGTAGTTTCCTTGTTGTATGATGTTCCAAACATCTTCATCATGATCCTGGAGGAAACATTCCATGAGTTTCTTCCAGGTGCACGAAGTTAGATCCTTTGAACTTTGGTGGTCTGCTGGAAGATCTTCCTTCATCAAACTCTCCATTGTTCCGAGCCATTTGATCTTTAGACCTTTGGATGGTTAGATCCTTTTTGAAAGGCTAGGCTCGATACCAATTGAAGGTTTGCTCGAGGAGAGACTAAGTCACCCTAAAGGGGGAGAATAGGGTGGTGGAAGATTTTTTCGAAAATCAAACTCTTTTGAACAAAGTGCAAATAGAAGCGGATTCCGAGTCTATATTGGGGTCGAAAAGTATGAACTCGGAATACAGTGAAGAGTAAAGAAGCAAATTAAACCGAAACTTTAAGTCTGTTTGAGTCTAGAATGTACTCGGAAAGTGAAGACACAAAAAGTACGTGGAAACCCTCCTGGGGCAGAAAACCATGGACCGTGCTAATCTAAGCACGAAGTCAAATCCACTATTTTGAGTCCACAAAATACGATGAACCGACTGAACCCCGAGTTACTCCCTTAAACAACTCTTTACAAGTTTTTCCTAGACTTAGAAATTCCCTTATTTGATCTAGTACTTCCTAGCTGAGATAACCTTTACAGCTAGGGACAATTGAGTCGAGTTAACCCTTACGGCTCGGTCAAGGGACCTTACTTAGAGAGTAAGAAAGAAAGTGTTTGTAACTAAGTACAAGACCTTACAACTCATAATATAATGAATTACGAGTGGGAGTTGTAAGTAGAAGATTGAGAATGAATACAAAGACTTTTGATCAAGTATGTGTATTAACAGTAGGTTCGGCAATCTTCAAGTCTTGAGAGTTGGCTTCCTTTTATAGATGACCAAGCAGCTTAGCCGTTGTGTCCATCTTCCGACTGGAAGTTCCTTTATGACCGTTGTGTAGGATTTTACGAGTCACTCGGAAAATATCCGCTGATATGTGAACGTTAGACAACGGCTCTTGACTCCTTGATAGTGCCTAAAACCACCTGGTGGTGTCTTTAGAAGTAAGGTGGAAACCACCGTTGAGGTTAGTGTTGCGGATTTCCATTTTCGGAAACAGACAACCCTTACACGAGTGTCCGAGGCTAGGTCGGAGGTGGAAAAAGCCTTGTCTCGTTGGTGATTTGACGTTTTGAAGCCGGTTACTTTTGTATTTCAAATATAGGATAGCCTCGTTTGAATCACCTACAAAAGTAAATCAATTTGGTTCTCAAAGTATAAAATACTTTGGTCCAAGATTAGACATAGATAATAATATGATTAAGATAATTAAGTGGCTAATTATCCGGGTCGAGAAAAGGAATGGAATTTTCCGAGTCTAATATTCATGATACTCAAAATTCCATCCGAGTAAGTCTAAAAGTAAATCAAGTCAAATATGAAATATCGGGGTAGACAGACTTGATCTAGACTAAACACAATTCAAACTAAAATATCGAGTCGAGTGCAGAGAAGATAGTGTTTGAATCATGCAATATGTCTAAGTGTTAAGTGACTCGGAACCGAGTGAAACATGAAGAGATGATTTTTGAGTCACACGAGTCATGCATAAATGCATGAGAAAATTTCTATAACACTCGGAGAAAGTACCATATCACTCGGAAAAGTTTCTAAGACACAAGGAATGACTTGGAATCAAAACTTTAAAAGTGAGAAAGTCTTATACCTGATTCCCTAAATAGAACTCGAAAGGAGCGGAGTAAAGTCCGAGTCTTCAAAAACTTATAAGGGAATTGTCTAAGGGAACAATTCGGTAAAGAGTAAGTCCTTGTAATTGTGGATTCAATTAGTGGATTTGATTTGGTGCTTGAATTCGCATTGTGCATGGTTTTCCGCCCCGGGAGGGTTTCCACGTACTTCTTTGTGTATTGCACTTTCCGAGTCCAATCTAGACCCGGAATTATTTTTTAAGTCCGTTCAGTGCAAAATAGTTTATAATTTCGAAAAATCTTCCATCACCCTATTTACCCGGTCCTTTAGGGGTGACTTAATCTCTCTTAGAGAAAACCTTCAGCTGAAAGGAACCTTAAAAAATTTAAATTTTTCATAATCAAATACAAGTGCAAGTGCAAGTACCTCTTTGGAATTAGATACATGATCAATGAAATCAAGTTGGATCGGAATCTCTTTCATGTACTTGGAGAATGTAGAAGTCACGCTCCACATTCCCCTTTTGTTTGTGGCTCTAAAATTATAAAATTCTCAATACATGGATAATTCATTAATACTTATGTAGCTAGCAAGTAATATGAAATGAAAAATTAAATTTAACGCTAAATAATAGAACCTCACCTTTACGGGGACAATAGTTGGGTTTGATTTTACACGTGACCCTCTTGTGCTTCCCGTATAACAATACATTATGAGAGCACTATTTTTCAATCAGAAAAATAAAATTCAAATTAACATACAATTGAAAAGAATACTTAAAATAACACAAAATAATTAAGGTATAAACTCATGAGTCGAGTACGGTCTTGATATCTTTCCTCACAAGATGACCCGGATGATCAAGCCGGTATGCGACATTACTTCTCGAAATATGGCAGCAAGCATCCAAGTGTGACCTACACCGACACAAATAACATATTTATAAATATGTAACACTATTAAACTCCATTCAAGTTTATTTGTACACTTACCCCTCAATGAATGGTGCCAAGTAACATTTTTTCTACACATTTTTTTCATGACTCTCAAGATATATTCAAATCGATCCTTCATTTCCTATCCTATTCCTTGAATGGAATGAGGATTGAGAAATTGAACCGACTCGTTTCCTATCTCGTGGAGCCACCTATTACATATTAACTGTACATATAGTTAGAAATGGAAATTAACAATTAAAAAATGAGTTGCGAAGTATCCGTGATGGCACCTTCACCGGATCTACTTTGAAGTTGTTCAAACTTCTCTTGTACAACTTATCATCCACCTTCGTGTATCCCCCACGAGACATCGTATGGAGATACGCATTGCTCTTAATCTTCTTCCACTTAGCTTCAGCTCCCGCCTGCCCAAGTAATTAAGACAACAAAAATATCGGTAAATAAGACTTATAAGTGATAAATTACCTTGTATTCCGGAGAAAAGACATATGTTTCAAACGTCTTTCAATCCTCCTCAATGATGAAATTATAAACCTCTCGGGGTCTACCTTGTGCCTTTATCTCCCTTGTTTCGTAAACCCAAATAGCAGCAATTCTATCCGATTTTATCACTTCATATTGGCCTCGTTTTCTGTTGCTAATTTTGTTCAGCTTTGGACGGCTGGCTGCATGCAAACCCTAGGTCATTTGTGACCGACACCTCTCCTTATAAATATAGAGCGTAGGCTCTCATTTTCAGCACGACTTCGCCTATGCGTCCGACATGCCTCAAGCGCACTTGTGTATGGTAGTAGCTAGCCAAGGTCGATCCCACAACGACTCAATTCTAGCAACGTAATAAACTAGCCCTATACTCAATTGCTAAGAAAATCGGTAATTGAGTTGGTTGTTTTCTAAACTAGTTCTAACTATTAAACTTAAGAAAATTAATCTAGAATTTAATCAATAGATAAAAACATCTAGGGATTTGCTTTCCTAACAATGAGTTTGATTATTAAAACATAATTTGTGCAATCATTCTTTCAATTGAATCAAGGATCGATAATTACAAAATTCTACCGCTCTTTCGACGCTAAATAGAATTACTCTAATTAACCTAATAAACAACTTTTGTATGCTTTTCAAGTTAATCAAAGTTAAATATTTCAAATTATCAAAGTGATCCCCTAATTTACTATTCTTTTCTCAAATTTCATAAACTAGGTAGAGTGGTTGGTTGTCGGATTATTCTATTTCACTTTTTAGTACATGATAGATTAATCTCAAATCACAAGTATTCTACTCCTTCAAAACACTCATAAGCATGAAAAACACAACCTTCTATTGATCAAATTAGAATACAAGCACAAATCATGAAAACCTAATCAAATTTCATTGTTTTGGATCACAAATCCCTAGAAAAGCTAAGTCTACTCACAAATCATTATTGAAAGCTTAACAAAAATAATCTTCAACATGGTAATCAAACCTTAAACAGCAAAAATGAAGAAGTAGATTGATGCCCTTCAAGAACTCCACTTGAATCTCTCAACTTCGAATGGAATTCCCTCAAGCTTGCCTCAATCATATTCTCCAATCTTCGAAAGTGCTTTGGTTTGATGTAGATGATGAAGGTATGATGATGGAAGTGGATGAATGGAGGATGAATGATGGTGGCTTAAGGGTAGGATAAATGTATTTGGCCAAGGCTTGTTAATGTAGGTTCAATCAAAAAGAGTGATCAAAGGCTAGAAATGGGCTAAAAGTGGTAATTCACACATGAAAGGGTGGCTTTTTAGCTCATGTACCTAACAAAATCATCAATTAAATGTCTCTATCATTTTGTCAATGCAAATGCAAATTGTAGTTTCGAAGAGATTCAAAGCAAATTCTAAATATTGCAACCAAGGTAGAGTCACATATGTAAAACATGCGACTAATAAAAATCATTAGTCTTTTAAGGCTTAATGGTCTCACGAGGTTAATGCTCAACAACCAAATCCTAATTTAAGATGCTCCACATGCCAAACTCACATCAAAAGATTAAAAAGGGTAATCAATCATCTCTATCAAAGTGCAATCCTAAACCAAGATTCTCTTACAAACTCTTTTCAAAAACATTTATTCATAAACGGGCTATACAAGATCAAACAAAGTCAAAAGAAAAACTACCTAACCTAAGAATCATCATCGGAGGATTTATTCACTAACCTAAAGTCTAACCTAATTTTTTTCTTTTTTTAGATTATTTAATTTTTTAAAATTTTCAAATTTTTAAATTAAAGCAACAAAAACTACCCCTACATGCAACCTAAATACAAATGCAAAACCTATAATTTACAAAAAGAAACTAAAAACAAAAGACAAATAAAAGAAAACTAAGTAAAGTAAAGTAAATGCAATGCAACTATATGGATGCAAATGTAACTATATACACTAATCTCTATATACACAATTCTTTATCAATCACAAAATATACAAACCCTTCCCCCATGTTAGGACAAAGCATTGTCCTCAATGCAAGATTAAGTACCAATGCAATGGGAGGAGAGAGAAAACAATCACTCTTACTGGAGGAGGCGGGGAAATGGGGAGGAACTTGGGGTCCTTGGGAAACAAACCAATCCCGCAAAGTGGTATGGAAATTACTCATATTATGCAAATATTGGTTCTACGATGAAATCATGCCACGGATAGTAGCATGCTCCTGTTGTACATACTCCATAAAGAAGGGTTGTTCATCGTGAATCTCTTGAAGTGCGGTAGTGACAGCACTAAAGTCTAACAAAGTGGAAGGGGCTCTAGAAGAGGAGGAAGGGCCAGGATGATCCTGATCAGGTGGAGCTTGTCCACCCTCATGCTGAAAGCGAGGTTGACCGGGTCATGTATGGTGGTTCGGGCAACATTGGGCAACTTCATAACATGTCTATTTGAATCTTTCTAATGAATAGAACCACTTCTCATAGTAATGACCTGCATACTAGACAAAGCGGTTTGATCCAACCTATCGGACCACGGGATCCTAAACTCTTCATTGGGCACTAATCCTAATGATTTGGCAATCATAGTAATAATGCCTCCTCAAACAATTTTTCCACTTTTACGATTTGCCGCATCTTGTAAATGAGTGATTAAAAATGATCCAGGATCCATAGCATTAGCATAATACATGTTACCCAAGAGAAACAACTCGACATTCTAGGCACATTCAAAGTATCCTCCCTAGTGAAGAAACTCGTCGTAAAAATGTGTTGAGTAACTTGAAAAATAGGGTTCTTAATATCAATAGCCTTAGAATTACTAAAGTGGTAATGAGGAATCCCAATCAACAACTCCCAATGGATTCGTATTATATCTAGGAGACAAACAACGGTCGCTACATCTCTAAGTGGGGGCGAGATGAAATATATTGTTAAATAAGCTCAAATTCAATTGATAGTCATGACTACACAATCGAAACTTAATCAACCCCTCTTAACAAAATTCACCATTTTGGACCTCGGTAAATGAAGTACTCAAAAACTCTAAGGTTAGGTCCGAATAAAAGGGTTCCTTAATTTCATTATAATCACCCATCCCACCCCAAGCAAACAACCATTTAATTTCATCCAAAATACCCATAAAACTTAACAAATTCTCATCATAATATCGAGTTGCAACAAAACCACGGTCTTTCAAATAACGGTAATTAGCAACTTGAATACTATTAGAAAATCAAAAAGATATAGAGTCATTACCATGCTCCATGGATGCTCGGTTAGCGGCCCGTAGTGCTCTTTGCTCCCTTGCATTTGCCTTTCTTAAAGTATCCCCCATCCCAGCCACTTTTTGCTTCTTTTTTGGTGCCATTATAACCCTAATTTAGAAGTTCAAATTCAAAAGAGTTAGTTCCTCAACAATGGTGGATAAGGAAGAATGTGTAGAGAGAGAAAATGGAACAAAGAGGATGATTTAGGGCGAGAGAAGGGTGTAGAAGTGAGAAAGAAAGTAGAAAGATGGAGAATTTGAAAGAAATTGGAAGAATTTTGAGGTGAATGAGACTGAAGGGGAATTAGGGTTTAAGAAGGGGAGATGGAGAATGTGAGATGGAAGAGAGAGAAAGAAAGGAATTTATGGGTAGAAAAGAATAAAATCAACTTTTTGAGGTTGATTTTAGAAGAAATATAGGAAGAATTGATGGTGAATTGGAGATTCAATGGAGAGTTTAGGAGGAGTAGAAGAGATGAAAGAAGGGGAAGAAGCAGTTGCTCAAAAGAATGAAGGAGAATGAAGGGAAATTGTGCAAAAATGGGTGAAAAGCCCGACTGCGCGGGACCGACCTACCTCACTTGTCCGGAGCAGACCACTTCGGGCAGCCCAAAGTAGGCTCTGGACTCGTGTTCTTCATTTTTCTTGAAGTCGCCAGTGGAACGAGGCATTGGTGGGGACCGTGGTGGACTAGTTATAGCATGTTTCACTCTTTGTTTTTTTTTCTTCTCTTTTTTTAATTTTGTTTTTAAATTTTCTTCTTTCCTAAACTAAAAACTATAAATTACAATATGTTTCAAAGGTCTCAAAACATAAATTAAAAATAAGAAAAATTCTCTATAAACCTAAACATTGAAAATAAAGCAATTTAAAACTTGGGTTGCCTCCCGAGAAGCTCTTCTTTAAGGTCATTAGCTTGACCTAGCTCCAATCATCCGTCTAAGCCAAGAGGATAAACAGGAAGAAAAGGGAACTTCTCAAGAAACATCCCTCCCTTGTCATAGACTTCAAAATCGAACTCTTGCAAAACAAGGCACCTCCAAATAGCCTTATCAAGGATTATTCTCTGTCGTAGGCGAGTCACCATCAGCCAGGGCCACCATCACATTTGACCTTCTAGTTGAGGTCCAAATCAAGAGCTCCGAGTGCATAGAACATTAACCAAAGCAAGCTTCAACCTAATACACTCATTGAGACAAACTTCATTAAACACATAGGACATGCCCTTGTTAAACATTGGTGGAGGAAATTTGTCAACCTCTACCACATTAGCATTCACAAGTTCATGTCCTACATGCAAAGGTTTATCACATGTCACCTCATCGAGTCATCTCAACACTACAACATTCAGCAGAAATAGGGAAAACATCATGTTTCTTAAACAATTCAAATTCAGCGTAATGCTCTTCCACATAAAAGGTCAATCTGCCCTCTTTCACATCAATCTTACACCCAACAGTAGCCAAGAAAGGCCTCCCAAGAATGATTTGGGTGCAGGTATCCTTAGACATATCAAGAACTATCCGCTAATTAAAGAGAAATGGTGGTAGACCTCAACTTACCTAAGTCCATTTTCTTATATAAAGAATAGGGCATCAAACTCACACTTGAACCCAAATCACATAAAGCATGATCTATGGACACATTCCTAATCAAGCATGCAATGGAAAAACTACCTTGATCTTTAAGCTTTTTAGGAAGCTTATTTTGGACTACCGCTCTGCACTCCTCACTTAATGCAAAAGTCTCATGCTCATTCAATGTCCTCTTTTTGGAGAGGATCTCTTTCAAAAATTTAGCATACAAAGGCATTTGAGTCAAAGCATCAATGAAAGGGATGTTCATATTGCTTTTCTTAAGCATCTCCAAAAACTTCCCAAAGCGCATATCAAGCTTAGCCTTAGCTATTCTATGTGGGAATGGTAAAGGTGGAGTGTAAATTCTTTGGAGAGATTTAGTTTAGTCATTAATAGTCTCCTTCTCATTTTGCACAACAACATCATCCAAGGGCTCATTAGAGGGTGTAGACACCTCCTTATTCACAACATCATGCAAATCACTCACATCATTCTCGGCATTCTCATTTTGCACATAAATGATTGCATGCTCACTACTAGCACCCTTAGGCCCCACCAATTGTGTCCCATTCCTCAAAGTTATGGCATTACATTTTTCCCTAGGGTTAGACACCAGTTGGCTAGGAAGCTTACCCGGAGGGCTAGAGGAAGAGCTTGCCTGGCTAGCAATTTAAGCTTCAAGCATTTTATTATGAGTGGCCAAGATTTCAACTTTAGAAGCCAATTGCTTGATAATCTCATCTTGCTTTTGTTAAGCCAAAAGCATGCTTTCCATCATGACTTCCAAATTAGACTTTTGGGGCACTTAGGGTTGGGTAGATCTTTCGAATCAAAGGGCGGGTGTTCTTTGGACTTGGGACGGACCCATTGGATTGTTGTTCCGGTAGGAAAAATTAGGATGGTACCTTAATCCTGGGTTATAGAAATTTGAGAAGAGGTCAAAGTTTGGCCTTGGGTTCGGGTTGCCAATAAAATTGGCTTGGTCGGTTTGTCCATTGCTAGCCCACAACTCAATAGCTAAGCAAATCGGGTTTTGAGTTGGTTGTTTTCTAAACTAATTCTAACTATTAAAATTAAGAAAACTAATCTAGAATTTAATCAATGGATAAAAACATCTAGGGATTTGTTTTCCTAACAATGAGTTTAATTATTAAAACATAATTTGTGCAATCATTCTTTCAATTGAATCAAGGATCGATAATCACAAAATTATATCGCTCTTTCGATGCTAAATAGAATTGCTCTAATTAACCTAACAAACAACTTTTGTATGCTTTTTAACTTAATCAAAGTTAAAGATTTCAAACTATCAAAGTGATTCCCTAATTTACTATTCGTTTCTCAAATTTCATAAATTAGGTAGAATGGTTGGTAGTCGGATTATTCTATTTCACTTTCCGAGTACATGATAGACTAATCTCAAATCACAAATATTCTAGGCCTTCAAAACACTCATTAGCATGAAAAACACAACCTTCTATTGATCAAAATCAGAATACAAGCACAAATCATGAAAGCCTAATCAAATTTCATTGTTTCGAATCACAAATCCCTAGAAAAACTAAGTCAACTCACAAATCATTATTGAAAGCTTAACAAAAATAATCTTAAACATGATAATCAACCTCAAACAGCAAAAATGAAGTGGGTGGATGCCCTTCAAAAACTCCACTTGAATCTCTCGACTTCGAAAGGAATTCCCTCAAGCTTGCCTTAATCTTCTTCTCCAATCTTCAAAAATGCTTTGCTTTGATGTGGATGTGAAGGTATGATGATGGAAGTGGATGAATGGTGGAGGATTCCACGGTTATTCCGTGTTAAATAGTCATAAATCATCACTCAAAACACTCAAAACCGCCAGAACATGAACAAGTCACGTGAAATCTGCAGAAAAAGGATCCACTCCGCTGCTGGAGTGGTCACTCCGAGCAACCCGAGTGTGGCCTCTATCCAACTTCTCTTGCTTTGATTCTTCTACCACGATTTGGGGGTCCATATGGGAGGTCCGTAATCAACTTGTTTTGACCGAGTAATTTAGGAAATTGGGTTATTTTGGCCTCAAAACCTACAAATTCACATCAAAAACAATAACACCAAGTGTAATATGGAAATAGGAATATAAATCAAACATTTTAATGATAATATTCCCTAATTCACTACCGAAATTTCCTAAAAATCAACTCAAAATATGCTCTTATCGGTGTCACGTTCTCTGAAACTTGATTAAGAGTGATTGAATACCCCTTTTCTTATTTTGATCTCTCAATCATTTTTCAGCTTATTCCCAATTCTTCACGCATCCTTTCATTCACCTCCACAAAAACTTACAAAAGTCCTTCTCGATTCACCACCGTTGCATCACTAGATCTAAATTCGAGATCTAGATCGAGTAGGTGGGACAACCTGAGGGCACCAAATTGATCTTCAAATCATGATTTACTTATTTATTATGCTTTATCATTTTTTGTATTGTGGAAAAAGAATTGTATCACATTAGTTTCCTCCCGCCCGATGTAATTTTTAGTTTTTTCGCTTTCGTTTCTTTTTGCTTTTCTTTTGCTTTCGTTTATTGCTTTTTCTTACTTGCTTTATATCGCTTTGTTTTATCATGTTTGGTTGCTTTTAATTTCGCTTCATGTTGCTTGTGTTAGATGCGTTATTTAGATTCGAGTACTTGAACTAGTAATGGCCATTGTTTGACGAGACGGAATGGAAGGGTTTATCCCTACGTTTCGTACCCTCACCCCGAACGCGATTCTCGGTTTTAAGACCGATGGAGTCATTTTTAATCTTTTTCAGTCGTAGTTTCTCCCATACTAAGATTGAAAAAGTAAACTTTGTTTTGTTTTTGTTACTTTTTCTTTCCTAAAACCTCACTGGCTACTCTTATTTTTGCTTTATTTCTTCAATATTGCTTCTCGGCTTTTTACGATCGTAGGATAAAAAGAAAAAGATTATGGGTCTGCCAACCAGGCTAGGGGCTAAGGCTAATTTCCTTAGTCATCATGGCTCCATGGCTCACGCCGCCAATCGCCGGGTGTAGATGGCACCGAGTGGTCAACCGGTGAGGCTCTAGTCTAAAGCTGGTGTTTTTGCACTAGTTTGGCCATAAAGCCTCCTAGCAGAAATGGAAAACCTAATTTTATTTATCTTTCGGTTAAGAAATAAAATCCTAGACTTTTGAAAATAATTGCCAAAATAAAATAATTAATAAAACAGACCATTCAAAACTTTACCTAATCCATTTCAATTCGATTTAATAAAATTCAGAAATCTAAATAAGAGGTTCATCCCGACTTTTTAAAATTCATCTTTCAAAACTTTACCCAATTTGGGATGAAATTTGTTTTTGGCTAATGCAGAATGAAATGCAAAATGGGACTCGCCTAATTTAAGATGAATTTTATTTTTCTTGGCCAAATGAAAAAATGAAAAGAATGCAATTATTGGACCGACCTAAAAAGTAGGTCCATTCTTGCATTTAGCCAAAAATGAAATTATTTCAATTAAGGTGAGTCCATTTTTGTTTTACATTCTCATTTCTCATATAGTCGATTAAAACTCATCTCAAATTGGGCGAGTACATTTTTACATTTAGCCAAATTTAAATTCATCTCAAATAGGTGAGTTCATTTTGCATTAGCTAAATTTTAAATTCATCTCAAATTAGGTGAGTTTGCTTTACATTTTCAAATTTCATTTTAGCTAAAACAAATCCATCTTCCATTAGGATTAATCATTCATGCATTCCAATTATGCACTAGCCAAATAAATCGTCCCTACTTAAGTCATGAGCATCATTGCATTTCATTTTGGTCCAAGTTCACATTTTTATGTGCATCTAAATAAAGAGCATATCATTTTTTTTTAATCCTAGGATCGAGTCATTCCTCGGGTCAAGCACTTAAGCCCCATCTCCCCAAGAAATCTTTCCACAAGCTAGTCTCGAGCAATTACTCTTTTGGGACACAAGATAGGGAATCCTACTCAAATCGGGAATCCTAGCATGAAGCGACTAGGCAATAAGAAGTTTGTTTCAACACCGAGTACGGTCGACACCAATACATCCCACACCAGACACGTACCACATTAGTGCATCCAACATCTTTACTTGTAACACCAATATGTCGCCCAAGGTCTAAACACAACCTTCCTCCAAAAATGGCCAACCAGCTAGAGCATACTCCCATTATGACCTTGTTCAAGGAGTCTAATGCTAAGATAGAAGCTAAGATTGAGGTTCAAAATAAGAAGATTGAGTCCATAGCGAAACCCTCGGTCTCATACTCAAATAAGCTGGGAAAGAAATCAAAAGAAGGAGAACGGCACCCTGAACCTCAACCCAAGCCTCGGTCCGATCCACGAATAGATCGAGATAGAAAAGATGTTAGGGAGTCTTCAATGTTCGATAACAACTATCCGGCCTAGGGATTTACTTCAATCCCTAAAGCGGAGCTACCCCGAAATTCGCCATGCCCGACATCATGTTCCACGGGACTGAAAACCCTCACCACCATGTGAAGAACTTTATAGGGACAATGACTCTAAAGAATGTACCGGATGACACATACCATGTCATCTTTCCATGGACGTTTAGCGAAGACGTCATGAAGTGGTACAATGCTATTGACCCATACAAGATCATAAACTAGCGAGGATCTTTGTAGGGAGTTCGACATCAATACTCCTACAATACTAATCTATCGAGTCACTCTTTGAGACTTAGAATTGATCAAGCAAGGAGATGAGGAGAGCTTTAGTGACTTCTTCACTCGTCGAAGGGGAAAACCGTTCACATGACCGATTGGCCATCCGAAAAGGATCGGGTTAGACTCATCATCAAGAACCTACAACCCGCCTATCGGCGAGCACCTAAAGTTCTTACCCTTCATGGACTTCAAAACACTCAAAGATACCGGCATGCTTATAGAAGAGGAGCGAGGCATCCACCTAGAAGATCATCCAATGAGCCCATCACTTATCAAGGATGTCAATAAAGTGTGCATTTCCCTTCTTTATATCCATTCTATGTCTGTTTCCTTTTCTTGCTTCCAAAAAACAAAAACAAACAAAACCAAATTAGTGTTCCTTTTCAACTACAAAGGCGTGATTTTCACTTTAGCGGATACGTAGGAAGCCCATGAGGTCCGGCCCCAATCCTAATCTTGAACCTAATTTCCAATTCCCAAATCAAAGCCACTTTGCCCTGTCCAAAGGTGCAGAAGTCAATCCGGAAGCATGTTATTTTCATCTAGCACTAAACCGTCGGGATCACGGTTCACCGCCAACGATAGTACATCGCAGTTCAAGCGAGTCTACTTTTCTTTAGGCTTTACTTTGGGGAGTGGGGGCTAAAGTGTAATTTTGTCTTTGTCTTTTTAAACTTTTAGCATCATCTTAATAAAAGAATGCATTTGTTCATAGAATAGAGTCTTGTATTCATCTCCTTTGCATGAGTCAAACTCCTAAAAATAAAAAATAATAATAACAAAGCAGCCTACAAGGAATTATTCAAACAAGCGGCATCAAACATCATATCGGCATCAAAAAGGTCACCGGAATCGTCACCTTCAAAGAGGATCTTCAATGCCATCAACTAGTCAAAGGTAGAAGAGTTAGACACAAGCACCCAAGAATAATATGGGGGCTTCGATAAAAAAGGTCATACAATAACTCCAAGAATACTCAAGGGAATACACAAATCATCTACCTTATAAAGGAGCTATTAGCACACAAACTTCAAAAAGCTCAAATTTAGAATGAGGCACATAACCTCGGGGAACATCATATTTCAAGCGGGCGTTCCCTAGACTTCAAGTCATCCAACGACCAAGTCTAGGCAAAAATTTCTACATGAAGATAAGCATCCATCCTTATTCCGGCGAAAGTGGATAGAAGCCGAGTCTCAAGCCCACCAACGGTCAAGGTTCGAGACACACTCTAGTCGAGCCTCGGACCTAACAATAGTCAAGGTTCACACACCTTCGTCGAGTCTCAAATCTAGGAGCGCTCAAGGTTCAAACACACCTCATTCAAGTCTCGGACCTAGCAGGTGGTCGAGGTTCGGACAACCCCCATCGAGCTTCGGGGCCAAGCTGCGGTCAAGGTTCGGACATCTGTCAATTGAACTTCAAGCCCAACCGTGGTCAAGTTTTAGACATCCCTCTATCGAACTTCGGGCCCAACAGGTGGTCAAGGTTCAAACACAACGCCAAGACTTCGGGAGTTCCCTGTAGCCAAGTCGGCGAAATAATTTAAAACACGATCTAGCTACAAAACATTTCTAGGTAACACTTGAAACTATTTACATTTTATTATAAGCTAACAAAGCTGTTAGTGTAAAAGGTTTCAACCAAGCTTCGGACCAAGTACGCGGTCAAGTTTGGGCCCTTCATCCGAGTATCGGGACATTGGCCGAGCCAAGCTCGGGATACCCAGCCGAGGTTCGGATCCAAGAAGTGGTCAAGTTCGGGCCCCCAGCTAAACTTCGGACTTTACTATCCGAGTCAAGTTCAAGCCCCGCCAAGCTTCGGATGAACTACATTGTCAAGTTTAGGCACACCAATCTAAGTTTCGGGTCATTAAGTAGCCAAGTTCGGGGATCGGTAACCTGGACTTTAGACTCCGCTAGTTAAGTCCAGGCCACCCTTTAGAGTTTAAGTCAAAAGATACCTAATTTCGGATACATCAATTCAATCGGATTCAGAAACAACGACAGTACCAGGTAAGTACCCTTTATTGTCTACTTTGACCTTCATCTTTCGGACTCGATCAATGTGGGGGCTAACTGTAGACACCTAAAAAGTGTCATTCCTTTTTCTATTTTATTTATTTGTTGGCCCGATGATTAAATCTCGAGTCCTGTTTGAGGATCTAGATCACAAGCTATATCCGATTAGGGCGACAGAAGCTGATAAACCACAAAGAACCCCCAACACCAAATAAATAAAGCCTTTTATCTTGGGTCGGCCCAAAAATCCCTTTTTCTTTCAAACGGTTCAAGCTCGAGCCAAGCCTCCAAAGTCGGGGGAGTCGGGTGCCGTGTACGGGAAATTCCATGCATAGAATTCCGCATTTCATTTTTGTCCAACCGGATACGGAGTTGAAGACCTCAAGACAACGTTAGGCACTCGCATTTCATGATCACAAGCATCAAAATGTTGTGTTTTGCTCCAAACCAGTCCCCAGAGACAAGGAGCACACCTCCCCTCAAAACAACGTCATGGCCGGTGCCCCAACCTCGATTATTTCACCTGAAACGCCACGTTTTGGCTTGAAGACTCCTTTTGCAACACGGAAGGGCACGAAACCCTAGGGCAACACCGGGTGGTTGGTGCCCCGAACGAAATTCTATTCGGTTTTATCACTTTATCTTGGCCCCATTTTCTATTGCTAATTTTATTCAACTTTGGACTGCTGACTACATACAAACCCTAGGTCATGTGTGACCTAGGCCTCTCCCTATAAATAGAGAGTTTAGGCTCTCATTTTCAGCATAGTTTCTACCTATGTGTCACATGTCTTTGAAACTTGATTAAGAGCGATTGAATACCCCTTTTCGTACTTTGATCTATGCTAAAACTTGATTAAGAGCAATTGAATACCCTTTTTCTTATTCTGATCTCTTGGTCATTTTTCAGCTTATTCCCAATTCTCTACGCATCATTTCATTCACCTCCAAAAACTTACAAAAGTCCTTCTCAATTCACCATCGTCACATCACCGGATTCGATTCGAGATCCGGATCAACGAGTGGGACAACCCGAGGGCACCAAATTGATTTTCAAATTACGATTTACTTATTTATTATGCTTTATCATTTTTCGTATTGTGGAGAAAGAATTGTATCGCATTAGTTTCCTCCCGCGCGATGTAATTTTTAGTTTTTTCGCTTTCGTTTCTTTTTGCTTTTCTTTTGCTTTCGTTTATCTCTTTTTCTTACTTGCTTTTTATCGCTTTGTTTTATTATGTTTGGTTGCTTTTAATTTCGCTTCATGTTGCTTGCACTGCTTGTTAGATGCATTATTTAGAATCGGTACTCGAACTAGTAATGGTCATTGTTTGACGAGGCGGATCGGAAGGGCTTATCCTTATGTTTCCTTATTCTCGGTTCTAAGACCAATGGAGTCATATTTAATCCTTTTCGAGTCTTAGTTTATCCCATACTAAGATTAGAAAAGTAAACTTTACTTTTGTTTTTGTTAGTTTTTCTTTCCTAAAAGCGATCGGCGACTTCTATTTTTGCTTTATTTCTTCAATATTGCTTCTCGGCTTTTTCTAACCGTAGGATAAAAAAGGATTCCGGATCTGCTAGCGAGGCCGGGGCCGAGGCTGATTTCCTCAATCGTGGCTCCACGGCCGGCGTTGCCGATAGCTAGGTGCGAGGCTACCGCCTGCCTCGGGTGGTCAGCCGGTGAGGCTCGGGTCCAAACCGATGTTTTTGCACCGGTTTGGGGCTAAAGCCTCATGGCGGAAACGAAAACCCTAATTTTATTTATCTTTCGGTTAAGAAATAATATCCCGGGACTTATAAAAATAATTACCAAAATAAAATAATTAATAAAGCTGTCATTTAAAACTTTATCTAATCCATTTCAATTCGATTTAATAAAATTCGAAAATTGAAATAAGAGGTTCATCCCAACTTTCTAAAATTCATCTTTCAAAACCCTAAAATCATCTTTTATCTTCGAAAATCAAAAGCTTTCTAAAACCCGCCAGCTTCATGGGGAAGCTCGACTCGGCCTGGTTAGGGCAAAGGCCATGGTTCCTACAATTGGAAGTTTTGAATTTGATTCTTTTACGTGGTTTAATTAAAAATGAGCAAATAGATAGCAAACTTTGACCCTCCCTCCTTCGCCCTCTCTCTCTCTCTCTCTCTGTAAAAATGCAAGCAATACAATGGAAGGGACATGGGTTACTAGGAGCTTGTTTTCAAATATGGGGGTTGGAATGCTTGGTTTAGACTTTAAAAATGCCTTACACCTACAACCATAGGCGGAAACTCAAAGTCAAAACCCATAACACCTCTAACAATACCCCCAAGTAATCGCTTTCTCTAACCCAGGACACCATCATCACAACCACCATCGACAACAATTTTGCCAACAAAACTAGCTTTCAATGAGGCAAGTGGCGACTCAATAACCCGTTCATCAACCAAAACCCAAACCCACCACCAAAGCCGAAAACCCAAAAGAAACGATAAATAATAGTTGAAGATGAGTCCGATTTCTGAATGAGGACAACTCCTTTGGTGGCAAGAGGAAAAACTTTTCTCCTTGGCGAGAGGATGAACAAACCAAACCTAATCCTTCCTTTTACTTATCTACTAGAAGTAATCTAAGCAAAAAAATGCACAAACTACGACTAATTTAAACTATTAATAACTAAAACTAACAATATTGAGGGCAAAACTAAACAAACTTTCACAAATAGGCTTTAAACCTCTCAATGTCTTAGTTCTCAAACCACTAGTTGTCCAAATAGGATTTCACAGGTCATAACTACATCTACAAGCTCCATATTTCGATTAGCTACCATATAATTAAATAATTATAGCACAAAAATATTTGTTTAAATTTACGCCTCAAAATGAAAAATTGAACAAACTAAAGCAAGTCCTCCATCTTTTGACTTATTAAAAGAAGTATGAAAATTTTCATTATAAACAAATTTTCCACCAAATTGAAGGGTAAAGCATGATAGAAACCAAAAACCCAACAAATAAACAATTTGAGCTAGTGAGAAACCGCGACGAAGTGGGGAAGGGGGAAGGGAACTCACCGTGATGGCCGAAAGCGTAGGCGACAACGGTGGCCGGTGGTCAACAACTTAGCGGAGGGCTTGAGGTTCGAATTAAGTTTTGGTAGGGGCGGGGAGAAGTGTGATGACGAGCAGAAGCAAGCAAAAAATAGAAAAAAAAATTAGAATTCGATTTGAGAATTTGGGAGGAAAATTGGAACACCTTTTTTTTTTAATGAGTTTGAGCTATTTCAAAAGTACAATGGATATACAATCAGCTTGGTTTCTAATGCGCTACAACATAAATTTAAAAGTTAGTGTAATGGATACAATTGATTTAGTTCCTTATCCACTTCAACACAAATTCAAAAGTTACAAGCTCAAACTACCTAGCAATCGATTTGGTTCCTCCTTTATTTTTAAAATTAAAATAATTAATAAAAGATGTCTAATTTTTAAGCTTCATTAGCACCATCCAATCTATTGCTCATCACCGATTTTTATGGATGCCTTCCAGGGGCCTATCTTATTATGTTAAAATTGTATAAAAATTAGCATATAATTGAGTAAAGAAGTTAGTTATTAGACCTCTCTCGAATCTCCAAGGTATTGAGAATTTTCATTGTGAAGTATTTTATATAGTTGATTTTCATATGCATCTTTCAATTTTAAAAAGTCAAGAAACTATTTTATTATTTATCTATTTGGAGGGTATTTTTGGTTATATTACAGGGGTATTTTGGCGATAAAAAAGCTGAAAAATAACTACCAAAAACAATAAATAAGGATAATATGGTAATTTACTTGATGTGTTGTTCACGCAATGAAAACTTGGACTCTTTTCTCATGAACAGTAACGCTGATTTATTGATAAAATCTATGATTATGCTGATTTGTGCCAAGGATAGAGGAGTAAATATCTATTTGTAAATGTGCATTTATGAGGAGGACAATTATTCATACTTCCTTTGTAATTTTACACTATTTTAAGCGAGCCCAATATCTTTCCATATTCCCTCAATTTAGTGAGGAGAGACAGGAAACAGGAAAAGGGGAGAGGGGAGAGGGGAGAGGCGAGAGGAGAGAGACACCAAAGAGCAGACACCGGAGGTGAGAGAGAGACCAGATAAGGGAGGCGAGAGAATGGCAACGCCGGGCAGCAGGGTAGTGGCGATGAGTTGGTAGCTGGAGGTAAATCCTCATCCTCTTGTCCCGGGTGTGTTATTGGGTTCTGATTTTTGTAATTTTAGCTAGAACTGGATTTTGTTTGTTATTGGGTTCTGATTGCTGGATATTTTAGCTAGAATTGGATTTTGTTTTATTTGGATTCTATTGGGTTCTCATTTCAGGTTTCATTCTATATCAACTACTTAATGTCCAATAATTTTCCTTTTATATAGTGTATAATCGAGTACAGAGACAAAAGACGAAGAATCAGAAGAAGTAGAAGGATGTGTGTATATGTTTAGTGGCCATTGAGCAATGGAGGACCTGTTAAATCCTCTTGAGGAGTCTTGCTGTGTCATGCTTTTATGCATGTGTAGATCAGACAATCTAGCTTGTTTTATTTTCTATAGGAAACCAGCCAGATTTTAAACTTAGTCAATCTATGGGCAAAATGTTGATCCAATTTGTGTTTTTGTTTTTTCGGGTTCTTATGTATTATAGTTCCCGACAAGGATGAGGAAGAGAAGGATGAGGAAAGTGACATGGAGGAACTTGGTGAACCAGAAAAGGACGAGTTTGACTTATATTTAGCGTGGAAAATGCTTGATCTTGCTAGGGTGATTTCTGAAAAGCATTCCGGGGAGACAAGGGACATGGTTGATATATTATCAGCTTTAGCAGAAGTATCACCTGAAAGAGGTACTTCTCCTAAGTGGATCCAGAATATTATCCATTTATAGACTGAGCTCTTCATTTAGTTCTCTTAGCTATATCTTATCAATCTTTATGTATCTTCAGCAACTTGATCTGACATTTTAGTTGCTTGCTGCCAGAGGAAATTCAGACAGCTCTTGGTGACTATCAGAAGGCACTTTCCATCTTGGAGAGTTTGGTTCTACCAGATAGTTGCCTTATTGCTGAATTGTATCCTTCTATAATATATGGTTGTAAGTGCTTCAAATCTGGTTACTTATATTTTGTTGTTGTTGGTGCTGGTTGAACCAGACATCCTTGTTGAAAATGCGATAGAAATTGAAATTGGAGTTATATAGGATAGCTTTGTTATTTTTGCTTTTTTCATGTGGCATTTGATGTATGTATGCTCACAAGGGTATTGGAGAAATTAGAATGCAAGACATGAACTAGCATACATGCCGATTTTGAGCATCCAAACTTGGTTTGATGGACTGAAAGTAACCAAGGGCTCACAAGGGCTGAAACTGTGTGAAAAAATTAAAATTAAAAGGGATAGATCAAGTGTGTTTAGCTTGATACAGAAACACCACAAACTAAGTACGCAAGAGCAGATTTTCTAACTCGGATAATACAGAAACACCACCATACGAGATTAAAAGACCCGATGGAACACCACCTAAACTTCTAAGCTAGCCAAAGGGATTTGAGAGAGTTCTTCTTGAGAACACGATAATTTCGCACTAATAATTCTGGGAGTTCACCCTGGTTCAAGTTCCGATATGAACAGTCGGCCGCCTTCCCTTTTCCCTTGTCTCTTTAACTGGTGTGAACACCCCCAATCCCCCCAAAAAAAAAGGAAAAGAAGAAAGGAAAGAGGAAGAAGATTGAGAAAGAGAGACGAAAAGAAGAAAGAAAAGAAGAAAGGACCGTGCTATATTTAACTAACAAGTGCATGCTTTTCTTTGCAGTACTCCTACTGGTGTTGAAAGACTTGATGTGATTGACCTTCGTAAGCAACAGAGGAAAGAAACTGACAAACGACTCTATCACGTAAGCAGGGGCTTCGGATTAGTGCAACAGATTATGGCAACCATCTTGTGTCATGAATTAAAAAAATCAGCTAATATTTCAGGGATAATAACTTCTGTTTGTTATTTTTTTGTGAAGGTGCTAGAAGAAAAAGAAGAAAGAATTGCTCCAGGCACATTTTTGGGAAACACTTGATGTGATTGACCTTCGTAAGCAACAGAGGAAAGAAACTGACAAACCACTCTATCAAGTAAGCAGGGGCTTCGGATTAGTGCAACAGATTATGGCAACCATCTTGTGTCATGAATTAAAAAAATCAGCTAATATTTCAGGGATAACTTCTGTTTGTTATTTTTTTGTGAAGGTACTAGAAGAAAAAGAAGAAAGAATTGCTCCAGGCACATTTTTGGGAAACACTTGATGTGATTGACCTTTGTAAGCAACAGAGGAAAGAAACTGACAAACCACTCTATCAAGTAAGTAGGGGCTTCGGATTAGTGCAACAGATTATGGCAACCATCTTGTGTCATGAATTAAAAAAATCAGCTAATATTTCAGGGATATTAACTTCTGTTTGTTATTTTTTTGTTAAGGTACTAGAAGAAAAGGAAGAAAGAATTGCTCCAGGCACATTGTTGGGAACAACTCATACATATGGATTTCCATGTCCTATATTTTAGAACTTTTTACCTCTTCCTTTTCTTTTGAATTAATTTTTTCCCAATTGCATCTCAAGTGACTGCATCTTCTTTTTTGGTATCAGTTATGTTGTTGGGAATGCCCCTCAAGACAAATCTGGAGCAAAGAGGGTAAGAAATACCTCTGCTATTTGTGTCCATACGCATCTTTGAGAAAATTTGTGTTTTGGATAGCGATAAATTCATGAGTTGATTTAGAGACTGGTTTTGTGCCTGATTGTTGCGATTTAATTTTTTTTTTTTTTTTTTTTGGTGCTTAATCTTGAGATCTAATGGAGGAAAGAGGTACAAAAGCATTGCTCTTATAGGGAAAACGTTAGATCATTCAAATTTGTTAACCCTTTGCATTAGGACTCTTGAAATTCCAATGATATTCTTGCCATGTCTAGATGCAGATATGTACCTAAGTCCTGCTTTACTATGGTTGAGTTGGTTCTTATGATGTAGTAGATAGATTGACTGACCTGTATTCTAGAAAGCTGTTTCAATTGAACCTGCTATGAACTGATGTTGGCCCTCTAGACTGCATAAAAAAGTGGGCAACAGAGACATTTGTTTTCTGTCCACTGTAATCCAAGCTTAAAATTTTGCATCAGGGGCACTTCTTCAGCTGTCCAAAACTAGAGAAGGTCTTCTCTGTGTGTTAATTAAATTGTGTTCCATGGATCATGATTGCTTGTTAACTGTTTGCTTAAATTTGATATGTCAGAGTGAGCCTTTTGCTGACACATGAAACGGCAGTGTGCATTATTAGCAAATGCAGATTTGTGTCATGCCTCAGAACCCCCCCAAAACAAAAAACTGCGCTCCAAAGAATACTTTCTTTTGGTTATTTTTTCTTTGGGGGTGGGAACTGGAAAATATGTGATGCATTAGGAAGCAATTGGTATTGGGAATTTTCATGTTCTTGTATCATCTGCTTGTTGACGTCTACGTTTTCATTTTAGGCTGCAGCAACTACACTGTAAGCTAATGAAGCGAGTTTTCTGGTTGAGTTGGTCAGCTTTTACTTGGTTAGTTAAGTTTCCTTTTTTTCTATCAATCCACACTGCTTGATTTATCCATAAATGTTTCTAGGGAAGCCAAGTTGGAGCAATATGATGAAATATTTATTGGACCTCCACCTCCTGCTATTGTCACTGAGTTAGCATCGGCTAATGAAGCAGAGCGTTTTGAAGAGGTCTTGAACATCAACCCCTGTTCCTCTCTTCTTACAGATTGGGCTTCCTCGTCTTGTCATTTATACCATTGGCCATTATGTTATCAAGTTTATGTGTCTACCCCAAAAGTTTTATGGTTGTTATCTTCACATTTTGAGTCCTGTTCTGTCGCTTTTAATATTATATATATGTGATCTCATATCATGTAGGTTCTAAAGTTAACATTATTTGACTTTGTCTACCAGTATACTCATTATTCCTCCAGCATGTGCGTTCTTTTGTTGATCATTCTGCAAGTTTGTTGTTTGTTTCTTTCATCAGATATACTCCCCTTTTGTGTATTTGATCAAGGACAGATGTGGGAATAGATGTGCATGCGTGTCTTTTGGTTTGGCTTTAACTTGAACCTAAAACACTGCTGAAAAGTTCTGAATGCCTGGCTATCCCCAATTTCTGCAAGGTTTTTGGCTCATATTGATCAAGTCGGTTGAGCTTTTCGAAACTTGATTTGTTCATATTGAAAATATAGTATCTCTTTTTGTAATCCTCTATCATTGCAATTAGTTAGTGCCATGCTTATCTTTTGGCTTTTGTTTATCGTCCTCCTTTGATCATTGCTTGGTGTTTATATGTATCAATTTCAGAATGGCTATGGATAGTGAGGTGCAATCTCAGTTATGCGTTCACATTGCAATTGCTATTGGTGGAAACCCAGCAGTTACAGGAAATGCAGGGGTTGGAGCAGCTAATGTTGTACTTAGGTGTACATTGAATTTGTGGATGAAATATCAACACCAATAAATGCTTCCATTGATTTCAACACCAATCATGAATACAATGTGTACAGGGGTTGGAGCATCTCAGTTACAGGAAATGAAATATCAACACCAATAAATGCTTCCATTGAATTTGTGGCCTCTGCTGGTTTTCATCCACTTATTGGTGTACAAACATCTCGGTATGTGCTATGATATTTCATTTAAGGTGAAGTTCTCAACTGACTCAAATCTAAACTAAAAAGTTCCATTCTCTTCGTGTTTTGATTTTCATAGCTGAAGGTGATGACTAGCTACCCTTGTATTCATGATTCATTTTAGTTTTCCATGCTCAGTTTTCTAAGTTTCTGTTTTTGAAGTTATGGCTTGACTCTTTCTGCAGCGACTTATCACCTCACTCTAATGCCACTTTGGGACTGGCAATGTCATTAAAAGATGGATCTATCAATCTTTCCAATTTGTGGACTCAAACTGTCTCCGACTTCAAATGGAAATGTACGTCTATTATTTACAAAAGAAAAAGGAAAATGAAATTTATCTCCATGTTCATTACACATGTTACATGTACTTGTAGTAATCTGTCTACTAATATTATATTAATGTCTTAAGTTGAATTCTTCTAATCTGTGGCTGCGTTACATTAATGAATGACCTTACATGAAGTTTAATAATTGGATGCTGTATGCTATAATGTGAAATTAGATTGAAAAGGGTTAATGATTATTTGCTTGGGAACTCTTTCATGAATTTCTTCTGTAGGTGTTGATATTCTTGTGTTAAAACCTTTTCAGATACATTTCATTCTTGGAACCGAATCATCTATTTCTGTTGGATGGCAGAAGAAAGAAGAGAAAAGGTTTGCTGCCGGAGAGATAAAGGTACACATAGATGGATTCAGGACATTTAATTCAAGGCTTTGGAAGTATGTCTTAGTAAAAAATGGCACTTGTTTTTTAATCCACTCCTTGGAAGACATTCCTATTTCTCTCGCACCAATGCTCCAAAGAATGACATGTAGGATGAGCAAGCTTTTTCCTCTTTAGATTTTCTCCCAAAGTAGCCTTCTCAAGGCACAAGATGGTTCCTAATAGAGCTTGAAAGAACCCAGGAGATTCCCAAACAACTAACTCACATAAAGCTCTGGCGAAGGAGCAATGCAACAATGAATAGTAGATTCCAAATTAGTGGAGACATTATTGACTTTTAGTTGGGAACATGTATTAAAATATAGAATATGAACTTCAATATCCAGAAGTTTCAACAATAGTTCATGAATCAAACATACATTATAAAAATAGCAAGCCTTAGCATTAGCGTCTCCCTTGAGGGGGCCTTTAAAGGACATCTGATAAAATTGGAGCCATATAGAGTAAGATTTTATAGCTTTTTACTTACGATGAGAAAAGCATATGAAAAGCACAATCCAGGAAATTGATCAAAAGTTCTTCAGCAAATTTTCAGCTACAACCCTGAGGGCTAAAGTTTTATGTGAAACAAACCCAGGATAGTCCGAGTTGCAGTAAGAGAGAAAGCTGGTGTATCTATTCTGGACATATAAAAGTAAAATATGGAACCATTTTTTGGGACAGAACCTTTGTTGTTTAACAGTACATGTTGTAGTCTTGGATGAGATTTTGTTGAAATAAAAATTTTAAAAAAATCCATCAGAATTTATCGGAGAAGTTTTCATTTCTGTCAAGTTAATAATCATTTTATTCCATCTCTATAAGAATTTTCTGTTCCCTCTGGGAAAAGTTCTTTCTACATGTAAACGGAGAAGAGGGAGAGCAATGTTGCGATTTGATCCCCTAAAACATTCACGGGGTTGGATAAATTATTGGATGTCTAGCCCAGCCAGTATTTTGGTTGCTGAGAGAGGAGGGCATATGAAGCTCCTTCTCTAACTGAGCCCAAGTTGATTTCAGAACATCCTGCACCCAGAAAAAGGAAGATTGAAACAATGAGGGACTCTTAGATCAAGAGTAAGAGTACGAGTGAGAGAGAGAGACTCCTGACATTGAACTCCACATAAGTGGCATTCTTCTCAAGCCATTGCTTATCCATAACCACAAAGGCCACGCAATACAGCAAGTCAAACACGCATTTGTTTGCGCAAGCAGATGTTGAATTTTCTTTGAATCATTTTGTGGAGAGGTCTGTAATTTGCTATGAGGTAATTTCAATCATGCTCTTAGATATTTTAAACGCATGTTGATATGAATATTTCATTCCAGGTTCAATGTCTGAGGTTGCATGGGGATTGTCGTCATTCTACTCAAATTGCTTTTGTGGAGTTTGGTATGGTAATCCCTGAGCCCGTTGTGATGATGTAGTTCCTTGTGGTTTATCTTTCCTTATCTCTTTGATTGGAAAGTGCTTGACTTGCATTGCTAATTATGGAAGGTGTTTTGTGCATTGTGTTTCCTGTCTGATGGTGGTGTAATTTTTTCCTGTGTTGTTCTGTCTCCAATGTTAGGAATTCGTTTAAGGAATACGTAGTGAATGTGAGGATGATTTTTCTTATTATTCAAAGTAGATGCTTGGTGATATTTAGAGCTTGATTGGGGGCCTTCATCCCTTTTGGGGCTGAATTTGCCCATAATTTTTTGTGCTTTTGCTGTTAAAAGTGTGTGTGTGTGCATGTTTTTTGCCCCCCTCAATACTCAAAACAAATAGGGTTGCTTTGAAACTTAGTTGGACACAGAAACACTACCAATTAAGTTACAAACAGTGACCTGACTGCCTTTTTACAAATTGAGAAGGGGCATTTTAGAGGGCTTTTCCCTCCAAAAAGTCTTCCTAGCTGTGAAGGAAAGATTGCATTAAATACAACTAATTGCAGTAATTAGAGCTAAGCAAAAGCTGATTTCTGCTGGCTGAAGAGACACTTGGATTGACTTTTGGCCAATGCAAATACTCGCATATTTGCTGCTTTGCTCCTTTTCTTAGCCTGCCGGATTTGCACTTGAAAAGGGTGAGCAATAATGAGTCCAAGCCACCAGAGGCCTCCCATTGGACCACCAAAATCCTAGCCCTACTCCTAGCCCTACTCCTAGCCCTTTAGGCCTGTTGATTCACTTGTCTGATTTGGCTTATTGTGCTCTCAAGTTGCTGAATTTGTTGGTTAGGGTTTAGGGGTCCCTAACACATGTAACTAAGCTCATACAACATGTTTAAAACAAGATTATTAACTAATTCATCCAAGAATTGCAAAAATACACAGAAATGTGCAGGCCAAGAACTCTAGGTGCTGATTTTAAAAATCAACTTTGGATAGTCATTTACTAATTAGAATAGTATCATTTCTTGCATTCCAGACTTGGTCAAAGCCTCCTTCAATTTACACTTCCACCAACTTCCATGCACATCCCTTGCTTGCAAACTAGCCTTGTTTTTGCCTCAACTGAACTGAGGGGTATGGAACCTTGCTAACACGAATGGAATATATCCATCACAAGATGTCTAAAACATAACTAAAAACTGCCTAAAATTACATACATAAAAGCAAAAATTGTTCCAAAAATTAAAAGTTCTCCTGGAAACTAGAACCTCAATATGCTATAATTGGATTGCATGGCATGGACATTCCTTCCTTTTACGGATCATCTTCCTTGATTGTATATGGGGCTTGTCCAAGGCCTTAACAGCCTCAAACAGCACCGCCTCCAAATTTTATGCACATCTTTAGCTCCTAGCTGAACTTGTGCATGCTTAAACCGGTATGAAAGTCTAGCAAACCTCCTGGCAGCATTGGAGATGGATTTCTCAATTACAAAGTTTTTGAAACAAATGTATAACTATCCAAATTATTACAAACCAAATTTGAGTAAAAATGTTCAAAAAATAAAAAAATTCTGAGTCCAATTAAGAACTCAAAGGGCTGATTGTTTTGGACTTGGCTGGATAGTAAATTCATGCGCTGGATTGCATTATTTCCGCCATGTTTGATTTGAGCAAGGTCTTCTCATTCTTAATCTGCATTGCCATGGTTTTCTTCTTCACTCCTGCCTGGAGCACATCTCCAAACTCCAAACTGAAGTTGGAGTACAATGGCTGGAACCTTGCAGGCTGCATGCATCTCAGCTCTTCCATTCTTAACTGAGCTAAACATGGTCTTCATTATCTGAATGTGAGTTGCCGTTATCTCCTTTTGCTCCCCCTTACCACTTAGCTGGTCTGCACTACCTGAAACTGGGCTTAGGGTGGAACATCTTCATCAGAGGGCTTGCTTGTCCTTGCTGGACTGATCCAGATAAGGCTAGGACAGGTTAGTTTTGAGTTTTTTCGTGTCGGCCTTAGCCTCCAGTTGAGTTTGAACTTCCCTAAGGCTGAACTGAACTTGTCAGAGTCCTTGATTGTTGATGGAAGAATATTTCCATCAATAACTGGACTTGAATGCATTTAAATTCTCATATATGGGATTGGGTCTGCTTCAATCCAATGTGTTTAAACATCAACCTGACTACTGATTTTGTCTTCTCATTATGGCTTGCATATTCTCTTGTGAAAAACAAAAGGCATATCTTGATGAACTCATCATTATGGAAAATACAGAACGTCTAGGTTGGTTCTACATATTTCTGATTTAATGTTGTGATCCTAGCGAGAGAGAGAGAGAGAGACAAAAAGAGATATAAAGACACAGAGACAAAGAGAGGGGCTCAGTTTATGGAAAATATCTTTCCGTCTCCAACCACAAACATGTGCCCAATTCAGTGAAGTCAAGCTAAAGATATGCATAGAGGTTGGTGGAAGTGCAAATTAAGGCGATCAAGGCTTTGGACAAGTCTACAATGCAGATAAAAAGATGGTCCATGAAGAGAAAGGCTGTCCGAGCATGGATTCCAGTTCTTGGTTTTCAGCATAATTTTTCTCCATCACAAAGTCCTACTTTTTCTGAACTGGTCTGAAACCTTGGAATTCTACTAGCAGAAATTGAAGATGGTTTTTCTCCATCATAAAGTGTTCAAAACAAAGCTAACGAAGCTAAAAATACTGTCCAAATTATTGCAAACCAATTTTGAATAAAATGTTCAGAAAATGGAAAAATCTAAGTCCAATTAAGAACTCAAAGGGCTGATTTTTGAGGGCTTGGCTGAACAGTGAATTTCTTGCATTGCATTGCATTGTTTCCACCATGTCTGACATGATCATACAAAGTTATCCCCAATATCAAGTGAATAGTGTTATTTGTAATTTGCTCCGTTAAGGGGTGAGGAAAGGGGAGTACAAGTGCCGGCTTGTACAGTACAACTGTACAACTATCCAATATACGTTCCTTTATTATAGTGGAATTTGGGGAAACCTGGATGTATGTAGCTGTAATCCTGAAAAGTAAAAGCTTGTCCATTAGGTTAAGAAGATGGCATTCAAAATTGAGCAATTTCCTAGAAGAATTTGTGTGCTGGATGCAAGTTAATTCATCCCATAAAAGGGTTAAATTGATTCTGAGTACATATCTTTAATAACAGAAAACATCTTCTTGCAATACCTATAGATCTTTTCTACCGAGGTAAATATATGTTGAGGCATATGACATAGGTGCTGCAACTTCATTTCTGCTACTGCCTTGTCTTATAAATATGTGTAATTCATCTTTGTCTCATATTGGCTTATTTTATGAGGGACTAGAACCCATAGTTATTGGCCTTCAAGCAAGCTTCAGAATAGCTAAAATGGTCTTTTGTGCAGTTGGGAAGACTTGTACAAATTGAGGCAGGTAAAATGTCATAGTAGATTTCATTAGGGAGGAGGTGCATGCACCTATGTGGTTTATTGATCCTACAAAGAGTCCCGGTCTAGATGGCTTTAATAGCTTATTCTACAAACAAGGATGGAAGATCATTGGTTTCAAGGTTTGTGATGCAATTATGGGCTTCTTCAAGCATACCAGAATCCTTAACAGTAGAATTCTACAACCACAGTTTTGGTGCTAAAGGTTTGAGCCATGCCTTAATTACTGCATATTATCAACCTATGTCTTGTTGTAATACTAATACACTTTATAAGTGTATACCCAAAATGATTTGTGGTAGACTTAGATTATTGTTTCCAGACATAATTTCTCCAAATCAGTCTGCTTTCTTTATTTTGCATAATACAGTTATTGGGATGGAATTGATCAGATGCTATAAGAGGAAAAAGGCATCTCTTCTTTGCATTATCAAAATAGGTATAGAAAGTCCTATGACACCTTGAATTAGGCTTTTGTGATAGATATGATGAGAGTGTTAGGATTCCCTGTGCAGTTTGTTCACTGGACTCCCGCATGCGTCGCTACTGCAACCATGTCTTTGAGCTATAATGGGAGACAATTGAGGAGTATGTGAAACTAAAGAAAATGGTTCTATTCGCCTTTCTGGATTGAAAGGAATAGGAAATCTTCAGACAACAACATGATGAAGAGGCACTTGTACTAAAAATCGGCATGAGATAAAGTTACACTTAGCTACACTAGAATTATTATGTTTTCCATGGATTGAAAGATTGTAAATAATCTTGTTTTTGTTCATCTTTGGGTATGCTAAAATAAACTGGTTTGATTGGAATATAATTGCAAATCACCATTTTTCCAAAAGAACATTGAAATTAATTATCTTAGGAAAATTTACTTTGGACAACAAAGTTGTTGATGGTTCTTTTTAGGTAGAGGAAATTACAGAAGATTTCTTACATATTGGCAATTATTGTGATTTAGAGTTTATAAAAAATATTACTTTCCATTTATTCGAAAGTCATCAAAATTTAACCTTTATACTTCTGATAACTATGAGTTTTGTACAAATTCCTATTATTGTGTAATTGATTTTATTTGAGTACAAATTATGTAAGATTTCTTACATATAGACAATTATTTTGATTTACAGTTTATAAAAGATATTAGTTACAATTTCTTCGTTTCATATCTCCTTCTATCAATTTCCTACTCCTGAATTTCCGTTTTTCAATGTCTGTTAAGTATCTTCATAGCTAATATAATGGGTCAAGATGACATTGTACTTCACTTATATCACGGTGGTAAATTTGTCTATAATAGAACTCTTAAATACAAAGACGGTTATATTGATCTATACAACCTGTTGATATAGACGAGGTTTTCATATTTTGGATTGAAAAAATTGCCTAAGAAATCAGGCATGAAGGTGTCATTGATTTCTTTTACTTGCTGGTATTAAGATGAGTTACGGACTTAGGAGGATGTTTGATGATAAATAAGTAATTAATGTGATAAACACCATAAGGGCCCATCAGGAAGTAAATGTATACATAATGCATGATATAGATCAACCTTAACTAGCAGATGAAACTTTGTCAAATTCAACCAATGAAAACCTGGAAGAGTCTAACTTACACAGTAACATTCACTCTACCCCTAACTACCCAAATACCAAATTCAGAACACTACACTTATAACTAGAGAATCTAGTACCTGTACATGCACAATAATTAACATGCTCTATCTGCAATCAAACCGACCATAACAAGAGAGGATGTCTTCTAAAGACAATATCACTTCCTACATGGCACTCCCACCTCCAAGAGGTAGAGGTAGACCAAGAAAACTACCTATTCCACCAACATTTGTGCCAACACTTGGAAAAATAAAGCTCAACACCACCACAGAGAAGTAAAGGACATCGCGGCGTAAGAAGACGATCAAATAGAGCATGAGGAAATAGTAATGCATAAGACATTGTAAGTTTGAATCTGTCTAAGTTTTTAATTTTGCAAAATTAAATATTTGTCTTATATATCTAACATGTTTATTTTCAATAGGTGCTCTCCTCTCATGGTTCAAATGTGATGCAACAAGACCTGCCTTATGTGTGCGAGCAAAGTATGAAATACTACTTATTCTAGATCTAAGTAATCTTATTTCCTTTGCTTATTTTAAATACTTTTAATAATGAATGACAACAGTGGTAATTTGCTTCTATTAATAGTACTAGACTTTTTATTAGTTGTAAATTATGACTGATTTCAACACCTTCTATGTTCATTATCTATATATTGTTATAGTAGCTATATCTCTTTATTTACACATTTATTCCTTTTTAATTATTTACTATCTAATGTTGATAATTGTCATAAATGAATTTAAAAAGTCCTCAATTAGATGGCGGTTATTTCGTTTTTTGACATTTTTCTACGATTTACTTTAGTAAAATACAATTTCAATTATCATTATTGATTCCACTTGATTTTGAACATTAATCTCATATACTTTTGTTCTGTATGGACCATTATTTTGGAATTACCAAAAAGATTTATAACGTGTAGCTCCAATAAAATTAGCTTACGGTTCATTTTTCTCCAAAATAAAATTGGCACAATGTTGTAAAACTATCCAACATAAATAAAACAATGAAAACAAGTAATATCAAATCTTTAATAAAACCTGAATCACATACAATATTATTTGTCTAACCAACTTAAGATACAATTGCATTCAAAAACTATAACGAGGAACACAATCTCCCTTCAAACCAATGAGACTTTCTTATTCACTATATTAAACAAATTAAAAACAATGTAAAATACGGATTTCATCTCACTAGAATAAAATGTTCATTGTTAAGTTTCTTTATTACTAACATATATATCCAATTTAATTTGATCATCTAAAGTGTGTTTTACTTTAAAACATCAAATTTAACGCAATATTAAAAGCTGTTATAAACTAATTTTCACATTTAAAAGTGAGGTGTTGCGCACATCGCGCACGAGTGGCCCACTAGTAAGCAATAAAGTTGTGATAGGGCAAATAACCAAGAGTATATATGATGTTTGTAATTTGCCTGGATTTGGAGTTTGTGTGTGTTGGTGTTATCTCTAGAAAATCATCTCTCTACATGAGGATTACGATTGCATATATTTAAATATCACCCCGATATGTTTCGACGGATGTCATACTAATATCACGTTTGGTGTTGATGAAATTTTACCGATTTGCGGATAAGTAAATGGTCGAAATAATTTTAATATTGTGCATAATAAGGGGTGAGCAAAAAAGTGGGTATCCTGTCCGCTGACTCGGTTGAACTAGGTCTCAAACCGAAGTCCAATTTTAGGACCCGATTACAATCGGGTCCGAGATCGAGGTAATAAAAGGTGGACCCGGACCCGTTACCCGAGTACTCGGTTTTTATTTAAAAAAATTATATACACACACATTGTTATATATATATATATATATATATATATATATATATACACACACACACACACATATATATATTACTCTAAAATTTTTTGAATTTGAGAGTCTTTTTTATTGTTAATGTTGGATTATTTGAAACATTTTTCAATAAGATTTAAACTTGTAATTTGATATTTGTATTGCATGTGGATTTGAGACTTTTTGTTTCAATATTGATCTCGGATTTGAAACTTTTTGTAGTAGTCACAATTATAAGAATGCATGATTCGTATTATTAGATTGAGTGGAAAGATTAAATAATTATAGGCCAAAATTTTACAAAAAAATAAAAAATCACAAAAACTCAAATTGTGAGGCAAAAATTGGATACTCGGTCTCGGACGCGGTCCAGCGGACTCGGGATGGGTTACGGATTTCAGGACCCAATTCTAATGGGGTCCAGGACCGGATCCGACCAAAATGACTGGATACTCGATTCTCGCTCATCCCTATGCATAATAACTTAGTAAGACCTTGTTACTTGCAGCTCTAGGTAATATCATTACTACTTAAGCGATTAGACACACTCGTTATGTCACATCAATATAGCAAAATGCCTATAAAAATAAACAAAACTTTAGTCACTTCCTACTCGACTTCAAATGGGTACTTGACTTTCGATTTCTTCCTCAAACTTCTAATAATTCTCCTTATAAAAGAGTATCATATGTTAGATCCAATAACCTACCAATATCCACACATTCTTGTGCAATCATCATAGGGACAGTGAGTACTACTTTGCGTTTTCTTTAGCTTTTGATTTTTCATTAATAATCAGCTTTTTTAGAGCTCGATTGCTTGTCCCTTATATCAGGAACTTACAAGTTAGGTTGAGCAAGGGTGCAACTAACAAAGTGTTTGTATTCCTCAATATCATCCGTACAAGATCTACTCACAATGAAATTGTAAGTCATTTTTGAGGATGAAACTTACCAACATATATGTAGGGCGGTTCTTCACAACCCTCATACACTTTGAAATTATTGTGCTATCATCGAGCAATTACCATCCGAACTCTTCTCAAAAAAATATCATTGCAAAACATTGTTGGTGATAATTGCCTCACCATTCTCTTTGAAGTTCACACAACTATACCACTTCCATCGAAATTTGGCCATTGTTCCCATTGACTTGAGCACCGTCATTAACTCTTAAGAGAGATGTCATCATCACATTTTCTTTTTTAAACTTATCCGCACTTAGGCCCTGTTTGGTAAGAAAAACTGAAATGGAATGAAACCAGAGAATGATACCTGAAGGGTTAGGTATGGAACTTGAATATTTTCTGAAGACTCGGACGTTATACCTACACTTTTCTAAGTTCCATCGAGGAATCAGGTATAAGACTTCTTCTCCTATAGAATTTTGATTCCAAGCCATTCCATGTGCCTTAGAAACTTTTCTGAGTGATATAACATTTTCTCTAAGTGTTATACAAACTATTATATATGTTTACGCTTGACTCGACTCGACTCGGAAAGCATACTTTTACGTGCCACTTCACACTCGCTTCGAGTCACTCAACGCTCGGATATATAGCATATTCAAACACTTTATTTCACGCACATAAACTCGAGTCCGACTTCGTGTTCCAAGAATTACCATGTTAATTCACTCTTCTAAGTCAAGCATATTTTTGTTTGAACTTTGTTCAGTCTAGATCAAGTTTGCTTACTCGATATTCTCTCGTATAACTTGATTCTCTTTTAGATCGACTCGGATGGAATTTGAGCCTCATGGATATTAGACTCGTAAAATTCCATTCCTTTTCCGACTCGGATAATTAGTCACTTAATTATTTTAATTATGTTATTATCTCGTGTCTAATCTTGAAACAAAGTATTTTATACTTTGAGAACCAAATTGATTTACTTTTGTAGGTTATTCAAACAAGGCTATCTTAACTTTGAACTGCAAAAGTAACCGACTTCAAAATGTCAAATCACCGACAGACAAGGCTTTTTCCACCTCCGACCTAGCTCCGCATACATCGTGTCGGGATTGTCCGTTTCCAAAATTGGAAATCGCAACATTAAGCCCTACGGTGGTTTCCACCTTACTTTCAAAGACACCACCAGTGGTTTTGGGACTTCCAAAGGAGTCAAGAGTCGTTGCCCAACGTTCATATCTCAACGCATATTTTCCGAGTGACTCGTAAAATCCATTACAACGGTCACAAGGGACTTCCAGTCGGAAGATGGACACAACGGCTAAGCTGCTTGGTCATCTATAAATAGAAGCCAACTTCCAAGACTTGAAGATTGCCGAATCTATTGTTAATACACATACTTGAGCAAAAGTCATTGTATTCATTCTCAATCTTCTACTTACAACTCCAATTCTCGTATTTATTATCTCTCCGAGTTGTAAGGTCATGTACTCGATTACAAACTCTCTCTTTCTTACTCTCTAAGTAAGGTCCCTTGACTGAGCTGTAAGGGTTAACTCAGCTCGGTTGTGCCTAACTCGTAAGGGTGATCTTAGTTAGGAAGTACTAGATCCGATAAGGTAATTTCGAGTCTAGGAAAAACTTGTAAGGAGTTGTTTAAGGGAGCAACTCAGGTCAAGTCGGTCTACCGTATTTTGTGGACTCAAAATAGTGGATTTGACTTCATGCTTTGATTAGCACGGTCCATTGTTTTCTCGCCCAGGAGGGTTTCCACATACTTTCCGAGTTATACTTTTCTGAGTGCATTCTAGACTCGCAGACAGTCTTAAAGTGCAGCTTTAATTTGCTTCTTCACTTTGCACTCGAATTTTGAGTTAATACTTTTTGAGTTTATCCTTGCCTCTCACTCACCTCGGATTCATATCTGTTTTAATTTTCAAGCAAGTTTCCTCATCACCCTATTCACCCCCTCTAGGGTGATTTATACTCTCCAAGAGTAAACCTTCATTTTCTTCAAGTGTTTGGTAGAGAACAGGAACAGTAATCAAGTTCAATTCTTGTTGTTTGGTTGTTAACTATGGAATAAAATTAAAAATGTGTTATTTTTTAAATTATTTTTTGTTATTGTAAATTATTATTATTATTATTATTATTATTATTATTATTATTATTATTATTATTATTATTATTATTATTTGATTCAATAAAAGTTAAAGCTCATTATCATATTTGTTGATAATTAAGTCTTATATTTATTTAACTATCTTGTAATTTTTAGAAAACCTATTTTCAAACTATAATATTCTATCAAAAATATGACAAAAAAATTATATACAAAAATAAAAACAAATAAATAATAATAATAATAATAATAATAATAATAATAATAATAATAATAATAATAATAATAATAATAATAATAATAATAATAATAATAATAATAATAATAATAATAATAATAATAAGTAATAGCAAAATTTTTAATATTAGGCTAATTTTTTTTTCTTTTTAGTAATCATAAATTGATCCATGAGGGATAGAGAATTGATCCCCTCTTATTTAAGGGATTCAAATTCTTTTATTTTGAGAGAACTTGAAACCCGTAAGTTTCAAATTCGACCTTCAAAATACCCTAACCAAACAATTGAAGAAGAAACTTAAAACTAGAGAATTCAAGTTACATTCCAATTTTTCCCAACCAAACAGGGCCTCGGAGAGTTTATCGCGATTATTATGGCCCCTTCAAATATCATATTTTTTGTTTGATGATTCCTCTTTTGAAACTTAGCCCTGTTAGTCGACACTATATCTCGACCAATCGGACATACACGTCTAGTTGTTTTATCTTACTCCTTTTCGGTGTAATAAATTTTGATCTCAAAGTATATATTCAGTATTTGTAAATTATGCTAATTAATCCACTCGATTGTATTCCCCTTGAACTATTTTATCCGATTTCATATTAAGATTTTGTTTCCTTATTTGACTCAACTACAATCCGCATTTTGAGGAAAGATTTTGGTAGATACTAATTATGGTATTTATACTATAAAAAAACACTAAAATAGCAACGGGATTTTCGACGGGTATTCCGATGCAATATGAGAAATTCCGGTGGGATATCCGATGAGTAGGGATGTCTAAATCCCGCTTGTTGATAAGGACAGACCTACGGATCCGTTGGACATGTCCGACGGGGTTTACGACGTGCCGACAACCCTATCGGACCATTCCGACGAGTTTTACATTGGGGTCCGACAGGTTTACATCGGGTTTTACATCGGAAACCCGATGTAAAACCTGTCGGACAACAGTACCCATTGTAAAAAAAATTTCCATCGGGGCCCAATGTAATACCCGTCGGACAATTCGACGGTCTCTTAACCAATCGGACATTTTTTGTCTTTATTTTGTTACATTTTTGTAGTGTTATGGATAAATTTTGATTATATTTTAGTGATTTTATTCTGAAAGATATTACTCTTTTCCCAAATTATATTGCATTTATTTTTGGAAAAGAATGCAATCATATTATGCCATTTAAGGTTAAAAGAAGTAGAAGTAGCAACTAGAGAAATTAAGAACTCATTGAAGGGTGTCAAGGATGGTTATAGATCAATGATAGATAAGTATTTTGGAAAAGAAGCTCAAATAGGAATGAATCAACGTTTTTGGAAGCAAGTCGATTTAGTGAAGATTTTGTTACCTCGTCGGACACGTAAGAACAAATCTCAAAGAAAACCTTTTGAAGTCATAATAGTCTTGTATATGAAGAGAAAGTTATAAAAGACAAAGATCAAGACCGGAAGAAGCAAGCAAGAGAGCACACAATCAATCTTATGTTATTCTATCTCTTGTAATATCTCAAACACATTCTATATTGTAGCAATGTATCTTAGGGAAGATTACTTTGTAAGTTGTAATAGTAAAGAGTTTTGGGGAAGATTGCTTTGTGAGTTGTAACACTTGAGTGAAGCATGAGTGAAGGGCTTCGGAGTAAGTGTAATTGAAAGATCGATCGAGAGTTAAGTTAAGGGCTCTTCTAATAGTCAAACAATAAAATAAGTAGAGGATAATTATAAGATAGAAAACCTTAGGCGATCACTAATCTAGATATGTGAATTTGGGCAAAGATCGTGAATAAACAAATATGTCTTGTCCACTTTAATTTTCTGCTTGTTTGTTTATTTTCATATCTTACCTCATTCCAGAACATAACATAGTCAGCCAGCTCAAAACTTTTAAATACCATATTCACCTTCCCTCTAGGGTATACCCGACCTTCCGAAAATTACAAGCCCAACTAGAACTATAACAATTTCTCCTCAACCAAATAAATAACTTCCTTACCACAACAAATAATCATTATTGGCATCTCTTGTAGAAGAAGAAATTTGATTCTATATTAGTTATCTCATCACAATCATTTTAGCATTTATACCTTCAGAATAAACTTAAACTCAAAATAGCATAATATCTCAAATGGTAATGTGGAATCTTGAGAAATAACCATCTTATCATATCTTACATTAATTGTTAAAAATAATTTCTTTCTTTATTACAAATGTAAGCATGATGTAAGTTTTTTAAAAATAATTAATTAAGAAAAACACATTTATCTTTGTGATGTAAACTCATGTCTTTTTTTTTAGGGATGAATTTAGTTTCTTAGAGGATTAAGTGTGCTCTAATAGAAAAATCTTATGTTATCTTATGTAAACTTACAAGATCAGGCTAAAATCTTATGTTATCTTTTGCACGATGAGATATTGGAGGCAGTCATCCCTAGCACTTCTCTAATAGAAAAATCCTTGTGATCAATGGAAATATTAAACAACGACAAAAATATGGGTGCCTTCTTCGTGAACAAGCACCACTGCGAGAGAGAGAGAGAGAGAGAGAGAGAGCCTTTCTCTAATCATTAGCTCACCAATTATCACAAAGTAGTAGGAGCTTGTAAAAATGCCTATTTGCTAGTTCAATGTTTCTCCACCAGCACCATATCAAACTTAGGAGTGTGTATCTCTTGCAATTGACTCTAAAACGAAACTTGCATATAATTCTATAAAAAGCATGGTTTATATATAGGTATCAATTGTATTACTCTTAATATAAGGTACACTAAATTTTATTATACGTTTTGTTAATCCAAACAATTGACTTGAAATAAGTTTACCAGGTCTAAATTCAAAGTGTCTTTCGGATGGTTTTACCAATTTGGCATGCTGAGGAAAAATGAGGGAGTTAATACAATGCTACAATGCTACAATGAAGTTTTTGGGAGATTATGATATCACACTGCTACAATGAATCAAATAAGGTTGCGAGACACCCTAGCAAATATAGGGGTCGAATGAAGAGAGGATTGATATTTGTTTTCATCTCTCTCGAATGAGATTACACAATTGTTAGAAGATAGTGTAGGAGTGACTATAAAAAATAAAGATAATGTGGGGCAACTCGGCATAGACAGATAACTATTATATAGTAATGATTATATGAGGCCATGCCCTCTTCTACAATCCAAAAAAAGATAACTAATTATACAGTAATGATTATTTGAGGCCCCGCCATTTTCTAAAATCTAAAAAAAATGTACATGAATAATTGACCTATGTCAAATACTACTAATAACCTATGAAATAAAAAAAACTTTTAAAACTACGACTGTTCTAAGATCTAACATATTTCATATTGAATCTTTTCTAACTCTAATAATTGCATTCGTAGAAAATAAAAACATGTAACAAGACCTTGATGATTACTGTGAAACCTTGACATTCATCATTTGCTCTTAATCATATCGGTAAACAACCACAATCACAAGCATTCCCAATAATATACACCCTCTCCACCATTGATTAAGAGTTGCATAATTATGCAATGATCATCCAACATTGAGCCTTGCATGCAAAAAAAAAAAAAAAGAAAAAAAGTCAAGGGCAAAACACAAGACTAGACAAAACCCATATCACAATTATTGCAGTAGTTATTATTTAAATAGAAAATTTAAAACAAAATTGAATGAATAGAATTATTTGAGTTTGAAGAGCTGATATTCTAAATTTAGGGGATGGAGGAAGGACCTAACCTATTTAGCATGCCCAATTCTCTTTTTTCTTTGATTTGACTTTCATCATCACGCTTGTCATCTCCTCTCTTCCTACAGCGACTAACGCGGGAAGATGTCATTTTGATTTTCTTCACATAATGGTATTTTCTCTCTCCTCAACAATGAAGTCGCTCCCACGTTTCTGTAATTCAATAACTCGCCTGACTTTAACTTAACCCAAATCCATTTCTCTCTCTTCCCTGTGCAGCTCTGCCAGGCAACCCCCCAGTCTTCAATTCTCTCTTTTCTTCTTCCTTACGCATTAACAGACCTCCCCTCCGCTCTCTTTATCATCTACCTTTCTCTGCCCACGAACGCCCTTGACCCCCCTGTTGACGCATCAACTCTCTGTCTCTTCTCTCTTTCTCTCTCTTCCCGGCGTCAACCACCAAGATAGTGGCCGGAATCTTCGCTAGCCACGCCCACCTACAGCTCTCTCTCAAAAATCCATCCCGATCTTCTGGGCCCTTATCCATGCCTCCCCTCAACCGAAACCATCGCCACAAGAATCAGGGTATGAGCATCTAGGGTTGAAGGGAGAGTTTTAAAGAGGAACTTGCAAGACGGCAACGGGGACAGGGAGCACGGCAAAGAGTTCGCTGGCGAGCTCAGTTGGAGTTGAGTGACTATTGGTAAATGGTTCTTTAAACTTTAATTTATGATGGAGAATTTGGAGGTTTTGCCATGAATTAGGTTCCACAAATTTGTCAGCTCAACGTTTTCCTTATAATTGATTGTTCTGTGACTTATAAAAATATGTTTTTCTTTTAGTGTTTTGAAGGAGGATATTTTGAAGTTTGTAGAGTAAAAGTTTCGGTAGATGAAGGATGTTTGCATGAAATAAAGACCTACATTTTGTTGCAAAGAAACAAAAAACTCAAAGATGGCCTCAGCCCCAACTTCTCCCGACTCTCCTACTATACCACTTCCCTTAACTCCCTTGACTAATTCATCGACCCCACCAACCGAATCACCTCCTTCACCCTCTGATGCATCTCCTCCTCTACCCTCCACTATTCCCCCTCCACCTCCAATAGAATTGGCCCCACCACCCTCAGATCCGCCACCACCGCCTCTTATAGCTTCCCCTCCACCAGAAAGTTCACCACCCCCTCCACCACCATCACCTGAAGTTTTTCTTCCACCACCTCCTTCTCCTCCAGCAGTTGTACCTACTCCTGCAGTTGTTAACATGTCCCCTCCTCTTGCAAATTCTCCGCCTACCCCACCTCCACCAGAATCTGTAAAGTCACCTCCACCTCCACCTTTCTCTGCTACCAACTTTTCTCCTCCTCCTCTGAACTCTTCATCTCCTCTAGCCCCACCTCCTTCTGTTAAATCTCACAAACACTCGGGGTCAACGCCAACAACATCAAAACCTAGCATCTCAAACACGAATGGTGATGACACAGTTCTTCAAAACTCGAGTAATGACAATGATCAAGCAGTTAAGACTGGGATAGCTATCGGTGTCGTGCTGGCTTTTGTCATAATTTGCTTTTCGCTGGTTGTTATTTGTGTGCGAAGGCGGAGGAAAAGGCATGATAGATATAACTCAGTTTACATGTTGCCTTCTCAGTTTGCCTCTCCACAGGATTCAGGTAACATTATTTTCTGTTGTTTTGAATTATTTGATAGTTTTGCTTGTCTTTACATTCTTGCCCGGAAAGGTTTTCTTGTTTTGGGAATTAGAGCAATATAGCGGAAGCGTCAGGATGTATAAATACTCAGAAAATTAAGCATGAAGGGAAAGATAAAATGATATTGGAATTTACATGGAAAGCCAAAAATAGGGAGAAAACCACATGCGGAGAACAATGAATTCACTAAATTTGTGTGAGTACAAATCAATCTCAAGCGGGATGAAAGAACAACGAGATTAGAAAATATATACTATAGTCTCTCAAACACTCACTCACAAAACCTGAATGTGGATATATAACAGTGATAAATCCACGAAGAAAATGGTGTAGAAATGTGGATGATGATAATTAGCTTTTGTTTTAGGCCTCATACGCTTATAAAATTAGGAACATCTCCGTTGAAATATTTCTTGCTCTAAGCAACTTCAACCTAACATGGAAATTTATACAATTTTGTAGTAGGTTAAGTTGATGATGCCATTCCAAATGTGTTCTTTGGCCTCATCCCCAAATAAAAACAAGGGGAAGAAAAATAAAAGAATAAGAAAGGTAAAGAAAATACTAGAGAAGCTGGAAAACTAATGAGCATGACGTCGTTTTTCGAAGGAGTATCATGTTGACTTTTATGATCGGGTAAAAATTGTTACATGTTGGTGTTCAAGTAATGACGTCCTCAACCTCCACCTCAAAATCAATTATCTAACGGAGAAAGAGAATTGAGCCTGGATGTTGTTAAAGAACTAGAAAAGCTATTTAATGCTTGTTTAATATATGTGTCAATTGACTGCTTGAAACAGTGTTACTTTATTTTTCCAGGTTCCTCGTTCATGAAGCCAATGCCTTCTGTTGGTAGTGTTGGCGGCAGCGGCGGCAGTGAATTTATGAATTTATCACCAGATTCTGGTATATTAGGAAATTCAAAGACATGGTTTTCATATGAAGAATTGAATGCAGCCACAAGTGGGTTTGCTTCACAGAATATTTTGGGCGCTGGTGGATTTGGTTGTGTTTACAAAGGCTTTCTGCAAGATGGCAGAGTAGTAGCTGTAAAAAAGCTGAAAGATAATAGTGGACAGGGAGATCGAGAATTCAAAGCTGAGGTTGAAACTATCAGCCGTGTGCACCATCGCCATTTGGTTTCTCTTGTGGGCTATTGCGTAACTGATTATCAAAGATTGTTGGTTTATGAATTTCTTCCTAATAACACGCTTCATTACCACCTCCACGGTAAGTTTTGTGTATTTATCAACTTGAATAAAAGCGGATTTCAATGTTGATGAAGATAATGCACTCAAATATGTCAAAAGATATCATATATCTTTCTTGACGTTTTATGACAATCACCAGTTTGCTCAGTAATAATATACTTAAATTTGAAGTACTCTATGTTATTTTTTAAAAAATTTAAATTTCGAATAAATATATATAGGCTTTTTTAACTAGTAGATAGGTGTACTAATATCAAGTAGTGACAGGAATTTGACTAGTATGGTAGTGGTCATTGTCCTATGTTATTTTTGAGCTGATATTGTATATACTGTCTATACATAGTAGAATAGTATGTGTTTAAGACAATATTTGACAATATGAGCTTTCTAGTGTTGTGGGACACTCTGTATGTCATGAATAATGGCCATGTATATTATTCATTTACCTTTTTCTTCATGGCATTTCAATAAGCCGATCATGGAGATAGTATTTGAGAATCTGAGCTTTTAATGTCATGGGACACTGTGTATGTCATAAATAATGGCCAGGTATATTACTTATTTACCTTTTTCCTTTCTGGCATTTCAGCTACTAGTAAGCCGGTCATGGAATGGTCACTTAGAGTTAAGGCTGCTTGTGGTTCTGCGCGTGGATTAGCTTACCTACATGAAGACTGTAATTCCACTTTCTACTTTATACTCTTTACTTTATTTTCTTATGTTCCTTGTGCTATTACATTACCTTTTTATTTTCCTTTTTTTTTTTGCTTCTGATTTGTAGTTTGTTATTATGCTTGTCTTTCTTCATCAGGTCACCCTAAAATCATTCACAGAGATATTAAATCTGCTAATATTCTCCTTGATCAGAACTTCGAAGCTAAGGTATATCCTTAAATCTGCAGTGAGTCTTCCCTTTGTTATCGGATAATGTTCTCACATGCCAAGCGTTAACACTCGGTTCTTTGTTGTTTAATAGGTAGCTGATTTCGGGCTAGCAAAATTGGCGCAGGAGCTAGATTTAAATACGCATATTTCAACACGTGTTATGGGAACCTTTGGGTATGCAATTACTGTCGTACTTTATATTTGGCTCCCTGATAGCAAGCTAGTAATTTCATCTTTATAGTAGAGCTTTTGACACAATCTAATCATTTGTATTGTCTGAAGATACACTTTCATGGACGACCCTTCATATAAATTTTTATTTTCGTTTATTCTATGAATTTATATATGTTTGATTTTGTCTATGGGTTATTTGATAGGTACATGGCCCCTGAATATGCATCAAGTGGGAAGTTGACCGAAAAATCTGATGTCTTCTCATTTGGTGTGGTGCTTTTAGAGCTTATAACTGGTCGCAAGCCTGTTGATGAGACCAGGCCACTAGGGAGGAGAGCTTGGTGGAATGGGTAAGCTGCCACCCATCTTGGGGCTTTTCTCCCCTTCATTTTAGACTTTATTATGAATATCAAAAATTATTGTTTAATGTGTCTATATCCAGGCTCGACCATTGATGAGCGAGGCATTGGACTCCCAAAACTTTGACCAACTTGCTGACCGGAGATTGCAAGGCAACTATGATAGAGGTGAAATGTTCCGAATGGTTGAGGCGGCTGCAGCTTGTGTGCGACATTCATCCTCAAAGAGGCCAAAAATGAGCCAGGTAAGAATTATAGGGTATATCGTTTAGTTCTTCTGTTGCCACCTCTCAGAGCTGATCTCAAGCATGTGATATAAGATCTTACTCAACCTTACTTCCTGATAAGCATAGCAAGAGTTTTAACGACAGTACATCTTGAAAAATGAATGTAAAAGAACAATAAGGTATCAACAACACGACTTCTTTATGAAGGCCCTACTTCAGCAGGGTTTGGAGACCTAGATTTACCTAGTCTTACCTAGACAAATAAAGAGATTAATTACAAGAGACCCACAACACATATTTTGAGAAAAAGATAAAATTAGAAATAAAAAGAGTTACAACTAGGGAAGGTTGCTTACATTCGGCTCCTCTAACCATTGCCCTATATGTGATTTTTGGTGTTGGCTTGATTTGGTTAGTTCAATCCTAAAAAGGACCATGTGCCCTAAGAACAGTCCACCTAGGTAATCGGACTAATTTCTTTGATTTTGTTTTTTGCTCTTTCCCTTTACCTCCTCACTATAAAAGGTGGTGAGAGCATTGGATACAATAAGCGAGCTATCAGACATATCCAACGGCATAAAACCTGGACAAAGCGGAATATTTGATTCAAGGGAGCAATCCGCACAAATCAGAATGTTCCAAAGGATGGCATTTGGAAGCCAAGACTTCAGTTCAGAATATGGTAATAGTCAGAGTAGCTGGGCAAGTGGAGCCGGAAGGAGAAGTGGATTGATGTAAGTATCTTTATGTTTTAACTCCATTTGGATTACTGTTCAGCATCTCTTGCTCTTGGAGATGCATATCAAGACTCCTTATTCATGACCGTTCGACTCGAGGAATTGTGAAAGAACTGAAAAATGCTTGAAGATGGCCAAATACTTGTAGATTTTCCCTTCAGATTTGGCATCTAGATTTTGGGGATTGCTTATAGATCTTTGTTTTCCTAACTGTAAAGTATCACTCCTTTTTATTTTAAATATTGGGTTCCCCCTTTAGGAAAGAAGCCATGTTTTTTGTTATTAGCATGATTTGAAGTTGTTGAAGGGTGTGCTTGTACCGGTATTCTTCCATTGTTTCTTTTCTTTCCCAGTACGATCCTTTGGCAACTAATTTTGTACCGAATTCCATATGTTGAATAGTCTATGTGGTGAGAGGAATAATATAAACTGAAAGGAATTCTATTTTATGCAAAACTATTATACCGATTGTTCTTTTTTGTATTTTAATTCTCGTTTTTGTATTATTGTCATTACACTTTATTGTTCTATTATTTATATTATTTTTGAACATAAAATAAGTAAATTTAGTCCCGAAGGCTCCATATGCCTGAATTAGCCTTTTTAAAACATGAGGTAGGATTTTTTGGGTTCTACTTTTGAGACTACTAGTCCTAATAATAAGCCAAAAGAGATGTTTTAGAAACCTTAAGTTTACATTTTAACCCATCTATTTCTTTTTTTTTTTTTTTGAAGCTAAACTTCAACTAAAAGGAGAGGAGCATAAAAGTTATCCTCTGACTAAAGTCAAAGTAGACAAGTTTGGTGACCAAGTCAGTCTTAATTAAAAAGTCAAACTATCGACATGGGGTTAAAATTTCATCAATGGTTAAACTGTTGACTTTGGAGGACAAGGAAAATTTTGGCCGCCTCATCAAAATAACATCTTAAAAAATCAATATTTATAGTTATGGAATATGTTCGAAAGGTTGTATTTTGAAGTACACATGCTTATTTATTGTTAAGCTCTCATAGGTATGAGTTATTAATTAATTTTTATTGAATCAGACTAGCATATAAATGTATAATTCTAATTATTTTTTAAAATTTTGATTCAATAAAAAAAAAATCATAAGGGGACATAAAAAATAATGCCCATAGGTAATCTCATTGTATTCACTTGTCATTAAAACTTTGAATGATGATTAATGAAATAGAAGCTATGGATCTTTCTCTCTCAAATCTCTTTTATCTTTATCCCATATTTTGGGTGGTGATTTTAATTATTCTATTTAAATCTAATCATAATGATTTATTCTTTAGAGATTAAATAGGTGAGGATTTAGTTTGGTGGTGGATACCTTATCTTAGACATATCCAATGTACATTGTTTTCTTTTTGAGAAATTTGCAAATGAGTTAATTTTTATTTACAAAAGAAGTACCTTTTACCTCTGGTTCCTTCCTATGCGAGGTTTGATAATATTTTTTATTATTTTACCCTTAAAATTAAAAAGCTAGTTTACAAAACTCCCCTGCTTTAGCTGCCAGGAAAAACAAAAAGGTAATATGACTCGTGGACCTCTGGGAATTGGAGTCTTCCTCTCTTTTCTTCCTTTGTCTCTCTTTTTTTCTCATTTGTCTCTCACCTTCTTTTTCAACCGCTCCGTCCCTCTCTCCTTCTCTCTTTTATATTTTTGTTTTTATATATTTTGTAAAGAAAGTTATATTATTTTCGTACTATTTATTTCCCATTATCTTAAAAAATAATATAAATTTTTTGATAAAAAAATGGTATAAAATTTTTGAGTTCAAACTATATATTTTTAAATGGCTTATTTTTAGCAATTTTGGACAATTTTGTTAATTTTTTTGGTTTTTAAAAAAACTCAAAAAAAGAGAGAAAAATAAAAAATAATTTATAAAACACCTCCTGAAGCTATTTAACATAATTTTTAAATAATTAAATTTTAAAATTATGAAAGAAATTGTCTCATATTAAGAAAGAAAAATTCCCATGTGAAAATAATACTCATTTATCTATATACTATATATAATAGCAATCTTTTCAAAATTATGAAATGATGGTCTTAGAATGAATTTAGCAGTCTCGTCTAATAAAAAATAATAATTTATCCTTAAATAAACAGATTTTCACTCATCTATGAACTACTACTACTACTACTATGGACTCTCTTTTAATAGCAATTTCCACTCTCTTTTAATAATAATAATAATAATAATAATAATAATAATAATAATAATAATAATAATAATAATAATAATAATAATAATAATAATAATAATAATAATAATATAATAGCAATTTTTCGAAAATATAAAATGATAGCCTGAGAGTGAATTTAAAAATTTCGTCGAATAAAAAATAATAATTTATGCTTAAAAAAATAAGTTTCCACTCATCTATGGACTCTCTTTTACTCCTTACAACAATAAATCTAATAATAATAATAATAATAATAATAATAATAATAATAATAATAATAATAATAATAATAATAATAATAATAATAATAATAATAATAATAATAATAATAATAATAATAATAACAATAACAATAACAATAACAATAACAATAATAATAATAATAATAATAATAATAATAATAATAATAATAATAATAATAATAATAATAATAATAATCTATGCAATATATAATAGTAATATTTTAAAATTCATCAAATATTACAACGGGAGTGATTGTAGGAGCTTAGGGTAATCTTAATCATAAAAATTATTTATCCATTAAATATGAGTCGTTGATTTAAATAATTAAATAAATTCGAATAAAAAAATAAAAAATAATTAATATAATTTACCCAAATGAAAAAAAATCCTTTTATAAGTGGATTATGCTCTTCCTTTTTTTTTTTTTTTGTGATAATCTAGTCATATTAGTATTTTTTTTCTCTCCTTTATATATTGAAATAAATGTTGAATAATGGTAATTTGCTTATGTAAAGTTAATGTTTCACCTTTCACATTTCTTTTTACCATTTCAAGATCTTAATTTAGTTTATTTTACTTTTAGTTGTTTGTGATATAAACAAAATAGAGTTGTTTAGGATAAGTAAAATTTAGGAATAAGAAAATGACATATTTGTTATAATGAAAAGAGAAAGGGGTTTCGAAATACTCGGAGAACGGGTCGAAGGTCCGTGGCTTTGAGTTATAGATGCCTAATTCTAGCAAGTTTGGTTGTTTTGGCAGTTTAGCTTTGCTATTTAAGTATCTTTTGATTTGGGCCTTAATCGAATAATAGTGTGTACTTTAAATTAGGGAGGAGGAGTTTGAGATGGTGTCTCGATTGATTAATAATGATGAATCCTTGAACTTAATTTTATCTACATTTTCTTCGCAAATATAGGGTCAAAGAGTAGAGATTAGTTGATCATGATTGTCATATAATGCTTAAAACAAATGGAAGACATTTAAATATCTTATCTCAAGTATATAAGATATATTCATTATATGGTTTTTGATTAACTTGCTAAATTTCACCAACCCATACAAAATTGTCTTCAGTTACCTATCTCTATGATTTCTATATATTCTTCCTTAGAAACCATTTTCTTAGTTTATTACTTACTTGATCATTAGTATGATTTATGAAACCTAATTTGGTAATTATTAAGTTGAATTTTATACGCTTCACTTGCTAATTTATGTAAAAGTGAAGTCTGTCATTCTTTCTCACCATATTTCTATCTTAAATGATTTTAATGTTTGTAGAATTTTTGAGTAAGCTTGTAAAATGAATTTTCTCTCATCATAACTTTATCATTGTGTGTAAATGTTTACAACTACTAAATTTATTATTTAATGAATTTTCTCATTCCCTTTAAGGTGGCTAGGATGTTATAACTTTTAGAGAGAAAATATAACTGTAAATTCAGTTTTGAAAGTGCCGGAAGTGAAGTTAAAATATCTGAATTTATTTTGCAAGCTGAGTTGGATGGTGGACAAATGATTGAAAAATACATCTGATTTAAGGATGCAAATATAAGAAGATGAGGGGTGGATTCTCAACATAAAGTTATCTATGATTAAGAAGTGAAGTCACAGTTTGAATTAATTTATAATTAACTTTTATTGTTTATAACCTTTTGAGGATGACTCGAAGAGTGTAGAAGGAAAAATGATTGCCTTTGTATGCAAATGTAGGTAAGAATGGATAAATCATCATGTTCACCCTATAATTTATTTTTAAAAAATGAGACCCCATTATGGGTAGATGTGTACTTTTTAAGGGTTCGCGTAATATTTGAGTAAATGATGTTTTAGTAGGTTACATGTACATATGTATCTAGACGTCAATTATATTAAATTAGTATTGACTTTGTAGAGAGTTATGAGTTATAAGTTTGATATTCTTTTATTGATTTAATATAATTTGTATTGTAATATTAATCTGTGACATAATAATATTTATGTCATCTATACACTACTACAAAACCGTAAAATAGCGACGGAAATTGGCGACGGAATCAGCGACGGACACCGACAAAAATTAAGACCTGTTTTAGACAACGACGGAATTAGAGACGGAACATGGCATCCGTCGCTATTTTGGATCAACGACGGAATATGCCTCGCTATTCCGTGGTCGAGACATTTAGCGACGGATTATTCCGTCGCTAATCCGTCGCTCGATATTTCGGATATTACAAAACCCATAAAAAAAAGAATTAAATTAATTTAGTAATTAGCGATAGAATTTTCCGTCGCTGGTCCGTCGCTAATGAAAATTTTTTAATTAGCGACTGAACAACGACGGACCGCTCCGTCGCTAATTACGCATATATTCGGATCCGGCTTCGCCGGACCGAATATCGCAGCCGCAAGAGAGAGAGAGAGACTCGAGGTTGTGAGCCAAGCGTTAACCCCGCCGAATCACCACCGCCAACACCCACTCCCGCCGGCGACTAGGCCCGCCGCCCGCACGGCCGTCCCCTGCTGCCGCCGCCGCCCTTCCTCCGCCACTTGAGCAACACGAAGGCCGAAGTAACCACCGTTCTCCTTGGTTTCGCCCGACTCGTGTCCCGCCGCTGCTGCCGCCTGGGTGGAGGACGCCACAAGCTCTGTCCTTCCGCCGTCGCCGCCTGTGCCGCCGCTGGTGCCGCCCATAGTTTTGAGGTATGATTTTGTTGATTTTTTTAGATTTATGGTTTTATAAAATTGAAATTGCAATTGATGACTATATGTAATTTGTTGGAAATTAATGTTGTTTGTGAATGAATTTGAGAAGAAAAATGTGCAATTGTGTTGTTTATGGAGTAAATGTTATTGAAGTTAAATTTAGGGTTTTAAAAAATGTAACTTGAAATTGACGAATATATGTAGTTTGGTGGAAATTAATGTTGTTTGTGGATGAATTTAAGAAGAAAAATGTGCAATTGTGTTGTTTATGGAGTAAATGTTATTGAAGTTAAATTTAGGGTTTTAAAAATGTAACTTGAAATTGGCGAATATATGTAATTTGGTGGAAATTAATGTTGTTTGTGGATGAATTTGAATAGAAAAATATGCAATTGTGTTGGATTTGTTGGACATTATTGTTGAAGTTGAGGGAAATGGTTTTTGTGATTTATATATGTGTAATTGTTTGTTGTTTATTTGGGTGAGGTTGTTTATGCTAATTAGGTATCATTATAGGTATGATTATAGGTATGATTAGTTTAATTATATTTATATGAGTTTATTTATGCTAATTAGATATGGTTAGTTTAAGTATGATATAAATATTTACGAGTAAAATATAGAAATTAAAGAAATTTATATATAATAAAAAAATATATAGATGCATAATGGTTATATAGATTATGTTCGTTATAGAAAATATGTAATCATATAACATCTCCATGTATTGGTATCATTAACTAATAATTTAATAAATTGTTAAATGTCAATCGGAATATATATGGACGGGCCTACGCATCGTAGATGGATATATCGTCGGTAGAGTTGGGTATAGACAAGAGTTTTTAGACGGGGTTGAGGAGTTTGATGCACATGCTAGAAGCCAATCAGAATTTGTACATAATCAACAATATAGGTGTCCATGTCGCAAATGCGTAAATCGAAGTATAAGGATCCCGATGAAGTTAAGTTGCACCTCTATCAATATGGTTTTCTTCCAAACTATTGGTATTGGACTAGTCATGGAGAAATAGATCCTCATTTACATGAGGATCAAACAATGGTTTCTAACATATTCAACGACGAAAGTGGCGCCAATCATATGAACTACGGCGATGTAGAAACAAATATCGACCGTATGAATGATATGGTCACGGATGCCATGATCTCAAATCAAAACTCTACAAGTGAGCCTCCAAATACTCATGCCCAAAGTTTCTTTAATATGGTTGAGGTCTGCGCAACGACCTTGTGGGTAGGAAATGAAACTCACACTGAGTTGTCCGCCATCTGTTACAATGTTGAGCATTAAGTCCGACTACAACATGCCTCAAAATTGCTTTAATGAAATTGCTCAACTTATGAAGGAGATTTGTCCGCTCGATAACCGAGTTCCTCGTGACATTCACCATGCAAAGAAGGTCATTAAAAATCTTGGGATGGATGTTCAAAAATTGATGGTTGTCGACAAGGTTGCATGTTGTTCTACAAAGAGGACAACGACCTTGATTCATGCAAGTTTTGTGGTCATGCGAGATGGAAGCGTCAAAGGGAAAGACAAGGCAAAAGTCAAAAACTCCATTTGCAAGGATGCATTACTTGCCGTTAATACCAAGACTTCAGCGCTTGTTTGCTTCAAAAACCACTGCAGAGCACATAAGATGGCATAATGAGAATGTTAGAGAGGAGGGTGTCCTCTCGTCATCCTTCGGATGGTGAAGCATGGAAACATGTTGATAGAGTTCACCCCGAATTTGCTATCGAACCTAGAAACATAAGACTTGGTTTAGTGCGCGGATGGGTTTAATCCATTCAGCCAACCCGCAAGGTCTTATTCAATCCGCCAGCCGTTGTTACGCCTTATAATCTATCACCAGAGTTATGCATGATGACGCCTTATATGTTCTTGACATGTATCATACCAGGGCCGACAAATCCGAAAAATAAAATTGATGTGTACTTGCAACCTCTTATTGATGAGTTGAAAACACTATGGGAAGATGGTGTTGAAACATATGATATTTCAAAAGGTGAGAACTTTCTCATGAAGGCTGCGTTGATGTGGACCATTAATGATTTCCGGCCTATGGTATGTTGTCCGGATGGAGTACGCATGGTGCCATGTCATGCCCGGTATGTGCGAATCAAAAAAGCATTGAAACTTAGAAATGGCCGAAAATTTTGATGGTTTGATTTCCATCGGCGGCTTTTGCCCCGAAGTCACGCTGTTCCGAAGGAATAGCACATCGTTTACAAAAGGAAAAACCGTACATTCGGGTCCTCCTCGTCGTTATACAGGGAAGAAATAAAACAATGGGTTGAAAGCTTTCCCAAAGTAATGTAAGAGTAAGAAATTAACATTTCGCGGTTCAAAAAGGATCATAATTGGACAAAACAAAGCATATTTTGGGAGCTTCCATATTGGAAAGATCAATTGCTTCGCCACAACTTAGATGTGATACACATTGAGAAGAACTTTTTGAGAATATAATTAACACCGTTATGGATATTCCTGGCAAAACAAAGGATGACATCAAGGCAAGAATGGATTTGGAAGAGTTGTGTGATCGTGTAGAGTTGAATTTAAAGCATGGAGTCAATGGTAAAATTCTCAAACCGAAGGCAAAATATGTGTTCACGTTGGAGTAGAAGAGGGCAATATGTGAATGGGCAAGAGAGTTGAAAATGCCGGATGCTTACTCGTTCTAACATTTCATACCTTGTCGACCCAAACTCCACTAAGTTCCATAGCATGAAAAGTCATGATTGTCATGTTTTCATGGAGAGCCTTCTTCCAATAGCATTTAGTGCACTCCCGGATGAGGTTTTAGCGCCTCTCATTGAAATTAGTGAGTTCTTCAAGAACCTTTGCTCATCTGCTTTACTGGATGCGGAGTTAGAGCAAATGCATCGAAATATTTCAATAACACTTTGTAAATTGGAAACAATATTTCCTCCTGGGTTCTTCAATGTCATGGAACACTTGCCAGCTCATTTAGTGGAGGAAGCAAAATTGGGTGGTCCGGTACAATACCGGTGGATGTATCCATTTGAGAGGTTCTTTGGCCGATCGAAGAGATCCATAGGAAACAAATCGAAGCCTCGAAGGGAGTATCACCGAAAAGTACACCCGATTTGAAGAAACACATTTTGCATCTTACTATTTCGGCTCTAACGTGCCTTGTATGCGCACTAGAAGTCGACAAAATGAAGACAACGAAGTTCCAAACCACAATCCTACTCTTTCGGTATTCATACCAGAAGGTGCTCCAATTGGGAAGTGCAATCCGCGTTTCCTTGATGATGAGGAAAAGACGGCCGCACATGTGCATGTTTTACTCGAACCGCTCCGAAGTTAAACCTTACCTTGAGTGAGTTTCTCTTGTCGTATTCAACACTCGTTTCAATAATTTTATAGTTTTATTCAAAACGATGATGTCATCTTAATAAAATCTTTGAACTCAGCCTCTTCGAACACCAAAACGAGCTATGTATGGTGATGTTAGTGATGCCGCAATTGATGCAATGGTGGAAAGTGAGTTCGAAGAGTGGTTCAAAGGAGCTGTGAGTATCATATATTAATACTCATTGCTCGTGCCTCAAATTTATTAGTATTGGTTGTTCCATTTTAATAAACTAAACAAACACTATGTTATTGACACAGATTCATTGTTATCAAGTATATCATGATGAAAAGCATGTTTAGTTGATGCAATTAGCTCAAGGTCCTTTAAGGAGAGTCAAAACATGGACAGCATACACGGTGAATGGAATGTTATTTCATATTGAGGCTCGAAATGAAGGGAGGATGACCTTCAATTGTGGTGTCTCGTGTGAAAGGAACCGATGGAGGACATGTTCAAAATAATTACTACGGCATCTTGCAAGAGGTTGTTGAAGTTGAATATGTTGGTGAACCAATAAAAAGGTGTGTGCTGTTTAAATGGGATTGGTTTGACCCTAGTCGTCCTCGGGAAACTCGGTGCCATAAATTTAGTTCGTATATTGAAGTGCATCGTACAAGGCGTTATCGTAAGTACGATCCTTTCATATTTGCTAGCACCGCAACTCAGGTGTATTATATGTCATATCCACAAGGGGTCCCTAGAGAAAACTCGAATTGGTTCATCGTAGTGGCATCAAAACCAAGGGCCGAGTTGATGACCAATATGCTATTCCTCTTGCATTCCAAGAGGATAGTATGGGTACAGATCAATCCAATAATAGAAACTTTGCTAGACACTTTGGTTGATAACTCAATCTTAGCAGAAGAATTAGTTGATGATGTTATTCTAAACCGAGAAGATAAGATTGAGGATGTTAGTGAAGAGGAGGACGGTGAAGAAGATGAAGAAGGTGAATGGGATGATGATAACATCACCGATGACTGAAGAAGAACATATCCTATTCAATGATGCCGAAGAGGATAGTGAAGAAGATGATGATAATACTGATGATGAGGATGATGGCTAGTTGATAATGTTCTTTTTTTTGGTTTGTTTTATATTGTATAACTTTCATTTATGTTGTAATCAAATGAATTATTATTAGTGTAATGAAGGTGAAACAATTGAAGCGTAATTTATTCATAGAAGAATATTTATATCTAACGCTTACATGTTTATATGTTTACTATTGTTTATATGTTTACTATTGTTTATATGTTGTTTTATATGAAATCACTTGAACCGTTGGATGTTTACTAATAGTGTGAATTACTTGTTTATGTTTAGAAAAATGGAGAGAGGTAGAGGCAGGTCCAAAAGATCAGCTACTCGGGGAAGGGCTAGAAACACCACTACCGATGGGGAAGGTAATGATGTGAGCACTTCTACCACCTCTCAAAACCCTCATAACCTTCAATCGATCCTGTAGGTGGAGCACTATCTCCACACTCCCCTCACAACCAAACTCCATTGGGGGTCATTTATTCCCAACCCTCCTTTTTCCAAACCCCAAACTTCCCACACATGCAAAACCCAATGGGTGGGTTTTTCTTCCTAAACCCTCCATATTCTCAGCAACCCCATATGTACTTAAACCCGTCTAATACATATGCATATCACCAATATGGTACAAATAATGTACCACGCATCCACGTTGGTGCCGAACAAAGGCCACCACAAAGGCCTACAAATGAAGGACCAACTGATGCAGGTAACGAGCGTCCTAGTCTTGAATCAAGCAGTGCTAGCAGCTGAGAAAAGATTCGAATTGAGCCGGATGGTGAAGGGTAAGTGTGATAATAAGTAATACATATTAGTTATTAGTAGAACTAACTATTTTCTATGTTTCTTGATTAGGTTCTGCCCCATTGACAAAGTTGTGGGTACGATTTCCCACATCTTCCAAAGCAAGTACGACGGAGCTTGGCCTACATGGGGTAAAGTCCCTCGATCACAACGTGATCAGTGGTTTTCTCGAGTTTAAGGCAATGACAAATCTTTAGTTTTCTGAATTTCGGATAACATAATGACTTATTGTGCATGTTCGAACATTATATTATAATTTCATAACTTATAAACAACTTTTTTATTTATAAAGAAATTTTTGACTTGGTCTCCAACCGATGAAGTCCAAATCGAAGAAATTTTGAAAAGAAAGGCAGTGATTGATTAAAGGACTTCATGCTCAAGGCGAGGAAAAATAAGAAGAAGCCGAAATGGTTGGGTGACAACTACCGGCGCGAGTTGCTCGAATATTGGGAAACCGCTGATTACAAGAAGTTCCGTGAGCAAGCTCGGAAAACCGCCATGCTGATCAAGGGGGACTTGGTTCATCGCTCCATACGTGTGGCTCAATCCCTATGACGGAGCATAAGCGGCGATTGATACATACCCCTTTCTTATTGATTACGCATGCAACTATTAACATGTTCATATTAGTAAATTGATTCTCTACTAACTTGTTTTTTATTTAGATGAAGGAGCTTAAAGGAGTTCAGCCTCTACCTACGCAACTATTTTCACGAACGCACAAAACAAAAAAGGACGAATGGGTGGATAAAAATCCAAGGCCATTTACGTGAGTAACCATATATATGAATTTCACATATTTTTCTATCTATTGTTTTCATTAACCTCGTGATATTTACATGCCTCAAATATTTATATTATATTCAGGACAAGTTTCAAAAGAGTGGGAAGAGTTGCAAAACACTCAACCCACTCAAACTTCCAGATGATGACCCCAACTCTTCCGAGGATCATGTCTCCACCCCTTCACAACATGAGATGTGGGTCAAAGCCAATGCGAACAAGAAAGGTCGCATTTATGGACTTGGATCCGAGGCTAGAAACTTGAAACCAACCATGCCCTTCAAATCGCCAAAACCTTCTACTGCAGATGACTCGGAATTGAGATCAACAAGTGCATACTTTAAATTCCGAGTTACAAGCAATCGATTGAGCATGCTCGGATGCTTGAGTTGCAAAATAGGCATCTTAAAGAAAAGGTCGACAGCTTCACTGAGCCAATAGCATGTATGAATGAATTTCTACGGTCTCAGCAAACATCCGGATCTCCCCGTCAACCAAGCACAACCACAAGAGGAAGAGGAAGAGGAAGAGGAAGAGGAAGAGGAAGAGGAGGAGGATGAGGATGAGTGAGGACCATGAATTCATATGTCAACTTTTGTATATATTGGTGATCATCACTTTGCGAACCTGTTTAGATGTGTTTAAGGTTTCTTGTGAGCTATTGTTTGCTTGTGGTGTTGAACTTGTGAATTTGTTTTAAGTATGTTATGGTTGTTCATGATGTTGAACATGTAAGTTGGATTTGTATATCCAACTTTGATGAATTATTTGTGGCCGGCATATGTAAATGCCAAATGTAAGTGTCACATATGTGAATGTTGGATTTGTATATCCATTCACAATTTTTTGTACTAGGGTAACGAATAATTAGAAAATAATATTCAGAATTTTTGACAAAACAGCGACGGAACAGCGACGGATCGGCCGACGGAAACACCCCATTTTCCGTCGCTAAATCAGCTGACTGAACGACTTTCCGTCGCTGATTTCCATCAGCCTACTGAAGAGTATCCGTCATCGATCCGTCGCTAATTAGCGACGGAATGATTTTTCGTCGCTGATTTCGGTCAGCTACGGAATCATTTTCCGTTGCTGATCCGGATTTGAAAATATCCATCGCTGAAATTTAGCGACCCGCTTTTAGCGACGGAATATTTCCGTCGCTAAATCCGTCGCTAAGTCCGTCATTCCGTCGCTATTAGCCGATATTCCGTCGCTATTTCCGTCGCAAATTGGCAGTTTTCTAGTAGTGATAGGTTATCTATAGGTCATCTAATTCAATATTTACCAATCATATATTATTCCTTTTCTTGTTAATATTTATCTTTTAATATCCAAACATATTATCACATTGTTCTATAAGTGAGGTTTATTTAAATTGTTTGATTCTTAGAGGGGTTTGACTTATTAATGTTCCAAATCACAAGTATAATATTAAAACCTTGATGATATTTTTAACATTCTTTTTTGTTTATTGTTTTAGATTCTTTATTTATTTCTTAGAAATTTAGAATAATTAAAAGATGAATGTGTGTTGGGCTCTAATGATTTTTATGTGTTGGGTTATGATAAATTTGATGAGTCATGAAAGTGTTTTTTCCATGAGGGGATAGCATGTAAAAGAATGTTTTTGAAGATGAAATCATTCAATAAAATCAAATGATCGAGAAAAAGAAACCCACAAGTATAACATCGCTCCATGATTCAATAATTTCTTATACATTGTTTCACATTACTCCGTGCATAGCATGGGTCCGGACTAGTTATATATAATAGCAATCTTTTCAAAAATTATAAAATGATGGCATGAGAGTGAATTTCGAAGCTTCATCTAATAAAAAAATAATAATTTATCCTTAAAAAAATAAGTTTCCACTCATTTATGGACTACTACTACTACTACTACTACTACTACTACTAATAATAATAATAATAATAATAATAATAATAATAATAATAATAATAATAATAATCTATACTAATATATAATATTAATCTTTTTAAAACTGGTTAAACTATTTTTTAGGCCTAAATATACCCTAAAAACCTTAAATTAAAATGAAAAAACTCAATTTATAAATTTATTAAATTAAAAACCTGCTTTAACCTAAATTAAAAAATAATCTTAAAAGTTATCAAATTAGTTATAAAAATAAGAAAATTAGTAATACTAACATATTAAGACTCTAACTAAACCCTATAATAATATAAAAAATAAAATTAACTAGAGAAAACTAATTTTAATCTAACTTCTAAAAAATTGACTAAAATATAATAAAAATGGACAGAAAAATAATCTGAAAATTAAAATACATTAGGACTCAAATAAATATAAAAACAGACAGAAAAGTAATATGAAAATTAAAATAAATTAGGACTCAAATAAAATTAATATAAAATTACGGAGATATTTATACTACTATCAGTCAATTTAATTCACTCTCACGTTAATTGTAACTAAGAACCTATTTATGATTTCATGCAAATTTTAAAAAATATATTTTTGTCTAATAGATTGATGTGAAAAATTCACAAAAGTATATTGATGTCAAAAAGTATACCGAATGATTTTAAAGAAGGGATGTAATTAGTGTAATTTTATTGAGGAGAAATTTTAGACTATGATTAAAGGATATTCCATTTTTGTTAAGGTTAAGTCACCAATATTTTTAACCTAAAAAGCATAATCTATACTATTTCAAGTTTTAGTTTGATTTTATTTTAAAATTTTAGAACTACAAGCTATGTCGTTAGTTTTTCTCTCGTGACTTCAAATTGTGCATCCGACTTGCATCTAATAAGATAATCTGTCAAATTGGACAATTATCACATAAAGTTGTGTTGTAGTTGATATTTTCTTGGATAAATTGTACTTTGAGTGTGAGAACTCAAAATTATAAATATTTAATTACACTACTACAAAACTGTTAATTATCGATGGAAATTAGCGACGGATACGGTTATGTCGCCAAACAACGATAGAATTTGACAAAAAACAGCAACTATGTCGGACAACGATGGAATTAGTGACGGAAAAAATTATCCATTGCTATTTTTGGATTAGCGATGGAAATATCCATCGCTATTCCGTCATTGTCGAGATCGGCGACAGAATATTCCGTCGCTAAGTCATGAATCGTTGGATTTAAAATTTTCGGATCTAGGAAAAACAAAAAAGAAGCATAATAAAATTAATTTAGTCGATAGAGATGGAATTTTCCGTCGCTATTCCTTCGCTAATAAAAGTTTTTTATTAGCGACGGAACATTGACGGATTGTTCCGTCGCTAATGTGTTATAATTTCAGATCCGGCCTTTCGGCCGGACCGAGCAACCCGAAAGTGGAGAGAGAGAGGAGTGCGAGCGATTGTGAGCGAAAGTGCCCAACCCCACCACGCGTCCACAACCCCCACCGGCAGCCGGTCGACCGCTACCCCTATGTCCGGCCACCCCCTCTTCGTGCGCCGCCGCTTGGTCCACTCGCCCCGCGTCCGTAAGCCAAAGATGGGTGAGAAGGCCTTGGTTGCTACTGCCGCTTGGGCCACTCGCTGCTGCCGCCTGGAGGAGCTTGGTGTCGCCGCCGCCTGTCCCGCCACCACCGCCACCTAGTTTGAAGGTATTGTTTTCTTGATTGTCGTTATTAGATTTAGGGTTTTCAATAATTTATTACAAATTGATGATTTTATATAATTTGCTGCAAATTAATGTTGTTTGTGAATGAATTTGAAAAGAAAAATGTGCAATTATGTTATTTATGTATAAATGTTGTGTTGTTTAAAGTATGTGAGGTCAGATTTGTTGGAAATTATTGTTGAAATTGAAGTAAATGTTATTTGTGATTTATATATGTGCAATTATTTGTGGTTTACTTATAAATTTATTGAACATTTGACAAATTATTAATAGATAGTGGTTACTTGTGTGAACTTAGAAATGAAATTATTGTTGTAAATTTTGAAATAATTTTATAAATTATAATTGTGTGTGAGTTATTTTATACTAATTAGGTAGAAATAATGTAATGAATTTTATTTGTGTGAGTTTGTTTATGCTAATTAGGTATGGTTAGTTTAATGATGAAATAAATAATTAAGAGTAAAATATAGAAATTAAAGAAATTTATGTATAAGAAAAGTATATGTTCAATGTATTATGGTTATATATTTATGTTCATTATAAAAGAAATGTAATCATAACATCTACACGTATTGATTAATAACTAATAATTTAATAAATTGTTAAATGTCAATCAAAATATATATGGACGGGCTTACGCATCGTAGATGGATGTATCGTAGGTTATTACCTGGTAGAGTTGGGTATAGACAAGAGTTTTTAGACGGGGTTGAGGAGTTTGATGCACATGCTAGAAGTCAATCGGAATTTGTACATAATCAACAATATAGGTGTCCATGTCGCAAATGCAAAAATCGGAATTATAAGGATCCCGATGAAGTTAAGTTATACCTTTATCAATATGGTTTTCTTCCAAACTATTGGTATTAGACTAATCAACAATATAGGTGTCCATGTCGCAAATGCAAAAATCGGAATTATAAGGATCCCGATGAAGTTAAGTTATACCTTTATCAATATGGTTTTCTTCCAAACTATTGGTATTAGACTAATCAACAATATAGGTGTCCATGTCGCAAATGCAAAAGCCGAAGGTTTGCTCGGGAGAGTCCGAGTCACCCTAGTTGGGGGGTGAATAGGGTGATAGAAAATTCTTTGCGGAATCACACTCTTTTGCGCAGAATAGAGAGGAAGATAGATTCCGAGTCTATCAACGAGGTCGAAAAGATTGGACTCGGAATGCGATTAACCGTAAAGAACAAGAGTAGAAAAGCCGTCCGAGTCTAGAATGAACTCGGAAAGATAACACTTAGATTTTACGTGGAAACCCTCCCGGGGTAGAAAACCACGGACCGTGTCAATCCGGACACGAAGTCAAATTCACTATTTTGAGTCCACAAAATACCGTGAACCGATCGAACCCGAGTTGCTCCCTTAGACAACTCTATACAAGTTTTCCTAGACTCGTAAATTCCCTTATCCGATCTAGTACTTCCTAGCTGAGATAACCCTTACGAGTTAGGGACAACTAGGCTGAGTTAACCCTTACAGCTTAGTCAAGGGACCTTACAAAGAATGTAAGAAAGAGTTTGTAATCGAGTACAAGACCTTACAACTCGAAAGTAATGAATTACAGAGTGGGAGTTATAAGTTGAAGATTGAAAGTAAATACAATGACTTTGAGCAAGTATGTGTATAAACAATAGATTCGGCAATCTTCAAGTCTTGTGAGATGGCTTCTATTTATAGATGACCAGGCAGAGTAGCCGTTATCTTCATCTCGCTAGCCGAGAGTCCTCTGTGACCGTTGATAGAAGCTTTCGAGTCACTCGAAAGTATCCGTTGTAATATGAACGTTGGACAACGGTTTAACTCGTCTTGGAAGTCCCAAAACCATTAGCGGTGTCTTGAAAGATAAGGTAGAAACCACCGTTAAGCTTGGCGTTCCAGTTTTCCATATTTGGAAACAGACGGCCACGACACAATCTCTGGGACTAGAGCGAGAGAAGGTGAAAAGTCATGTCTCGCTGGTGATTTGACGTTACGAGCTCAGGTTACTTTTGTAGTTTGAAAAATTGTATCCTCGATTGAATAACCTACAAAAGCAAATCAATTTTGGTTCTCAAAGTATAAAATACTTTGGCCCAAGATTAGACATAGATAATAAAATAATTACGATAAATAAACCAACTGATTATCCGAGTCGGAAATGGAATGGAATTTTCTGAGTCCAATATCCATGATACTCGGAATTCCATCCGACTTAGTCCGAGCGAAGAATCAAGTTCAATAAAGAATATCAGAGAGGATTAACTTGATATAGACTAAGCATGAAACAAGCTAAGAATACTGACTAAAACAAGATAGGACTTTTAACCACAAGTCGATTCCGAGTGAGAAAAGACGAAATACTTGGTATATTCAATCTACGATTATTCGGGTGAAGATGGACTCGGAACAAAGAACCAATTTTCTGAGTAGCTTGCAGATAAGCAATAAATATACTAAGTAAGAATTGTGTCACTTAGAGAAGATACGATTTTACTCACATAAGTTTCGAGACACGAGAGAATGCCTTGGAATCAAAACTCTACATGTATGAAATTGTTATACCCGATTTCTTTTATATAACTCGAGAAAAGTATTGAGCGAGTGTCCGAGTCTTCAAAAACCAAGGGCCAAAGTTGATGACCAATATACTATTCCTCTTGCATTCCAAGAGGATATTATGGGTACAGATCGATCTTATAATGGAAACTTTGCTTAGGACACTTTGGTTGATAACTCAAGTATCGTCAGAAGAATTAGTTGATGATATTATTTTAAACCAAGAAGATGGGATTGAGGATGTTAGTGAAGAAGAGGATGGTGAAGAAGATGAGGAAGGTGAATGGGATGATGATAACATCACCGATGAGGAAGAAGAACATCTCATATTCAATGATGACGAAGAGGATAGTGACGAAGACGATGATGATACTGATGATGATGATGATGGCTAGTTGATGATGTTCTTTTTATGTTGTTTTATATTGAATCACTTTAATTTATGTTGTAATCAAATGAATTCTTATTAGTGTATTGAAAGTGAAACAATTTAGAATGAATCGCTTTAATCGTTGGATGTTTACTAATGTTTTTATGTTGTTTATGCTAGGAATTATGGAGCGAGGTAGAGGCAGGTCGAAAAGATCAGCTACTCGAGGTAGGGCTAGAAACGTCAATACCGATGGTGAAGGTAATGATGTAAGCACTTCTAGCCCCCTCAAAACCCTCCATACCTTCGAGTCTCCTGTAGGTGGAGTACTCTCTCCACACTCCCCTTACAACCAAACTCCAATGGGTGGGTCATTCATTCTCAACCCTCCTTATTTCCAACCTCTAAACATCCCGCACATGCAAAGTTCAATGTGTGGGTCATTCATCCCAAACCCTCCATATTCTCAACATGCTCATATGTACTCAAACCCGCCCCATATGTACGCATATAACCAATATGGTACGACCCTTATACCACGCATCCACATTGGTGCCAAACAAAGGCCACCACAAAGGCCTACAAATGATGGTGCAACTGATGTAGGCAACGAGCATGCTAGTCTTGAATCAAGCAATGCTAGCAGCCGAGAAAAGATTTAGATTGAGCCGGATGGTGAAGGGTAAATGGGATAATAAGTAATAAAATAAATTAAGCTTAGTAGTAGAATATTATAACTAAGCTGTTTTATATGTTTCTTGATTAGGTTCTTCCCCATTGATAAAGTTGTGGGCACGATTTCCCACATCTTCCAAAGCAAGTATGGCGGACCATGGCCTACATGGGATAAAGTTCCTCGATCACAACGTGATCTTTGCTTTTCTGAGTTCAAGGTAATGACAAATCTTTAGTTTTCTGAATTTGAGGTAACATAATGACTTATTGTGTATGTTTGAGCATTATATTATAATTTCATAACTTATAAACTACTTTTTCATTTATACAGAAATTTTACACTTGGTCTCCAACCGATGAAGTCCAGATAAGAAGAAATTTTTGAGAAGAAAGGAAGTGATAAATTGAAGGACTTCATGCTGAAAGTAAGGAAAAATAAGAAGAAGCCGAAATGGTTGGGTGACAATTACTGGTGAGCGTTGTTAGAATATTAGGAAACTACTGAGTACAAGAAGTTACGTGAGTAGGCTCGGAAAAACCGCAATGCTTGATCAAGGTGGACTTGGTTCATCGCTTCATACTTGTGGCTCAATCCCTATGACGGAGCATAAGCGGCGATTGGTACATACCCTTTTAGTGATTACGCATGCAACTATTAACATGTTTATATTAGTAAATTGAATCTCTACTAACTTTTTTGTATTTAGATGAAGGAGCTTAAAGGAGTTCTTACTCTACCGACCCAACTATTTTCACGAACCCACAAGACAAAAAAGACGAATGGGTTGACCAGAAATCTAAGGCTATTTATGTGAGTTACCTTATATATGCAATTTTCATATTTTTCAATATATGGTCTTCTTTGACAACCTGTGATAGTTACATGCCTAAAAAATTTATATATTATTCAGGAAAAGTTTGAAAAAGAGTGGGAAGAGTTGTTAAACACTCAACCCACTCAACCTTCTACTGTTGACCCCAACTCTTCGAGGATCGTGTGTCCACCCCTTCATAACATGAGTTGTGGGTGAAAGCCAATGCGAACAACAAAGGTCACATTTATGGACTTGGATCCGAGGCTAAAAACTTAAAAACCACCATGTCTTTCAAATCACCGAAAGTTGCTAATCCGGATGACTTCAGATTTGAGAGCAACAATGCATAACTTAACTTCGAGTTACATCAATGGATTGAGCATGCTCGTGTGCTTGGGTTGGAAAATAGGCAGCTCAAAGAAAAGATGGACAGTTTTCGTTGAGCCAATAGCATGCTTCACTTGAATTTATGAAATCTTAGCAAGTATCCGGATCTCACCGTAGACCACTACAACCACAAGAGGAAGAGGAAGAGGAAGAGTGAGGACCCTGAATTAGTTATGATCAGAACTTTTGTGTATTGGTGAACATTTTGCGAACTTTTCGATAATGTGTTTATGGTTAGTTGTGAACTTTTGTATGGTTGTTTTTGTGAACTTGTGAATTTGTTGTATATATGTTTGGATTGTTTATGATTGTGAAATGTATGTTGGATTTATATATCCAACTTAGAGGACTACTTTGTGGCATATGTAAATGTCAAATGTAATTGTCACATATGTGAATGTTGAATTTGTATATCCATTCACATTTTTTATACTAGGTTAACGAAAAATTAGAAAAATCTTTTGGCGAATTCCGCCTGGACAGCGACGGAACATCGACGGAATTACTCGGAATTTCGTCGCTAATTTCAGCGACGGAAAATGTATTCCGTTGCTGATCTCCATTAACTACGGAAGGCATTTCCGTCGCTAAATTTTAGCGACCCGGTATATAGCGACAGATTATTTCCATTGCTAATTACGTCGCTAATTTTAAAATTTCGTCGCTATTTAACAAAATTCCGTCGCTATTCGTCAATTTTTTAGTAGTGTTATATATTTTGGGTGGATGAATCGGATATTTAGTTAGTCAGGAAATTTTGATTCTTCCTTTCCACTAAATTATATATTGTAAAATGTATCAATAACTTATGCCATTGTTTGGTTTATTGGATTGGTAAGAATATGTGGTTAAGGTCGCTAAAGAAGAGGGTCTCGGTTTCAAACTAATTTTAATTAATGGCTTTAAGTTTTAGAAGTGATCGAACCTTTTGTAACATTGGTATTGTGATCTAATGCGCATAATTGTTTACTGAAAATAATGGTAATATGGGAGTTTTAATTCCTTTTTTCATATTTTTTTGATTCGTTTAGTATGTGTTTTCTATTGTTCAAGATTTACTACTTTGATCTATGTTTATCTTATCTTTGTGTTCTAATTTTTTATTAAATTATTTAATTAAAAGATAAACTGAAGAATTGTAGTTTTTGTTTGAATTCTATATATACACATATAATATATCTATGTATATGTTTATTTTTAAAAAATATATTTAAATATTGAGATACACCATGCTTTGGATATTATGAAAGTTTGGGTGTTTGCATTGTGGTAGCTAATTTTATATGATCTTCAAATATCAAATATATTGTCTTTAACTTACTTAAGAGTATTTATTTATTATGTCAAATTTGACTTTTTATTGTGAAAGATATGACAATTTATAATTGTGTCGACACCCTTTCAATTATGTTTCGTTTAAGAGTATTTGGATATGTAGTTTGAATTGTTGTAAGTTCCTCCTTTCAAAAGTTTCACTTGGTACATACTCATTGCATCGGTAGGAGGTTAAATCAATTGAAGGAAGTGTATTATTGATTAAGGTATGAGTTTAAATTTGTTTAATTTGGTTTGCTTGGATCATGGTTTTCTCTATCTCTCCACTTATTTTTCAATTTGTGACTATTTTGTCCTTAATTGATTACCTTAGTTTTAAATAATCTTGATGTAAAGTGAGATCAAACCAAAGTTTAACTTCAATAGTTACTCAACATTACTTCAATAGATATCTTGCGGTTGTAAAAAACAATGTGTATATATTGTATGTTTATTTATCACTATGACATATTTTATATACATGTGTAGTGTTTATTATGTCATGCCCTCCATTTTTTTCTTTTCATCTTCTTGGTCCCGTTCTTTTTATTAATGTTTTATTTAATTTTTTTTGAAGAGTTGTTTTATTTAATTCTTTTATAAAGATAAGTTGCTATATGGTGGACTTATATAACCAACTTGGAGAAATATGTAACATAAATAAAGTATCCAATATTATCGAGTACGTGCCCTTTTGTTTGGTATGGTTGGGGGAGGGAAGACAATGGGAAGAATATTGAGCATATAAGATCAAACAAGGAAAGGAGATAAAATTAAAATTAACACAAACATGTTATAAAAATTATTTTTAAATATTTTAATTTTTGAGGAAACAGACTTCATTATTGCTAATTTCGACTCATGCTAGACCTTAATAAATTATAAATTAGGAAAGTGAACATACAACAATTACATACGTACTTGAGATAAATTGTTGCAATACCTACAATGATTCTTAAAATATATGATTCAAATATGTTGGAGGTCAATATGTAATGAATTAAATAGTGAAAACTATATCACTTCAAGTTTTGCAATTTGTGTCATGTTTGAAGGGATGAAAACTCAATAGGCTAATTTCCGCAATCAATAGGACTTCCAATGATTCATCTATCTCAAAATATATGTACAACATACGAGATCATTTTTTTTGCTACAAATACTATGTATTTTAATATCTTCCTAACATTGTTTATGCTATAATGGTGAATATAAACTTGAACTAATCATGTCCTTTGTAGTGATATAATTTTCAACTACTTACTCATTACCTTTTATTATCAAATATATTGAATGACTTTTATCATTATAGTATTTTGATTATAAATTTTATTTATAAATATTGTTGTTAAATGTTTACTTTCTTAGTTCATAACTTTTAAAGATATACTACATTACTCCGTGCATAGCACGAGTGTAGACTAGTTATTTCAATAAATGTAATGAGATTACCATTGATAAATACTAGTCCGGACACGTGTAATGCACGGAGGAATGTTGTACAATGTATACCTTAATAAATTATTGAATCACGGAGCGATATTGTACTTTTGAGTTTCTTTTCCTTGATCATTTGATTTTATTGAATGGTTTTACCTTCAACAACATTCTTGTACATGTTATCCCCTCATAGTGAAAACGCTTTCGTGACTTATCAAATTTATCAGAACCCAACACATAAAAATCATTAGACCCAACACACATTCATTCTAAATTTCTAAAGAATAAATAAAGAATCTAAAATAATAAATAAAAAAAAAGTTAAAAAATATAATATACGTTTTAAGATTACACTCGTAATTTGGAACATTAAAAAGCCACACCCCTCTAAGAATCAAACAATTTAAAAAACCTCACTCATACAGTTATAGAAACATTGCAAAAATATGTTTGGGTATCAAAAGATAAATATTAGTAGGAAAAGGAATAATATATGATTGGTATATTGAATTAGATGACCTATTGATGACAATAAATATCATTACGTCAGAAATTAATATTATAAAACAAAGTACATCAAATCAATAAAAGAATATCAAACTTATAACTCATAACTCTATACAAAGTCTATACTAATTTAATTTAATTAACGTGTAGATAAATATTTAATGTAACCTACTAAAAATATCATTTACTCAAATATTACACGAACCCTTAAAAAGTACACATATACCCATAATGGAATCTCAATTTTTTAAATTATAGGGTGAATATGATAATTTATCCATTCTTACCTACCTCTGCCCACAAACACAATCCATTTTCCTCCTACACTTTTAGTCATCCTCAAGAGGTTATAGATAATAAAAGTTAATTATAAATAATTTCAAATTGAGACTCCACCTCTTAATCATAAATAACTTTTTGTTGAGACTCTACCTCTTATCTTCTTACATTTGTATCCTTAAATCAATTGTATTTTTCAATCATTTGCCCAACATCCAACTCAGCTTGCAAAATGGATTCACATATTTTACCTTCACTTTTGACACTTTCAAAACTGAATTTGCAACTATATTTACTCTGTAAAAGTTATAACATCCTAGTCATCTAAAACGGAATGAGAAAATTCATTAAAGAATAAACTTACTGCTTGTAAACATTTACAAACAATGATAAAAGTATGGTGAAAGAAAATTCATTTTACAAGCTTACCCAAAAATTCTATAGAAACTAAAATCATTTAAGATAGAAATGTGGTGAGAAAGAATGACAACTTCACTTTTGCATAAATTAGCAAGTTAAGCATATAAAATTCAAATTAATAATTACCAAATTAGGCTTCATAAATCAGAATAATGATCAAGTAGATAATAAACTAAGAAAATGGTTTCTAAGGGAGAATATATACAAATCCTAGAGACAGGTAACTTAATAGAGGTTTCTTTTTTTTTTTTTTTTTTTTGGTTGGTGAAATTTAGCAAGTTAGGCAAAAAACATATAATGAAGATATCTCATATACTTGAGGTAAGCTATTGAAATACTTTCAATTTATTTTAAGCATTATATGACAATCTTGATCATCTAATCTCTATTCTTTAACCCTATATTTGCAAAGAAAATGTAGATAAAATTAAGTGAAAGGATTCATTTTTAATCAATCGAGACACCATCTCAAATTTCTCCGCCCCAATTTAAAGTAAACACTATTATTCGATAAAGGCCCAAATCAAGAGATGCCTAAATACCAAAACTAAACTGCCAAAGCAACCAAACTTGTTAGAATTAAGTATCTATAACTCAAATCCACATACCTTCGATCCGTTCTCCGAGTATTTCTAAAACCTCTTTCTCTTTTCATCACAACAAATATATCCTTTTCTTGTTCCTAAATTTTGCTTATCCTAAACGACGACTATATTATGTTTATATCGTAAATAACTAAAATTAAAATAACCTAAATTAAGATCTTGACATTGTAAAAAAGAAACGTGAAAGGTGAAATACCAACTCCACATAAGCCAATTACCATTATTCAACATTTGTTTCAATATATGAATTTTAAAAAATACTAATAAGACTATATTATCACACACAAAAAAAAAAAAAAAAGGAAGAGGAGAATCCACTTATAAAAGGAAATAAATTTTTTCATTTGGGTAAATTATATTATTTATTTATTTAATTATTTACAGTAACAACTCATATTTAATGGACAAATAATTTTTATGGTTGATATTATCCTAAGCTCCTACAATCATTCCCATTGCAATATTTGACCAATTTGAAAATACTACTATTATATATTGTACAGATTATTATTATTATTATTATTATTATTATTATTATTATTATTATTATTATTATTATTATTATTATTATTATTATTATTATTATCATCATCATCATCATCATCATCATCATCATCATCATCATCATCATTATTATTATTATTATTATTATTATTATTATTATTATTATTATTATTATTATTATTATTATTATTGTGACAAGGAGTAAAAGAGAGTCAATAGATGAGTGCAAAACTTTTTTAAAGGATAAATTATTTTTTTATTGGACGAAATTCCTAAATTCACTCTCCCAATAATTTCATAATTTTGAAAAGATTGCTATTATATATAGTATAGATAAGGTTAACAAGTTTTTCTATCAAAATTACATTCACATGAGATTTGAAAGGTTGTGTAAAGTTAACATCCTTGATAAATTATACCATAAAATTCGTTAAGATATAACAACACTTATTTTATTTTACATATTTTTTTGAATCAAAACAACATTTATTATGAATAACTATAAAGAGTAACACTAAAGTAATTGAAAACATTAAAACATACCTTTAACCTTAAAGTATTTTGTAAACTCTTAATTAAAAACTATAATATTTAGATTAGGGATTAATATGAAACCCTAAACCACAAAAACTCAACCTTAAATTCTAAACGACAATACATAATTAGGAACTAGGAACTATGCTTTAGGGTTTAACCTTTAAAGTTTAAGTATAAATGTTCATCATTTATGGTTCAATTTTTATGATATTCATACATGTTAAACCCTAAACCCCAAACTCTATAAAGATCTTTTTTAACAATATTTGTTTGTTAATAAATAAGACAATCACAACTAGGAATATTTAATAATGCACTTCACAAAACCTTTAAAAATCTTAGTTAAATTCAACTTAAACCCAAAACCCAAAAGCACAAACCCTTCTTTGAAATTCTTAAACCTTAAATATTAAAGGCTAACCCGACTCACAAATGCTTAATCCCAAACCATGATAGTTGAATTTTTAGGTCAAACATAAGCCATAAGCCGTAAACCCTAAATCTTGATTGTCCTTTAGAGTTTAGGGATCCTAATTTCAAAAAGTCGAACCTGAAACTCTAAAGCTTGATACTGGAACCTTAGGCTTGACCTTTCAAAGGACAAACATAAAATTAGTGTCAAAGAAAGAATAATATACAAAAATAAGAGTTATTTTTTAATTATAGCATGTGCATAATCTTTTATCATATACCTTAGAATATACTTAAATAGTCCAAATTGTTCAACTTATATTGTTAGGTTATTATTTTCTTTATTTTTGTTAGCCTAGTGATGAAAACCCGGACTCCTTTCCAAGCTCGGGTCAAGATCGGACTAAAGCAAAGTGATAAAACACATTTTAGTCCACAAAAGCTAATCGAGTGTCAAGAACAACCTAAAGTACATCTCTCTTCTCTACACTCACTCCCATTCCCTTTCAAAATCCCCTTTCTAAAACTTTTACAAAAGAGCATTTTTTTCCTCTTTCGCTTGCCACCGCCATACCATCACTGCCGAAATCCGATCATGATTCAAGCCTAGCAAGTGGGTTAACCTAAGGGCATGCTACAATCAATTTGGAGTTTGTTATTTAAAGCTTTATTTAATTTATGTCCTTTTATTGCTTTTCATATTGTGAATTAACGGTGTAATTGTTTTACTTTCCACCTTGCCCGATGTAATTTTCTTTGTTATTTTTCTTTCTTTATCGTTTTCTTTATTGCTTTCATTTAATTACTTTGTTTGCCGCTTTTACATCATGTTTTGTTTGCCTTTGATTTTTGCCTTTTGTATGTTGTTTGTTTGACTATATTAATGTGACTTAAACTCACCATTTCACTTAGTAGAGGTCGTCTTTTGACGTGTGAAATGAGGAGTGTCCCTCTTTATTTCGTACCTACGCCCCGAACATCGGATCATTGGTTCAAGGGCGACGAAGTCCTTTTTAAACTTTCTTTTGATTTTGAGTCTCTATAGTGAATTTAGAAAAGTGCTCATTTTTATTTTGTTTATTTTCAAAATTGGCCAGCAACTCCCCTTTTCAATCTTTTTTATTTTAAAATTGCATCCGGGTTTTTTAGGAATTGGTAAAAAGTGAAAATATGGTCGACAACATAAGCCATCCGATCGGAAGCTGTCTCAAGCAATACTGGCTAGATGGCCTATGCCGGACGTAAGCATCGGCGGGCCGGCTGCGCCTCCTAGGCTATTGTCCGGGCTTAGCTTCGGTCCGGATGGTTGTAGCTGTTTGGCCTCATTGAGGTTTGCGACCGCTATGTTTTTATTTTAACCCTTCGACTAAAAAAGCATCTTAAGACTTCTAAAACCACATTCAAAAATAAAATAATTTCTTAAAAATTTCCCATCAAACCCTTCTTAAAAAAAACATCTCTTTTGAAAGCTTTATGTTCACTTGATAAGAACACTTCAAGTGAAGTCGATATTCGTGGAGAAACTTAATTCGCTCCAATGGAAAGGGGTATGGCTCCCATAGTGGCAACTCCAATTGGGACACTTATCAAGAGAGTGAAATTCGAAGGTTGAATTTGCGAGTTTTTATCACATTTGCATTACGAAGTTTTGCATTCTTTTAGGCAATTTTGAACATAGATGTTTTTTTTGGATCTATAGGTTTCAACCCTTAAGAATCCTTTTTGAGGAGTCCGAATCATTATCTTGATTGGTCAACTCGAATTAATATTGAAGTGTGATTACTTTCTTACACATAGCACACTTTTTGATCCCCGATTGAGATGCACTAATTATTCAAATCCAGCTATGCATCCCATAGGGGATGAAATTTTCAAACTATGAGTCACCATGTTTATCCGACCTAGAATTACCTTATGAACCATATAACCTTTGTGATTTAGGTTGGACTTTTATTTGCATGCTTGAATGAATGTGGTTGCTCTTTGTTATTTAATCATCTTCCTTGAGTCTTTAGTAGTTTAGCCAGGTTCAATCCAATAATTCTTACATTGGTGCAAAACAAAAAATAATAAAACTTTGAGTCGATCCATTTCGTGCATATTTAGCCAAAGACAAATTTTTCTTCCTTTACCTTTTACGTTAGTCCATATTTACATTTTTCGAGTCGAAGTTTTCCCTTATAGGTCAGTCCATTTCTTCCTTTCTTTGTTTGAGTAAAAAAAAAATTAGACAAAATATGGGTGGGCCCTAGGCCGGCGCCGACCCCGATGTCTTCCTCAAGTTGGGTTTTTTCATTGGACCTATTTCTTATTTCAGTACATTGTAGGTCCATGCTTAGTTTTTGCTTTTGCCTCGTATTTTTACATTTTTTATTTGGCCAAATAAAAATAATCTCAATTAAGGTGAGTACATTTTGCATTTAGCCAAATGAAAATCATCTCAATTAAGGTCAATCCATTTTGCATTTAGCCAAATGAAAATCATCTCAATTAAGGTCAATCCATTTTTTTATTTAGCCAAATAAAAATCATCTCCATTAAGATGAGTCTATTTTTACATTTAGCCAAATAAAAATCATCTCAATTAAGGTAAGTTCATTTTTGCATTAGCAAAATAAAGATAACTTCATTTTAAGTGAGTTCAGTTTTGCATTTCTTTCTTGTTTATATCAGTCCAATTTTGTATGTTTAGCCAAATATAAAAGTGCATTCATTTTTTCGTTTAGGAATCATTCATCTTTTTGCATTTTGTGGGTCGAATTTTTACGTGCATCCAAAAAAAGGGCATATAATTTTCGCAAAAGGATAAGTCGTTTCCTCGACTCCAAGCACTTAAGCCCCAATCTCCGCTAAAAATGTCAAAAGAAGAGTCAATTTCGAGCATATGTTTTTGGGATATAGGATAGGGAAGCCTTCGAAATCGGGAGTCCCGGCACCAAGTGGCTAGGAAATAAGAAGTTTACTTCAACACGAGCACATACCACACCAGTACATTCAACACCTTTACTGGTAATGTTGGTACGTTGCCCACGGGTAGAGTTAAAGCGTAATCCTCCTTAAAAAAATGGCCAATGAACCATAGAAAACCCTTATTATGACCTTGTTCAAAGAGTCCGCTCCAAAATTTAAAGCCAAAATTGAGGTCCAGGATAAAAAGATTGAATTCATATCAGAAAACCTTAACTTCATCCTCAAAAACTCGCAGAGAAACCAAAATCCAAAGGGAAAGAAAAGAAGACTAGGAAGAAGTTCCCAAGCCTCACTTTGATCCACGAATAAAACAAATAGAGAAGTTGTTGTGTGAATCTTCCATGTTCAATGATTACTACTTGGCCCAGGGATTCACTTCAATTCCTAAAGGAAAATTACCCTCAAAATTCACCATGCCTAACATCATGTTCTACAGGATCGAAAACCCTCACTACCACGTGAGGAACTTTTTGGAGGTAATGACTCAAAAAATTTGTTAGAGGACACATACCATGTCATCTTCCTATGGACGTTTGACAAAAATGTCATGAAGTTTTTACACCAATACTCCAACAATATTGATCTACTAATCACTTTTTGAGACTTACAATTGATCAAGAAAGGGGACAAAGAAAGCTTTACTGATTTCCTAACTCACTTGGAGAGCAAAGGCTTACCACATGGCGGATCGACCTTCCGAAAAGATCATGTTAAACTTATCATCAAAACCCGAAACCTGATTATCATCACTACTTGAAGTTCTTATCTTTCATGGACTTCAAAACATTACACATACATAAGAGAAAAGAGTGAGGGAGCACATAGAGAAAAGCGAGCGAGAGGAGCGAAGAAGAACAAGAAAGAAAATAGTGTGCATTCAAGGCCATGGCAGCCGCGGAGCTCACCTTTGAAGTGTTTTCAACTTGATAATGAAAGGAAGGGAAGAAGATACTGAGAGTGAAAAGAAGACTAGAGAGAGGGGGAGAGAGAGAGAGAGAGAGAGAGAGAGAGAGAGAGAGAGAGAGAGAGAGAGTTGTCTGTCGCAAAATGAAGCTGAAATTCGAACCCCTATATAATTTTGAATTTTTTTCTATCAAATACATGCCTTTAATTTATTATGGTTAGATTAAAATTGGACGTTTCATATCTGTTGGGCTCACCTAATAGATGGAGTATACTTAAAGGGGAAGACTCGCTTCAACCCCTCCCTTCCTTTCAGTTTATATGGGTCTTTTATATATATATATATATATATATATATATATATATATATATATATATATATATATATATATATATATATATATATATATATATATATATATATATATATATATATATACTCTTATTTGGGTAGAGCCACCCTCATCAACTCAGTTTGTATGGGTCTCTTCAATTTTTGGGCTTCAATCTTTGTGCTACCTCAAGAAGTGCTAAAGAAAGTCAATACTAAATGCAAAAAAATTATATGGGGAGCTCTAGGTGATCACAAAAAACACCGTTTGTGGCTTGGAAAAACACATGCATACTTAAGTCATTTGGAGGGATAGGAATAAAAAACATCAATACATAGAATGAAGCGTGTGCAGCAAAACTGGTGTGGGTAGTGGCTAACAAGAAGGATGTCTTGTGGGTGAAATGGGTTCACGAGAAGTACCTCATAACACAAAATTGGTGGAACTATATCCCAAGAGGTGATGTTTGTTGGTACAAAAATTATGCTTCATCAAAGATCATTTCAAATGGGGGAGTGCCAGTAATAAGAAGTGAAGTTAGTGTCATGGAAAGAAAGATGTATATTTAGTGAAAGAAGGGTACTTATGGAGACTGAATCTCCACAACAAACCCAATTGGACTCGTGCTGCATGGTCTAGGGCAAATCTACGTAGACATGCTTTCCCATACTGGGTCCTAAAGCACAAAAAATTACCAGTCAAAGCAAAACTAAGCAAATTCATGCCTCAGATCGACACAAAGTGTGGCATATGTGGCAATGCAGAAGAGACCCTAGAACACTTATTTTTTGAGGGTGACATTGCTAAATACCTGAGGGAAGACCTCTCTAACTGGAGCAGAGTGCAGCTAGATGGGAGAAACCTATGACATTAGCTGCAAAAACTACTGAATATGAAAGGGGAATCATGGAGGAAAAAACTATTGTGGGCAGGTGTAGCTACGATGATATACTCTATTTGGACAACTAGAAACCAGAAAATATTCAGCAATATTACCAAGGTTTACACTGTCATTGTCAAAGACATCCAGGGTAAAATAATAATGAGGATGAAAAGCTTGTCTTGGTGGTAAAAAAAATATGAAAAATGTATAGCACATCTCATTTGTAAATAGTTAAAGTTATCAGTAGATTGCACTGGAAAAAATGAGGAAAGTGATAGCAAGGCAGAGTTGTCAAAAGGCAGATGCCTAAAGTTTTCATTGTTGGTAATGAATGCAACCCTAAATTCTTACCAATATATATATATATGTATATATATATATATATATGTATATATATATATATATATGTATATATATATATATATATGTATATATATATATATATATGTATATATATATATATATGTATATATATATATATATATATATATATATATATGTATTTGTGTGTGTGCATTTATTTATTTATTTATATACACACATATATATATATATATATATATAGTTAGTTAGTTATTGTAAACAAAATAGGATTCTCTCTCGAATGTTGTGAGCTCCACGCTCAGCCATGGCGGGAGGCAAGAAAGGGAGACCCAGAATACATCCAAACACTGAGAGTTCATCACGATCAGCAGCGATTAAGTCTTTAACACGTCAAAAAGTATCAAAACCTAGTTAGGAGAAGCGAGAACTGAAAAATCCAATCAAACAGTACCAACGCAAGGAAACCCAAACGGAGGAAATAGGGGAAACGACACACTAGATCTAGGGCAGGGAGAGGTTGGAATCACATCACCTCAGATTGGTTGGGGTACAACACAACCACGTGTGAGTTCATATGTTGCTCTTGTTGACCCAAAGAAGGTAATACACTAAAATTAATTCCCGCTTTGGATATTAATGACGCTAAATATGTGCAACTAGAATCTGCTGATATTACTTGAGAAATTGAATATTGGAGTACACCTATATTATGTAGTGTTTTGGGATCCAATTCACCGTTTGGGGTTATTGATGATTTTTATGGAGGATTTGGAAAACACATAATATTGATAATGTAGCATGGTTAGGAAGTGCCTATTCCTATTTCAATTTGCTATGATGCAGGATAAAGTAACAGTGTTGGGTAGGGGGATATACTTCTTCGATAGAAAACCCTTTATAGTCGAGCCACGGAATGCAAAGATGGAAATTGACATAAATACTATTAGATCCCTACCTGTTTGGGTACAATTTATAGAATTGGATATCTAATATTAGGGAAATGAAAGTCTCAACAAAATTACAAGTCTGATGGGCATACCAATTAAAATGGATAGGCCCACAATGGAGAGAACTATGCTGTATGAGCCTTTCCCTGAGTCTGTGAAATTTGTATATGAAAATGGGGTGCTTGTGAAACAGAAAGTTAAATTTCAAATGGAAACCCGTGATATGCTCTCATTGTTCGTTATTTCGACATGATGTCCAAGATTGCAGGAAGAAACATGGTGTGAGGCAAGAATGAAGGGTTGTACAACATTATACTGAATAGGAAGTTATAGTACAAGAGCAGAATCAAAGTGAATAGCCTCAACAAGATGAACATGGATTCATCAGACCGAAGACACCAATAATACGAGAGAATTTACAGGTGGAATCCCCAACTCGTACCACAAACAATTTTGAAATGATGTTAGAAACAAAAATATTGGGCATGGTTACTCACCACCTATTAGGGGAAAACCTCCAGATGGAGAATATTTTATGCTAGAATTTTGATAGCCTGAAGACCTCAATGGTATGACGTGAGTATTGACAACACAATCGAGCAAATGATACATTGCAAAGTGGCTCAACTACATGCCAGAAAGACATTTCACTTGACTGAGGTATATGGCTATAATAAAGTGCAGCAAAGAAAAGGGTTGTGGGATCAAATTCAGCAGACAATAAGGCAGATACAAGGGGTTTGGTGCCCGCTAGGAGATTTCAGTTCAATTTTAAGTCCACAAGATAGAATCGGAGGAAATGAGATAGGTGATGGTGAACTTGAGGACTTCAAGAATTGCTTGGAAATAAATGTTGAAAAGACTCAGGTATGATTGACTAAAACCTTGAATGTGTTTTGATTTCATGCATTCATCTAAATTTAGGATAAGAAGCATCCTAAAAGAAATTCATTTAATTAAGTCATATTCTTTATAATTCATTATTTCAATATGACTTGTTCTTGACTCGAACTCGAGACTTAAATATATTAAGTTTATCTAATTATGTCCGAGACTCGGAAAGTAGAATCCGAGTTAGTTATGACAAATTGAGTTAGACCGACTTACTTAGATCTTAAATTCTGACCTACTCGGTCGGACTCGGACATTTATTTTACCGAAGTTACGCATTTAGCATGTCTATTTTTTCATGGCAAACATCATGATTTCATCGGGGATTGAATTATTTGAATCATGCTTTAACCCAGAAACTTATGCTATTATTTGCTTAATCATGCGTAATTGTAAAATGTCTAAATAACTCATGTGCCCATTAAGTTTGAATGATTTATTTATGAGTTTTGGCACATCCGGAATCTGAGTATATTGAATATTAGACTTGAAATATTTCAGATAATTAGATTAAGGATAATTAGTCACTAAATGCTTTATTTAGACTAATTCTTATCTAATTATCGACCAAAGTATTTTTTTACTTTGAGAACCATTGTGCTTAATGTTTTTGCAGGTTTTTCTAATGTCAATTATCCGAAGAAAAAGCAAAAACAAAGGGCTTCGACCGTTAAAGCACCGCCAAACAAAAAGTTAGAATTTCGGAAAAGCTCGGAACCGACTACGGCTTTGTCTCATTCTTGTTTTGGGTAATATTTTATTTACGAGTCTTAACGGTATTTTCTTTCTGCTTTCTAGTTTACAAAATTTCGAAAAAGAGTTGTTACAAGCTAGGACCGAGGCACAACGACTATTTCAAGAAGGTCCAGAAATATGAATGACTCAAACTATCCGTTACAACGGCTAGCTAACTCAAACAGACTTCAAAAGAAAGACGTTGGGGACTCAACAATTATCTCTTCAAGGCTGACTATTTATAGAAGTCTTAGATGAAGATTTCAACGGACAAATGGAAGAAAAAGAGAATCCATATTGAACATCTTCTCTACCTTACAATTCCCAAACTTGTAATTCTAATATTCCGAGTTTTATTCTTCTAAGTAAGTTGTATTGTAATTCTTATTCTTTCTCGCTAATCGAGTCATAAAGGTTATCTCAACTCGGTTGTCCCAAACTGTAAAGGTTACCTCGGTTTGGAAGTAACATGTTAGATAAGAGAATTTTTAACCTTGGGAAAAATTGGAGGATCCTAAGTTGATAAGCTAACTTCAACTTGGAAGTACTAGGTCGATAAGATAAGGTAAATTCCGAGCCTGGAAAAATTGTTATAGGTTTGTTGGCAACAAATCTAGGTAGTCATATTCATTGTAATTGAGGATTCAATTAGTGGATTTGACTTGGTGTCCGGATTGACACCTGTCCGTCGTTTTACGCCCCGGGAGGATTTCCATGTAATTTTGACTTGTCATATTTTTCCTCTTTTCTTTGTCCGAGTCACTCAAACTTAGTTCGACCCTAACTAAGCTCGGACACAATATTCTCTTAATATTCTGAGTGCTCAATTCTCCGAACTTCGAACATCACTTCTATTTGAGTTGCTCTAAACTCGGATATGTTTCTAAGTCCAATCTAGACTTAGAATTTCTTTCTAAGTCTGTTTTGTGCGGAACTCGTTTGATAATTCTTAAAAATCTTCCATCACCCTATTCACCCCCTCTAGGGTGACTTAAGCTCTCCAAGAGAAAACCTTCAATTGGTATAAGAGCTTAGCCTTTCACAAAAGCATCTCACAATCCAAAGGTTTAAAGATCATGGCTTATCCTACTTGGAGAATTCAAAGAAGGAAGATCTCTTTTGAGGCCACCCAAGTTCAAAAGCTCAAACTTTGCACATTGGAAGAAGCTTATTTAATGCTTCATCTAAGATCTTGATGAATAAGTGCTGAAGGTCATCACCGAAGGAAACTATATTCCCACAAAGCAAGAAGGCGACCAAAAAGTGGCAAAACTAAAGTCGGAATACACCACTGAAGAGAAGGAAAGGTACAGGAAGAACTTCGAGCTATGAACATCCTTTTATGTGCCATAGATGGTTTGGAGTATAACAGAGTCTCGGCTTGTGACACAACTAAGGAGGTGTGGGACATTTTGGTGACAACATATGAAGGAACAAGCCAAGTCGGACAAACTAAGATCAGTCAATACCTCCATAAATATGAGCTATTCAAAATAGAGGAAGCTGAGAGCATCACCGAGATGTACATCCGATTCACAGAGATTGTTAATAATCTCATATCTCTCAGTAAGAAGATGCCTAATGAAGAAGTTGTCGGAAAAATTATAAGATGCTTACCAAAGAAGAAATGGGGTCCAAAGGTGACTGCAATCAAAGAAGTACAAAACCTCAACAAGCTGCAGACTAGATGAGCTCATAGGAAAACTTCGACCCATGAGCTACATGTCTAAGAGGAGGATTATAAGGTCAGCCCGAGAAGGAACATTGCATTAAAAGCCTCAAAAGAAGCTTAACTTAGTTCAAGTAGTCCCGACTCGAAGAGGACCCAATAGAGCAAATTGCAAAATGCTTCAAGAAGATAATGAAGCATCGAAATTGAAAAAGAAGCCTAAATCCGAGGTCCTCATATGAGAAAGAAAAGGTAAACTCTCTCATCCTCTTAATTCTTTTTCTACTAATTATTCTGGGTGTTTTAAGTGTGCTAGCAAGGAACACACCATCAAATTTTGCCCGAAAAGGAAGAGAGATTACAAAAGAAGAAGACCATCACTTATAGTGAGGATGAGTTAGAAGAAGAAGAAGACTCATCCGACTCGGACACGAGAGGATGAGTCCAAGTGTCTAATAGCAATGACTAACTCGGACATAAACTAAATCGGAATAAGACTCATTTGATTTTGAGGAAAATGATCCTCAAGAGGTAATCAATTACTATCTTATACTTTCTAAGATAGATCTTGCACAGATACATTTTTTAGAGGAAAAGTCCAACTTTGATTCTTCCCTCTTTCAAGAAAAACTTGAGTCTCTTGAAGCCGAGATCAATTTTTGAAAAATGATATAGAAAAATTGAGACTCGGTTTAAAGGTACTTGAGACTAACTCACTTGATAATGAGACCGAGTCCGAGTACCTCGAGATCTAAGAATAAGCTTTTAAAGAAAAAGCTGGATGAGTCTCAAAAGTTGATTTTAAAACTCACTCAAGGTCGAAAAACCTTGATCTCCTTCTTGGTTCTCAATGTGTTTCTTTTTGAAAAGAAGGTTTGGGTTTTAATTTTGAAAAGGAGGATAACTCCTATATAAAGGTCTTTTCAAGAAGGATTCTCTAAAATGTTTTTTCGAAAATTCCGAGTCTAGTTCAACTCGGACATTGAGAAAGAGAACTGAGCTCAGAAAGATTTATCAAAAGAAGTCTGCTCACACTTTGTACAAAAGAAACGATTTTACCAAACCCGAAACTCGGTTTTCAAAAAGGATGACTCGGAATCAGACCCTTCCCAAGATTATTCAAATTTGGGTTCCCAAAAGTGCCCTTCCTCCAAAACTAACCTCGGTAAGATTAGTTACTTGGGATTCGTTAGGGAAAGCCGGAAGAGTTAGTTTGTTTTCTTTGTGCGGGTATACTACAAAACAAAGGAAGACTCATGTCCGACCCTTAGAGAGTACTCGGAATTTTAACTTGGTAAGTTAGAGATTTAAAAAGTACTAAGGAAAAAGTCTAGTCATCTCCTTGCTAATATCAACTCGGACGTCAACAAAGGTATGACTGACCTTACTTATCATTACATTCAATTGGTATCTAAAATTCTTCTGTTCAACATCTAGTTCTCTCCTTGTTTATTGAAGGCTCAAATTCTAACTCTAAGTCATTCTAAGTACTATATGAAGATTCAGGTATAAATCTTATCTCTCCTAAGTTTTAATTTCAAGTCATTCCGAGTGCTATAGAGACTCTTGTATAAGTTTTCAATTGTTTCGAGTGACTTAGAAAACACATTATTGTATATCTTCTACACTAATGTTTGTGACTCACTCGGACATCACTCGGAATTATTGCATGCTCAAATAATTTCTCTAACACTTTTATTCTGTGTACTGACTGCATATTTCAATGCAAAGTGAATTACAATGTTATTCCCTATTTTAAGTTAGTTTATCTCCTTGAGAATTATTTGCTAAGATCAAGTTGTTATACTCGATATTTTACTCTATCTACTTGATCATTTTTAGGATTGACTCCGATGGAATTTGAGTATATTGAATATTAGACTCAAAAATTCCACTTCTCTAGGCTGAAGATAATTAAGCCCTTAATTATCCTAATTCAATTATTATCCGTGCCTAATCTTGGACCAAAGTATTTTATACTTTGAGAACCAAGTGGTTTACTTTTGTAGGTTATTTAAACGAGGCTCACTCATTTTTGAAATACAAAAGTAATCGGCTTCTAGTTGTCAATCACCAAAAGTAACTGGCTTCTAGTTGACTAGAACACCTTTTGAATCCAAGAGCTATTGCACAACGTTCACATTCCAACGGATCTTTTTGCATGACTCGGAAGAGCGGTTACAACGGCCGGTGAAGACTTTTGTTCGGAACCAACACACAACGGTCATTCCGCTTGGTTATATATAAATAGAAGCCACTTTTCAAGATTTGAAGATTGGTGAAATTATTGATCAATATAGTGCCTAACTCTCTTAGTGCATTACTCACTCAATCTTCTACTTACAGCCAAGTCCGTATTTCATATTCTCTCGAGTTATAAAGTCTTGTAATCGGTTACATACTTCTCTTACTTTCTCAGTAAGGTCCCTTGACCAATCCTTTGTATTTTGTGGATTCAAAATAGTGGATTTGATTTAGTGCTTGGATTAGCATTGACCGTGGTTTTTTGCCCCGGGACGGTTTCGATGTATTTACGAGTACTTGCATTTACGAGTCCAATCTAGATTCGGATCGAGCTGTTTATCGCTTTTTAAAAAAAAGTGTCTAAGTTCTTTTAAATTTCCTCATCACCCCATTCACCCTCCTCTAGGGTTACTTAGACTCTCCAAGAGCAAACCTTCAATTGGTATCTAACAATCGAAAGATGTAAAGATCAGATGGCTCGAGAATATTGGAGAGTTCGATGAAGGAAGGTCATCCACCGGACCACCAAAGTTCAAGGGGTTAAACTTTGTGCATTGGAAGAAACTAATGGAGTGCTTTTTGTTGGACAGCGATGAAGATGTTTGGAACATCATCCAAGAAGGCAACTACATCCCAATGAAGATGGAAGGAACAAGATCTGTGCCTAAAGAAAAATTTGACTAAACCAACGAAGAAGCGGAGAAGTTCGAAAGAACTTCAAAGCAATGAACATACCGATGTGTGCTATCGGCTTAGATGAGTACAATAGAGTGTCAGCCGTGACACAGTCAAAGATATGTGGGACACTCTTATTAACACATACGAAGTAACAAGTCAAGTGAAACAGGCAAAGATAAGTCGGTATCTTCACAAATATGAGACTGTTCAAGATGGAGCGGAAGAAAACATCACTCGGATGTTTATTCGCTTGACCGAGATTACAAACAATCTCAAATCTCTCATGAAGAGATGTGCAGAAAAATTATGAGAAGTCTACCAAAGAAGCGATGGGGTCCCAAGGTGATAGCTATCGATGAAGCTCGGAACCTCTCACAACTAAAGCCGGACGAATTGATTGGGAAGTTGCTTACTCATGAAATTCATCCGGAAGAAGAGGATGCTGAGGTCAACACCAAAAAGAACATTGCGGTGAAGGCCTCGGAAAGTAGAGGAGAAAGTTTGAGTTCCTTAGATTCGGAAGAGGACCCGATGGCACTAATTGCCCGAGGCTTCAAAAGAATGATGAAGCATAAGAAGTGGGAAAAGAGGCCAAAGGAAGAGTTCTAAAAGAAAGATAAGAAGGATAGAAAAGGTAAATATTCTTCACCTTCAAAGTTATCTTTCACTACGAACTTTGGTCTGTTTTGAATGTGGTAGTAAAGATCACATAGTCAAAGACTGTCTAAAGAGAAAGAAGGACGAAAAAAAGAAGAAGGCTATGATGGCCACATGGAGCGATGATGAATCATCCGAAGATGAAGATGATTCCGATGACTCAAAGTGTCTAATGGCACTAACAAACTCGGAAGCTGAATCGAGTTAGATGCTAACAACTTAGATACTAAGGAGACAAGTCCTCAAGAGGTAATTAAATACTTTCTAAAGTTATCCAAAGCTGATTTAGCCGGATATATTTACATTTTAGAAGAAAAGTCCAATTCGATTCTTCTCGGTTCAACGAACAACTTGAGTCTCTTACTTATGAGAGTAATGGTCTGAAAAATGAATTGGAAAAACTAAGACTAACTCTAAAAGAACTCAAGACCGAGTGCTCAAGCTAATGAGACCGAGTTTGAGTCACTCGTAAAAGAAAATGAGCATCCGAAAAGAAAGCTTAATGAGTCTCAAGAGCTTGTTTTGAAATTCACTCAAGATCGGAAAAACCTTGACATGCTTTTAGGCTCTCGGTGTGTCTCCTTCAGGAAAGAAGGACTAGGTCTTAATGAAGAGGAGGAATCTAATTCCTACTCTAATCTTTTCAAAAAGGATTCCAAAACTATGAAGTTCGGGAAGGCTGAGCATGGTCCTATTCATAAGAATGAAAGGAGGACCGAGCCCGGACCAGTTTACAGGAGAAAACCTTCTCCACTTGTTTACAAAAGAAAAGATTTTCAAAAGAAAGAGACACGGACTCGGTTTTCTAGAATGAAGACTCGGAATCGGACCAAACCCGAGTCATTCAAATCTGGGTTCCCAAGAGTCTTTTTCCTCGAAAAGGACCTCGGTAAAGGGAGTTACTTGGTTCGTTAAAGGAAGTGAGAAGGGTTAGATAGTTTTTGACTTGCCGGTAACTCAGAAAAGGACGAAAGGTCACCTGGTACTTAGACAGTGGGTGCTCACGCCATATGTTAGGAGATTCAAGACTCTTTTCCGAGTTAAAAAATTTTAAAGGAGGCAAAGTCACATTTGGAGATGAAAGTAGGGTAAGATAGTTAGGATTTGCAAGATTGGTGAAGGAGACAACCTAGTCAGTCCAATTTATCTTGTTAAAGGATTAAAGTACAATCTTCTCAGCATCTCTCGGTTGTGTGACAAAGGTCAAGAGGTAAGGTTCACTCGGACCAACCTGCTATATTATTGATGCAGCTACCAAAGAGACTAAGCTCTCTGGTAAGAGGTCAGGTAACACTTAAACCATTCCTCTTTCTGATCCAAATCAGAATTTATCTTGCTTAAAGGCATAGTTACGTGATGATTCTTCGACATGGCATTATAGACTAGGTCATGTTAGCATGCACATCAAAAAGCTTGCATCTCATGGTTTAGTTAAGGGTTTACCTAACTATGCATTTAAGAAAGATAAAATCTGTGAAACATACACAAAAGGGAAACAAGTCGGATCATCCTTCAAACCTCTCAAACTGTCTCCACATCCAAAGTGCTTGAATTGCTTCATATGGATTTATGTGGTGAAATCCTCGTGAAAAGCCTTGGAGGTAAATCATATGTACTTGTGATTGTTGATGATTTCTCACAATTTACCCGGGTTTGTTTTCTTAAAAACAAGAATGAAGCTTTCAAAGAGTTTAGTAAGCTCTGTAGGAAAATTCAAGTAGAGTCTCGGACTCATATTAGAAGAATTCGAACTCGACCATGGATCGGAGTTCGACTACTCGGAATTTACTGAGTTACGTGATAAGAACAATATCTCTCATAACTTCTCAGCACCCGAACTCAACAAAACGGAGTAGTGGAGAAAAAGAACCGAACTCTTGAAGAAATAGAAAGGACAATGATGATTGAAAATGATCTACCTTACTATTTACAGGCTGAGGTAGTCAACACAGACAAATTACATACTCAACAGATGCCTCATTAGACCCATCTTGAAGAAAACTCCCTACGAGCTTTACAAGGGAAAGAAACCCAAGCATCTCATACTTCAAACCATTGGTTGTAAGTGCTTTGTTCATAATAACGGTAAGGATCACCTGACCAAGTTTGATGCTAGGTCGGATGAAGGTATATTTATGGGTTACTCATCTCACGAGTAAAGCTTACCATGTTTTTAATCAAAGAACTAACAAAGTGGAATAATGTATCCACGTTGTGTTTGATGAAATAGATCAGGGAAGAACAAGTGAGTTAACCTTCTCGGATTTGAAACTTAGTCAAGATGAAGATGATCTTGTTGAAGCCGAGCTCGAAAGAGTCGAAGAAAGCAACTCGGAATGAGGCAACACGGAACACTATGACTCGGATTGAACAAACTCGGGAGCCAGCTTAGAATGTCTGAAGGACAAGCATATGAGGAGACTCAGCGAGGCTCAAACAACTAAAGATAAGCCAGTTCAACCAACAAATTTGGTAAACCAGAGAATAGGTAGAGCATTCAAATATGCATCCAGCCACCCACTTGAGAACATTCTTTCGACATTAACGAGTGGGGTAAGAACTCGTTCTTCTTTGTAAAATCTGTGTGCATTCACTGCATTCATATCATTAACGGAACCTAGAAATACACTAGAGGCCTTAAATGAACCTGAATGGGTAAAGGCCATGCAAGAAGAACTCAATAAATTTGAAAGAAACCAAGTTTGGACTCGACCAAACGACCTTCTAACCACCCAGTCATAGGAACCAAATGGGTTTTCAAAAACAAACTGGATGAGGATGGGTTGGCAGTTAGAAATAAAGCTAGACTTATGGCTCAAGGTTACAATCAAGAAGAAGGAATTGATTGTGGGGAAACCTTTGCACTTGTTGCTAGGATCAAAGCAATCAGAATCTTGTTGACATTGGCATCTAGGATGAATATTAAATTACATAAAATAGATGTTAAATGTGCTTTTCTGAATGGTTTTATTTAAGAGGAAGTTTATGTTGAGCAACCCCTTGGATTTGTAAACTCAGAATTTCCAAATCATGTTTTCAAATTGCAAAAGGCTTTATACGGTCTTAAACAAGCTCACGAGCTTGGTATGAAAGACTCGATCGGCTTCTTGGTTGAAAATGATTTTAAAAGAGGTCAGATTGACAAAACTCTTTTTATGAAAACCAAGGGGAAAGATTTCCTTATTACTCACATTTATGTTGATGATATTATTTTGGAGCTACTAATGAAACTCTATGTCGAGAGTTTTCCGAGTTGATGAGACAGGAGTTCCAAATGAGCATGATGGGAGATCTTAATTTCTTTCTTGGTCTACAAATCGGACAAGAGAAAGATGGAATCCGTATCCATCAATCTAAGTATACCAAGGAGTTATTGAAAAAGTACAAGCTTTAAGATGTGAAACATGCAGCCATGCTTATGAGTAGTAGTATGAAACTGGACTCGGACTGAAAAGGTAAAGCAAGTAGATCGGTTAGCTGATATTTTCACTAAGCCACTTAGTGAGGATCGGTTTTGTTTTATTAGGAATGAGCTTGGCATGATTAGTGGATGATTATGTGCTTTTCTAAGTGAAATTTCCTTGCATAATTATGTGTTATTTTTTTAATAACAAATGGATCGATTGACCAAGTGAGACTGAGCTATAAGTTATTAGGTCTCCGAGTGTTACGAGTCACTCGAAACCATACTTGAGTCGGACTCAATTTTGAGCAAAATGAACATAAAACTTCGTAATCATCTCTAGATAAATGTAGAATTTCAGAAATATTTTTCAAAAGTCTTTCTTTTCTCTCTCTCTCTCTACCGCGCGTTTCGATAAGAGACCACTAGCCGTTGGAAGAAAGTCGCTGGAATTCTATCCGTTAGAGAGTAGAAACGTCACATCTGTCTAAGATAGCCATAAGAGCTTCGAGTTAAACCGAAGGCTGAAGGTCATTTGCTTTTGCTATAAATAGCAACCCTTTACTTTCATTTCTTTACTTTACTCACTTGCCTTCTTACTTTCTAAGCATTCTCGCTCACTTGAATTCTCTCTCTCGCTGAATTCCAAACACTCTTACTCTTTTTACTCGCTCTCTCTTTCTCTCGTCCTCTCACTTTCTCAAAACTACTCATCATGCCTAAAAGGGGTTACTGCACTGACTTGCTGGAGTCCGCTACTAAGAAACCCCACACTAAACTCCTCAAGAGGGTACCTCTAACCCCTTTAAAATCTTTGTCACCCAACACCTTACGTTGGATGACAAATTCTTTCCAACCACTTTGTTTTCATGGTTGCGACACATAAAGAGCACTTGGAGTATACAATTTCTTGTGCTTCGGTGAGTTTATTTATCCCGAACTCATTGCCGACTTCTACTCCAATATCTCTTACTCGAGGGGGTCATTACCTCACGAGTTCAAGACAAGGTTGTTCGTATCAACCTCTCTCTCCTTCATAGAATTTTCAAAGTTTCTTCTCTTTTTCTTAACTACAATCCCATCCCCTTTACGGAGATTGTAGATGAGTTCTTTGAGAAGTACACCAAGGATGTCCCCGAGTCACGCAAAGATTTCTCAATGACTCGGATGAAGACCGAGGCCGGACTTCTTTGTTTTCTCTTAATGAGCACTTTCTTTTCTCATCACTCTAGCAAAGAGAATCGCAATTCTAAGATTCTTAAAGCTTCATTTGATATTCCGGAGGGCTACGACGTAGACCTCTTCCCTGCTATTCTTGAGCGAGATGGCTTCTATGCCTGCTCAATCCAAAAAGTCTACTCCATTCCCCTCCGAGCCCTTCCGATCTGTTGCTTTCAAACAGTTCAAGGTTCCCCTCCCTCATATCCAAATGTAGTTTATGAGGCTGCCATAGTGGTGGGCAAGAAGGAGCTTCGGGCTACGGATATAAGGAAATCAAGCCCGGTGTCTAGGTCCACGGGTTTGAGTTAAAACCCCTTCAGCCCCTCCCACTCGGACTCGGATTCCTCCACTACTCCTTCCTCCATTCATTGGTCCCTCCACTTCTCAACCACCTTCTACAACCTCTAAGGCTATGTTTACCGTTCGATAGACAAACTCTCCTTTGTGTCCAGGAGAACTTCGAGGCACCCTCTACTCTCTAAAACTGTCCTTCAAACGAGGCTAACTCATATTTGAAATACAAAAGCAACCGGCTTCTAGTTGTCAAACATCAGCAGACAAGTGTTATCTACCTCTGGACATGGCTCGGACACCGTGTCGGGGTTGTTTGTTTCTAAAGCTGGAAAACTCTAACTCTAGGCTTAACGGTTGTTTCCATCACAACTTTCAGTCACCACTAAGTGATTGGACCATCTTTTGGAGCCAACAGCCGTTGGACAACGTTCACATCCCAACGGATCTTTTTGAGTGACTCGAAGAGCCATTACAACGGCCGGTGAAGACTTCGTCGAGAACCAAGTATAATGGTCACTCTGCCTGGTTGGCTATAAATAGAAACCACCTCATAAGACTAGAAGATTGTTGAACATTATTGGTGAACACATTACTTGAGCTGAATTTATTGTTCTCACTCTTATTCAATCTTCTATTTACAACTCCACGTCCGTATTTAATATTTTCCGAGTTGTAAAGAAAGTCTTGTGATCAATCACATTCTTTTCTTACTTATTGAGTAAGGTCCCTTGACTGAGCTGTAAGGGTTAACTCAGCTCAATTGTCCCCGATTGTAAAGGTTACCTCGGTTAGGAAGTACTAGATCGGATAAGGGAACTTCTATGTTTAGGAAAACATTGTAAGGAATGGTGTAGAGTCGGTCCTTTTATTTTGTGGATTCAAAATAGTGGATTTGACTTGGTGGTTGGATTAGCACTGTCCGTGATTTTCCGCCCTGAAGGGTTTCCATGTAAATCTGTGTTATCAATTTTCTAAGTCCAATCTTGACTCAAAATATGCTATTAAGCCGATTTGTTGCAAAAATCATTTAATTTTCTCCATCGCCCTATTCATCCCCCTCTAGCGTGACTTAGAATCTCCACGAGTAAACCTTCAATTGGTATCGAGCCTAACCTTTCAAGAGGATCTCACCATCCAAAGGTATAAAGATCGAAGGCTCGGAACAATGGTGAGTTCGATGAAGGAAGATCATCTACCAAACCACCAAAGTTCAAAGGGTCAAACTTTTCCCATTGGAAGAAGATGATGGAATGTTTCCTAATGGACAATGATGAATATGTTTGGAACATCATCCAAGTAGGAAATTACATTCTAATGAAGATGGAGAATGCAACTCTTGTACCTAAAGCCAAATCGGAGTTTACCACTGAGGAGACCGAGAAATTCGAAAGAATTTCAAAGCTATGAACACATTCATGTGTGCTATTAGCATCGAAGAATACAACAGGGTGTTAGCACTGTGACACAACTAAAGAGGTGTGGGACACACTTGTCAACACCTATGAAGGAACAAGCCACGTGAAGTAGGCAAAGATAAGTCGAGTATCTTCATAAGTATAAGCTGTTCAAGATGGAGCCGAAGAAAACATTTAGATGTATGTTCGATTCACTAAGATTACCAATAATCTCTAATCTCTGGGTAGAAGGATTTCTCACGAAGATATGTACATAAAAATTATGAGAAGTCTACCAAAGAAGAGATAGGGGCCCCAAGTGATAGGCATTGAAGAAGCTCAAAACTTCTCTCAACTAAGGCCGGATGAGCTTATTAGCAAGCTACTCACTCACGAAATTCATCCGGAGGATGAAGAAGCTAAGGTCAGCACCACAAGGAATATTGCACTGAAGGTTTCATAAAGTAGACGTGAAAGTCTAAGCTCCTCGGAATCGGAAGAGGACCCTATGGCACTCATAGCCCACATCTTCAAAAGAATGATGAAATACAAGAAGTGGGAAAAAGGCCAAAGAATGAGTTCTACAAGAAAGATAAGAAGGACAAAAAAGGTAAATATTCTTCTCCATCAAAGTTATCTTTATCTAAGAACTCTGGTTGCTTTGAATGTGGCAGCAAGGAGCACATAGTCAAAGATTGTCCCAAGAGAAAGAAGGACAGAAAAAGAAGGCTATGATGGCTACCTGGAGTGATGACAACTCATCCGAAAAGATGACTCGGATGACTCAAAGTGTCTTATGGCACTTATGGACTCAAAAGTTGAATTAGAGTCACGGACAACAAGGACTCGAGATATTGATGAGGTAGTTGAATACTTTCTCAAATTTTCAAAAGTTGATCTTGAAGACTCGGACACTCGCTCAATATCTTTCCGAGTCATGCAAAAGGAATAAGGTATACCGATGTTATTCATGTAGAGTTTTGATTCCAAGGCATTCTCTGTGTCTTAGAAACTTACTTGAGTAAAATAGTATTTTCTCTAAGTGATTCGGCCCTCACTTATCTCTTTTATCGCTTTCAGCTTAGCGACTCGAAAACTGGTTCTTTATTCCGAGTCCACTCTCACTCGGATTAATCGCATTTCGAATATACCGAGTATTCCGCCGTTTCTCACTCAAAATCTGACTTATGGTTTTCTATTCTATTGTTTGCATAGTTAGTATTCGTAGTTCTTCTCATGCTTAGTCTATATCAAGTTTTTCCCACTCGATATTCGTTATAGAACTTGATTCTTTGCTTAAGACTAAGTCATATGGAATTCCGAGTATCATGGATATTAGACTCGAAAATTCCATTTCTTTTCCGACTCGGATAATCAATTGCGTAATTATCATAATTATTTTATTATCTCGTGTCTAACCTTGGACCAAAGTATTTTATACTTTGAGAACCAAAGTTGTTTTACTTTTGTAGGTTATTCAATCGAGGATATCTTTTCAAACTACAAAAGTAGCCGGCTTCGAACGTCAAATTACCAGCGAGATATGGCTTTTCACCTTCCTCGCTTTAGTCCCGTAAGATTGTGTCGAAGCCGTGCGCTTCCATATCCGGAAAACTGGAACGCTAAGCCTAACGGTGGTTTCCACCTCATTTTTCAAGACACAACCGATGGTTTTGGGACTTCCAAGAGAGTTAAACCGTTGTCCAACGTCCATATTTCAACGGATACTTTCGAGTGACTCGTAAAGCTTCTATCAACGGTCACGAGAGGACTCTCGGTCAGCAGATGAAGATAACGGCTACTCTGCTCGGTCACCTATAAATAGAAGCCACTTCACAAGACTTGAAGATTGCCGATTCTATTGTTAATACACATACTTGAGAAAAGTCATTGTATTTACTTCCAATCTTCTACTTACAACTCCCATTCTGTAATTCTGTACTCTCCGAGTTGTAAGGTCTTGTACTCGATTACAAACTCTTCTTGCATTCTTTGTAAGGCCCCTCGACTAAGCTCGTAAAGGTTAACTCAGCTTAGTTGTCCCTAGCTGTAAGGGTTATCTCAGCTAGGAAGTACTAGATCAGATAAGGTAACTTCGAGTCTAGGAAAACTTGTATAGAGTTGTCCAAGGGAGCAACTCGGGTTCAGTCGATTCACGGTATTTTGTGGACTCAAAATAGTGGATTTGACTTCGTGTCCGGATTGACACGGGCCGTGGTTTTCTCGCCTCGGGAGGGTTTCCACGTAAAATCTCTCGTGTTCTCTTTCCGAGTTCATTCTAGACTCGACATGACCTTACTTGTGCTTGTTTATTCCGATTCATTGCTTTCGAGTCCAATCTTTTCGACCCTGTGTTTAGACTCGAAACTGTCTTTGCCTCTTTTCTCGTCAAAAGAGTGTGTTTTTGCGAAGAATTTTCTATCACCCTATTCACCCCCTCTAGGGTGACTCGGACTCTCCCGAGAAAACCTTCAATTGGTATCGAGCCTAGCCTTTCGTAAAGGATCTAATAATCCAAAGGTTTAACGATCGGATGGCTCGTAACACTCGGAGAGTTCGACGAAGGAAGATCTTCCAACAGAGCCACCAAAATTCAAAGGTTCAAACTTTGGTCACCTGGAAGAAGCTTATGGAATGTTTTCTCATGGATCATGATGAAGAAGTATGGGAAATCATACAACAAGGAAATTACATTCCAACGAAGACAGATGAATTCGTAATCCTTCCCAAGACAAAGGCCGAGTTCACGCCAGCAGGCGGAGAAGTTCGTAAAGAACTTCAAAGCCATGAACATCCTCATGTGTGCCATAAGCTCGAAGAATATAATCGAGTCTCTACCCGTGACTCGCTAAAGAGGTGTGGGATACTGTGGTCAACACCTACGAAGGTATAAGTCGGGTGAGACAAGCGAAGATCAGTCAAGTATCTTCACAAATATGAGCTTTTCAAAATGGAGCCGAAGAGAACATTACTCGGATGTTCATACGCTTCACCGAGATCACCAACAATCTCAAATCTCCGGGAAAGAAAATCTCCCATTAAGAAATGTGCCAAAAATTCTCGAAGCCTACCCAAGAGACGATGGGGTCCTAAGGTGACTGCTATAGAAGAGGCTCGGAACCTCTCACTCTTGAAGCCGGACGAACTCATTGGAAAGCTTCGACTCATGAGATACATCCGGAAGAAGAAGATGCCGAGGGTACTACCAAAAGGAACATTGCACTTAAAGCCTCGTAATCCAAAGAAGCAAGTCCGAGTTCTTCCGACTCGAAGATGATCCCATGGCACTCATCGCACGAGGCTTCAAGAGAATGATGAAGCACAAAAGATGGGACAAAAGACCAAAAGAAGAATTCTACAAAAAGGACAAGAGAGACAGAAAAGGTAAGTTTTCTTCACCTTCAAAGTTATCTTTGTCTAAGAATTCTGGATGTTTTGAATGTGGCAAGCAAAGACCACATAGTCAAGGACTCGTCCAAAACGAAGAAGGGACAGGAAGAAGAAAAAGGCCATGATGGCAACATGGAGTGATGAGGATTCATCCGAAGACGACGAGGACTCGGATGACTCGAAGTGTCCGATGGCAATTTCGACTCGGAAGCTGAAAGAGAGTCGACTCGGACTCGGACAACGAGGAAATTGATCCTCAAGAGGTAATAAACTACTTCCTCAAATTCTCCAAAGTTGATTTAGCTAAATACATCTTCACTTTGGAAGAAAAGTCCAATTCTAATTCTTCTCATTTCAAGGAACAACTTGAGTCAATCACTTCGAGAGCACTTCTTTAAAAACGAATTAGAAAACCGAGACTTACACTCGGAGAACTCAAGACAAGTGCTCAAACTAATGAGACCGAGTCCGAGCTACTCAGAAAGAAAATGAGCAACTAAAACAGAAGCTCACCGAGTCTCAAGATCTAGTTTTAAAGTTTACTCAAAGTCGAAGAACCTTGACATGCTCTTGGGATCACAATGTGTCTCGTTTCGAAAAGAAGGTCTTGGTTTCAACAAAGAGGAAGAATCTAATTCTTACTCGGAATTGTTCAAAAAGGATTCCAGAACCGTAAAGTTCAAAAGGGCTGAGCATGGTCCCATTCACGTAAATGAAAGGAGGACTAAACCCGGACCTATTTACAAAAAGAAACCATTTTCTCCTGTTTCAAAAGGAAAGGTTTTTAAAAGGAAAGAGACACAGACTCGGTTCTCCGAGAGGAAGACTCGGAATCGGACAAAACCCAAAGTCATTCAAATCTGGGTTCCGAAGCACCTTCTTCCTCGTAAAAGGACCACAATAAGCAATGTTACTCGGGTTCGTTAGAGGAAGTGAGAAGGGTTAGATTCTCTTTGTTTTGCAGGTCACTCGGAAAAGATCAAAGGACACTGGTACCTGGACAGTGGATGTTCTCGACACATGTCGGGTGACCAAGGACTCTTTTCTGAGCTGGAGTCATATAAAGGAGGAAAGGTAACTTTTGGTGATGACAACAAAGGTAAAATAGTGGGCATTGGAAAGATTGGAAAAGGAAGCAATCTGGTGAGCCCAGTCTACCTTGTCAAAGGGCTAAAGTACAATCTACTTAGCATATCCCAGCTATGTGACAAAGGTTAAGAGGTAAGATTCACTCAATCCAAGTGCTACATCACGGATGAGACCACCAAAGAGGTAAAGCTCTCGGTAAGAGATCATGTAATACCTACATCATCCCTCTCTCGACCCAAGTCGAACTTATCCTCGTTTAAAAGCATCTCTTCAAGATGATTCTTGGACTTGGCATCGTAGATTAGGTCATATTAGCTTACATACTATCAAAAAGCTTGCATCTCATAGTCCGGTTAGAGGATTACCTAATCGTGCGTTTGAGAAGGACAAAGTATGTGAAGCATGCACCGGAGGGAAACAAGTCGATCTTCATTCAAATCTCTGAAGATAGTTTCCACATCCAACGTGCTTGAATTATCGCATATGGACTTATGTAGTGAAATCCCAATGAAGAGTCTCGGAGGTAAATCTTACATACTTGTTATTATTGATGATTTTTCAAGATTTACCTGGGTGCGTTTTCTTAAGCATAAAAATGAAGCCTTCAAGGAGTTCAGCAAGCTCGTGCGAAAGATTCAAGTTAAGTCTCGGACTCGGATTCAAAAGATTCGAACCGACCATAGAAGGGAGTTCGATTACTCGAATTCTCGTAGTTTTGTGACAAGAATGGTATCTCTCACAACTTCTCAACACCCGAACTCCTCAACAGAATGGAGTAGTGGAGAGAAAGAACAAAACCCTTGAAGAAATAGCAAGGACAATGATGATTGAACACAACTTGCCTTACTATTTCTGGGTAGAGGCAAGAAACACAAGCAAACTACATTCTCAATCGATGCCTCATCGGACCCATTCTCAAGAAAACACCTTATGAGCTCTACAAAGGGAAGAAACCAAATATTTCCTATTTCGGACCTTTCGGATGTAAGTGCTTTGTCCATAACAATGGTAAGGATCATCCGACCAAGTTTGATGCTCTGGTCGGACGAAGGTATTCTTCTAGGTTACTCCTCTCATAGAAAAGCTTATCGTATCTTCAACAAGCGAACTAACAAAGTGGAAGAGAGTATCCACGTAGTGTTTGATGAGCTTGAATAGGAGAAACCAAGTGAGTCTTCATACTCGAACTGAAGCTCGTAAAGGATGATGATGAAGATGAGCCTACTAAGACTCGGATTGAGACCACTCGTAACGAGGAAGCTCATAATGAGACAGCTCAAGAGGTCGCTCGTAACGAACAAGTCAATGAAGAGGATCACTCGGAACAAGTCTCTCGAAGATCAAGCAATTCAGCCCATAAACCTAGTGAATCAAAGAACTGGTAAAGCATTCAAATTTACTCCCAGTCATCCCCAAGAAAACATCATTTTTGATATCAACAGTGGGGTAAGAACTCGTTCTTCTTTACACAATTTATGTGCATTCACCGCATTCATCTCATTAATCGAACCCAAAAATGCACTAGAGGCCCTTAATGAACCTGAATGGGTAGAGGCCATGCAAGAAGAACTAAATCAATTTGAAAGAAACCAAGTCCGGACTCGACCAACCGACCTTCCGACCACCCGATCATAGGAACCAAATGGGTTTTCAAGAACAAATTGGATGAGGGTGGAGTGGTAGTTAGAAACAAGGCTAGACTTGTAGCTCAAGGTTACAATCAAGAAGAAGGAATTGATTGTGGGGAAACCTTTGCACCAAGTAGCTAGAATTGAAGCCATTAGAATATCGTTGGCATTTGCATCCCGCATGCATATTAAATTATATCAAATGGATGTTAAGTGTGCCTTTCTCAATGGTTTTATTGAAGAAGAAGTTTATGTCGAGCAGCCTCCTGGTTTTGAAAACTCGGAATTTCCAAATCATGTTTTCAAACTTCAAAAGGCTCTCTATGGTCTTCAAGCAAGCCCCTCGTGCTTGGTATGAAAGACTCGAGCAGCCTTCTTGGTTCAAAATGATTTCAAAAGAGGTCAGATCGACAAGACTCTATTCATAAAGACCAAAGGGAAAGATTTCCTTATTGTTCAAATATATGTTGATGATATTATTTTCGGTTCTACTAATGAATTTCACGTGTCGAGAATTTTCTCGAGTTGATGAGTCAAGAGTTCTAAATGAGTATGATGGGAGAACTCAATTTCTTCCTTGGGTTGCAAATCAAACAAGACAAAGATGGAATCTTTATTCATCAATCAAAATACACCAAGGAACTGCTGAAGAAATATAAGCTTCAAGATGCAAAGCACACATCTACCCCTATGAGCGAAGCAAGATAAAGCTTGACTCGGATGAGAAAGGTAAAGCAATTGATCGAAAAATCTATCAAGGTATGATTGGATCACTGTTATATCTTACTTCAAGTAGGCCGGATATAATGTTTAGTGTTTGCTTATGCGCACGATTTCAAGCTAATCCAAAAGAATCACATCTCATCTGCGGTGAAGAGAATATTCGAGATATCTTGCAGGCACTCGTAATCTAGGACTCGTGGTATTCCGTAAACTCGAACCGACTCGACTCGGATACTCGAGACGCAGACTACGTAGGATACAAGGTTGATCGAAAGAGCACATCCGGAGCTTGCCAATTTCTGGGTCAATCCTTAATATCCCGGCACTCGAAGAAACAAAACTCAGTAGCTCTATCAATCGCGGAAGTCGAATACATTGCACCGGAGCTTGTTGCGCTCGAATTCTCTGGATAAAACAACACTTGAAGGATCTTGGACTATTTATCAACTCGGTTCCAATCAAGTGTGACAATCAAAGCGCAATCAGTATCACTAAGAATCCTGTCCAAAGACTAAAAAACAAAGCATATTGAGGTCGGTATCACTTCTTACGCGATCACTCGAAAAGGGTGATATTGCACTTGAGTTCATTCCTACTAATATTCAATTAGCTGATATCTTTACTAAGCCTCTTGGTGAAGATCAATTTTGCTTTATTCGAAATGAGCTTGGTATGTTAAATGCTTAGTTCTGCGTTACGTTTATTGCATATTTATGTGTTATGTGTTTTCCGTGTTAATAATCATTAGTTCGACTTGATTCCGTGATACTAGGCTGATAGTTATTTCGTGTTTCGAGTCACTCGAAACTTTTCGAGTCAAACTCGAAGTAGAGAAATTTGGACATCAAATTTTCTGAAGCTATCTCTAGAACAGTGGAGAGTTTGGGATTATTTTTTCAAAATCTTTTTCTCTCTCTTTCTCGAGCGCTGCGATCGGATCATAACCGTAGATTTCAAACCGCTGATATCTCAACCATTGAAGAAGAACCGTCATACCGGGTATTAATGACCGATGGACAGGCTGAGTCGAACGGAGTTACTTAACGGATAGTGAACGGGCGCGCTTATTCTCTATAAATAACGACTATCCATCTTCATCTCGATATTCTAAAACTCCTTCTCTCTCAAACGAAAATCTTCTCGCGAAAGTTTTCTACGTGAACAAGTGTTCCCCGATCGTCCGCAAGCGTTGAAGAAGCTCTCTCTCTCTCGTAAGTCTCGATCGCTCTATTCTCTTTTCTTCTACCATTTTCGTTTTCTTTTCTTCTACACCTTCTTCTCTCTCTCACTCGAAAAGCTTCATCTTTTCTCTCCAACTCTCAGAATGCCTAAAAGAGGAAACCATCCCGACTTTCAGGTTTCTTCATCTTCCAAAAAGCCCCACACCAACAAGCCGGATAGCTCAACCCCTTCTAAACCCGTTGTCACCCGAAGCACCTTGCGCTGGACGACAAATTCTTCCCAACAACCAAATTCTCCTGGTTGTCCAACATCCAAACCACCGGAGTCTACCCGTTCTTGTGTTTCAGCGAGTTCATCTATCCCGAACTCATCTCTCGAGTTTTATACTCATCTCTCCCACTCGAAAATGTTCTAACCTCTCGGGTTCGTAACATTACTGTTCAGTATCAAGACCTCCCTCCTTCACCGTCCTGTTCAAAGTTTCTTCTCTCTTCTTGAACAGCAACCCTATTCCCTTCATCGAGGTCGCCGACGACTTCTTTGAAAAGTACGCTAAAGAATTCCCTGGGTCCAGTAAGAACTTTTCCGTGACTCGGTTGAAGTCGAAGCCGAGCTTCGTGTTTTCTCGCGATGAGAACCTTCTTCTCACAAAGCATTCCGAGCAAGGAGAACCCCAACTCCAAGCATCTCAAAGCCCTCTTCGATATCCCGGAGGGATACGAAGTCGACCTCTTCCCCTCCATCATTGAGCGGATGGCCGCTGTGCCAGCTCAACTCCAAACCAAGAAGAACACCTCCCTTCCTTTCGGTGCTCTTCTCACCCTTGTCTTCAAACAATTTCAAGTTCCTCTTCCTCTCGACCCTAACGCGGTGTCCGAGGCGGCCATTGTGATCGGAAAGAAGGAACTCTAGGGGTACGGATACCAGGAAACTAACCCCGGTGTCCGGGTTCACAACTTCGGAGCCGAGGCCTCCTTCTCCACCTCGGACTCGAAATCAACCCCTCTCCCTCTTCCCTCTTCACCTGGTGGTGCCTCCACCTCGAGTGCTTCCAAAACTCTCTCTCGCCCTCTTGTCCCCTATTTTCATGGATAAGATCGGCTCCGTGTCTTCCGAACTCGGAGACATGCTCGGGGCTTTCAAGTCCGTTCTTCGTGGTCCGACCATCAACCAAAAGACCGGTCGAGCCCCAAATCCGAGAGCAGCAGTCTCTCGTTCTTGAGATGAGAGAGCTGGTTAAGGAGCAGAAGGAGCCGGCTGAGCTCCTCGTAGAGAGACGGTCCAAGGCGGCTCGAGACTAGGATGACTCGGACGCGTCCGAAGCGTCTTCGAGCCCCGGCCGACCTCCTCGGACAGCGAGGAAGCCGAGGAAGAAGAGGAAGAAGCTGCAGATGTAGCGGAGGATGCTAAGGTACCTGCGGTCGAGGCAGGCCCTTCCGGCAAAGGGAAGAAGAGGCCGTGGCAACCGCCGAGGGTCGATCCGCTCCCAAGCTCAAATTGTCTGTACTCGGCTCGGACGGCAGTCCGAGTGGGTCGAAGATCTCGCTCCTCCGGCGAGTCGCCCGAGCAGCCCCTCCAGCCCTCGAGGTCCCAAGGGAAGAACCCTCGATCCACTCTCTCCGGGTCGGCCACTCGGAGCCGAGCCCCTGCGGACAATTCCGGTTCTCCCTTCGCCGCGCTCAAGCACATCATCAAGATCGTATCAGCGCCGGCGCACCTCCGCCTCCACTCGAAATCCCTCCTCCCTAGTTGGAGCCATGCACCGAGTCACAATTCCTCGGTGTCTCCGAATTTCTTCGTTCATATTTTCTTTTTGTCCGGACAACTAATGTGTATTACTTGTACTTTTCTCCCTTCTCTTTGTTATCTTGTTTTTCGCTGAAAGGCAAGGGGGAGAAATGTAGTCGAAACTCGGTTGTCTTGTTTAGGGGAGTTTTTCCGCCCTTGTAATTTCTTTTTAATGAAGTGATGCATTTCATTATTAATTTCCGAGTTCTTTATTTTTCCGAGTTATTGTTGAAGCATACTTTATTTTATTTTGCTCGATATATTATATACTCGCTCCGATTTACTCACTATGCCTTTCTCATGAGCAAACTACTTAGAATCAATCTATTTTCCTCTAACAAAGTTTCGTTTAAGTATGGAATGCCTTTCATCAAAAAGGGGAGATTGAAGACTCGATACATCGCTCAATATCTTTCCGAGTCATGCAAAAGGAATCGGGTATACCGATGTTATTCATGTAGAGTTTTGATTCCAAGGCATTCTCTGTGTCTTAGAAACTTACTTGAGTAAAATAGTATTTTCTCTAAGTGATTCGGCCCTCACTTATCTCTTTTATCGCTTTTCGGTTAGCGACTCGGAAAATTGGTTCTTTATTCCGAGTCCACTCTCACTCGGATTAATCGCATTTCGAATATACCAAGTATTCCGCCGTTTCTAACTCAAAATCGACTTATGGTTTTCTATTCTATTGTTTGCATAGTCGGTATTCGTAGTTCTTCTCATGCTTAGTCTATATCAAGTGTTTCCCACTCGATATTCGTTATAGAACTTGATTCTTTGCTTAAGACTAAGTCATATGGAATTCCGAGTATCATGGATATTAGACTCGGAAAATTCCATTTCTTTTCCGACTCGGATAATCAATTGCGTAATTATCATAATTATTTTATTATCCGTGTCTAACCTTGGACCAAAGTATTTTATACTTTGAGAACCAAAGTTGTTTTACTTTTGTAGGTTATTCAATCGAGGATATCTTTTCAAACTACAAAAGTAGCCGGCTCGAACGTCAAATCACCAGCGAGATATGGCTTTTCACCTTCCCCGCTTTAGTCCCGGAAGATTGTGTCGAAGCCGTCTACTTCCATATCCGGAAAACTGGAACGCTAAGCCTAACGGTGGTTTCCACCTCATTTTTCAAGACACAACCGATGGTTTTGGGACTTCCAAGAGAGTTAAACCGTTGTCCAACGTCCATATTTCAACGGATACTTTCCGAGTGACTCGTAAAGCTTCTATCAACGGTCACAGAGGACTCTCGTCAGCGAGATGAAGATAACGGCTACTCGCCTCGGTCATCTATAAATAGAAGCCACTTCACAAGACTTGAAGATTGCCGATTCTATTGTTAATACACATACTTGAGAAAAGTCATTGTATTTACTTCCAATCTTCTACTTACAACTCCCATTCTGTAATTCAGTACTCTCCGAGTTGTAAGGTCTTGTACTCGGTTACAAACTCTTCTTACATTCTTTGTAAGGTCCCTTGACTAAGCTCGTAAGGGTTAACTCAGCTTAGTTGTCCCTAGCTGTAAGGGTTATCTCAGCTAGGAAGTACTAGATCGAGATAAGGTAACTTCGAGTCTAGGAAAACTTGTATAGAGTTGTCCAAGGGAGCAACTCGGGTTCGCTCAGCTCACGGTATTTTGTGGACTCAAAATAGTGGATTTGACTTCGTGTCCGGATTGACACGGGCCATGGTTTTCTGCCCCAGGAGGGTTTCCACGTAAAATCTCTATGTTCTCTTTCCGAGTTCATTCTAGACTCAGCATGACCTTACTCGTGCTTGTTTATTCCGATTCATTGCTTTCGAGTCCAATCTTTTCCGACCTCGTGTTTAGACTCGTAAACTGTCTTTGCCTCTTTTCTGTCATAAAGAGTGTGTTTTTGCGAAGAATTTTCTATCACCCTATTCACCCCCTCTAGGGTGACTCGAGACTCTCCCGAGCAAACCTTCGGATCTACCACGATACATTTTCACTTTGGAAGAAAAGTCCAATTCTAACTCTTTCCAGTTCAAAGGACAAATTGAGTCTCTTACTGATGAGAGTAATGTTTTGAAAAATGAATTAGAAAAACCGAGACAAAATCTTAAAGAACTTAAGACCGGTACTCAAGCAAATGAGACTATGTCCGACTCACTCGAGATAGAGAATAAGCAATTGAAAAGAAAGCTCAATGAGTCTCAAGAGCTTGTTTTGAAATTCACTCAAGGTCGAAAAACATTGATGTGTTATTAGGCTCTCGGTGTGTCTCCTTCGGGAAAGAAGGACTTGATTTCAATGAAAAGAGGAATCAAAATCCTATTATAGTACTTTTAAAAAGGATTCTAGAACTGTAAAGTTTAGGAAGGCTGAGCATGGTCCCATTCATACAAATGAACAAAGGACTAAGCCCGGACCAGTTTATAAGAAAAATCCTTCTCCTCCCATTTACAAAAGAAAAGATTTTCAAAAGAAAGAGACACGGACTCAGTTTTCTAGAAGGAAGACTTAGAATCGAGATCGGACCCAAAGTTATTCCACTTTGTTGTTCCCAAAAGTTCTCTTCCTCGAAATGGACCGCAGATAAAGGGAGTTACTCGGGTTTGTAAGAGGAAGTGATAAGGGTTAGTTTGTTTACTGTCTTGCAGGTAACTTAGAAGAAGAAGAAAGGTCATTGGTACTTGGACGAGTGGTTGTTCACGCCACATGTCGGGAGATTCAAGACTCTTCTCCGAGCTAGAAGATCTTAAAGGAGGGAAAGTCACTTTTGGAGATAACATCAAACACAAGATAGTAGGGATTGGCAAAATTGGTGAAGGAAACAACACGGTTAGCCCGATCTACCTTGTCAAAGGACTCAAGTACAATCTCCTTAGCATTTCTCAGCTATGTGACAAAGGACAAGAGGTAATGTTCACTCAAACCAACTGCTACATCTCTAATGAAGTCATCAAAGAGACTAAGCTCTTAGGTCCGAGGTCAGGTAACACCTACACTATTTTCTCTCTCAGATTCAAGTCAGAATTTATCTTGTTTATAAGCTTTTGTGAATGATGATTCATGGGTTTGGCATCATAGATTAGGCCATATTAGCATGCATACTATCAATAAACTTGCATCTCATGGATTAGTTAGATAAAATTAGTGAGGCATGCACAAAAGGTAAGCAAGTTAGATCATCTTTCAAGCCACTCAAAACTGTATCTACATCCAAAATGCTTGAATTACTTCATATGGATTTATGTAGTGAAATTCCTGTGAAAAGTCCGGGACGTAAATCATATATACTTGTTGTTGTTGATGATTTCTCATGATTTACTTGGGTATGTTTTCTTAAGAACAAGAATGAAGCCTTCAAAGAGTTCACTAAGCTTTGTAAAAAATTCAAGTGGAGTCTCGGACTCGGATCGAAGGATTCAAACCGACCATAGAAGGGAGTTCAATTACTCAAAATTTGTAGACTTTTGTGATAAGAATGGCATCTCTTACAACTTCTTTGCACCAAGAACTCCTAAACAGAATGGAGTAGTGGAGAGAAAGAACAAAACTCTTGAAGAAATAGGGAGGATTATGATGATTGAAAATGATCTACCTTACTATTTCTAGGCTGAGGTAGTTAACATAGCAAATTACACACTCAACGGATGCCTCAATACGTGGAAATAGGAAGGCACTCGTCCTTGGTTTTCTGCCCTAGGATGGTTTCCATGTAAATCGTGTTATAATTTTCTCGAGTCCAATCTAGACTCGGAATCTGCTGTTGAGCTGATTTGTTGCAAAAATCATTTAACTTTCTCCATCACCCTATTCACCCCCTCTAGGGTGACTTAGAATCTCCACAAGAAAACCTTCGAGTAAGTCCCGGGTTAGATAAGGGAACTTCTAACCTTGGGAAAAATTGGAGGATCCCAAGTTGATAAGGTAACTTTAACTTAGAAGTACTAGGTCGATCGAGTAAGGTAAATTTTGAGCATGACAAATTATAATAGATTTGTTGGGAACAAATCTAGGTTGTCATATTCATTGTAATTGAGGATTCAATTAATGGATTTGACTTGGTGTCCGGATTGACATCTGTCCGTTGTTTTCTACCCTAGGAGGATTTTCACGTAATTCGACTTGTCATATTTTTCCTCTCTTCTCTGTCTCGAGTCACTCGGACTTAGTTGTGACCTTAACTAAGCTCGGACATAATATTCTCTTAATATTTGGAGTGCGTAGTTCTCTCGAACTTCATAACTTCACTTACGTCCGAGTTGCTCTAAACTCAAATCTGTTTCTAAGTCTAATCTATACTCGGAATTTCTTTCTAAGTCTCGTTTTTGTGTAGAAGCTGTTTAATAATTCTCAAAAATCTTCTATCACCCTATTCACCCCCTCTAGGGTAACTTAACCTCTCAAAGAGCAAACCTTCAAATGTTATTAGAGATCATGCGAGTGTACGGGGCGAGATATACATGGACAAGCAAACATATTTGGTTAAAACTTGATTGGGTCTTGGTAAATATATAATGATACTCTGCATTTGAATATGTCTAAGCTAAGTACCTACAATAAGGTTTGTCGGATCATACTCCAATACTGCTTGTGTTTCCTAAATGTCCAAGAACAACATCAACATTTAAATTTTGTGACGTGGAGCAAGGATCCTAACTTCCCAAGATTGTAAAAAATGGCATGGAGCACAACAGACATAGATAAAAACTGGTAGCACCGAGGAGAGTTTTACTCGAACCTCAAAAATCCCCTAGAGAAGCTCAAAAGTGACAAATATGCAGATATTCACCATCAAGTTAAAATTGCCAAGAATAGGTTGGAGTTGGTTCAAAAACAGGTTGCAGAGTGACCCCTAAATTTGGCAATATAGCAAGAAGAAGAGTTTAAAAGAAAGGAATATCTATAGGTAATCCGCTCCTCTCTTTCTCTTACGCATCAACAACAAAAAATGGAATGGAACAATTTTGAAGATTAATGCACATAATTTTTTTTTGCTAAGGTCACACAAACAAAAGAACAAACTACATATACTCTATTTATGATAGAGAGGGGCAAAGGGTTGAAGGGTTTAATGTCTGTGGAAAATGTGATGCTAGAGTTTTACTAAAAGCTATTAGGCTCACGAGTAACTCATAGGAAGAGTATAAATGCATACTCTATCGAGTAGGGGATTGTTAAGTGTAGAACAATAGGTGGAATTATGCAATTCATTCCCCAATGAGCAAATCAAGAAGGTGATATGGGCAATCTCTAATGACAAATCCCCAGGGCATGTTGGATATAATAGTGGTTTGTTTAAAGCCGGTTGGCTAGAGCATAACATAGACACCTAAATATGTGAACGTCATTATAGGAAGGTTGTGATCCAAACAAACACTCATATGGTGTCTTTCCCTTTAACAACCTCATGGGTGTTCTATTTATTAAATATGCTACCCCAAATTTTTACCGATAATGATGCATGAAAATGAAGAGCCCTATCTACATTCAAAACATGTCGATCTTTTCTTTCTACTCTACCATTTTTTTGTGGAGTGCCCATACAACTGGTTTGGTGAATAATCCCTTTTTCAACATAGAATTATTTCATAGGAGTTGACGTAAACTCGGTCGTGTTGTCGCTACGGACAAATTTCACATCTCTAGCGAATTGGGTTTTCACAAAAATCACAAAATTTTGTAATGTGCACCACAAGAAGATGACACTCGATATGCCCCTAAATATCACAATGTATGAGGTCAAAAATCTCACTAGCTTTACTTTCACTTTGACAAAAAAGACATCGAGTCCGTTTAGCACGGAAACATACATCACATGGCTCTTTCGTTTTATTGTCTAAACTATCACTTAACTCTAAACTTTTTGCAAGTAAAGGAAATACTTATCTTGATGGATGACCGAGACATCCATGCCACAAATCACTTGGTTCTAACAAAGCATGACTTTGTTGCTTCAAGTCCGGTACCACCTTGTGTAAAAGACCCCTCCGTGGACTTTACCCACTCTTATTAGGCTCCTCTAGATATGGTCCTGTACCACACGAAAACTATCCGTAAATGTCATAGTACAATTAGTTTCCTTATTCGGTTGATAAACGGATACCAAATTGCAAGTCAATTTAGGAATAAATAACACATCTTTTAATTTGAGGGTTGACCCCAAATCCACGTTCCCTATCTTGCTTGTTACATCCCGATTGCCATGAGGAAGTCCAACCACAATGGGTGTGATGTTTCTAATATTATAGAGAAGGTCATATGCCCTAGTCATGTGACAAAAGGCACTCGTATCGAACAACCACTCTTTACTCGACAGCTTTTCATACCCATCCCGAGGCTTCTCGATAAGGCTTAGAATACATTGTACTGTTTCACCGTAAGCTCTGGGTATTGCGGATCGATTTGGCTCACTTGTGTTTGTCCCCGTTGAGTTGTTTGACATCACGAGCATAGGCTGCTTCAGCACGTCCTCCTCTACTTGAAAACCTGCCGCCATGGCCTTTTCCTCGACCTCCGCTTCCGCTACGGTTTCCCCATCCTGTGGGGTATCCAATAATCTCGAAGCACTTGGATTCCTCATGACCCATTCGACCACTTGTGTTTACGGGGGTCTTCTCGGTTGTTGCTCGAAACTTTGGTGTATGTTTTACGGAAAATGTGGTTGCGTTCCCACCTTGATCATCTCTCCCAATCATAAAATTCTTGTGTGTTTCTTCTTGAGAAATCATATTGAATATTCTGTCAAGTGATGGTAATGGATCGATTAATGTTTGAGTAGATTTCATCATTTAAACCTAACGAGGAATTGATGGGCCTTCTTTTCCTCAACCATCTTTATCAATTTCTCACCAACTTTACACTCACACTTTCCACATGTACATTGTGGAAAACGTACTCGATTTTCCAACTCTCTCCAAAGACTCATTAGTTTTGAGTAAAAGTCCACAACTTCCATGCCTCCTTGTTTGGACTCGGCTAGGCTAGCCTTGAGTTGATGTATCTTAGGCGCGTTGGTCACAAGCATATCGTTTTTCAAATTCTTCCACATGAGCTCTGCGATTTCGACATATGTTATCCTGTTCGCAGCTTTAGGTCGATAACGTTTAATATCCATGAACAAATCATGGAATTTACCATCTCCCGGGTTTGTAATTCAGTTGCATCTTCTTCCGCCTTTGGTTCGGGTTTCTTTATTGTTCCTTTATTGAAACCTAGCTTGTTTTTAGCTTTAAGTGCGAGTCATCATTGCTCTTTCCCGGAGATCATAGTTCTTACCATCGAAAACTACGAGCTGTGATCAAGACTCCCGGGCCCTCCGAAGGATGCAAGTAATATGGTGAGTGATTCTTGATCACAAACTTCTTGCTAGTCATGATTGATACTTGCTGTCTTTTAGGTTGATATGAGAAAAGAGATTATCGCCACGATACCATGAACGAAAACAAGATAATTTGAGTTGTTTGTGTTTATTTCTCTTATTCCTTCAATTTGTCTTCTTTGATAACATGGTTACCAGGGATTAAATACCCCGCATACATCCTAGATTTCTCAATCTAATAACATTAAGTGTTGGTTTCCAAGTCTAACGAGTAAGTGTTGGTCTCTAAGATTAACGAGTCATAAGAGTCCTTTTCTGGATACAACAACCAAGGTTTAGTCTAATGTCAATATGGGTCTTTGCAACTAGGTCTGCTAATAGTAAATAATCGGTCTAATTAATTTAGAAAAATATAAAACAGAAAATAAAAATAAAACTGAGTACAAAATTAATAAATAAAAATTACATAAAATTATATAATGAATTAAATTAAAAATTTTGATATAATACAACTAACCTAAACCCCATACTTACTTTTTTATAATTTTTTAAAAAATTAAATAGAATTAAAAATAGAAAAACAAAAACAGAATCTAAATCCAAAAGTTAAACAAATAATAAAGCTGCACTAAAATAAATATAAAAATAATTAATTAAATTAACCAGAATATTAAAACTAATTTCTTGACCTAAATATACCCTTAAAACCTAAAATTAAAATGCAAATACTAGATTCACAAAATCTATACAATATATAATAGGTAGTAATCTTTTCAAATTGACAAAATACTAAAATGAGAGTGATTGTAAGAGTTTAGTGCAATCTCAATCATAAAAATATTTGTATACTCAATATGAGTCCTTGATGTAAATAATTAAATAAATCTATATAATACATAATATTAATCTTTTTAATTTGGCCAAATACCGCGATGAGAGTGATTCCAAGAGCGTAGCTATCTCAAGCATAAAAATTATTTGTCTATTAAATATGAACCGTTGATGTAAGTAATTAAATAAATAAATAATAAAATTTATCCAAAAGAAAAAAAAACACATTTGCTTTTATATGTGGACTCTTTTTTCCCTTTTTCTTTGTGTGATAATAATCTTTATAGTATTTTTCCATCGATTGTTTTAAGCAAAAGGAAATTTTTCTTAATTTTAAAAATTATTTTTACGGTGATAAAAGAAACTATACTTGTAATTTTGTTTTTGCCAACAGAGTTGATCATCTATTAGCACTTTTTCATTCATTGAGATAGTTAATAAATTTTATAACCCAAAAATTTATTATAATTATAACTACCAATAATATGATAATGTTTACATCTTTTAATATATATATTTAATTAAGATCGAGTTAATATATTTTTTCACTTAACTTAGACTCCCTATGATTCTAATAGACTTAAAATTTAATTAAAGATTGTTATTTCACGTTTCACGTTTCTTTTTACACTTTCAAGATCTTAGTTTAGGTTGTTCGCGGTATAAACGGAATAGATTGGTCATTTGGTATAAGCAAGATTTGTGAACAAGAAAATGACATATTTGATGCGTCTGAAAAGGAAAACGGGTTCGGAACTACTGGAGAACGGCCGAAGGTCTATACGTTTAAGTTGTAGATGCCTAATTCTAACAAGTTTGGTTGCTTTGGAAGTTTTACTTTTTGTATTTAGGCATCTCTTGATTTGGGCCTTAATTGAATAATGGTGTGTACTTGAAATTGGTAAGGGGAGTTTGAGATGGTGTCTTGATCGTTTGATGATGAATCCTTACACTTAATTTTATATACATTCTTCATAAAATATAGGGTCAAAGAATAGAGATTAAAGAATCAAGGTTATCATATAGTCTTAAAATAAATTGAAATTTTTTTAATAATTTACTTCGAGTATATGTGATATCTTCATTCTACCCCTTTGCCTAGCTTGCTAAATTGCTGCCAACCCTGAAAAAGATTGTCTTAAGTTAGATGTATCTAGGATTTGTTACATATTTATTAGTTTATTACATATTTGATCATTAGTTTTTATTTTATGAATCCTAATTTGGCGAATATTAAGTTGAGCTTTATATGCTTCCCTAGCTAAGTCATGCAAAATTGAACTTGTCATTCTTTCTCATGTTATTTCTATGTTAAAGGATTTTAATGTCTACATAATTTTGGGTCATTTGCGAAATAGATTTTCTCTCACCATATTTTTATCATTACATGTAAATGTTTACAATAGTGAATTTATTTTTTAATGGAATCTCTTTTAGATGATTAAGATGTTACCACATTTAAATGAGTATCTATACCTGCAAATTTAGTTTTGATAGTGTCAAAAATGAAGGTAACAAATGTGAATCCATTTGCAAGTTAAGTTGGATGTTGGTCAAATGACTTGGTAATACATTTGATTTATGGATGCCAATATAAGAAGATAAGTGGTGGAGTTTCAACTTAAAATTATTTTATGAGTAAACTTGTACTGTCTACAATCTCTTGAGGAGGACCGAAGAGTATAGGAGGTTAAAAAAATATTGTCATTGTGTGCAAAAGTAGGAAAAAATGGATAAATTATCATGTTCAACCTAAAATCCTAAAAATTGAGATCTTATTATGGTTATATGTGTACCTTTTAAAAGTTTTTGTAATATTAGAGTCAATGATGTTTTAGTAGTTCACATATAAATATTTTTTATATGTCAATTAAGTGAAATTGGTGTTAACTTTATAGAGAGTTATGAGTTGTAAATTTGATATTCTTGTATTGATTCGGGGTACTTTGTAGTGTAGTATTAATATGTGATATAATGATATTTAATTTCATTTATGGGTCATCTAATTCAATTTCTACCAATCATATATTTTTTCATTCCCTACTAATATTATCTTTTGATAGCCAAACAAATTGTCACACTATTCCTAGAGCTATATAGTGAGGTTTATTGAGATTATTTAATTCTTGGAGGATATTCCAAATGACGTGTATAATCTTAAAACGTTGATAATATTTTTCCGATTGCTTTTTCACTTAGTGTTTTTTAGATTTTTTGTTTATTCCTTAGAAATTCAAAATGATTGAACGATGAATACACATTGGGCTCGATGATTTTTTGTGTTGGACTCGGATAAATTTGATGCATCACAAAAGCATTTTCCCCATTAGGGGATAACATGTATAAGAAGATTGTTCAAGGTGAAAACATTCAATGAAATCAAGTGATCGAGGAAAATAAACTCATTATACAACATCGCTCCTTAATTCAATAATTTCTCAAAATGTACATTATACGGGTCTAGACTAGTATAAGAGAGATTTAATCATAAGAGATAAATTATTGTATCATTATTATGCAAAGAGATATTGAAGACTCGGACACTTGCTCTATATCTTTCCGAGTCATACAACGAGAATCGGGTATAACGATGTCATTTATATATATAGTTTTGATTCCAAGGCATTCTCTATGTCTTAGAAACTTACTCGAGCTAAATAAGTATCTTTTCTATGCGATTCGGCCTTCACTTATCTCTTTCATCGCTTTTCGGTTAAGCGCCTCGAAAAGCTGGTTCTTTATTCCGAGTCCATTCTCACTCGGATTAATCACATTTTGAATATACCAGGTATTTCGTTGTTTCTAACTCGGAATCGACTTGTGGTTATTTACTCTATTGCTTGCATAGTCGGCATTCATAGTTCGTTTCATGCTTAGTCTATATCAAGTTCTTTCTCACTCGATATTCGCTATAAAACGTGTTTCTTTACTTAAGACTAAGTCATATGGAATTCCGAGTATCATGGATATTAGACTCAGAAAATTCCATTTCTTTTCCGACTCGGATAATCTTTTGGTTAATTATCATGATTATTTTATTATCTCGTGTCTAACCTTGGACCAAGGTATTTTATACTTTGAGAACCAAAAGTGTTTTACTTTTGTAGGTTATTCAATTGAAGATATCTTTTCAAACTACAAAAGTAGCCGGCTTCGAACGTCAAATCACCAGCAGATATGGCTTTTCACCTTCCCTGCTTTAGTCTCGGAAGATTGTGTCGGAAGCCGTGCGCTTCCATATCCGGAAAAGCTGGAACGTCAAGCTTAACGGTGGTTTTCACCACATTTTTCAAGACACAATCGATGCTTTTGGGACTTCCAAGAGAGTTAAACCGTTGTCCAACGTTCATATTTCAACGGATACTTTCGAGTGACTCGGAAAGTCTTTCTCAACGGTCACGTAGGACTCTTGGTCGGCGAGATGAAGATAACGGCCACTCTGCATGGTCTTCTATAAAAGAAGCCACTTCACAAGACTTGAAGGTGGCGGAATACATTGTCAATACACTTACTTGAACAAAGTTATTGTATTTACTTTCAATCTTCAACTTACAACTCCCACTCTGTAATTCATTACTTTCGAGTTGTAAGGTCTTGTACTTAGTTACAAACTCTTCTTACATTCTTTGTAAGGTCCCTTGACTAAGTCGTAAAGGTTAACTCAGCTTAGTTGTCCCTAGCTGTAAGGGTTATCTCAGCTAGGAAGTACTAGATCGAGATAAGGTAACTTCGAGTCTAGGAAAATCTATATAGAGTTGTCTAAGGGAGCAACTCGGGTTCACGTCAAGTTCACGGTATTTTGTGGACTCAAAATAGTGGATTTGACTTCGTGTCTGGATTGACACGGGCCGTGGTTTTCTGCCCCGGGAGGGTTTCCACGTTAAATCTCCGTGTTCTGTTTCGAGTTCATTCTAGACTCAGACAGCCTTAGTGCTCTTGCTTCTTCGATTCATTGCTTTCGAGTCCAATCTTTTCGACTCGTTATTAGACTCGGATTCTGTCTTGGTCACTTTTCCGCACAAAAGTGTGTATTTTCGAAAGAATTTTCTATCACCCTATTCACCCCCTCTAGGGTGACTCACACTCTCCTTGAGCAAACCTTCAATTGGTATCGAGCCTAGCCTTTCGAAAGGATCTAACAGTCCAAAGGTTTAAAGATCGGATGGCTCGGAACACCGGAGAGTTCGACGAAGGTAGATCTTCCAACGAGGCCACCAAAATTCAAAGGTTCAAATTTCGGTCACTTGGAAGAAACTCATGGAATGTTTCCTTATGGATCACGATGAAGAAGTATGGGAAATCATACAACAAGGAAACTACATTCCAACAAAGGCGAGATGAATTCAGAATCCTTCCAAAGACAAAGGCTGAGTTTACGCCGACGAGGCGAGAGAAGTTCGAAAGAACTTCAAAGCCATGAACATCCTCATGTGCGCCATAAGCTCAAAAGAATATAGTCGAGTCTCTGCTCGTGACTATGCTAAAGAGGTATGGGACACTCTGGTCAACACCTATGAAGGTACAAGTCGGGTGAGACAAGCAAAGATCAGCTAGTATCTTCACAAATATGAGCTTTTCAAAATGGAGCCGAAGAGAACATTACTCGGATGTTCATACGCTTCACTGAGATCACCAACAATCTCAAATCTCCGGGAAAGAAGATCTCCCATGAAGAAATGTGTCGAAAAATTCTCGGGAGCCTACCCAAGAGATGATGGGGTCCTAAGGTAACTGCCATAGAAGAGGCTCAGAACCTCTCACTCTTGAAGCCGGACGAGCTCATCGGAAAGCTTCGACTAATGAGATACACTTGGAAGAAGAAGATGCTGAGGGTACTTCCAAAAGGAACATTGCGCTTAAAGCCTCGGAATCAAAAGAAGCAATTTCGAGCTCCTCGACTCAGAAGATGATCCCATGGCATTCATAGCAAGAGGCTTCAAGAAAATGATGAAGCACAAAAGATGGGACAAAAGACCAAAAGAAGAATTTTACAAGAAAGACAAAAGAGATAGAAAAGGTAAGTCTTCTTCTTTTTCAAAGTTATCTCTGTCTAAGAATTCTGGATGTTTTAAATGTGGCAGCAAAGACCACATAGTCAAGGACTGTCCAAAACGAAGAGGGGACAGGAAGAAGAAAAAGGCCATGATGGCAACGTGGAGTGATGAGGACTCATCCGAAGACGACGAAGACTCGGATGACTCAAAGTGTCCGATGGCGATCCACGACTCGAGAGGCTGAAAAGGAGTCGGACTCGGACACGGACTCGGATAATGAGGAAACCGATCCTCAAGAGGTCACTCGAAAAGATCAAAGGACATTGGTACCTGGACGGTGGATGTTCTCGACATATGTCGGGTGACCAAGGACTCTTTTCCGAGCTGGAGTCATATAAAGGAGGAAAGGTAACCTTTGGTGATGACGAGCAAGGGCAAGATAGTGGGCATTGGGAAGATTGGTAATGGAAACAATCTGGTGAGTCCAGTCTACCTTGTCAAAGGACTAAAGTACAACTTACTTAGCATCTCCCAGCTTTGTGACAAAGGTCAAGAGGTAAAATTCACTCAATCCAAGTGCTACATCACGGATGAGATCACCAAAGAGGTAAAACTTTCGGGTAAGAGATCGGGTAATACCTACATCATCCCTCTTTCGACCCAAGTCAGAATTTATCCTGTTTGAAAGCATCTCTTCAAGATGATTCTTGGACTTGGCATCGTAGACTAGGTCATATTAGCATGCATACTATCAAAAAGCTTGCATCTCATCATCCGGTTAGAGGATTACCTAACCGTGCGTTTGAGAAGGATAAAGTATGTGAAGCATGCACTAGAGGGAAACAAGTCGGATCTTCATTCAAATCTCTGAAGACAGTTTCCACATCCAACGTGCTTGAATTATTGCATATGGACCTATGTGGCGAAATTCCTGTAAAGAGTCTCGGAGGTAAATCCTACATACTTGTTATCATTGATGATTTTTCAAGATTTACCTGGGTGTGTTTTCTCAAGCATAAGAATGAAGCCTTCAAGGAGTTCAGCAAGCTCGTAGAAAGATTCAAGTGGAGTCTCGGACTCGGGTTCAAAAGATTCGAACCGACCATGGAAGGGAGTTCGATTACTCGGAATTCTCGAGTTTTGTGACAAGAATGGAATTTCTCACAACTTCTCAGCACCTGAACTCCTCAACGGAATGGAGTAGTTGAGAGAAAGAACGAGAACCCTTGAAGAAATAGCAAGGACGATGATGATTGAACACAACTTGCCTTACTACTTACGGGCGAGGCGGTAAACACAGCTAACTACACTCTCAATCGATGCCTCATCGGACCCATTCTGAAGAAAACACCTTATGAGCTCTACAAAGGCAGGAAGCCAAACATTTCCCATTTCGGATCTTTCGGATGTAAGTGCTTTGTCCACAACAATGGTAAGGATCATCGACCAAGTTTGATGCTCGGTCGGACGAAGGAATTTTTCTAGGTTACTCTTCTCATAGCAAAGCTTACCGTATCTTCAATAAGAGAACTAACAAAGTGGAAGAAAGTATCCACGTAGTGTTTGATGAGCTTGAACAGGGAAAACCAAGTGAATCTTCATACACGTAACCGAAGCTCGAAAGGATGATGACGAAGATGAGCCTACAAAGACTCGAAGAAGACCACTCGAACGAGGAAGCTCGGAACGAACAAGTCAATGAAGAGGATCACTCGGAACAAGCTTCGAAGATCAAGCAATTCAACCCACAAACCTGGTGAATCAAAGAACTGGTAAAGCATTCAAATTTACTTCCAATCATCCCCAAGAAAACATTATTTCGATATCAACAGTGGGGTAAGAACTCGTTCTTCTCTTCATAATCTATGTGCATTCACTCGCATTTATTTCACTAACTCGAACCCAAAAATGCACTAGAAGCCCTTAATGAACCCGAATGGGTAGAGGCCATGCAAGAACAGATGAATCAATTTGAAAGAAACCAAGTCTGGACTCGACCAACCGACCTTCGACCACCCAGTTATAGGAACCAAATGGGTTTTCAAAAACAAACTGGATGAGGGTGGAATAGTTGTCGAAACAAAGCTAGACTTGTAGCTCAAGGTTACAATCAAGAAGAAGGAATTGATTGTGGGGAAACCTTTGCACCAGTAGCTAGAATTGAAGCTATTAGAATACTGTTGGCATTTGCATCCTGCATGCATATTAAATTATATCAAATGGATGTTAAGTGTGCCTTTCTCAATGGTTTTATTGAAGAAGAGGTCTATGTCGAGCAGACCTCCTGGTTTTGAAAACTCGGAATTTCCAAATCATGTTTTCAAACTTCAAAAGGCTCTCTATGGTCTTAAGCAAGCCCCTAGAGCTTGGTATGAAAGAGCTGAGCGGCTTCCTGGTTCAAAATGATTTTAAAAGAGGTCAGATCGACAAAACCCTATTCATAAAGATCAAAGGGAAAGATTTTCTCATTGTTCAAATATATGTTGATGATATTATTTTTGGTGCTACTAATGAATTTACGTGCCGAGAATTTTCCGAGTTGATGAGTCAAGAGTTCCGAGATGAGTATGATGGGAGAACTCAACTTTTTCCTTGGACTGCAAATCAAACAAGACAAAGGTGGAATCTTTGTTCATCAATCGAAATACACCAAGGAACTGCTGAAGAAATATAAACTTCAAGATGCAAAGCACGCATCGACCCCTATGAGCAAGCGAGTATAAAGCTCGACTCGGATGAGACAGGTAAAGCGAGTAGATCGAAACTCTATCGGGGTATGATTGGATCACTGCTATATCTTACTTCAAGCGGACCAGATATAATGTTCGGTGTTTGCTTATGTGCACGATTTCAAGCTAATCCAAAAGAATCACATCTCATCTGCGGTGAAGAGAATATTCGGATATCTTGCGGGCACTCGGAATCTAGGATTATGGTACTCCGGAGACTCGAAGCCGACTCGACTGGGTACTCGGACGCAGACTATGCAGGATACAAAGTTGATCGAAAGAGCACATCCGGAGCTTGCCAATTTCGGGTCAATCCCTAATATCCTGGCACTCAAAGAAGCAAAACTCGGTAGCTCTATCAACTGCGAAGCTGAATATATTGCCGCTGGAGCTTGTTGCGCTCGGATTCTCTGGATAAAACAACACTTGAAAGATCCGGGACTATCTCTCAACACAGTTCCAATCAAGTGTGACAATCAAAGCGCAATCGGTATCACTAAGAATCCTGTCCAAGCACTCAAAAACAAAGCATATTGAAGTCGGTATCACTTCTTACGCGATCACTCGAAAAGGGTGACATTATACTTGAGTTCATTCCTACTAATCTTCAATTAGCTGATATCTTTACTAAGCCTCTTGGTGAAGATCAATTCCGTTTTATTCGGAATGAGCTTGGTATGTTAAATGCTTAGTTTTGTGTTATGATTCTTGAATATTTACGTGCCATGTGCTTTCTTTGTTAATAACCATTAGTTCGATTGATCATGTGATACTTGGGCTGATAGTTATTTCGTGTTTCGAGTCACTCGAAACTTTTCGAGTCAAACTCGGACGTAAGAGAAATTCGACATCAAATTTTTGAAGCTATCTCTAGAACAGTGGAGAGTTTCGGATTATAATTTCAAACTCTTTTTCTCTCTCTTTCTTGAGCGCTGCGATCGGATCATAACCGCAGATTTCAAACCACCGATATCTCAACCGTTGAAGAAGAACTGTCACACCGGGCATTAATTATCGATGGACGGGCTAAGTCGGAACGGAGTTACTTAACGGATAGTGAACGGGCGCGCGTACTCATTATAAATAACGACTATCCTTCTTCTTCTCGGTATTCTAAAAAACTCCTTCCCTCTCAAACGAAACCCTCTCGCGGAAGCATACTACGTGAATAGTGTTTCCTGATTGTTCGCAGACGTCGAAGAAGCTCTCTCTCTCGTAAGTTTTCGACTGCTCATCTCCCTTTCTTCTATCATTTTTGTTTCGTTACTTTCTCTTCTACTCCTCATTCTCTTTCTCTTTCGAAAAGCTTCATCTTTTCTTCTCTCACCATGCCTAAAAGAGGAAACCATCCCGACTTTCGGGTTTCTTCATCCTCCAAAAGCCTCGCTCCAACAAGCCGAAAGCTCAACCCCTTCTAAACCCGTTGTCACCCGAAGCATCTTGCGCTGGACGACAAGTTCTTCCCAACAACCAAATTCTCCTGGTTGTCCAATATCCAAACCACCGAAGTTTACCCTTTCTTGTGCTTCAGCGAGTTCATCTATCCCGAACTCGTGTCCGAGTTTTATACTCATCTCACCCACTCCGAAAATGTTCTAACCTCTCGGGTTCGGAACATTACTGTTCAGTATCAACACCTCCCTCCTTCACCGTCCTGTTCAAAGTTTCTTCTCTCTTCTTGAACAGCAACCCTATCCCCTTCATCGAAGTCGCCGACGACTTCTTTGAAAAGTACTGCTGAAGAATTCCCCGGGTCCGGAAAGAACTTTTACGTGACTCGGTTGAAGTCGAAGCCGGGCTTCGTGTTTCCTGCCGATGAGAACCTTCTTCTCACGAGCATTCTAGCAAGGAGAACCCTAACTCCAAGCACCTCAAAGCCCTCTTCGATATCCCGGAGGGATACGAAGTCGACCTCTTCCCCTCCATCATTGAGCAAATGGCCGTCGTGCCAGCTCAACTCCAGAGCAAGAAGAACACCTCCCTTCCTTTCGGTGCTCTTCTCACCCTTGTCTTCAAACAATTCCAAGTTCCTCTTCCCTCGACCCTAACGCGGTGTCCGAGGCGGCCATTGTGGTCGGCAAGAAGGAACTTCGAGGGTACGGATATCGGGAAACTAACCCCGGTGTCCGGGTTCACAACTCGGAGCCGAGGCCTCCTTCTCCACCTCGGACTCGGAAATCAACCCCTCTCCCTCTTTCCTCTTCACCTGGTGGTGCCTCCACCTCCAGGTGCTTCCAAAACTCTCTCTGCCCTCTTGTCTCCTGTCTTCATGGACAAGATCACCTCTGTGTCTTCCGATTTCGGAGACATGCTCGGGGTTTTAAGTCCGTTCTTCGTGGTCGACCATCAACCAAAAGACCGGTCGAGTCCCAAATCCGAGAGCGACAGCTCTCGTTCTTGAGATGAGAGAGCTGGTTAAGGAGCAGCAGGAGCTGGCTGAGCTCCTCGAGAGAGACGGTCCAAGGCGGCTCGGGACCCGGATGACTCGGACCCATCCGAGGCGTCTTCGAGCCCGAGCCCGACCTCCTTGGAGAGCGAGGAAGCGAGAGGAAGAAGCTACGAAGCGGCGAGAGGACGCCGAGGAACCTACGGCTGAAGCGAGCACTTCCGGGCAAAGGGAAGAAGAGGCCATGGCAAGCTGCTCCCCAAGCTCAAATTGCTGTACTCGGCTCGGACAGCGAGTCCGAGTGGGTCGAAGATCTCGCTCCTCCGGCGAGTCGGCAAGAGCAGCCCCTCCAGCCCCTGAGGTCCCAAGGGAAGAACCTCTCGATCCACTATCTCCGGGTCAGCCCCTCGGAGCCGAGCCCCTGCGAACCATTCCGGTTCTCCCTTCGCCGCGCTCAAGCACATCGTCAAGGTCTTATCAGCGCGGCGCACCTCCGCCTCTACTCGAAATTCCCTCCTTCCTAGTTGGAGCCATGCACTCGAGTCACGATTCCTCGGTGTCTCCAGAATTTCTGTTTCAAAATTTTCTTTTTGTCCGGACAACTTATGTGTATTACTTGTACTTTTCTCCTTTCTTTTTGGTTCTTGTTTTTGCTGAAAGGCAAGGGGAGAAAATGTAGTCGAAACTGGTTGTCTTGTTTAGGGGAGTTTTTACTGCCCTTATAAATTTTTAATGGATTAATGCATTTCATTATTTCGAGTTCTTTCTTTAATGAGTTAAAGCATACTTTATCTTGCTCGATATATTGTATATTACTCTAATCTATTCAATATGCCTTATTTTTTCTCACACTACTCAGAATCAATCTATTTTCCTCTAACAAAGTTTCGTTTAAGTACGGAATGCCTTTCATCAAAAAGGGGAGATTGAAGACTCGGACATCTGCTCTATATCTTTACGAGTCATACAACGAGAATCGGGTATAACGATGTCATTTATATATATAGTTTTGATTCCAAGGCATTCTCTATGTCTTAGAAACTTACTCGAGCTAAATAAGTATCTTTTCTATGCGATTCGGCCTTCACTTATCTCTTTCATCACTTTTCGGTTAAGCGCCTCGAAAACCGGTTCTTTATTCCGAGTCCATTCTCACTCGGATTAATCACATTTTGAATATACCGAGTATTTCATTGTTTCTAACTCGAATCGACTTGTGGTTGTTTACTCTATTGCTTGCATAGTCAGCATTCATAGTTCGTTTCATGCTTAGTCTATATCAAGTTCTTTCTCACTCGATATTCGCTATAAAACGTGTTTCTTTACTTAAGACTAAGTCATATGGAATTACGAGTATCATGGATATTAGACTCGGAAAATTCCATTTCTTTTCGACTCGGATAATCTTTTGGTTAATTATCATGATTATTTTATTATCTCGTGTCTAACCTTGGACCAAGGTATTTTATACTTTGAGAACCAAAAGTGTTTTACTTTTGTAGGTTATTCAATCGAAGATATCTTTTCAAACTACAAAAGTAGCTGGCTTCGAACGTCAAATCACCAGCGAGATATGGCTTTTTACCTTCCCTGCTTTAGTCTCGGAAGATTGTGTCGAAGTCGTGCGCTTCCATATCCGGAAAACTGGAACGTCAAGCTTAACGGTGGTTTTCACCACATTTTTCAAGACATAATCGATGCTTTTGGGACTTCCAAGAGAGTTAAACCGTTGTCCAACGTTCATATTTCAACGGATACTTTCGAGTGACTCGGAAAGTCTTTCTCAACGGTCACGTAGGACTCTTGGTCAGCGAGATGAAGATAACGGCTACTCTGCATGGTCTTCTATAAAAGAAGCCACTTCACAAGACTTGAAGGTGGCGGAATACATTGTCAATACACTTACTTGAACAAAGTTATTGTATTTACTTTTAATCTTCAACTTACAACTCCCACTCTATAATTCATTACTTTCGAGTTGTAAGGTCTTGTACTTAGTTACAAACTCTTCTTACATTCTTTGTAAGGTCCCTTGACTAAGTCTGTAAAGGTTAACTCAGCTTAGTTGTCCCTAGCTGTAAGGGTTATCTCAGCTAGGAAGTACTAGATCGAGATAAGGTAACTTCGAGTCTAGGAAAATCTGTATAGAGTTGTCTAAGGGAGTAACTCGGGTTCCGTCAAGTTCACGGTATTTTGTGGACTCAAAATAGTGGATTTGACTTCGTGTCTGGATTGACACGGGCCGTGGTTTTCTGCCCCAGGAGGGTTTCCACGTTAAATCTCTGTGTTCTCTTTACGAGTTCATTCTAGACTCGGACAACCTTAGTGCTCTTGCTTCTTCGATTCATTGCTTTCGAGTCCAATCTTTTCGACTCGTTATTAGACTCGGATTCTGTCTTGGTCACTTTTACGCACAAAAGTGTGTATTTTCGAAAAGAATTTTCTATCACCCTATTCACCCCCTCTAGGGTGACTCACACTCTCCTTGAGCAAACCTTCAGATATTAATATTAATCAATCATATGGTAACAAAATCTTACTGATTTCTTTGTCTAATAAAGCGCCAATGAATTTAGAGAGTGAAATATAACGAGCTATCATACACTTTCAATTTGCTTGTATGTGTGTGTTTGTGTGTGTGTGTGTGTATATATGTGTGTGTGTGTGCGTATATATGTGTGTGTGTGTGCGTATATATATATATATATATATATATATATATATATATATATATATATCATATTACATGGTAACAAAATCTTACAGTTCATTTTGCTTGTATGTGTGTGTGTGTGTCTATATATATATATATATATATATATATATATATATATATATATATATATATATATATATATATATATATATATATATATATGAAAATATTTCATTTACCCTCCTCGAGGTTTACGTAAATGTTTTGAACTTTTCAAATTATCTTTTATCCCACTTGACATTTTCACCCAATTATTATGAAAACCGAAATTATAAGAATTCCCTCTTCTATCATCTTTTCCCCTCACCCAACCCCGACTAGCCCATAAACCTTTCCCTTTATGAAAACTCAACCCAAGAGACTCATTTTCTTCCGTTAACCCTACTTTTTCATTGTTTGGCATTACATGGCTCACAATTAATGATGTTCGCTCCTCTCTCTCTCTCTCTCTCTCTCACACACACACACACACACACACAAAAGTTTCAAATTTGCCATTTTCAGTGAGATCTTGATCACAAGTTATTGTAATTATGGTCATAAATTATCAATATTAGCTCCTATAAATGATTATTGCCACAAAAGTGAAATTTTCGGGAATTATAATAATTTGACACAAAGGTGAAGGAATGTAAATAATAATTCAAAAAATTGAGGGTTAGAAAAAACATTTATCATAACGTCATGTGAGGTAAATAAAAACTTTTTAAATTTATATAAGTAAGACACTAAAGTTTTAAAAATGCTATTCATAAAAGGAAATAAATTATTATCATAAAATTAAAAAAAGATCCAAAGTGTTATTGCATAAAACATAAAAAAATATCTTACAGGGAAAGACTCAAACCCCTTACCCCCAAGTCTCAAACACCACCACTTAACCATCCAGCCATCACTATTTTTAACTATACACATGAGTTTTTTTATTTTTTATATAACCACTTCTAATTCCATCCAAAACAGAAAATAAAAAGTTGACCACGGACTATAGATGTCTCCCGACAACCGCCAAGCAAAACAAACCAACCGAGACCAATGGAGAAAGGATTGGGAGGGATGAAGTTGTCGTCGATGATCTAGGCTTATTTAGACAATGTGTATTTGAAGACACCGAAAATGTGTTGTCCTTATCTTTTTATTTTAGTTGCTTATTTTTGTTAGCCCAGTGATAAAATCTAGTCCCGTTTGTCAACTAAAGTCGAGTATCGGATCGAAAACTATGTGACGGAAGCCATTAAACCACAAAAACTCATTACACTACAAAAAAAAAGCTAAAATAGTAACGAGGATTTCCGACGGGAATCCGGACGGAAGTTCGAGATTCCGACGGGATTTCCGATGGAAATGCCCGTTTGAGTTCCGCTCATCGGTGCGGGTTGACCGACGGGCCTGTCGGACAATCGTGCCAGGAATTATGTCGGTTCCCGTCAGAATTTCTAAAAAACGTCAAAATACTGTCGAATTGTCCGACGAGTATTAACCCGTCGAAATTTTTTGTCGCTATTTTTGTGTTTTTGTAGTGTTAACACCGCAAAACAACTCATTGTTTGCTTGGGTTGGCCCACAACCATTTCTTTCGGCCGAACTAGGCCAGGTTCGACTCTCCACTAGGATGCAAACCAACGACGGTTCCTCCAACCCTATAGTAAACACAACTTTTCACTCTTATATAGAGGCCATGTAACACCCCAAAACCTACCTTACGAGTATTACATGCCGGGGTTACCCGAGAGGAACCCCTAAGACTACTTAAGATCTACACTTAGGATTAATAGCTCTTTCACTTAGATTGGCTGAAGCGTGTGTCTAGGGTTTCAAAGGTTTTTCGAAAATTTCGGCGGTTTCCTCCGTAATATGGCTAATTTCCATAGGCTCAAAGCCTTAACCCCGCACGAAACACATTCACAAACTCAACGAGCCACACGCTCGGAGTATTCACATAGGGCTTTTATATTCATAGTCAAAACTTAAGTTCACATGCAACCGATCTTTACAAACATCTTTACAAACAAGAAGATAGAAAAACATGTAGTAAGTTTGGCATCTCCTATCCGTCCGCTATTTCTAAAAGCCAAAAGCCACTCCTGAGAGTCTTACTTCGTACCTAAAATGTTAGTGAGATTATGAGCTCCACGAGCCTAGTGAATAACCCAAACCCAACCCCTGGTTTCGGTTTGCACATTAATTCATTAACAAGCACACGTAAGTTCACTATTCATTCATAACATACGATTCAGATCATACATACTTAAGACTTGTAAGTTACTAAACTTACCAACGGACCGAACGACAAATATGACATCAATTACTCACGAATTAAATCAGCACATACTTCATTCTTCTTCTTTCTACTTAAGTATGTCATAGAATCATTCATCATGTAAGTCACTCATCACGTAAATCATATCCTACTTCTTATCGTATTATTTTCTTATACTCACATTTATCCGATTTTTATTTGAAATAATTATTAAATTTTAGATTTTTAATTAGTTTCATTATTTTATAGGTGATACTCTCTCTCTCTCTCTTTTATATATATAGGAAACCTTTATTTCTCATCCAAAGGTTATGGGTGTGCCACGTCACCCACTCTTTACCCCCACTCTCCCCCACCCTCTGTCCTCTATGATGGGTGGTTCACGACCACCTTTACCGTGAGGTTGAGCCTAACGATGGCCACCACGGGGCTCGTCGGTGGACGGTGGACGCTAATCGGCGCTCCTTGCCTATCGATGGGTCGTGTGGTGGCCACCGTTAGGCCTGATTTACTGCCCCAACCTATCGTTTTCGTCTAATAAATTGGTTGTCGTGTTTGCCTAACTTTGATGATTTTGCTTGATTTTTATGAGCTTTCCGACGGCAAAACTGCCGGAAAATAAAGAACGCCCTATAGAAAAAAGGAATCAAATCGGGACATGGTTAACCCACCAAGGGGAAGCAAGAAAATTTTGGAGCGAACAAGTAGTTCGCAAACAGGTCAACGATGCCAGCTACAAGACTTGTCCGTGGACAACGACCCTTGATTTGGGTTTGTTGTTCGCCAGCAAGCCATGTTAGAAGATAGGATGATTTGTTAAATTTTGAATCCTTTGATTAAATTTGAAGAGTTTAGATTGATAGTTCATTGTTCTTATTTTAGTTAGCGGTTCTCATTTGATACGTTATATATATATATATATATATATATATATATATATATATATATGTGTGTGTGTGTGTGTGTGTGTGTGTGTGTGTGTGTATTTAGCAAAAAGGTTGATGATTTTCATTGCCAACTTGCACTTGTTCGAGGTTTTACAAGTATAACCTTACTTCTTACCTTTCTCTAGCTTATCTCGCACACTACATCTATACATTTCAAAAAGTTTTGCGATCCCATTATAACAAAATGAAATTTGTGCTTCACATGCTCTTTGATATCTACAATGCTATTCTCGATTACTGATTTTTTCTTCATGAATATGTTGTCATTTCTACTTGCTCCGGATGCTATTACACCATTGCAATGAATTTAGCTCATTTCAGCAGTTTTGGCCATCTTTTCCCTTTCGAGGTTATGTAGTTTCTTTTTCCATTGCCATAGACTTCCTCCTGTACTTGGCAGTCCTAGCCAACGAGCCATGTCCGCCACGAGTTTAGTTGCAAAAGAATACTCATAAAATAAGTGCTCCACGGTTTCGGTTGTTGTTCCATATATTCCACATTTCATGTCCAACAAGGTTTGGAATTTGCTCGGTCAATCTCCGACCGGGAGTTTATTGCACATCAATAACCAACTTGTAAAAGAGTGTTTGAGGAGATTTATTCCGGACCAAATTGTCATGTCCCATTTAACCTTATCTCCCAAATTGAGCCTCTATTTGTAACCCTCCATGACTGTATATTGTCCATCCTTCCGTGAGTTCCAATGCCACTTTTGATTAACTAAACTGCCCCATTTGGATTGCTCTTTAATTCTGCAAATTTTCTTAAGGTTTGCTCTTGGAGAGTCTTAGTCACCCTAGACGGGGGTGAATAGGGTGATGAGGAAATTTTAACAAAATAAGAAAATTTTAGCTTGAAAAGAATGAACAAGATAATCCGAGTCTAGATTGGACTCAAAAAGTGTAAACTCGGAGATACGTGGACACCGTCCCGAGGTAGAAAACCATAGACAGTGCTAGTCTAAGCACCAAGTCAAATCCACTATTTTGAATCCACAAAATACAACGGATCGACTCACCCGAATTGTTCCTTTAGACAATTCCTTACGGGGTTTCCTAAACATAGAAATTCCCTTATCCAATATAGTACTTCCTAACCGAGGTAACCTTTACGAGATAGGGACAACCGATCCGAGTTAACCCTTACATCTCGGTCAAGGGACCTTACTCGGAAAGTATGAAGAGTATGTAGCCGATTACAAGACTTTATAACTCGAAAGTATGAATTATAAGTTGGGAGTTGTAAATAGAAGATTGAATATGAAAACAATGACTTTTGCTTCGATAATGTGTTTCAACAATAGTTCCAAGCAATCTTCAAGTCTTGTGAGGTGGCTTCTATTTATAGATGATCAAGCGATTAGCCGTTATGACTGATTTCTAAACGAAGTCCTTCTTGGCTTTTAAAGGTGCTCCAATCAGCCGGTGATGTCCGAAAAGTAAGGTGGAAACGACCGTTGAGGTTAGCATTGAAGTTTTCCAGTTTTGGAAACAAACAACCGTGACATAGCGTCCGAGCCTTGTTAAGAAGTAGAAAAGCCTTGTTTGCTTGGTGATTGACAGACTTGAAACCGGTTACTTTTTTAAGTCAAAAATGAGATAACCTTGTTTGGATAACCTACAAAAGTAAACCACTTTGGTTCTCAAAGTATAAAATACTTCGGTCCAAGATTAGGCACGAGATAATAATTTAATTAGGACAATTAAGTGGATAATTATTTTAGGCCTAGAAGAGTGGAATTTTCTAAGTCTAATATTCATTATACTCAAATTCCATCAGAGTTAGTCCTAAGAGAGATCAAGTTATAAGAGTGAAAACATAAGAGTATAAGGACTTTATCCGGACAAATAATTCTCAAACATACACACTAACTTAGAAAGTTGAATTAACACTATAATTTACTTTGCTTTGAAATATGAAGTCAGAACTCAAAAAGTGTTAGAGAGATTATTTGAATATGCGATAGATCCGAGTGATGTCCGAGTGACTAAGAAACATCAATGTGAAAAGATAAACAAGAGTGTGTTTTCCGAGTCGATCGAAACGAATGAAAGCTTATATTGGAGTTTTTATAACACTCGAGTGACTTGTAATCAAAACCTAGGAGTGATGAGGTTTGTACTTGAGCCTTTATGTAGTACTCGGAATGATATAGATTAAGAGTCCGAGTCTTCATTTTCCTCCAATAACAGCACAATTTCCTTTTTAGGAGAGAGTCCCACCAGAATATCCTTTTTTCCCCGAGTTCCAATGCCACTTTTGATTGACTGAAGTTCCAATGTACCTTTCATGCACCCATTTAACCTATAAAATATCCTTTTTTTCCTGTGATTGCCAGGCAAGCTTTGCTACATAAGCCTCATTCCATAACTTTAGGTTTTTTAGTCCTACTCTTCCATATGTTTTGGGTTTACATGTATCTTCCCAAGCTATATATGGGATTTTTAAAAAATCCAATCCGTACTCTACAGGAAGTTCCTGCATTTTGCATTAACCTGGTCAATCACCTTTTGAGGAAGTAAAAACATTGAGGCCTAGAAGTTATACAAGCCCATTAATAATGAGTTTAACGAGTGTTACTCTCCCATGTAAGATATATGCCCCAGTGCGAATCCTTGCAGGTGATCTTGTCTACCAATATCCTGCAATTTATTTTTCTAAACCTTCCAACAATAATTAATATTCCCAAGTATTTAATGGGAAGTCGACCCTCTATAAAACCTGTGTCTGGCGGTATTTGTTGTTTGCTAATATGATCCACACCTGCAATAATCACCTTCGATTTGTTTTGGTTTGCTTCGAAGACTCGGATATGATTGACTAACCCCTTGAATGTGTTTTGATTTCATGCATTCATCTAAATTTAGGATAAAGCAAGAAGCATCCTAAAAGACATTCATTTAACTAAGTCATATGCTTTATAATTCATCATTTCAATATGACTTATTCTTGATCGAACTCGAGACTTAAGCATATTAAGATTATCGACTAAGTCGACCCACTAAGTCAAACTCGGACTTAGAAAGTAGAATCCGAGTTAGTTATGACAGGCTGAGTAAGTCGACCCACTCGAGATCCGACCTGCTCGGAACTCGGGTTCGACCCACTCGGATCCGACCCACTCGGAACGCAGTTCGACCCACTCGGATCCGACCCACTCCGAACTCGGATTCGACCCACTAAGTCGAGTCGGACATTTAGTTTGCCTACGCTATTATTTGTTTAATCATGCGTAATTGTAAAATGTCTATATAACTCATGTGCCCATTAAGATTGAATGATTTATTTATGAGTTTTGGCATATCTGGAATCCGAGTATATTGAATATTAGACTTGAAATATTCCAGATTAAGAGATTAAGGTAATTAGTTATTAAATGCTTTATTTAGACTAATCCTTATCTAATTATGGACAAAAGTATATTTATACTTTGAGAACCATTGTGCTTAATGTTTTTGCAGGTTTTTCTAATGTCAATTATTTGAAGAAAAAAAAAAACAAAAGGCTTACGATCGTTAAAGCACTGCCGAGAAAAAGTTGGAATTTCTAGGAAAACTCGGAACTTACTTGGTAGCCTTGTGTGTTACTATTTTGGGTAATATTTTATTTCCGAGTCTAACGGTCTTTTCGTTCTGCTTTTTCAGTTTACAAAAGCTGGAAAAAGAGTTGTTGGAAACTAGGACCAAGGCACAGCGGCTATTTCTAGGTGGTCAAGAAATGCGAGTGATTCGGACTATCCGTTACAACGGCTAGTTTACTCGGACATCTTCAACAAAAAGACGTTGGAGGCACAACGACTATCTCTTCAAGGTAGACTATTTATAGAAGCCTTAGCACAAGATTTCAATTGACGAAGGGAAAAAGAGAGAGACTATATTGAACATCTTCTCTAGCATAAAACTCCCAAACTGTAATTCTAATATTCCGAGTTGTATTTTTATGAGTCGGTTGTATTGCAATTCTTACTACTCTTCTACTTTTTCTTTCGACCTAGTTGTAAAGGTTACCTCAACTCGGTTATCCCAAACTGTAAAGGTTATCTCGGTTTGGAAGTACGAGGTTCGATAAGGGAACTTCTAACCTTGGGAAAATTGGAGGATCTCAAGTTGATAAGGTAACTTCAACTTGGAAGTAGTAGGTCGATCAGATAAGGTAAATTCTAAGCTCGGGAAAATTGTAATAGATTTGTTTGGGAACAAATCTGGGTAGTCATATTCATTGTAATTGAGGATTCAATTAGTGGATTTGATTTGGTGTCCGGATTGACACCTGTCCGTGGTTTTCCGCCCCGGGAGGGTTTTCATGTATATATGAGTTTATACTTTTACGAGTCCAATCTAGACTCGGAATGCATTTCTGTCTCTATTACAGTGCAAAAGAGTTTGATTTTCTCAAAAATCTTCCATCACCCTATTCACCCCCTCTACGGTGACTTAACTTCTCCAAGAGCAAACCTTCAATTGGTATCGAGCCTAGCCTTTCAAAAGGATCTCACCATCCAAAGGTTTAAAGATCATGGCTCATCGTCATTGGAGAATTCGAAGAAGGAAGATCTCTGTTGAGGCCACCCAAGTTCAAAGGCTCAAACTTTGCACTTTGGAAGAAGCCGATGCAATGCTTCATCCAAGATCTTGATGGACAAGTGTGGAACGTCATCACCGAGGGAAATTATAATCCCACAAAGCAAGAAGGTGACCAAACAGTGGTAAAACTAAAGTTTGAATACACCACCGAAGAGAAGGAAAGGTATAGGAAGAACTTCGAGCTATGAACATCCTTCTATGTGCCATAGATGCTTTAGAGTACAATAGAGTCTCCACTTGTGACACGGCTAAGGAGGTGTGGGACACCTTGGTGACAGCATATGAAGGAACAAGCCAAGTGAGACAAACTAAGATCAGCCAATACCTCCACAGGTATGAGCTATTCAAAATGGAAGAAGGCTGAGAGCATCACCAAGATGTATATCCGATTCACGAGAGATTGTTAATAATCTCAAATCTCTCGGTAATAAGATGCTTAATGAAGAAGTTGTTAGAAAACTTCGAGGAGCCTACCAAAGAAGAAATGGGGTCCAAAGGTGACTGCAATAGAAGAAGCACGGGACCTCAAGCAAGCTGAAGTTAGATGAGCTCATAGGAAAACTTCGACTCATGGGTTACATCTCCAAGAAGAGGATTTTGAGGATAACCTATGAAGGAACATTACATTAAAAGCCTCGGAAGAAGCTGAACTAAGTTCAAGTAGTTCCGACTCGAAGAGGACCCGATAGAGCAAATTGCAAAAGGCTTCAAGAATATGATGAAGTATAAGATATTGAAAAAGAAGCCTAGATTTGAGGTCTCGAGACGAGAAAGAAAAGGTAAACTCTCTCATCCTCTCAATTCTTTTTCTACTAATTATTCCAGGTGTTTTTAGTGTGGTAGCAAGGAACACACCATCAAATATTGCCCGAAAAGAAGAGAGATTACAAAAGAAGAAGACCATTACTTATAGTAAGGATGAGTCGGAAGAAGAAGGAGACTCATATGACTCGGACATAAAGGATGAGTCCAAGTGTCTAATAGCAATGAGTCGACTCGGACACGAAACTAAATCGAGAACAATACTCATCCGATGTTGAGGAAAATGATCCTCAAGAGGTAATCAATTACTATCTTACATTTTCTAAGATACATCTTGCAAAGCACATTTTTCTTTAGAGGAAAAGTCAAACTACGATTCTTCCCTTTTCAAGAAAAACTTGAGTCTCTTAAAGCTGAGAACAATTTTCCGAAAAATGATCTAGAAAAGCTGAGACTCGGTTTGAAGGTACTTGAGACTAGCTCACATGATAATGAGACCGAGTCCGAGTGCCCGAGATCCGAGAATGAGCTTTTAAAGAAAAAGTTGGATGAGTCTCGGAAGTTGATTTTAGAACACACTCAAGGTCAGAAAAACCTTGATCTCCTTCTTGGTTCTCGGTGTGTTTCTTTTCGAAAAGAAGGTTTGGGTTTTAATTCAAAAAGAGGATAACTCCTATAAAGTTCCTTTCAAGAGGAATTCTCGAAAAATCTTTTTCAAAAATTCTAAGTCCAGTTCAACTCACACGGTGAGAAAGAGAACCGAGCTCGAAAGGTTTATCAAGAGAAGTCTGCTTAGACTTTTTACAAAAGAAAAGATTTTAACAAACCTGTTTTTAAAAAGGAAGACTCAGAATCGGACCCTTCCAAAAATTATTCAAATTTGGGTTCCCAAAAGTACCCTTCCTCCAAAACTAACCTCGGTAAGAACTATTCTTACTTGGGATTCGTTAGAGAAAGCAAGAAGGGTTAGTCTATTTTCTTTTTGTAGGTACACTACAAAGCAAAGGAAGACTCGAGTCCGACCCTCGAGAGAGTGCTAAGAATTTTAATTTGCTTGAGTCCGAGATTTGGAAAAGCACTCGGGTAAAAGTCTAGTAATCTCCTTAATATCATTCCGGACATCAACTAAGGTATGATTGACCTTACTTATCATTACATTCAATTGATATTTCTTTTGTTCAAAATCTCGTTCTCTCCTTGTTTATTTTTTATGAAATGCATTAGGGGAGAGAATAATGAACTTTGTAGATTCATCTGCTTAGGGGAGTTCAATGGTTTAGGGGAGCGAATTTTGAAATGTTTTTGAAATTTAAAATGCTCCTCGTGTCATTTTAATTATGTTCGATAATTATGATGAATTTCTTTGAGTCATTATTTAGTTGAATGCCCTTCATCAAAAAGGGGAGATTGAAGACTTAGGTATGACTAACTAACCCCTTGAATGTGTTTTGATTTCATGCATTCATCTAAATTTAGGATAAATCAAGAAGTATCATTTAACTAAGTCATATGCTTTATAATTCATCATTTTAATATGACTTATTCTTGATTGAACTCGAGACTTAAGTATATTAAGATTATCGACTAAGTCTGACCCACTAAGTCGGACTCGAGACTTAGAAAGTAGAATCCGAGTTAGTTATGACGAGAATGAGTAAGTCCGATCCACTTAGATCCGACCTACTCGGAACTCAGATTGTGACCTACTCCAAACTCGGATTTTGACCCACTAAGTCGAGTCGGACATTTAGTTTGCCTACGCTATTATTTGTTTAATCATGCGTAATTGTAAAATGTCTATATAACTCATGTGCTCATTAAGATTGAACGATTTATTTATGAGTTTTGGCATATCCGGAATTTGAGTATATTGAATATTAGACTTGAAATATTCCAGATTAATAGATTAAGGTAATTAGTTATTAAATGCTTTATTTAGACTAATCCTTATCTAATTATGGACCAAAGTATATTTATACTTTGAGAACCATTGTGCTTAATGTTTTTGCGGGTTTTTCTAACGTCAATTATTTGAAGAAAAAGAAAAAAACAAAAGGCTTCGATCGTTAAAGCACTTGCCGAGAAAAAGGTTGGAATTTCTAGAAAAGCTCGGAACTTACTTGACTGACCTTGTGTGTTACTTGTTTTGGGTAATATTTTATTTCCAAGTCTAACGGTCTTTTCGTTCTGCTTTTTCATTTTACAAAAGCTGGAAAAAGAGTTGTTGGAAGCTAGGACCAAGGCACAACGGCTATTTCTAGGTGGTCCAGAAATCTAAGTGACTCAAACTATCTCGTTACAACGGCTAGTTGACTTAGACAGACTTCAACAAAAAGACGTTGGAGGCACAACGGCTATCTCTTCAAGGCAGACTATTTATAGAAGCCTTAGCACAAGATTTCAAGCGACGAAGGGAAAAAGAGAGAGACCATATTGAACATCTTCTCTAGCATAGAACTCCCAAACTGTAATTCTAATATTCCGATTGTATTTTTTCGAGTAAGTTGTATTGCAATTCTTACTACTCTTCTACTTTTTCTTTCGACTGAGTTGTAAAGGTTACCTCAACTCGGTGTTCCCAAACTGTAAAGGTTACGTCGGTTTGGAAGTACTAGGTTAGATAAGGGAACTTCTAACCTTGGGAAAAATTGGAGGATCCCAAGTTGATAAGGTAACTTCAACTTAGAAGTAATAGGTCGATCGGATAAGGTAAATTCTAAGCCCGGGAAAATTGTAATAGATTTGTTTGGGAACAAATCCGGGTAGTCATATTCATTGTAATTGAGGATTCAATTAGTGGATTTGACTTGGTGTTTGGATTGACACTGTCCGTGGTTTTACGCCTGAGAAGGGTTTCACGTATATCCGAGTTTATACTTTTACGAGTCCAATCTAGACTCGGAATGCATTTCGACTCTATTACGTGCAAAAGAGTTTGATTTTCTCAAAAATCTTCCATCACCCTATTCACCCCCTCTAGGGTGACTTAACTTCTCCAAGAGCAAACCTTCGAGCTTCTAGTCCCGATGTTTCGGAAAAGCTTCTAAAAGCTCGCATAATAACATCCACATATTTTTGATCAAAAAATTATTAGAACATCAACAAACATAAAATGAGTCGGCTTTAGTGTTTTGCATCTATGATGGAACTTGAATTCTGATTGAGAGGTTGCATGTTAGAGTACTTTAGCAAGGTAGCCCATTGCCAAGACAGGCGAGTAGTGGTAAAAGGGGATCTCTTTACATAAGTCCTCTTCCACCCCGAAAATAACCATGACTACTCCCATTAATGATGATAGTAAAAAAGGAGTTGTAATGCATATCATGATCCACTGCACAAACTTAGTGGGAAATTTATATCCCCGCAAAACATATTTGATAAAATCCCGAGTGTAATGAGTCATAGGCTTTTTTCATGTCAACTTTGAACATGTATCCGGCTGAAACTTTCTTTCTATTATACCTCTTTCAATCTCTTAGCATAGTAACACATTATATAACGAGTTCTTGAAAAAAGCCCCTTGGCTTTGGTTAACCAGGCAAGGTAGCACAACTTTCAATCTATCAAACATAAGTGTAGATATACACTTGTAGATCACATTACAACATGAGCTTGGTGTGAAATTAGCCGCAACATGTGGAATCTGGACCTTAAGATGAACGACTAAATTATTGGTATTCCAATCTCTCTTCATGTGGCCTTCTTTGAAAAACTCTTATACTACTGCACACACATAAGTGGACCTATCAAATGAATGATAAGTTTGCGGCACTGAGTCGTAAATGTATGTTTGTAGGGTATCCTTTCGGAAAAAAGGGATGGGAGTTATATGACTTGGAAACTAAGGAAATATTTGTGAGTTGGGATGTCGTCTTTTATGAAGAAATTTTCCCTTTTTCCAACATTAGTAATGGGGACTTAGACAAGAGGAGGAGCATGGAGTGACAACATGTGGTATACTAGGAGAGGTGGATGGTTAAAGATGACAACATCGAGGCGGATCCTGTGGAAAAATCTTTAGGTTCATTGTCATAGGACACTCAGATTGAGCAAAATATTCAAATAGATGAAGTTGAACCAGCCTTTATGATAGTAGAGAGTAGGCCACAAGAGAGGGGAGTTCTACGTTTCAAGCCGAGGAATTGTCCCTTCGTTGTAGCGAGCGCACCAAACAAGAACCTTACCACCTCACTAACTATGTTTGCTTCAGTGTTAGGCCTAAAGACCCCTCATCTCCTACTCCCTTTCAGCACAACTCCTCAAGTACTCCATATCCTATCATAAACTATGTCACATGCAATAAGTTTTCTAATGCTCATCAATAGTTTTTAGCCACCATCACAAAAGTTATGGAGCCTAAGTATTATCATCAAGCAATTGGTGACCCTCTCGTGGACTAAAGCTATGGTTAAAGAAATTAAGGCACTTGAGGAAAATCAAACGTGGACCTTAAGGGATCTCTGTCCTCGGAAAAAACCCATCGGTTGTAAGTGGGTTTATAAAGTCAAGTATAAGTCCGACGGATCCATTGAAAGATACAAAGCTCGTTTGGTTATTCGCGGAGACCACCAAGTAGCATGTTTTGACTATAATGAGACCTTTGCTCCTGTTGTCAAAATAACCACTATTAGGGTGTTTCTTTCGATTCGTTATTCGAAAGCCCGGGAAATTCACCGGTTGGACGTTAACAACGCTTTCTTACATGGCGACTTAGATAAAGAAGTTTATATGAAGTTCCCAGCTGGTTTTATATCTAGTGCATCACAAAAGGTATGTCGATTGAGAAAATCCCTTTATGGGTTAAGACAAGCACCACGGTAATGGTTTGCAAAATTGTCTAGCAAACTAGGGGCTTACAACTTTGTACGATCTTATGCGGACTATTCATTATTCACATATCGAAAAGGAAATGTGTTTTTGGGATTACTAGTTTATGTAGATGATGTCATTCTTGCTTGGGAATGACACTTCGACATGTTATGAATTCAAAGATTATATGAACAAGTGTTTCCGCATCAAAGATTTGGGTCCTCTTAAATATTTTTTGGGTATTGAGGTGGCCTAAGGACCGAAGGGGTTATTTCTTTGCCAAAGGGAAATATGCTTTGGAGATTGTGGATGAATGTGGGCTTCTTGGTGGCAAACCCATAAACACTCATGTCGAAGAAAATCATAAGTCGGCCCTTGCCACTTGTGACCTTCTTACCGATGCAACACAATATCGTCGATTAATCGGCGAGACTTATCTACTTAACTATCACGTGCCCGGAGCTCGGCTATGCTTGTTCATGTCTTGTCTCAATTTATGTAAAATCCGCGAGTTGAGCATCTTCAAGCTTCTCGTTGAGTACTTCGTAATCTCAAAGGCAATCCAGCTCGGGGAATCTTACTACAGGTAAATAGTACATTACAGGTGTATGCCTACTGTGACTCTAATTAGAGAGCGTGTCCTCTAACCAGGCGATCTTTGACCGGTTATTTTGTAACTCTAGGAGGTTCCCGGTTTCATGGAAAACAAAGAAGCACACTACCTTCTTTTGATCCTTAGTTGAGGTGGAATATCGCTCTATGGAAGTCACCGAAGTGAACTTATTTGGCTCAAATCGCTTCGGTATCTTTGGGAGTGTTTCATACCCGAGAAGATGACATTGTTATGTGACAGTCAAGCAGCCATGCACATTGCGAAAAATCCTGTCTTTTATGATCGTACCGGACACATTGAGATCGATTGTCACTTTTGAGGTTTGCTTAGGGAGAGGCTAAGTCACCCTAGAGGGGGTGAATAGGGTGATGATGAAATTTTCTTGAAATTTGAAATAGATATGACTCTAAGGAGAGTGAGAGTCAAAGATGAACTCGAGAAAATGAGCTAACTTAGAATTCGGAGATGATTGAAGAAACAGATTAAATAGAATTCCGAAATTGTCCGAGTCTAGAATGTACTTAGAAAAGTAATAACTCGGAAAGTACATGGAAACCCTCCTAGGGCGAGAAAACCACGGACCATGCTAATCCAAGCACGAAGTCAAATCCACTATTTTGAGTCCACAAAATACGGTAGATTGACTCAACCCTGAGTTGCTCCCTTAGACAACTCCTTATAAGTTTTGCTAGACTCGAAATTCCCTTATCCGATCTAGTACTTCCTAGCTGAGATAACCCTTACAGGTAGGGACAACTAAGCTGAGTTAACCCTTACGGCTCGGTCAAGGGACCTTACTTAGAGAGTAAGAAAAAGAGTGTTTGTAGCTGAGTATAAGACCTTACAACTCAGAATATGATGAATTACGGAATTGGAGTTGTAAGTAGAAGATTGAGAATGAATACAATGGCTTTTGATCAAGTATGAATATTAACAATAGATTCGGCAATCTTCAAGTCTTGAGAGTTGGCTTCTATTTATAGATGACCAAGCGACTTATCCGTTGTGTCCATCTTCCGACTGGAAGTTCCTTTATGACCGTTGTGAAGGATTTTCCGAGTCACTCGAGAAAATATCCGTTGAAATATGCGCGTTAGACAGCGGCTCTTGACTCCCTTGGAAGTGCCTAAAACCACCGGCGGTGTCTTCAAAAGTAAGGTAGAAACCACCGTTGAACTTAGTGTTGCAGATTTCCATTTACGGAAACGAGACAACCCCGCACACGATGTACGAGGCTAGGTTAGAGGTGGAAAAGCCTTGTCTGCTGGTGATTTGACATTTTGAAGCTAGGTTACTTTTGTATTTCAAATATAGGATAGCCTCGTTTGAATCACCTACAAAAGTAAATCAATTTGGTTCTCAAAGTATAAAATACTTTGGTCCAAGATTAGACACGAGATAATAATATGATTAAGATAATTAAGTGACTAATTGATTGGGTCGGAAAAGGAATGGAATTTTACGAGTCTAATATTCATGATACTCAAAATTCCATCCGAGTCGAGTCTAAAAGAGAATCAAGTTAACTAAAGAATATCGGAGGAAATAAACTTGATCTAGGCTGAGCATGAATTCAAACTAAAATACCAGAGTTAGAGCGCGAGAAAGATAGTGTTTGAATCATGCGATATTTCCGAGTGTTGAGTGACTCGGAATTGAGTGAAACATGGTAAGTGCAAATATGCTTTCCGAGTCATACGAGTCATGTATAAATGCACGAGATAATTTCTATAACACTTAGAGAAAATACCATATCACTCGAGAAAAGTTTCTAAGACACAGGGAATGACTTGGAATCAAAACTTTATAAGTGAGAAAGTCTTATACCCGATTCCCTTGATAGATTAGAAATGTGAGATGTAAAGTATGAGTCTTCAATCTCCCCTTTTTGATGAAAGGCATTCTATACTTAGACAGAAACTTTGTTAGTGATATAAGTCTGTTTTTGCATACTGTTCGAGAAAATTGCATAAGCGCAAACTAAAATATTAGACCATACTTGAAGTATCGGGACATGAAGCAACAAAATAGATACTCGAAATTATCAACGAAAAGCATATAAAATGGAAACTCAGAAATGCTTGCATTTATCATTGTACTCGAGAGAATTGGAACAAAATGCATAATTTCATTGAATTGAAAGAAAAGTATGTACGAGAGAGAGAGAGAGAGAGACTCCCCATGACAAGACAACAAATTTTCTAACTATTCTCCCCCTTGCCTTTCAGCAAAAACAAAAAAAATGGGAAGAATACAAGAAATACAAGTTTGATGTCTGGACAAAACAAAAAAAAAACGTAAACAAAAGATGAAGAAATTAAGAGGGGGAAGGGTTTGTCCGAGTGGAAGAAGAAGGGCGAGTGGAGCGCCGGCGCTGATAGGATCTTGACGATGAGCTTCGGCGCGGCGGAGGGAGGATGGGGATCTCCGGCATAGGCTCGGTTCGAGCGGATGACCCGAACGAGGGGATCCAGAGGGTCATCCTCTTGTATCTCTTTAGTTTGAGGGGACTGCTCGGGCTGACCCGCTGGCGATTGTCCTTGTGTAGCAAGGTCTTCGACCCACTCGGACTGCTGTCATGCAGCTGAGCACTTCAAGTTGAGCTTTAGGGGCACTTGGGACCCTCAGTTGTTGCTCCGTGTTCTTCCTTATGTTGCTCCCCTTGGCCGGAAGGAGCTGCCTCGGCCGCGAGCTCCTCGGCTTCTGCTTCTTCTCGATCTTCTTCTTCATCCTCGCCTCCGTCCGAGGAGGTCTTGGCCGGGCTCGAGGACTCTTCGGATGTGTCCGAGTCGCCTTGGTCTTGAGTTGCCTTGGACCGTCTCTCCTGGAGAAGCTCTATCAGCTCCCTCTGCTCCTTCACCGGGGCCTTCATCTCAATGAGCTGGTTCTGCATCTCTCGATTTGAGATTAGGCGGTTTTTGGTTTATGGTCATAGGCGAAAGACAGTCTCAAATGATCGGAGTATGTCCTTGAATTCCAAGGACACGGAGCTGATTTTGTCAATGAAGGCGAGAGGACAAAATGGAAGTAAGAGACTTAGAAGCACCTGAGGTGGAAGCACCACCAGGTGGGGCGAGGAAGAGAAAGAGGGGCATCTTTACGAGTGCGAGGCGAAGAAGGTGGCCTCGGCTCGAGCTGTGTACCTAGATACCAGGTTGGGTCTCCTGATATCCATACCCAAGAAGTTCCTTTTTGCCGACAATAACGGCAGCCTCGAAACAACATTTAGGTATGAGGGAAGAGGAACTTTGAATTGTTTGAAAACAAGAGTGAGAAGAGCACCGAAAGGAAGAAGGGTGTTCTTCTTGTTTTGGAGTTGAGTAGCACAGCTGCAATTTGCTCAATGATGGAGGGCAAGAGGTCTACTTCGTAGCCCTCGAGAATGTCAAAGAGAGCTTTGAGGTGTTTGGAGTTGGGATTCTCCTTGCTAGAGTGCTTTGAGAGAAGAAGGTTCTCATCGGCAGAAGCACTGAAGACGTGCTTCGACCTTAGGCGAGTCACGGAAAAATTTTTGCGTGACCCGGGGAACTCTTTGGCATACTTTTCAAAGAAGTCGTCGGTGACCTCGGTGAAAGGAATTGGATTGCTTGTTCAAGAAGAGAAAGGAGACCTTGAGCAGGACGATGGAGAAGAGAGGTGTTAATACATACTTGTTATGTTTTGAACCCCGGAGGTTAAAACACCTTCGAGTTGGTGAGGCGAGTGTAAAACTCGGAGACGAGTTCGGGATATATGAACTCGCTGAAACAAAGAAAATTATACACCCTGTTGATTGGATGTGAGGCAACCACGAAAATTTGGTGGTTGGGAAGAACTTATCATCCAGCCCAAGATCTTGGGTGACAATAGGTTTAGAATTTGAAGGGCCTTCTTGGCTTTTGGTTCGGGGTTTCTTTGTGGCAGAGCAAAGAAAGTCGGGGTGAGAACCTCTTTTTGTCATTTTGGAGAAAAAAGAGAGTAGGAAGGCTTGAGAAGAATGAGGGAAGAAGAACTCGAAGAGAGTAAAAAAAGAGTAGAAGAAGGAGTTGAGAGCAGGTGAGCTTACTTGAGATGATCTTCATGAAGCTTGAAATTAGCGAGAGTTGCTTGTAGACACGAGAGAGCTTGTGCGGGAATTTTTGATTTTGAGAGAGAGTAAGCGAAAAGTAAAGTAACGAAATGAAGTAGAATAGTCGCTATTTATAGGAAAATAATCGTCCTTCGAGTATCCATTCCGATCGAGCTCTTTCAGCGAGTCACCTCGAGACCGGTGTGACGGTTCTCTCCTTCAACGGTTAGAATTCCAGCGGTTGCCTTCCAACGGCTAGTTGTCCGATAACAGCGCGCGAAAGAGAGAAAAAGATTTTGAAAATAAATTCTGAAATTCTCCACTTATGTAGAGATGATTTCGGAGGATTGATGTCCATTTTTCTCAACGTCCGAGTCGACTCGGCTCGGTTTCGAGTGACTCGAAGCTGGAAGCAAATAATAACTATAGGCTCGGTATCACTAAGTCAACTGAATTTATGGTTAATAATGAATTGTAAACACATAACACATAATCATGCAAAGAAGTTTTCACATAGAAAGCACATAATTATGCATTTAATGTACCAAACTCATTCCTAATAAAGCAAAAGCTGATCCTCACTAAGTGGTTTAGTAAAGATATCAGCTAATTGAAGATTAGTAGGAATGAATTCGAGTTCAATATCACCTTTCTCAGAATGGTCTCTTAAGAAATGATACCGACCTCAATATGCTTTGTCTTTGAGTGCTTGAACTGGATTTTTGGTGATGCTAATTGCACTACGATTGTCACACTTGATTGGAACCGATTTGAAAGAAAGTCCAAGATCTCTCAAGTGTTATTTTATTCATAAAATCCGAGCACAACATGCCCCAGCTGCAATATACTCAGCCTCGGCGATTGATAGAGTTACTGAGTTTTGTTTCTTTGAGTGCCAAGATATTAGGGATTGACCTAGAAATTGGCAAGCTCCTGAAGTGCTCTTTACGTCAACTTTGTATCCAGCGTAATCGGCATCCGAGTATCCGGTGAGAGTCGAGTTACGAGTCTCTTGAGTACCACGGACCTAAATTCCGAGTCCCTACAAGATATCTAAATATTCTCTTCACCGCAGTAAGATGTGATTCTTTTGGATTAGCCTGAAATCTTGCATATAGACAGAAACTAAATATTATGTCCGGTCTACTCGAAGTAAGATATAACAAAGATCCAATCATACCTCGATAGAGTTTCGATCTATTGCTTTACCTTTCTCGTCCGAGTCAAGTTTTATCTTCGCTGCTCATAGGTGTAGCTGTATGCTTTGCATCTTGGAGATTATATTTTTCAGCAGCTCCTTGGTGTACTTTGATTGATGGACAAAGATTCCATCTTTGTCTTGCTTGATTTGTAGACTAAGGAAGAAATTGAGTTCTCCCATCATACTCATTTGAAATTCCTGTCGCATTAACTTAGAAAAGTCTCGACACATAATTTCATTAGTAGCTCCAAAAATTATATCATCAACATATGTCCGAGCGATAAGGAAATCTTTCCCTTTGGTTTTTATGAAGAGAGTCTTGTCGATCTCATCTCTTCTAAAATCATTCTGAGCCAAGAAATTGCTCACTCTTTCGTACCAAGCTCTAGGAACTTGTTTAAGACCATAGAGAGCTTTTTGAAGTTTGAAAACATGATTTGGAGATTTTGAGTTTTCAAATCCAGGGGCTGCTCGACATAGACTTCCTCTTCGATAAAACCATTGAGAAAAGCACACTTAACATCCATTTGATATAACTTGATATTCATGCTAGATGCAAATGCCAACAGGATTCTAATGGCTTCAATTCGGCAATAGGTGCAAAGGTTTCCCCATAATCAATCCCTTCTTCCTAATTGTAACCTTGAGCCACAAGTCTAGCCTTGTTTCGACTACTAACCCACCTTCATCCAGTTTGTTCTTGAAAACCCATTTGGTTCCTATGACTGGGTGGTCGGAAGGTCGTTTGGTCGGGGTCCGGACTTGGTTTCTTTCGAATTGATTGCGTTCCTCTTGCATGGCCTCTGCCCATTCGAGGTTCATTTAGGGCCTTCGATGCATTTTTGGGTTGAGTTAATGAAATGAATGCGGTTAATGCACATAGATTCCGAAGAGAGGAACGAGTTCTTACCCCATTGTTGATATCGGATAATATGTTTTCTAGTGGATGACTAGAAGCATACTTGAATGCTCTACTGTTCTCCGATTCACTAGATCTATAGGCTTGACTGCTTGATCTTCGGACGCTTGTTCGAATGATCTTGTTCATCGATTGTCCTTTAACATTCTGCGCAGCCTCTTGAGTTGTCTCATTACGAGTCACTTTGTTACGAGTGACTTCATTCGAGCTGGTTGGGTTTGAATCTCGATAGGCTCAATTTTATCATCATCTTCTCTGCTGAGCTTCGGATCCGAGAAGGATGATTCATCTGGGTTTTTCCTGTTCAATCTCATCAAACATAACGTGGATACTTTCTTCCACTTTGTTAGTTCTCTTATTGAAAATACGATAAGCCTTACTGATAGATGAGTAACCCGGAAAAATACCTTCATCTAACCGAGCATCAAACTTGGTTAGGTGATCCTTACCCTTGTTATGAACAAAACACTTACATCCAAAGGGTTTGAAATAAGAAATGTTGGGCTTCTTCCCTTTGTAGAGCTCGTATGACGTTTTCTTCGAGGATGGGTCCGATGAGGCATTTGTTCAATGTGTAGTTGGCTATGTTGACTACTTCAGCCAAGAAATAGTAGGGTACATTGTGCTCAATCATCATTGTCCTAGCTATTTCTTCAAGAGTTCTGTTCTTTCTCTCCACTACTCCATTCTGTTGAGGAGTTCTTGGTGCTTGAGAAGTTATGAGAGATACCATTCTTGTCACAAAACTCGAAAATTCCGAGTAGTCGAATTCCCTTCCATGGTCGGTTTGAATTCTCCGGATCCGAGTCCGAGACTCAACTTGGATTTTTCTGCGAGCTTGATGAACTCCATGAATGCTTCATTTTTGTGCTTGAGAAAACACACCCAGGTAAATCGTGAGTAATCATCAATAATAACAAGTACATATGATTTACCTCCGAGGCTCTTAACGAGGATTTCACCACATAAGTCCATATGTAGCAGTTTAAGCACTTTGGATTTGGAAACTGTCTTCGAGGATTTGAATGATGATTTGACTTGTTTCCCTCTTGTGCGAGGCCTCACAAACTTTGTCTTTCTTGAAAGCACAATTGGGCAATCCTCCGACTAAACCATGAGATGCCAATTTCTTAATAGTATGCATGCTAACATGGCCTAATCTACGATGCCATTTCCATGAGTCATCATGAAGTGATGCTTTTAAACAAGATAAATTCGACTCGTGTCCGAAAGAGGAATAATATATGTATTACTTGATCTCTTACCGACAGCTTGATTTCTTTGGTAGCATCATCAGATATAATATAGTTGGTGCTGTGTGAATCTTACCTCTTGACCTTTATCACACAATTGAGAGATGCTAAGCGAGGTTGTACTTTAATCCTTTGACAAGGTATACTCGACCAAATTGCCTTCCTTTCCAATCTTACCTATCCTAATTATCTTGCCCTTGCTGTCATCTCTAAATGTGACTTTTCCTCCTTTGTACTCTTCTAACTCGGAAAAGAGTCCCGAGTCTCTCGACATATGGCGTGAGCATCCACCGTCAAGGAACCGAGTGTCCTTTTGATCTTTTACGAGTAACCTGCAAAATAGAGACAAACTAACCCTTCTCACTTCCTCTAACAAATCCAAGTAACACTCTTTACTGAGGTCCTTTTCGAGGAAGAAGGTTTTTCGGAACTCAGATTTGAATGACTTTGGGTCTAGTCCGATTCCGAGTCTTCTGTTTATAGAACTCGATCTGTGTCTCTTTCTTTTGAAAGATTTTTCTTTTGAAAACGATGGAGTATTTTCTTGGGTAGGCTTTAGTAGAGATAAGTTCCGAGCCTCTTCGATAGCTATCACCTTGGGACCCCATCTTTTCTTGGGTAGGCTTCGAGTATTTTTACGCACATTTCTTCGTGGGAGATCTTTTTACCCAGAGATTTGAGATTATTGATAATTTATGTAAATCGAATAAACATCCGAGTGATGTTTTCTTTTGGCTCCATCTTGAATAACTCATATTTATGAAGATATTGGCTTATCTTTGCTTGTCGACCTGGCTTGTACCTTCGAAAGTGCTGACCAGGTGTGTCCCACACTTCTTTGGCTATGTCACGAGCGGACACGTGGTTATATTCTTCTAAGCCGATGGCGCACATAAGAATGTTCATAGCCTTGAAGTTCTTTACGAATTTTTCAGCTTCATCATTGTGAACCCGACCTTTGTTTTGGACACAATTCTTATTTCTTCTGTCTTTATGGGAAGGTAGTTTCCTTCTTGTATGATGTTCCGGACATCTTCATCATGATCCAGGAGGAAACATTCCATGAGTTTCTTCCGAGTGCACAAAGTTGGATCCTTTGAACTTTGGTGGTCTGCTGGAAGATCTTCCTTCATCCACTACTACAAAAGCGTAAAATAGCGACGGAAATTGGCGACGGAAACCATTCCATCGCCACTTGGCGACGGAATCGGCGACGGACACCGACACAAACTAACACCTATCTCGGACAACGACGGAAATAGCAACGGAACTTGGTTTCAGTCGCTAAGCCGTCGCCGAGTATATCGGATAGTACAAAACCAAAAAAAACGAAATTAAATTACTTTAGTAATTAGCGACGGAACAGTCCATCGTTGTTCGTTGCTAAGCGAATTTTTAATTAGCGACGGAACAGACGACGGACTGTTCCGTCGCTAATTACGCATATATTCGAGATCCGGCTTTGGCTAGACTTAATACCGCAGCGCAAAGAGAGAGAGAGCCGAGGTGCGAGCGAGCCATAACCCGGCGAATCACCACCGCCAACACGCACTCCCGCCGGCGACTAGGCCCGCCGCCGCACGGCCGTCCCCTGCCACCGACCGCCGCCACTGCCTCCGCTGCTTGAGGAACACGAAGGCCGAAGGAACCACCGTTCTCCTTGGTGTCGCCCGACCCGTGTCCGCCTCTGCTGCCGCTCGGGTGGAAGACGCCGCTGCTGCCGCCACACGCCTATCGTTCCGCCGTCGCCGCCGGTGCCGCCCATACTTGTTGAGGTATGATTTTGTTGATTTTTGTAGATTTATGGTTTTATGAAATTGAAATTGAAATTGTTGAATATATGTAATTTGTTGGAAATTAATGTTGTTTGTGAATGAATTTGAGAAGAAAAATGTGCAATTGTGTTATTTATGGAGTAAATGTTATTGAAGTTAAATTTAGGGTTATAAAAAATGTAACTTGAAATTGACGAATATATGTAATTTGGTGGGAATTAATGTTGTTTGTGTATGAATTTGAGAAGAAAAATGTGAAATTGTGTTGTTTATGGAGTAAATGTTATTGAAGTTAAATTTAGGGTTTTAAAAAATGTAACTTGAAATTGACGAATATATGTAATTTGGTGGGAATTAATGTTGTTTGTGTATGAATTTGAGAAGAAAAATGTTCAATTGTGTTGGTTATGGAGTAAATGTTATGGAAGTTAAATTTAGGGTTTTGAACATTGTAACTTGAAATTGACGAATATATGTAATTTAGTGGAAATTAATGTTGTTTGTGGATGAATTTGAATAGAAAAGTGTGCAACTTGTGTTGTTTATGGAGTAAATGTTATTGAAGTTAAATTTAGGGTTTTAAAAAATGTAAGTCTGGAATTGACGAATATATGTAATTTGGTGGAAATTAATGTTGATTGTGGATGAATTTGAATAGAAAAATGTGCAATTGTGTTGGATTTGTTGGACATTATTGTTGAAGTTGAGGGAAATGGTTTTTGTGATTTATATATGTCTAATTGTTTGTTGTTTATTTGTGTGAGGTTGTTCACGCTAATTAGGTATGCTTATAGGTATGATTGCTTTACTTGTATGATAAGTTTAATTATATGTATATGAGTTTATTTATGCTAATTAGGTATGATTAATTTAATTATAAAATAAATATTTAAGAGTAAAATATAAAAAATAAAGAAATCTATGTATAATAAAAAAATATATAGATGCATAATGGTTATATATAGATTATGTTCGTTATAGAAAATATGTAATCATGTAACATCTCCATGTGTTGGTATTCTTACCTAATAATGTAATAAATTGTTAAATGTCAATCGGAATATATATGGACGGGCCTACGCATCGTAGATGGATGTATCATAGGTTATTACCCGGTAGAATTGGGTATAGACAAGAGTTTTTAGACGGGGTTGAGGAGTTTGATGCACATACTAGAAGCCAATCAGAATTTGTGCATAATCAACAATATAGGTGTCCATGTCGCAAATACGAAATCGGAAGTATAAGGATCCCGATGAAGTTAAGTTGCACCTCTATCAATATGGTTTTCTTCCAAACTATTGGTATTGGACTAGTCATGGAGAAATAGATCCTCATTTACATGAGGAGCAAACAATGGTTTCTAACGTATTCAACGATGACGAGTGGCGCCAATCATATGAACTACGGCGATGTAGAAACAAATATCGACCGTATGAATGATATGGTCACGAGATGCCATGATCTCAAATCAAAACTCTACAAGTGAGCCTCCAAATACCCATGCCCAAAGTTTATTTAATATGGTTGAAGCTACGCAACGACCTTTGTGGGTAGGAAATGAAACTCACAGCTGAGTTGTCCGCCATCTGTTAGAATATTGAGCATTAAGTCCGACTACAACATGCCTCAAAATTGCTTTCATGAAATTGCTCAACTTATGAAGGAGATTTGTCCGCTCGATAACCGAGTTCCTCGTGACATTCACCATACAAAGAAGGTCATTAAAAATCTTGGGATGGATGTTCAAAAAATTGATTGTTGTCGATAAGGTTGCATGTTGTTCTACAAAGAGGACAGTGACCTTGATTCATGCAAGTTTTATGGTCATGCGAGATGGAAGCGTCAAAGGGAAAGACAAGGCAAAAGTCAAAGAACTCCATTCGCAAGGATGCATTACTTGCCCTTAATACCAAGACTTCATCGCTTGTTTGCTTCAAAAACCACGGCAGAACACATGAGATGGCATTATGAGAATGTAAGAGAAGATGGTGTCCTCTGTCATCCTTCGGATGGTGAAGCATGGAAACATTTTGATAGAGTTAACCCCGAATTTGCTACTCGAACCTAGAAACATAAGACTTGGTTTGTGCGCGGATGGGTTTAATCCATTCAGCCAACCTGCAAGGTCTTGTTCAATCTGGCCGATCGTTGTTACGCCTTATAATCTACCACCGAGTTATGCATGACGACGTCGTATATGTTCTTGACATGTATCATACCAGGGCCGACAAATCCGAAAAATAAAATTAATGTGTACTTGCAGCCTCTTATTGATGAGTTGGAAACACTATGGGAAGATGGTGTTGAAACATATGATATTTCTAAAGGTGAAAACTTTCTCGTGAAGGCTGCATTGATGTGGACCATTAATGATTTCCGGCCTATGGTATGTTGTCCGGATGGAGTACGCATGGTGCCATGTCATGCCCGGTATGTATGAATCAAAAGAAAGCATTGAAACTTAGAAATGGCCGAAAATTTTCATGGTTTGATTTTCATCGGCGGTTTTTGCCCCGAAGTCACGCGTTCCGAAGGAATAGCATATCGTTTACAAAAGGAAAAACCGTACATTCGGGTCCTCCTCATCGTTATACGGGGAAGAAATAAAACAATGGGTTGAAAGCTTTCCCAAAGTAACGAAGAGCAAGAAATTAACATTTCGGGGTTCAAAAGGATCATAATTGGACAAAACAAAGCATATTTTGGGAGCTTCCATATTGGAAAGATCAATTGCTTCGCCACAACTTAGATGTGATGCACATTGAGAAGAATTTTTTGAGAATATAATTAACACCTGTTATGGATATTCCTGGTATAACAAAGGATGACATCAAGGCAAGAATGGATTTGGAAGAGTTGTGTGATCGTGTAGAGTTGAATTTAAAGCATGGAGTCAATGGTAAAATTCTCAAACCGAAGGTAAAATATGTGTTCACGTTGGAGCGAAGCGGGCAATATGTGAATGAGCAAGAGAGTTGAAAATGCCAAATGATTACTGCTCTAACATTTCATACCTTGTCGACCCAAACTCCACTAAGTTCCATAGCATGAAAAGTCATGATTGTCATGTTTTCATGGAGAGCCTTCTTCCAATAGCATTTAGTGCACTCCCAAATGAGATTTTAGCGCCTTTCATTGAAATTAGTGAGTTCTTCAAGAACCTTTGCTCATCCGTTTTACGGGATGCGGAGTTAGAGTAAATGCATCGAAATATTTCCATAACACTTTGTAAATTGGAAACAATATTTCCTCCTGGGTTTTTCAATGTGATGGAACTTGCCGGTTCATTTGGCGGAGGAAGCAAAATTGGGTGGTCCGGTACAATACCGGTGGATGTATCCATTTGAGAGGTTCTTTGGCCAATTGAAGAGATCCATAGGAAACTCGGTGCCATAAATTTAGTTCGTATGTCGAAGTGCATCGTACAAGGCGTTATCGTAAGTACGATCCTTTCATATTTGCTAGCACTGTAACTCAGGTGTATTATATGTCATATCCACAAGGGGTCCCTAGAGAAAAGCTGAATTGGTTCATCGTAGTGGCATTAAAACCAAGGGCCGAGTTGATGACCAATATACTATTCCTCGTGCATTCCAAGAGGATAGTATGGGTACAGATCGATCCAATAAGTGATACTTTGCCGAAACTTTGGTTGATAACTCAAGCGCAGCAGAAGAATTAGTTGATGATGTTATTTTAAACCGAGAAGATGAGATTGAGGATGTTAGTGAAGAAGAGGAAGGTGAAGAAGATGAAGAAGGTGAATGGGATAATGATAACATCACCGATGACGAAGAAGAACATACCCTATTCAATGATGCCGAAGAGGATAGTGAAGAAGATGATGATAACACCGATGATGAGGATGATGAGTAGTTGATAATGTTCTTTTGTTGGGTTTGTTTTATATTGTACAACTTTCATTTATGTTGTCATCGAATGAATTCTTATTAATGTAATGAAGGTGAAACAATTGAAGCGTAATTTATTCACATGCTTCGATTTATATCTAACGCTTACATGTTTATATGTTTACTATTGTTTATATGTTGTTTTATATGAAATCACTTGAACCGTTGGATGTTTACTAATAGTGTGAATTACTTGTTTATGTACAGAAAAATGGAGAGAGGTAGAGGCGGAACCAAAAGATCAACTACTCGGGGAAGGGCTAGAAACACCACTACCGATGGGGAAGGTAATGATGTCAACACTTCTACCCCCTCTCAAAACCCTCGGAACCTTCAAACTCCTGCCGGTGGAGCACTATCTCCATATTCCCCTCACAACCAAACTCCATTGGGGGGTCATTTATTCCCAACCCTCCCTTTTTCCAACTCCCAAACTTCCCACGAGATGTAAAATCCACTAGGTGGGTCTTTCTTTCTAAACCCTCCATATTCTCGAGCAACCCCGGATGTACTCAAACCCGTCGAGTACATATGCATATCACCAGTATGGTACAAATAATGTACCACGCATCCACGTTGGTTCCGAACAACGGCCACCACAAATGCCTACAAATGAAGGACCAACTGATACAGGGAACGACAATCCTTGTCTTCAATCAAGTAGCGCTAGCAGCCAAGAAAAGATCCGAATTGAGCCGGATGGTGAAGGTTAAGTGTGATAATAAATAATAAAATAAATTAAGCATATTAGTTATTAGTTGAACTAACTATTTTATATGTTTATTGATTAGGTTCTACCCAATTGACAAAGTTGTGGGTACGATTTCCCACATCTTCCAAAGCAAGTACGATGGAGCTTGGCCTACATGGGGTAAAGTCCCTCGATCACAACGTGATCGAGTGGTTTTCCGAGTTTAAGGTAATGACAAATCATTAGTTTTCTCAAGTTCGGATAACATAATCACTTATTGTGCATGTTCGAACATTATATTATAATTTCATAACTTATAAACTACGTTTTTATTTATATAGAAATTTTTCACTTGGTCTCCAACCGATGAAGTCCAAATCGAAGAAATTTTGAAAAGAAAGGCGGTGATCGCTTGAAGGACTTCATGCTAAAGGCGAGGAAAACTAAGAAGAAGCCGAAATGGTTGGGTGACAATTATCGGCGCGAGTTGCTCGAATATTGGGAAACTGCTGAATACAAGAAGTTCTGCAAGCAAGCTCGAAACACCGTCATGCTGATCGGGGGGACTTGGTTCATCGCTCCATACTTGTGGCTCAATCCCTATGACGGAGCATAAGCGGCGATTTGTACATACCCCTTTCTTATTGATTACGCATGCAACTGTTAACATGTTCATATTGGTAAATTGATTCTCTACTAACTTGTTTTTAATTTTAGATGAAGGAGCTTAAAAGAGTTCAGCCTCTACCGACCCAACTATTTTCATGAACGCACAAAACAAAAAAGGACGAATGGGTGGACAAAAATCCAAGGCCATTTACGTGAGTAACCATATATATGAATTCCGCATATTTTTCTGTCTATTGTTTTCGTTAACAGACTGTGATATTTACATGCCTTAATTATTTATATTATATTCGGGAGAAGTTTCGAAAAGAGTGGGAAAAGTTGCGAAACACTCAACCCACTCAAACTTCCGAGTGATGACCCCAACTCTTCTAAGGATCATGTCTCCACCCCTTCACAACAAGAGTTGTGGGTTAAAGCCAATGCGAACAAGAAAGGTCGCATTTATGGACTTGGATCCGAGGCTAGATACTTGAAACCAACAACGCCATTCAAATCACCGAAACCGTCTCACTGCAGATGACTCGGAATGGAGAGAAAAAGTGCATACTTTAAATTCTGAGGTACAACGAATGGATTGAGCATTGTCGGATGCTTGAGTTGCAAAATAGGCATCTTAAGGCACAGAGTCGACAGTTTTGCTTGAGCCAATAGCACGTATGAATGAATTTCTGCAGTCTTAGCAAGCATCCGGATCTCACCGTCGACCACTACAACCACAAGTGGAAGAGGATGAGGAAGAGGATGAGGATGAGTGAATTCAAATGTGAACTTTTGTATATATTGGTGATCACCACTTTGCGTACTATTTAAATGTGTTTGAGGTTTCTTCGAGTTATTGTTTGTTTGTTGTGTTGAACTTGTGAATTTGTTTTAAGTATGTTATGGTTGTTGATGATGTTGAACATGTAAGTTGGATTTGTATATCCAACTTTGATGAATTATTTGTGGCCGGCATATGTAAATGCCAAATGTAAGTGTCACATATGTGAATGGTGGATTTGTATATCCATTCACAATTTTCTTTACTAGGGTAATGAATAATTTGACAATAATATTCAGAATTTTTGACTGAACAGCGACGGAACAAGTACCAATCAGCGACGAAAATTAGCGATGGAAAAACCCCATATTCCATCGCTAATTAGCGACAAATGTCAACGACGGAATTGGGGGATTGTCCGTTGCTGATTCAGCGATAGAAATCCCTCACTTTCGTCGCTAAATCGGCGACGGAAAGTCGTTCCATCGCCGATTTCCATCAGCTACGGAAATGGTATCCGTCGTTAATTAGCGACGGAGTTGAAAATTTCCGTCGCCGATATTTAGCGACCCGCTTTTCGAGTGACGAAGAGTTCCGTCGCTAATTCCGAAATTTCGTCACTATTTACCGACATTCCGTCGCTATTTCCATCGCAAATTTGCAGTTTTCTAGTAGTGATCGAACTCTCCATTGTTACGAGCCATTTGATCTTTAAACCTTTGGATGGTTAGATCCTTTCGAAAGGCTATAGGCTCGATGCCAATTGAAAGCTAGCTCTTGGACAGAGCTAAGTCACTCTAGAGGGGGTGAATAGGGTGATGATGAAATTTGCTTCGATTAAGGAATAAATTTGTCCGAGTAGAGTTGGAGTCAAGGATGAACTCGGAAAAGACCCGACTTAGAAATCAGTAAAGAATATAGAAGCAAAATAGATCGAACAAGTAAACAATCCGAGTCTAGTGTATACTCGAAAACCGATAACACATAAAGTATGTGGAAACCCTCCTGGGCGAGAAAACCACGGACCGTGCTAATCCAAGCACGAAGTCAAATCGACTATTTTGAGTCCACAAAATATAGTAGACTGACTCAACCTGAGTTGCTCCCTTAGACAACTCCTTACAAGTTTTTCCTAGACTCGAAATTCCGTTATCCGATCCAATACTTCCTAGATGAGATAACCCTTACAGCTAGGGACAAGCGAGCTGAGTTAACCTTCACGACTAAGTCAAGGGACCTTACTTAGAGAGTAAGAAGAGAGTTTGTAACTGAGTACAAGACCTTACAAATCGGAATATAAAAATACGGAATTAGAGTTGTAAGAAGAAGATTGAGAATGAATACAATGACTTTTGATCAAGTATGTATTTTTACAATTGGTTTAGCAATCTTCAAGTCTTGAGATTTGGCTTCTATTTATAGATGGCCAAGGAGCTTAGCCGTTGTGTCCAACTTCTGACTGGAAGTTCCTTTATGACCGTTGTGTAGGATTTTTGAGTCACTCGGACAATATCCGTTGAAATAAGAATGTTAGACAATGGCTATTGACTCCTTGGAAGTACCTAAAACCACTGGCGGTGTCTTCGAAGTAAGGTGGAAACCACCTATGAGCTTAGTGTTGCAGATTTCCATTTCGGAAACAGACAACCCCGAGACAGTGTGTGGGGCTAGGTCGGAGGTGGAAAAGCCTTGTCTGCTTGGTGATTTAACATTTTGAAGCCGGTTACTTTTGTAATTCAAATTTAGGATAGCCTCGTTTGAATCTCCTACAAAAGTAAAACAATTTTAGTTCTCAAAGTATAAAATACTTTGGTCCAAGATTAGACACGAGATAATGATATAATTAAGATAATTAAGTGACTAATTAGTTGGGTCGGAAAAGGAATGGAATTTTCGAGTCTAATATTCATGATACTCAAAATTCCATATGAGTCGAGTCTAAAAGAGAATCAAGTTAACTAAAGAATATCGGAGGAAATAAACTTGATCTAGGCCGAGCATGATTCAAACTAAAAGCGCCGACTCTTACAGAATAACACCTGTAATATGAAGTCAGCCCCGAGTACGGTTATACGAATACGGCGTTTGAACATGCGATAATTCTAAGTGATGAGTGACTCGAAGCGAGTGTAACATAATGAGTGCGAGATATCCTTTACGAGTTACACGAGTTATGCATACATACATGAAATAATTTCTATAACACTTCGAGGAAAATACTATATCACTCGAGAAAAGTTTCTAAGGCATAGGGAATGACTTGGAATCAAAACTTTATAAGTGAGAAAATCTTATACCCGATTCCCTTAATAGAACTCGGAAAATTGAGGTGTAAAATCTTAGTCTTCATTGGGTTTGTTTGGTTCTAGGTTTCTTAGTTGCGGACCCTAGGAAGTCTTGGCTTGATCCTCTTTTAGGCATGGCTGAAGTGTTTGAGGTGAAAGAGAGTGAACTCGACACACACAGAGAGAGAGAGAGAAAGAGAAAGAGAGAGAGAGAGAGAGAAAATAAAAGAGGGCTGAGAGCTTTAAGCTGCGAGAGTAAGTAAGTGAGAGATTAGGTTAACAAAGAGTAAAGTAGCGAAATAAAGGAAAAGGGGTGATATTTATAGCGAAAGGAATGTCCTTTAGTATTCGGTCCGAACTAAACCTCGAACGGTCGTCTCGAGACAGGTGTGACGTTTCTATCTCCAACGGTTCAAATTCTAGTGTCTTTCTCCCAACGACTAGTTCACCGATCGACACGCGGGTTAGAGAAAAGAGAAATTTTAAAAAGAAATTTCTAAAATTCTCCACTAATCTTGAGATGATTTCAGAACTTTGAAGTCCATTTTTCTCAAAGCGAGTCCGACTCAGTATGGTTTCTGAGTGACTCGAAAGCACAAACACATAATAACTCCTAGCTCAGTCTCACTAGGTCAACTGAACCAATTGTTATTAAGACAAAGTAAGGAAACATGTAACACATAATCATCCAAGATCATTTCATCTCGACTGAGTTTCGAGATCCGAGAATGTTGACTCACTTGGTTTTCCTTGATCAATCTCATCAAACACAACGTGGATGCTTTCTTCCACTTTGTTAGTTCTTTTATTGAAAACACGATATGCTTTACTATAAGATGAATAACCCAGAAATATACCTTCATTTGACTGAGCATCAAACTTGGTCACATGATCTTTACCATTATTGTGAATATAGCACTTACATCCGAAGGGTTTGAAATATGAAATGTTGGGTTTTTCCCCTTGTAGAGCTCGTATGAAGTTTTCTTCAAGATGAGTCCGATGAGGCATCTGTTCGAGTGTAGTTTGCTTGTGTTGAGTGCCTCGGCCCAGAAATAGTAAGGTAAATCGTGTTCAATCATCATTGTCCTTCCTATTTCTTCAAGAGTTCGGATCTTTCTCTCCACTACCCCATTCTACTAAGGGGTTACGGGTGTTGAGAAATTATGAGAAATACCATTCTTATCGCGAGAACTCTGCAAATTCCGAGTAATCAAACTCCGTTCCATGGTCGGTTTCAATTCTTCTAATATGAGTCCGAGATTCTACTTGAATTTTCCTGCAGGGGTTGCTTGAACTCTTTGCAAGCTTCGTTTTTGTGCTTAAGAAAACAAACCCAGGTAAATCATGAGTAGTCACCAACAATCACAAGTACATATGATTTACTTGGATTTCACCATATAAATCCATATGCAACATTTCAAGCACTTTGGATGTGGAAACAATTTTGAGACATTTGAAGGATGATCGACTGTTTCCCTTTTGTGCATGCTTCACGGATTTTATCTTTCTTAAATGCACGATTAGGTAAACCTCTAACTAAACCATGAGATGCAAGCTTTTTGATAGTATGCATGTTAACATGACCTAGTCTAAGATGCCATGTCCAAGAATCATCATGCAATGATGCTTTTAGACAAGCTAAATTCGACTTGGATTAGAAAGGGAATAGTGTAGGTATTAGCTAATCTCTTACCCGAGAGCTTAGTCTCTTTGGTGGTTGCATCATAAATATAGCAATTTGTCTTAGTGAACCTTACCTCTCCACCTTTGTCACACAGCCGAGAGATGCTTGAGTAGATTGTACTTTAATCCCTTGACAAGTTAGACTGGGCTGACTAGGTTATCTCCTTTCCCAATCTAGCCTATTCCAACTATCTTGCCCTAACTCGTCATCTCCAAAAGTGACTTTGCCTCCTTTATAATTTTCCAACTCGGAAAATAGTCTTGAATCTCCTGACATTTGGCATGAGCATCCATCTGTCTAAGTACCAATAATCTTTTGTCCTTTTCGAGTTACCTGCAAGTCGAAACACACTAAACCGACTCACTTCCTCTAACGAACCTAGTAACTCCTTTACTCGTGGTCCTTTTTGAGGAAGAAGACTCTTGGGAACCCAGATTTGAATGACTTTGGGTTTGGTCCGATTCGAGTCTTCCTTTTAGAAAACTGAGTTTGTGTCTCTTTCTTTTGAAAATCTTTTCTTTTATAAATGGGTGGAGAAGATTTCTCTTGTAAATTGATATGGGCTCAGTCCTCCTTTCATTTTCTTGAATAGGACCATGCTCAGCCTTCCTGAACTTCACAGTTCTAGAATCCTTTTTAAAAAGATTTGAGTATGAATTAACTTCCTCCTCTTTGTTAAAACCAAGTCCTTCTTTCCTAAAGGGGACACACGGACAACCTAAAAGCATGTTAAGGTTTTTCGACCTTGAGTAAATTTCAAAACAAGCTCTTAAGACTCATTCAGCTTTCGTTTTAGATGCTCATTTTCTCTTCGAGTGACTCGGACTCAGTCTCATTAGCTTGAGTACTAGTCTTGAGTTCTCTTACGATAGAGTCTTAGTTTTTCTAATTCATTTTTCAAATCAATGCTCTCGAAGTGAGAGACTTAAGCTCGTTCTTTAAATTGAGAGGCATCATAATTGAACTTTTCTTCCAAAGTATAAATATATTTAGCTAAATTAACTTTGGAGAACTTAAGAAAGTATTCAATTACCTCCCGAGGACTTGTCTCCTCGAGTGTCCGAGTTGTGAGAATCTAACTCAGATTCAGCTTACTGGATATGTTAGTGCTATCAAACACTTTGAGTCATTCGAATCTTCATCTTCTTCGGACAAGTCTTAATCACTCCATGTGGCCATCATAGCCTTCTTCTTCTTTCTCGTCCCTTGAAGACTCGGACCTTACATATACATTATTCCGAGTTCCATTAAGGAATCGGTTATAAGATTTCATCTCTTATAAGGTTTTGATTAAAAGTCATTTTATCTCGTCTTATAAGCTTTTCGAGTCATATAGAATCTTTTCCGAGTGTTACGTAAACTATCACATATGTTCTCACTTGATTCCGACTTACTCAAAAGCATAATCTGCTCACGCACGCTTCCGAGTCACTCAAACAACACTCGGATATATTGCATGTTCAAACATTCTTTTCCTTCAAAGTTATCTTTAACTAAGAACTCGGCTGTTTTGAATGTGGCAGCAAGGAACACATAGTCAAAGACTGTCCCGGAAGGAAGAGAGACAGAAAGAAGAAAAAGGCTATGGTGGCCACTTGGAGTGATGAAGATCCATCAAAAGATGATGAGGACTCGGATGATTAAAAATGTCTAATGGCACTCTCGACTCACAAGCTGAATCGGAGTCGGACTCGGATCACTCGGACAATGAGGAAACAAATCCTCGGGAGGTAATTGAATACTTCCACAAATTCTCCAAAGTTGATTTAGCTAAATATATTTTTACTTTAGAAGAAAAGTCCAATTCCGATTCTTCTTAGTTTAAAGAACAACTTAAGTCAATTACTTTTGAGAGCATTTCCTTAAAAATGAATTGGAAAAGCTGAGACTTACTCTAAGAGAACTCAAGACTAGTGCTCAATCCAATGAGACCGAGTCCGAGTCACTCGAAGAGAAAACAAGCAACCGAAGCAAAAGCTCAGCGAGTCTTAAGAGCTTGTTTTAAATTTTACTCAAGGTCAGAAAAACCTTGATATGCTCTTAGGATCGCAATGTGTCTCCTTCGAAAAGAAGGTCTTGGTTTTAACAAAGAGGACGAATCCAATTCCTACTCGGAACTTTTCAAAAGGATTCCAGAATTGTGAAGGTCGGGAAGGTCGAGCACGGTCCTATTCATAAGAATGAAAGGAGGACTGAGCCCGGACCAGCTTATAGGGAAAACCTTCTTCACCAATTTATAAAAGAAAAGATTTTCAAAAGAAAGAGACAGAGACTCGGTTCTCTAAAAGGAAGACTCGGAATCGGATCAAACCCAAAGTTATTCAAATCTGGGTTCCCAAGAGTCTACTTCCTCGAAAAGGACCACATTAAAGGGAGTTACTGGATTCATTAGAGGAAGTGAGAAATGTTAGTTTGTTTGTGACTTGTAGATGGCTTAGAAAAGAACAAAAGGCCATTGGTACCTAGACAGGTGGATATTCACGCCACATGTTAGGAGATTCAAGACTCTTTTCCGAGTTGGAAGAGTACAAGGGAGGAAAAGTCACATTTGGGGATGACAGCAAAGGCAAGATAATTGGGATAGGCATGATTGGAAAAGGAAGCAATCTGGTCAGCCCAAGTATACCTTGTCAAAGGGTTAAAGTACAATCTACTCAAGCATCTCTCAACTATGTGAAAGGTGAAGAGATAAGATTCACTCACACCAATTGCTATATCTCTAATGATGCGACCAAGGAAATCAAGCTCTCATGTAAGAGATCAGGTAACACTTATACTATTCCTCTTTCGACCCGAGTCAGAATTTATCTTGTTTAAAAGCATCTCTTTATGATGATTCATGGGCATGGCATCGTAGATTAGGTCATATTAGCATGCATATCATTAAGAAATTTGCATCTCATGGTTTAGTCGGAGGACTGCCTAACTATGCATTTAAGATAGATAAAATTTATGAAGCATGCACCAAAGGGAAACAAGTCAGATCATCTTTCAAATCTCTAAAAACTGTTTCCACATCCAAGGTGCTTGAAGTGTTGCATATGGACTTATGTGGTGAAATCCCTATCAAGAGTCTCGGAGGTAAATCATATGTGCTTGTGATTGTTGATGACTACTCACGATTTACCTAGGTGTGTTTTCTTAAGCACAAAAATGAAGCATTCAAAGAGTTCGAGCAAGCTCTGCAGGAAAATCCAAGTTAAGTCTCGGACTCGGATCCAAAGGATTCACACTAACCATGGAAAGGAGTTCGACTACTCGGAATTTGCAGAGTTCCGTGACAAGAATGACATCTCTCACAACTTCTCGGAACAAAGAACTCCTCAACAAAATGGAGTGGTGGAGAGGAAGAACCGAACTCTTAAAGAAATAGCTAGGACAATGATGATTGAACATAATCTACCATACTATTTACGGGCCGAGGCGATGAACACAGACAAACTACACTTTGAACAGATGCCTCATCGGACCCATCTTGAAGAAAACACAATATGAGCTTTACAAAGGGAAGAAACCCAACATTTCATACTTCAAACCCTTTGGATGTAAGTGCTTCGTTCACAACAATGGTAAGGATCACTTGATCAAGTTTAATGCTCGGTCGGATGGAGGTATTTTTCTTGGTTATTCATCTCATAGCAAAGCATATCCTATTTTCAATAAAAGAACTAACAAAGTGGAAGAAAGCATCCATGTTGTGTTTGATGAGATTCAATAGGAAAAACCAAGTGAGTCAACATTCTCAGAACTAAAGCTCACCGGAGATGATGATCTTGATGAAAATGAGCTCATCAAAAATCAAATCAATGTCACTCGGAACAACATGACTCGGAATGAGACGACTCAAGAGTTAGCTCGGAATGTTGAAGGTCAATCATATAAACAAGCTCACTCAAAACAGACTACTAAAGATCAACCAATTCAACCTACGGATCTTGTGAACCAAAGAACAAGTAGAGCATTCAAGCATGCTTCTCATCACCTACTAGAAAACATATTATCCGATATCAACAGTGGGGTAAGAACTCATTCCTCTCTTCAAAATCTATGTGCATTCATTGCATTCATATCATTAACTAAACCCAAAAATGCACTAGAGGCCCTTAATGAACCTAAATGGGTAGAGGCCAGCCAAGAGGAACTCAATCAATTCGAAAGAAACCAAGTCCGGAATCTAACCAAAGGACCTTTTGACCACCCAATCATAGGAACCAAATGGGTTTTCAAGAACAAATTGGATGAAGGTGGGTTGGTAGTAAAAAATATGGCTAGAATTATGGCTCAAGGTTACAATCATGAAGAAGGGATTGATTGTGGGGAAACCTTTGCACCTGTTGCCGAATTGAAGTTATTAGAATCTTATTGGCATTTGCATCTAGCATGAATATCAAGTTATATTGAATGGATGTTAAATGTGCTTTTCTCAATAGTTTCATTGAAGAGGAAGTCTATGTTGAGCAACCCCTGGATTTGAAAACTCGGAATTTCTAAATCATGTTTTCAAATTGCAAAAAGCTCTCTATGGTCTTAAACAAGCTCCCAGAGCTTGGTATGAAAGACTGAGCAATTTCTTAGTTAAAAATGATTTTAGAAGAGGTCAGATTGACATAACTCTTTTTATAAAAACGAAGGGGAAAGACTTTCTTATTGCTTAGATCTACGTAGATGACATAATTTTTGGAGCTACTAATGAAATTCTGTGTCGAGATTTTTCTGAGTTAATGAGACAGGAATTTCAAATGAGTCCGATGGGATAACTCAATTTCTTCCCTGGTCTACAAATCAAGCACGACAAAGATGGCATCTATGTCAATCAATCAAAGTATACCAAGGAGCTGCTGAAGAAGTACAAACTTCAAGATGCGAAACATGCAACAACACCTATGAGCAGCGAGCATAAAACTAGACTCGGACGAGAAAGGTAAAGCGAGTAGATCGAAACTTTACCGAGGTATGATTGGATCTTTACTCTATCTTACTTCCAGTGAGGCCGGACATAATGTTTAGTGTCTGTTTATGTGGAAGATTTCATGCTAATCCAAAAGAATCACATCACACTGCGATGAAGAGAATATTCGGATATCTTGCACGGACTCGGAATTTTGGTCTATGGTACTCTAGAGACTCGGAACCGACTCTCACCTGGATACTCGAAGCTGACTATGCTGGGTACAAAGTTGATAGAAAGAGCACTTCGAGAGCCTGCCGGTTTCTTGGTTAATCCACGATATCTTGGCACTCAAAGAAGCAAAACTCAGTAGCTCTATCAACTGCTGAAGCTAAGTATATTGCGGTTGGGGCATGCTGTGCTCGGATTTTATGGATAAAGCAACACTTGAGAGATCTTGGACTTTCATTCAAATCGGTTCATCTCTCGCTCACTTTCGTAGGGCTATCTCTCTCTCAAAAGTTCATCTCTCTCTCTCTCGTTTCACATCAAACATGCCGAAAAGAGGTTCCCACTCTGATTTTCTTGGTTCAGCCACCAAGAAACCTCATACCAAAAGCCGGGAAGGACCCTCCACTCCTTCCAAACCTCTTGTCATCCAACATCTAACGTTGGGTGACAAATTCTTCCCGACCACAAAGTTCTCGTGGTTGGCCCATATCAAATCAAAAAGGGTTTATAATTTCCTCTGTTTTAGCGACTTTATTTACCGAGAACTCATTTCGAGTTCTATTCCAATCTCTATAGCTCGAGGGTATCCTCACCCCACGAGTTCAAAACATAGCGTTCGTATCAACACCTCTCTTCTCCATCGCCTCTTTAAAGTCTCTTCTATGTTCTTGAACAACAACCTCATACCTTTCAATGAGGTTGCTGATGACTTCTTTGAGAAGTACGCTAAAGAGTTCCCTAGGTCAAGCAAAAACTTCTCTCGTGACCCAACTCAAATCGAAGCTCGCCTTCTTTGTTTTCACTGATAAGAACTTTCTTCTCACAACACTCTAGCAAGGAGAACCCCAACTCCAAGCATCTAAAAGCTTTGTACGACATCCTCGAGGGCTACAAAGTCGACCTCTTTCCCACAATAGTCGAGCAAATGGAAGCTCTGCTCGCTCGGACTCGGAACAAGAAGAACACCCCACTTCCTTTCGGGGCTCTTCTCACTCTCATCTTCAAACAATTCAAAGTTCCTCTTCCCTTAGATCCTAACGCGGTTTCTAAGGCTGCCATTGTCATTGGAAAAAGGAACTCCTTGGGTATGGATACTAGGAGACCCAACCGGGTGTCTAGGTCCATAGCTCATAACTATGGCCCCCTTCTCCTCCTCGGACTCGAGGCTCAACCAACTCTTTCTCGACCTCCTCCACCTGGTGGTGCCTCTACCTCAGGTGTTTCTCGGATTCTTTCTTCTACCTTGTCCTCTACTATCATGGATAAGCTCTCCTCGGTGTCCACTTAGTTCAAGGACACCCTCCGGTCATTCAACGAGTGTCCTTCGATCTATGACGATTAACCAAAAACAGCCCAATCCCAAATCCGAGAGCAGCAAGACGTGCTTCTCGAGATGAAGGCACCGGTTAAGGAGCAAAGGGAGCTGATTGAGATCCTTCGAGAACGGCGCTTCAAGGCGGATCGGGATCCGGTGGATTCGAGATACATCCGAAGAATCCTCGAGTCCGACCAAGTACTCCTTTGAAGGGGTAGAAGAAGAAGAAGAAACGGAGCACTGGGGCTGAGGCAGCTCCATCCGAGGAAGGGGAGAAGAAAGAAGAACAAGCAGCAGCAACAACAATAGAGGGCCAAGGTGCTCCGGAACCTCAATTGGAAATGATTAGCTCAAACGAGTAGTATGAGTGGGTCGGAAGACCCTATTGACCATGGTCGATCAGCCGCCGGTCGGCTCGAGCACACCCCTCCATCAGCCGAGTTCCGGGAGGATGAGCCTCTGGATGACCTAGTTCCGGGTCAGCCACTCGGAGTTGAGCATGTTCCGAGAGAACCCGGTACTTCCCCGCATCGCCCGTTTACATCTTCCAGATCCTATCGGCGCAGGCGCACTTGCTCGTCCACTAACCTCGACTCGGATCGCTCCCTCTCCTCCATCTTAGCAATTTTCTTTTTCTGTTTTAATTTTTTTTTTGTCCGGACATCAATTTTGTATGTACTTGATACATTCTTCCTCTTTTTGTTTTTCTTTGAAAGGCAAGGGGGAGAATAGTTAGAAAAATTTGTTGTCTTGTTTAGGAGGAGTATCTCTCACCCTCTTTTGTGTAAACTTTATAGTTTAAATTATAATGAAATTTCATTAATAATCCTGCTATATCATGTTTAATGCCTTCCGAGTTGCAAATATTTCTAAGTTCACTACTTAAAGCAATTATTTCGAGTTTATTATCTCCAAGTTTCAAATTCTTGCTCAGTATTTTTTCTTTACTCGATTCGACAACTCTGTCTATCATTACTCCGATACTCGGTTATTTTTTCTTGCTCCGATACTTTAGCTGTTTTTATGCAATCTCAGCTTATTTGCTCTGATAGAATATATGTTTCATTCACTATATTTACTCTACACAATTCTGTCATGTTTTTTCGACTTATCCTTTGAGAAAGGATGAAAAAACTAGATCTATATCACTAACAAAGTTTCTATTTAAGTATGGAATGCCTTTCATCAAAAGGGGAGATTGAAGACTCGGACCTTACATATACATCATTTTGAGTTCCATCAAGGAATAAGGTATAAGACTTCATCTCTTATAAGGTTTTGATTAAAAGTCATTCTATCTATCTTATAAGCTTTTATGAGTGATATAGAATCTTTTCCGAGTGTTACGGAAACTATCGCATATGTTCTCACTTGATTCCGACCGACTCAGTAAGCATAATCTGCTCACACACAATTCCGAGTCACTCGGACAACACTCGAATATATTGCATGTTCAAACACTCACTCTAATGTGCATAAACTCATATCCGATTTCATAATCTAAGTTTGATTGAATTATTGTGTTAATTTAACTTTCTAAGTTAGCATGCTTGGTTTGAACATTGGCAGTCTAGATCAAGTCTTTCTACTTTGATGTTCTTTATCTAACTTGCTTTACTTCTAGACCGACTACGATGGAATTTGAGTATAATAGATATTAGACTTAGAAAGTTCGACTCTTTTAGGACTCGAGATAATTATACACTTAATTATCTTAATTAAATTATTATCTCGTGTCTAATCTTGGACCAAAGTATTTTATACTTTGAGAACCAAATTGATTTACTTTTGTAGGTTATTCAAACGAGACTATCCTATTTTTGAAATACAAAAGTAACCGACTTGAAGATGTCAAATCACCAGCGGACAAGGCCTTTTCTATCTCTCGACCGAAGACCGGACGCCGTGTCGGGGTTGTCTGTTTCCAAAGCTGGAAATCCGTAACGCTAAACTCAACGGTGGTTTCCACCCTACTTTTCGAGACACCACCGGTGGATTGGGACTTCAAAAGGAGTAAAGAGCCGTTACCCAACGTTCACACCTCAACGGATATTTTACGAGTGACTCGGAAAAACCATTGCAACGGTCACAAAGGACTTCCAATCGGAAGATAGTCACAACGGCTAATCTGCTTGGTTATCTATAAATAGAAGCCAATTCTAAAGACTTGAAGATTGTTGAATCAACTATCAATACATGCACTTAAGCTAAAGTCATTGTATTTCATACTCAATCTTCTACTTATAACTCCAACTCCGTATTTAACATCTTTCCGAGTTGTAAGGTCTTGTAATCTGTGACAAACACTCATTCTTACTGGCTAAATAAGGTCCCTTGACTAAGCTTAAAGGGTTAACTCAGCTCGGTTGTCCCTAACCGTAAAGGTTACCTCGGTTAGGAAGTACTAGATCGAGATAAGGGAATTTCGAGTCTAGGAAAATCTTGTAAAGAATTGTCTAAGGGAGCAATTCTAATTAAGTCTTTCTACTGTATTTTGTGGATTCAAAATAGTGGATTTGACATGGTGCTTGGATTGGCACTGTCCGTGGTTTTCTGCCCCGGGAGGGTTTCCACGTAACTTTACGAGTTAGCACTTTTCCGAGTCCAATCTAGATCGAGACTCTCCTCGGAGTCATATCTAGTTTTTATTCTTCCATTACTTATTTAAATTTCACCATCACCCTATTCACCCCCTCTAGGGAGACTTAGTCTCTCCAAGAGCAAACCTTCATTCCTCTTTCTCCTTGGACGAGTCTTTGACTATATGATCTTTGCTGCCACATTCAAAGCTGCCAAAGGTCTTAGTTAAAGATAACTTTGAAGGGGAGGAGTATTTACCTTTTCTATCCTTCTTATCTTTCTTATAGAACTCTTCCTTTGGCCTCTTCTCCCATTTCTTGTGCTTCATCATTCTTTTGAAGCCTCGTGCAATGAGTGCCATGGGATCTTCTTCGAGTCCGAGGAACTCGGACTTTCTCCTCTCGCTTTACGAGGCTTTCGGTGCAATGTTCTTTTTGGTGCTGACCTCGGCATCCTGTTCTTCCGGATGGATTTCATGGGTAAGTAGCTTCCCAATCAGTTTATCTAGCTTTAGTTTAGAGAGGTTCTAAGCTTCCTCCATTGTTGTCACCTTGGGACCCCATCTTCTCTTTAGTAGACTTCTTAGAATTTTTCTGCACATTCTTCATTGGAAATCTTTCTACCCGGAGATTTGAGATTGTTTGTAATCTCGGTGAAGCGTATAAACATCCGAGTGATGTTTTCTTCCGGCTCCATTTTGAACAGCTCATATTTGTGAAGATAATGACTTCTCTTCACTTGTCTCACTTGGCTTGTTCCTTCATATGCGTTGACAAGAGTGTCCCCACATCTTTAGTTGTGTCACAGCTGACGCTCCGTTGTACTCTTCCGAGCCGATAGCACACATCAGAATGTTCATCACTTTGAAGTTCTTTCTGAACTTTTCTAACTCTTCATTGATGTAGTCGTACTTCGCTTTAGGCACGGGTCTTGTAACTTCCATCTTCATTGGAATGTAATTGCCTTCTTGTATGATGTTCCAAACATCTTCATCGTTGTCCAGCGAAAGCATTCCATTAGCTTCTTCCGAGTGCACGAAAATTGATCCTTTGAACTTAGGTGGTCTAGTGGAAGATCTTCCTTCATTGAACTCTCCGTTGTTCTAAGCCATATAATCTTTAGACTTTTGGATCATTAGATCCTTTACGAAAGGCTAGGCTCGATACCAATTGAAGGTGTGCTCTTGGAGAGTCTTAGTCACCCTAGAGGGGGTGAATAGGGTGATGAGGAAATTTTAACAAACTTAGAAGATATAAGCTTGAAAAGACTAAACAAGATAATATGAGTCTAGATTATACTCGGAAAAGCATAAACTCAAAGATACGTGGAAACCCTCATGGGGCGGAAAACCATGGACAATGCTCATCCAAGCACCACGTCAAATCCACTATTTTGAATCCATAAAATACAACAGATCGACTCAACCAAAATTGCTCCCTTACAATTCATTATAGAATTTTCCTAGACTAACCTTACAGCTCAGTCAAGAGACCTTACTCAGAAAGTAAGAAGAGTATGTAACTGATTACAAGACTTTACAACTCAGTGGGTATAAATTATAAGCTATGAGTTGTTAATAGAAGATTGAATATGAAAACAATGACTTTTGCTTAAGTAATGTGTTTCAACAATAATTCCAGCAATCTTCAAGTCTTGTGGAGTGGCTTCTATTTATAGATGACCAGGCAGATTAGCCGTTGTGACTGATTTCTTAATTGAAACCTTTCTTGACCATTGTAACGGTTCTTCCGAGTCGTTCGGAAAAGATCTGTTGAGATGTGAACGTTATGCAATGGATCTTGGCTCCTAAAGCTGCTCCAGTCAACTGGTGATGTTTGAAAAGTATGGTGGAAACCTCCGTTGAGCTTAGCTTTGATGTTTTCCAATTTTGGAAAGACACAACCCTAACATAGTGTCCGAGCCTTGCTTAGAAATAGAAAAGCTTTGTCTGCTGGTGATTGACGACTTGAACCCGGTTACTTTTGCTATTCAAAAATAAATAACCTTGTTTAGATAACCTACACAAGTAAACCACTTTGGTTCTCGAAGAATAAAATACTTTGGTCCAAGATTAGGCACAAATAATAATTTAATTAACATAATTAATCGCATAATTATCCGGAGCCCGGAAGAGTGGAATTTTCGAGTCTAATATTCATTATACTAAAAGTCCATCGAGTTAGTCCTAAGAAAGATCAAGTTATAAGAGTGAAAACATCGAGTATAAGGACTTGATCTGGACAAACAATGCTCAAACATACAAAATGACTTAGAAAGATGAATTAACACTATAATTCACTTTGCTTTGAAATATGAAGACAAAACTCATATAAGAAGTGTTAGAGAGATTATTTGAACATGCGATAAATTTGAGTGACGTCTAAGTGACTTAGAAACATCAATGTGAGAAGATAAACAAGAATGTGTTTTCTAAGTCAGTCGGAAAATAATGAAAACTTATATAGGAGTTTCTATAACACTAAGTATGACTTGTAATCAAAACTTAGGAGGGATGAGGTTTGTACCGGAGTCTTTATGTAGTACTCGGAATGATCTAGATTCAGAGTTTGAGTCTTCATGTTTTTATCCAAGATGTTAACAAGTCAAAACCACTTCTTAGCTTACCTCTATTAGACCCAAAAGTCCAAGGACTGTGGGTAAGTAATGGAGAAGATATATATGAAACACGAAATAACAACGACGATAATAGTGACTACTTCTAGGGCACTCCACCCTTGGAGGAAGAAGATATTTGGGGAGACACTAAAAGTCCTCGCAATTTAGTTCCTTACTAGATCCGGAAGGCACAAAGCACCCTTAGGTCTACAACGAGACTTAGGAAGCCCCAAAAGAGCCTCGAAGCTACAAAGGAAGAAGACCCAATCCTTAAGAAACTTTAGAAATTAAAAGCTGATATCTTAATTTGGCAATTAATATTTGCTTCCCGAAACATAGACAGACTTTAATCGATGCACTCAAGCAAGATCGAAGTCTCTCCCGAAACCACGCCAAAGGAAGTAGTAGGATTGGTTAACGAGTGGGGATAGAACCATCACCTTTGATCAAAAAGATCTCCCGAGAAAAGGTATTGCACACAACAATGCCCTTTACTTAGCTATAACTTGCATCAACAAGTTTGTTCCCCTCAACTTGGTAGACAATGGATCAGCGAGTAAATGTATGTTGTTGGACAACTGCTAGAAGGTTAGGAATTAGGGAGCAACAACTCTCTAAACAGATCGCCCATCTTCGAGCCGATGAGAATTCTAAAAGAACAGACTTGGGAATAGTGACCTTGCCAATCAATATAGGGCCAGTAGAGAGCAACATCAAACTCCAAGTCCTAGATATCCCAGCTACCTTCAATTTACTTCTAGGATGCCCTTGGTTGCACAATCATCGAGCGGTGCCTTTTATACTGCATTAGAAAGTCAAGATGATCATTAAAGGTCAAGTCATAACCGTCAACAGGGATAACCTTTGTGTTACTATCACTTCTAAAGAATTTGTAATTGAGATTGAGCATGATGCTAATGATGAAAAAGCTGTACGAATTTGAAACCGTTGCTGCATTAGAAAGGGATGAAGCACCTTTTCTCTTTAACCTTTATGGCAAGCCTAGTGTCCATTCGATGCTTAGGAAGAAGGAGTATTTTCTAGGTCTTACTCGCTGGCCGAAGGGCACACCACCCTATTTTTCCACCCCTTGAACCCACTAATAATTACAACTTTGGACTAGGCTATCAACCTACTGCTAAGGAAATAGCTCAAGCCAAGTGGGAAATTCAAACAAAGAGGATCGCACCACACACGATCCGCTCTATTAAGCCATTTCCTTATACTCCGAATGGGCAGTTTCTAAGAGAAGGAGATAATTTCCCTTATTATAGTTTTCCTACACCCTACTACATCAAGGAAAAAGGTATCCTAGTACCTGGTCTAGAGACTTTTAATGATTGCTATATTCTGGAAGAAGAGGCATGTTACCTCCTTAAAGAAGGATGGTCCACATCGGACTACACCAACCTTGCCGAAACAACATTTTCGGCCTTCTATTTGGACAAAAGGGTAATCTAGAAGGGAAATCAGTCTTGGTACTATCATGAGCTATGACGTACCCACAGTTCGATCCATCCAGGTTCATCACTAACGTAGATATTGAAGGGTCCAACCAGGGTACTTGGATTGACGCCGAGGAGGGCCAGGAATAAGCTATTAGCCTAGAAGCGCATCCTCTTTCCGAGTCTAGTGCAAGGGCTTGTACTTCTCCTTCTATTGTTTCTAGTTCTTTTCCTAGTTCTATCATTTCTAATTCGGTTTCGAGTCCGATGTGCTCGTTGCTTCATTCAATAAAGTGAATCTTTCCGCTTACTCCTTGTCTCCTCTTGCACTAGTCGGTTGATGAACAAGAAATTCCTAAAGAATTAATAAAAGCTATGGAAGATCATGAAAATCGCTCACCAATAATAGAGGAAACAATAACAATTAACTTGGGGTCGAGTTGATCAATCCCAAGAAGTTAAGATTGGGAAAACATTGGATCCGCAAGAGCGAAGCAATTCACTTCACTCCTTATAGAATTTATCGATGTCTTTGCATGGTCTTATAAAGACATGTCTGGCGGAGATTAGAGTATAGCGAGAACATAAAATCCCGGTTTACGAAGATGTTAAGCCAGTCAAACAGAAGTTGAGAATGATGAAACCAGAATGGGCTTTGAAGATTAAGGAAAAGGTTTTGAAGCAGTTTGAAGTCGGGTTCATTAAGGTAGTTCATTATCCTTAGTGGGTAGCAAATATAGGTTCGGTTCCGAAGAAAGATGGCGGGGTTCGTATGTGCGTCGACTTCAAGGATTTAAACAAGGCTAGTCCTAAAGACGATTTCCCGTTGCCTCATATCGATCTCCTAGTAGATAATACATCGGGTCATGCTTTGCTCTCATTCATGGACGGTTATGCTCGGGTATAATCAAGTGAAGATGGCTAAAGAAGATATGGAAAAGACAACCTTCATCACTCAATAGGGGACTTATTGTTATGTGGTGATGCCCTTTGGGCTCAAGAATGCTAGTACAACATATCGGAGGACGAAGCAACAACTCTACTCGGACTATATGATCCATAAAGAAGTGGAAGTATACATAGATGATATGATCATAAAATCCAAAGATAGGGCGGGGCACCTACCTAGCTCGAGAAAATTCTTCTATAGACTCAAGAAGTACAACATGTGCCTTAATCCGTAAAAATGTGCCTTTCGAGTAACCTCTCGGTAAACTACTAGACTATGTTGTCAATCTTATAAAAATTGAAGTTGATACATCCGAGATCAAAGTTATTCAGGAGATCTACGAAAAAAGAAATAAGGGGTTTCTTAGGACGTTTACGAGTAAATTAGTCGTTTCATATTAAAACCGACTATGATCCGTGAACCTATTTTTAAGAAATTAAAGAAAGGGTCCGAGCCCATTTAGGATACGAGTGCCAATAAGCATTCGATAAGGTTAAGGAATACCTGGCTAATCCTCAAGTGTTAGTTCCACCCCAATTAGGGAAACCTTTACTTCTACACCTCACCACAACGGAAACAGACTATGGGAGCCATGCTATCTCAACGAGACGGGAAAGAAGAACGTGGTATCTACTATTTAAGTAAGAAATTCCTGGATTATGAGACTAGATACATGCCATTAGAAAAGACATCGTTGGCATTAGTTTGGGCTACCAAGAAGCTCAGGCACTACATGTTAGCCCACACGGTACATGTAGTGGCACCTATGAATCCTATTAAGTACATACTTGAGTAACCAACTATTAGTAGTAAGATAGCGTGATAGAATGTCATGCTATCGAATTCGAACTCAAGTTCATCCCTCAAAAGCGATCAAACGACGGATAGTGTCGGAATTCTTAGCTGATCTACCTATGCTTGAATCGCAACCAGAATGCCTTGACTTTCCGGATGAAGATATTTTTCCAGTAGAGGTGGAAATTTGGACAATGTACTTTGATGACGCTTCCAATCGAACGGCTCTGGGGTAGGAATTCTTTTAGTCTCACCGAAGGGAGCACATACTCCTATTTCAATTAAACTAAACTTCGAAGTCACCAATAATGCTACAAAGTATGAAGCTTGCATCACATGACTTGAAGCTGCTACAGAGATTGGGGTTAAGAGTATTAGGGTTTTTGGTGATTCTAGTTTGATCATCAACTAGATTTCGGAAAGGTGGAAGGTACGTAGTAAAGCTTTGGCACCCCACCAAGCATACCTAGCAAAATTGTCTAAACACTTTAAAAGCATCTCTTTTACTTACCTTCCTATGGATGATAATCAATTTGCGGATGCACTAGCTAAATTAGCATCTATGATCAATATCTCTACTGGCACTCGGTCAATGCCTGTTCACATTAAGCGACGGAATCATGTTGGACACATCCGTACATTAGAAGTGTCTAATAGTAACCATATCGAGTTAGTATCATGATATCAATCAGTATTTGGATAAGAAAGAGTATCCCTTGGACTCCACACATAGAGCCCAACGAGCCATTAGGATGTTGGCCGCCCAATTCTTCATCAATCGGGGATAATGTTCAAGAAAACCAATTATGGGATTAATTTACTTTGTGTCAATCAACATGAAGCAAAGTGCATCATGGAAGAAATTCATGGTGGGGAGTGTAGACCTCATATGAATGGTAGGATGTTGGTTCGGAAGGTTCGGAGAGTCGGGTATTACTAATCAACTATTGGGTCCGATTGCCATGATTTTGTTAGAAGATGCCATAAATGTCAAGTGTATGGAAACTTACAACACCAACCACCATTATTTCTCAAAATGTTAGCTTCACCCTGGCCATTTTTGGTTTGGGGAATAGACATTATTTGCAAGGTGACTCCTAAAAGAGCGGTGGTCACCAATTTGTGTTAGTAGCAATCGACTACTTCACTAAATGGGCAGAGGCGGCTTCCTATGCAACTGTGACGTTGAAACAGGTAGCCAAATTCATTACCCAAAATATTACCTGTCCTTATAGGGTGCTTCACGAGTTAATAAGTGATCATGGAAAGCATTTTAAGAAGGAAGTACCAGATTTGTTAGATATGTATAAAATCCGAGCATCATAAATCTTCCTCATATCATCTTCGGACCAACGGAGCGAGTTGAGGCCGCTAATAAGAATATTCAGAAAATAATAGAGAAAATGGTAGTTACCTATAAAGATTGGTCCGAAAAATTACCTTTCGCCTTGTGGGGTTATGGAACTTCTATTAGAGGCTCTATGGGAGCAACGCCTTATTCTCTAGTTTACGGCTTGCAAGCGATCCTTCCAATTGAGATTGTTATTCCTTCGTTAAAGATAATTGTTGAGAGCCAAATTCCGAAGCGAGAATGGGCCAAAGCATGTTATGAGGAGTTAGTATTATTGGATGAGAGACACCTCAATGCTTTACATAATGTCCAAATATATCAGGCTCTCATATCTAGGGAATTTAATAAGAAGGTTAAGCCTTGAAATTTGAAAATTAGAGATTTGGTCCTTAAGGAGGTAAGAGCACTAATTCATGACTCGGGAGGAAAGTTTAAGCCCAATTGGCAAGGCCCGTTTATACTTAGTCAGATTTTACCTTGCATAGTCTGTCAAATTAACTAGTTTGGACGGAGAAGAAATTTTCCATTATACCAACTTAAATCGGTTGAAAAGGTACTACGTCTATCATAAACCTAGGCGGTAGGCCGAGCTCAGCCCAACTAGGCTAGGCCAAGGCGGGCGCCGGCCACCACCTGGACAATGGTGGGCTAGTCGGGCCACGGTTTTCCCTTTGACTATGGTATTCCTCGTCAAATGTTTGATTACTTTGTTCTTTTATTTACTGAATATCCCAGTTAGGCGGTCCGTTAGTGTTTTTATTATTTTAAGGGTGGTCCGATTAGGCGGTCTAATTTATCATTTTGTTCTTTACCTATAAGTGAGCGATAAATATATAAAAGTATAGTATAATACTTACTTTTATTCATTAAAAGGTAAGCCTACTACTTACCTAAGTACATAGCTAATAAAAGGGAAATAATTGCAAGCACACTACTTGTAAAATACTAATGACACTGTTCTAAAAAGGCAAAACTAAACCTATTTTTTACGTTATTCCGTCCTAAGAATCCGAGCCCTAGTCTACCTTTGCTTTCTTTCCCTTAGGATTGCTAGACTCAACTTCTTCGTCCCGGGTGCGTTCCTTTAGTTCTTAAATTCGGCGGGCCCTCCTTTCCTCGGATTATTTGGCTTCAATTTCTCTTCGACGAGCATGTTCAACCATGAGGGTTTATTTTGTGAATTTGAAGAGGGGCAGCAATAGGGACAACTTCTTTAGGATTCATCTCTCCGAGTCTTAGTGCCTTTCGCCATTGGGATTTACTTCTATAATCTACTCTAGATAATAGGGAGAAACATCGATGTTAGGTTTGCCTTCAGGTGTCGGCAAGTCTCGTAGGAGTCGGCAGTTTCGGCAGCCACGACCTGGTTCATTTGGAACTACCATGACCTGTGAATAAATCAAAGGTAGCGGGCAAGATATAATCCAATAGAGGTATTACTTGCTCGCTACCCATTTGCCACAACATACGGCTAAGGAAGTAATACGTGCTTTCTTCTAGGCCCGATAGACGTATGAATACGAGCTGCGAGGTATGGGTTTTAAATTAGGACACCTTCCGAGTGTTTAACATACCAAAGGAGATTGTTACTTGTGATTTTTAAGGTATTCCTCCCACCAAGAAGCCGAGTAATTAGCTACCACCAATTTTCATTTTCGTTGACGAAGTGAGACGCTAGGTATGTATGCAATTTTCGAGGAGTCCGAATAAGTTTTAGATGCTCCATTAACTAGATATGCACATCACGGATGCAAAATCAAATATTAGTGTCCTACACGGTCAAAGTCTAGTCTTTAAGGCTCAACGAGAGCACAATCGAAAGTAAATATAATAGTGACTCGAAGGGGGCTCCCGCGAAATTCTGCTCAACATTTGCTTTAACCCGATCTAAACCGATAATTGTTTCAGCTACAATTAGAGGAGTTAAGGAACAATAGTCCTCTAGCTGTTCCATTAGACTCGATAACGCCGCCGGTGCCAAATCCTCATGGCCTCCTACCTACAGGAATTCGCCTATCATACGGGTAATAATGGCTCAATGTCTCGGGATGATAATGGATTCGTCGTAGGTGAACATGTTTCGATAATGCTTCATTAGATTGGTTAAACTCACCGGATACCCAATAAGAGTCCACCATAGATTCTTATTGCTCGGTTTCAATAGATATTTATATTTCTCATAAAGGTTTTTTCAGGATTTGGGTATAGCTGGTTTTGTTCGTCTAAAATTACCTAGTATAAAATCGAATTTTTAAGGCAGGGGCACAGTTCTTTATCCTCAAACCTAAAGACATGTGGTTCGGATCCCAGTAGGCCACAACAGCTCTTAAGAAGGTCCAATAGACCTTCACCGACGATCGGTGAATAGGACATTCAGCCCGTAGTTGGTTAACCCGGATATATCCATGTTACTCATCTCATGCATCCACCGTGTTAAATCAGTCATGAAATTCATGATTCTATTTTTTAATGTGAGATTAAGCATACGATGCTTTTAGTTTGGTGCGATGAAGGCTTGGATGTTCGTATCTCTTTTGCACCATGCACCAAGCCTATTTACGAGGGTTTTTCGTGGACTTCTTAGAGTCCTACCGCAATTCAATCAACTAGTAATCACAAATCCTTTTGGATTTGCAGGTGGTCGGCGCCGGCCACGTCCTTGGCCCGACTAGTTTCATGGTTTTCTTCGGCCCGGGAGATCCTCGGACCATCTTATCTCTTGCTCGGGCCCATGGTGCACACCGTGTCATTCTTTTGGACCATGCACTTGAGATTTCTCATTTTTTAAAATTATTTTCTATTAGGGGAATAAGTCTAGTGCAAAGTTTTTAATTTGTCTTTGTAATTTTTCTTAAGTTTTATGCATCATATTAAATAAAAGAATGCATTTTTAGAATTGAGTTTTGCATCTCATCCCATTGCATAAGAGTCCTCATTACAAAGTAAATAATACATTAAATGAACAAACACCCTACAAAAGGCTCTTTTGTCATCAACGATGGAAGCAGGAAGGAGTTCTCTATCACAATCGGAGTCATCATCGAAGATGTAATTCCAAAAGTCATCCAAGATGGATGTACAGAATCAACCACCTTCATCGCCCGATAAGAGTTACCTCCTTGATCCCAAGATTGAGAAGCTTCATGGGTCGGACAACTATAGGAATACTAAGGGAAATAAAGAGGGTTCCCGTGACGGTCGAAGTCCTGCAAGGGAAGGATGTTTAAGCTCTCCTCGGAATAGCTAGGTCCCGCATCGGAAGTGCTAGGCCCTGCCTCGAAGGCACTCCTACGATGTGCACACCATGAAGAACATTGTCTAGCATTACTACTAGAAGGTTCTTGTTGATTAGGAGCATGAGATTGTGTCTCGGGAATACTAGGAAGACTATCGGAGGAAGGAGCTCTAGATCGGCGCTTCTACAAGATCAAAAGAGTGATTAGCAAATCACTAAAAACTCAATGCAATTAGCACTCCACTAATGAAGGACTTACCTGGAAAGTAGGAAAAGATCGCCTAGTCGGAAGTTTTGGATTCCCTGGAGAGCCCATTAAAATCCAATGGACGTAGCTCTAGATTGCTCCCGGTTATACTTCAAAGTTTATTTGATGATATCAGCAAGAAAAATACTTTTAGCATGCAACTAAAAGAGAAGAGCATATAACTCTTACCCCTCGCCAATTCTCGGGGAAGGGATGCCCAACACATTACTCTTCCGGGATTTCGGGAATTATAACGAAACGAAAAGATTCCCGGGAAGAGTAACATCCACATCAAGGCTTGGGATATGGATATCCGCAGGAGTGAGCCGCCTAAAGATGAAGATTAAATTTCCATGCAAGCAATTCAAGGACTCACCAATTAGGTCATGATTCTTGTTGTGTGATAGGCGTAGGAGGTGCTCAAGTTTAAGAATGAGGTAAAAGGATACCACAAGCATAGCCACCGCTTGCTCATTTGGAAGGAGAGAATGAATATAGAACATTGTCGAAGGCGGATCGGTCAAAACAAGATCCTTCTTTTGCTCAATTATCGTGCCACAAGGACACATTGAGGGAATTAGAGTGGGGCCCAAGGATGGAAGTTGGCCTACATGTAAGAATTATCAAGAAATCAGCTGGTAAGAATGAAAGGCAACAAGAAAACGGATGAGAAACAGTGAATGTTCAAGGTTGGAGTTCACCATACACAGCCCCACGATGACAGTGGAGCAGGCTGTAGGCAAGGTCGAAAGCTAAAAGTATAATAAAAAGCTTTCTTAAGCATATTTTGAGGCAATTTTGAGAATCGAAGCAACATAGCCAGTCCACACAGTTGAGGATTGATCTCAAGAAGTCTATTCCATAAATCTTAGGACGTTGAAGATAGACTTTAGCCCATGACATGGAAGCTGGAAATGCAGGTCGATTTGTTGAGCCAGGAGAGAGATGCGGGAAGTATTCGTACAACCACGACTACATTTTGACAAATCAAGTAAGAGTTTTATCCGCACTGGAAGAAAAATATAAATATTGGAGAAAAGGAGAACTTGAGCATACCTCAATAATCTTCCATAAGCCATTCAAAGGAAGATAATTGGTGGAGTCCGCTCTGGTTTTGTGTGCCGCACATTGGCATGGAGGCCCCTAATAAGGCAAGTGTATACGGGAGCACCCCAATTAAGCTCCTTTATCTTATTAAGGTCCACCAAGTTTGCCAAATACTGAACATGAACCTTAGCAGCTTCGTCGGAAGAAAGGATCGTACTCAAGAGAAGAACAAGCACGATCCCGATTTGTTGTTGAGGAGAATGTCCAGGCCAGAAGATAACTTCCTCAAAAGCCTAAAAAGGATGGTATACGTAAAATGATTATTACGTGGAAATTTATCTACTACGGGGCCAAAGAACCGACAGAGATAGTCATGGTTTTCATACAAATTTTAGACATAGGTTAGAGGCTCTACCGAAAAGCCCAAACCGGATAAAATAGGAGAATCAAAAGAAGTTATGGTCATCTCACCGAATGGAAGGTGGAAAGTGTTAGTAATATCCCGTAAGTGCTCACTAATGGCTCTAATGGGATCCCTCTCCCTCCTATTAGTAAGATGGTATAAAGCAAGGTAAAGAGGTCCGAACTCGGCATTATACATGACATTCTCAAGAGGAAAGTTCATCCTCTCACATGTCTCCATGAATTTGGGAATGGCTCCACTCCTTCGAATCGAGTCTTTCTACAAGACAAAATCCAACAAGATTTTGGTTAATGGTTAAAGAGTTACTCTAAATGAGAAAATGAAGAAGTTTAAGCCATTTAGCTTACCAAAGGGAAAATAGCCAGCGAGGAAACGTGATTTTCAACTTCAACTCAAAGATCACTTGGATTTCATTCGCTTTAGGGGCGCTATTCTCACTCGAGGAAAGAATCTTGAGTAAGCTTCTCCACTCTAGTTCTTCTAGCGGGATGGTATTTTCTTCTAGACATTTTAAAGATGAGATTTTTGAGAACCAACTAGTTTTCAAGAAGAAGCAAAGCCAGCAAAGCATAAGAGGAGAGCAAGATTAAGAAGAAGAGTAAGTGTGCAAAATGAAATACACCTTACACCTCCTTTTATAGGCAAATTCGATCAAGAAATCCAACCACATAAGATAATGGTCAAGCAAGTAGTGGGGAACCAAGGGAATCCGGCAGGGCACGTCGGGGGCCATGCTTCCCAAAGGCTGGCCGGCGTCGGCCACTAGGAGCCGAGAGGTCCAATTGACGACAACTTTTGCAGCCTAGCCTATGCGGCTTTGTCCAACCGAGACATGTGATCTTCTTCCCCTTACGCATGCAAGTGGAAATTTTCGGACCCGCTAATCGGCTTTTCCGAAATAGTTTTATCAATCTGTTTTCAATCGAAATACTCGGGTAAAACACTAAACTTTTGTCAATTCAATTATGCACTAACAAGCATGTTAGTACAGCAGATTATTTAGCCAAGCTTTAGATCAAATAATGATCGGAGTTTCAGCATCGAAACATGCCAAGCTTCGAGGTCCGATCAAGCCAAGCTTTAGGCTCTAATCAAGCCAAGCTTAGGATCCTTCTACCGGACTTTAGAACGGATGCATCGCGATCAAGTCCAGGCCCCATTTTGGAGTTTAGGTTCGATTACAACCAATTTCAAATATCGTATAATACCTTATAAAAAGCAAAGGTAAATAGCCTTTAGTCTCTACTTTGACCCTTCATCTTTTTAGACATGGTCAAAGTGGGGGCTAACTGTAAACACTTAAAAAGTGTCGTTCCTTATCTCTTTATTTTGGTTTTCTATTCCGTTGGCCCGATGATGAAATCCCTAGTCATGTTTGAGGATTTGGAACTTGGACTGTGATCGATTGGTGCCACATAATCCAGTAAACCACATAAAACCCCAAGCATTAAATAAATAGCCTTTGACATTGGGTAGGTTAACAAATCCCTTTTCTTTCGGACGATCCAAGAACCAGGCTGAGCCTTAAGAGATAATAGAGCCTAGTGTTGAGTGCCGAGAAATTCCAAGTTTAGAGTACTACATTCTACTTTTGTCCAAATCGGAGAAGGAGTTGAAGAACTGAAGATGATTTTAAAGTGTTGCGTTTCATAATCGGGAGCATCAAATTGTTGCGTTTAAGCTTCACAAGACAGTCCACACGAGCCGAGAAGCTTCTCCCTCGGAACGACGTCGTGGTCGGCTCCTGCCTTCTAGAAGCATTAAGTGGAACACTGTGTTTTGGCTTAGAGAGTCACTCGGAGACACACTAGGGCACAAAACCCTAGGGGCACCCGGTTGGCCGACGCACGCCAACCGGATTCTATCTGGTTTTATCTCTTTCTTATCCGAGTTCAATCTCTTAGGATCTAGCACGGTTTTTTTAGCTACTTGGACAAGTGATTAGAGGCAATCCCTAGGTCATTTGTGACCTAGTTCCTCTCCTATAAATAGAGCGCCTTGGCTCTCATTCCCATACGGCTTCCTGTCTTAGCATCACGCTACGAAGGCTAACTGGAATACTCTCATCTAAACGTTACTCTGCTAAAATTTCTAGAAAACTTTCATCTTCCTTATTGTTGAATCCATGCAAAGAGTCAAAGAATATTTAGTTATTCCAATCTCTGGGCACTCATTCAATTGATCATTACTTTTCCTCCATACATAATTCCGAAAATAAATCCCTTTTCCTTTGTTTGTCGTTGTTGCATCAAGAGGTCAAGTGTGGAGATCAAGATCAGCAAGGTGGGACAACCTCGAGGGAAATTATTTGGCCTTTCAACGGTTTATTTATTTTCATGCTTTGTATTACTTTTCATATTGTGGTTTAAGAGATGTAATCGCTTCTTTTAATTCCTCCCCGATCGATGAAATTCCTCTAATTTTCGCTTTTGTTTTCATTATCACTTTCTTTACCGCTTTCTTTATCGCTTTATTTATTATGCTTGGTTGCTTTTATTTATCATCATAACATGCCGCTTGCTTGTTTGTTTTACATTATTTAAATCTACTACTCGAATTAGTAATGACCGTCTTCGGACAAGCAAAACGAAAGGGTTTTCCCTATGTTTCCTACCCCGACCCCTGAATCGATTCTCGGTCCAAAGACCGATGGGTCTATTTTTAGCCTCTTTTGGACTTAGTTTTCCCATACTAAGATCGAAAGAGCAAGCTTTTGTTTTGTTAGTTTTTCTTTACTAAAACTAACTAGCGACTCCCTTATTTTATGCTTTATTCTTGTTGAATCGCATCCCGGTTGTTTACTAATTTGAAGGATAAAATTAATCGAGATTCTGGATCCGCTAATTAGGCAGAGAACGAGGGTGACTCCATCAACCACGGCCTCTGGCCGGCACCGGTCACCACCGGTTATAGGCTGCCGCCTGCACCGAGTGGTCGAGTAGCGGGCGTCGGTCCAGATTGGTGTTTTCACATCAATCGGCCCTAAAGCCTCACGACAGAACCTAAATATTAATTTGTATTTATCTTTTAATTAGTAAATAAGATCTTGGGAATTCTGAAGTTAAATTACTAAAATAAAATGGTTAATAAAACCGCTATTCAACTTTGCTTAATTCGCTTTTAAATTAGATTTAATAAAACTCGAAATCTTAATAAAAGATTCATCCCCACATTCCAAAATGGATTTTATAAAACCATCTTCAAAATCAATCTTTAAAAAGAGACTGACACAAGTGGGGAATCTCGGTGGGCCCCGGTTGGCCGTGATTCCTACAATTAGCTGAAAATAAGCCAAGAGATCATGCAAGCTAGGCATTGACCGCTTTAAAACGGAGGAAATGATCCTCTATTTATAAGAGAAAAGTTAGGTCACAAAAATGACTTTAAAGAATGCCAGCGATTTGAATAAGACCGAGTCCACGACGTGAATCTAGGAGAAAAAGCTGGATAAAATAAGCCTGGACCAAAAATCCTGTGGGAAGGGCAAAGGATTGTGACACCGACCTTAAACGAGTGTCGTCCGGTGAAATTGATTTCCGTGCTCGAGTCGAGCACTCGGAGCAAAACGTAGCGTTTTGGCGTTGTGAGTCATGAAACGCGGCGTTGATCACAATGGTGTCGTATGCATTCCTTGGAGTTCCATGCCTTGGTTTGTCACTAGAGGAACAAACCACAACGTTTTGGCGTTGTGAGCCATGAAATGCAGCGCACGGTCAAAACGGTGTTGTACGGACACTTGACCTCCGTATTACGCTGGGATGCTAAGTGTGAAACGCTACATTTAGTGTGCAGCACTGGACGTGACGCCGACCTTCTCCCGCTGGGAGCCTTCACCCGGGCTTGTTTCGCAGAAAGAAAATGGGTTTGTGGGCCGACCCAAGCAAAAAGGCTAATTTTGTGGTGCTAATAGGTTCTCTCTGATTTTTGGCTTCCGTCACGCTAATCGGACACCGATAGTGATCCAAGTTCGTAAATAAGATTGGGATTTCTTCACCAGGCTAACAAAATTAAATAACGTAAATAAAGGAGATTAGGGTGATACATTTTTGGTGTCTACAATAGCCAACAAGTAGGAAGGGCTTATTGGATGAAGAAGAAAGAATTGGTTGATTCAAAGATAACAATAATTTGTACACTTATATTTCACTAAATGTCATTATTGTTTTAATTAATTCAATGCTATGCATTCTTATATTATGGAAAGTTACATCTCAATTAGATATAGAGCCTCATACAAGTCTCATAGGATTATACGTAAGGTTACATATAGAACAAATAATAAGATTTGAAATTGTGCACATGTATAATTAGTTTGAATTTGGTAAAATGCATATATTGAAAATTTAAAAAAAAAGAAAAAAACATGTTTTTTAACCTTTACAAACGTATTATTGTTTCGGGGACCAAAATTATTTTACGGAGGGGGAAGGGGGAGGATGTAACACCCTTTTAATTATTTTCAATTTCATGCTAATTGTAAAATAAATTATTTTGTCAAGCGAGTGAGTCGCTTAAAATTATAGAAATGTCGAGATATATGAAATTAAGTAACTCATTTTATCATGAATTTATGACTGATTCTTGACACATATGATTATTTAAATATTTTTATAAATTCATATATATATATATATATATATATATATATATATATATATATATATAACATCAAGGATTTTAAATCGAAAAATTTATCAATTTTCTTATTGATTAAAAAAGAGGAAAAAGAAAAGAAAAATGTGAGTTTAAGCTGAGCCATTTGTATGGCTTAAAATTAGCCATGTAATTAAATAGGATAAGTATGAATTAATTTGATTAGCCAAAAAAAGGAAAAGAAGACGAATGAAAATCAAATTAGCATTATGGGCTTATAAATAAAAGGAGGGGATGACTCGCTCTGCTACCAAGGCCCAGGCAAATAATTACACACAAGCTCACATACATACTCTCTTTCTATTTTCTCTCTCACTAATGCTATTGAAGCCCAATTGAGCCACCATGGCCTACCACCAGCCACTGGTCATCTATTGTCGACCACCCTCTATGGACGCCACCAGCCACCTGCCTTCTGCAACCCCCAATATTCCCACCACCTTTTTCCCACTTCATAAAAATAGGTATTTTCTCCAAATTTCATTCTTAAGTAAATTTCATTGTTTATGTTTTAAATGAATAATTAGAGAAATAAGTATGAGATTGGAAATTATTTGTGATAAGAATTGTAATATTGGAGAAAAAAATTAAAATATGAATATTTATGTAAATTAGGTTAAATAAGAAAAACAAGGAGATATTAGGAAAACGATAAAATTTTGATATGAAATTATGTATGGAACATGTGCAAAAATTAAATTGTGGTACTAAAGAATCTTATTTTGGTACTTGAGAAACTTAGTTAAGCTATAGAAGGCTCATGAGTATTGGTTTAATGGAAGTTATGTTGTGCTAACCTAGGATTAAAATATGAATGAAAATATAAATATTAAGATGTCGGAAGATTTATTTTGATATAAATTGTGATTGAGTGAAAATCAGTTCATTGGATCAAGTTGGATAAATTAGGCTATTGAAAAGGTAAATTAAATTTTTGTAAAGAGGATATTAGAACTTTATAAAATTGCATGGAATTGGAGGACAAATGAATGGAAGCAAGCACGGAGACAATCTAACTTTATAAAAGAAATTTATAATTAAAGTTCATTAGTTCATAAAGTTGTTGGAAAATTTAAAATGATATGTTATTGGAATATGAAAATTCATAAAAGTTAGTTTGCAAATACATAAACTAAATCAAAGAAGGGATTCGAACTAGGGTCTAAAAGGGAGTATCTAGCATCTTAAGTTACGTTATTACTTGTACCTTTCCGAAATGTTTGACTTTATTAATAGGTTTCAAGTTTTAATATGATTATTTTGAAACTAATAGGACCTACTTTACAACTCACAGACAAATAGTTCAAAGCAATTTACTCGATACAACCATAGTTCGTAGGTGTAACACTCGAACCCCATTCGAGGAGTATTACATCGGCGGGGTTCCCCAAAGGAACCCCTATGGTTAATTAAGGTGTCAGTTTGGTTTTCTAATCCCAACTTAATAGGTAATAGATGTGATTTTACACTTTTCTTGAAACTATTTCAAAAAATTTCGACAAAGTTCCTTTTATAATATGAGTTATCCCTTATGCTAAAAGCCTTAAAACCTTAATCAAATCACAATAAAACTCAATGAGCCACACGCTCCAAGTATACAACTCAACCGCCACACGCTGGAGCCTAACAAATATGCATTTAAAACTTAAAATAATCTAATTGGCTTAGGACACACTTATACAACTACATGAACTTAGTTACAAGTTAAAACAATTAAAGATATATGAAATACGTGTCTCAAGCAATTTGTGGCACTCGGAGATAACATTACGCAAATAAATCTAGGGTATGACAAAAATACGGGGCAATTCATCTTAAAGTAGTACTTGCAATCTGGAGAGAGATACGGGGTGAGCAAACCACAAGCTCGGTGGGTAATCCTATCCCAAAACTTACACATTTGCACTTTATACACATTTCACAAACCACGAGTAGTAGCAATAAAGTCCATCAACCATATTGTACTTCCATTTTGGAGTTCCAATTTCCATTTTAAACACTTCACATGTTCCACAAAAGGTTCAAATAACTATTTCTCGTATTTCAAAATGACTTACTAAATGAATCAACCCTTATTCAAAACAAGGTAAAACTCCGGTTATTCATTACGCACACAAGTTCACGCAATGTAGTGAAATCATAATTCCACATTTTTCCTCAAATAAGGTTCTGGACTTGTCAACAGTTACTTGAAACATCGAGTCTCCTTCCATGGAAAATCACATGCTTGTCAATCATTTACAAACAAAGTTTTGAAATCATTAATGACTCATTGGAATTCTCGTCAACATTCTAGGCTACTGATTCAAACTAGCACTATAGTTTCTAGGGCGTGACCCTTGACTTAGGCTACCGAGAATTATCTCTAGGAAGTCTCCGATGGAGCATCCTGATACACCAGGACCCTAGTTAGAAGCCTTCCCTTGAAGTTTCTGGTCGGGCATCATCACCAATGAGGACCCCGGTTAGAACACTTCCACTGTGTTAAACAATCATAGACCACTTGATTCAAATCGATGGGAACACATTCATCTTTCTGTTTCTAACAGTAATCTTAAATCATTTCAATATGGTAGAAGGCATATAATCACTTGCCACCCTTCCAAACTCAGTCTTATTTCTTTAGAACATAATTTCCAGTTTGAAAAGCAAATATCAAGAAATCATATTCAAGAGTCATTTTGCGTACTCAACTTAACTGTTTTTTAAAAACTAATTACGGAAAATCGAGTTTTGAGTAAAAGTCATTGAGAACCGCAATCATGTTCAATTATTCACATTAGCATATTCTCACATATTCACATTAAAACCATTGAATTATCAACTATTTCACGCTAATTACTAGCATAACCCGAACCTTTAACTTCTCTGTCCTTTATATTTCGTGTTATAGTCCTTTTAGTTATAATTCACCTTTCACTCGAGCATTTACACCTATATATGCATAGTCATTTCTCACCTATGCAAAATCCTCATTATTCGACACAAATGGTTGAACTCCACAACATTTGTTCATTCCAAGCAGGTGCACATCAAGCTTATGTTTCATTCAGTTTTCATTTGATTAAGTGATTCATCGCATTTCCCCAAACTACAACAAGTATCATCAACAGGACTTTCAATCACACCCTAAACACCACACAATTACAAGCTGCAACAACCTAGAGTTCTAAAATTCTTTTTGAACCTCTATATCCCAAATTTACACTCCCTTCCTATTCAAGTATCAGTTTCTCATTAACCTCAATTCAATTGCAACCTGAACAAACTCGGGAACCACAGGTAGTTTAATTCTCCTCCGTCATAATAGCCACAATAACTACAAGTTGTAAAACCACACAATATCGGGAACAATTATAATTTAGCATAAACTGTCACAACTTGTCTCAAACTTATTCAATTCGAACTCACGTATTGTATCCCTCTAACATTTCAATTGACAAATTTAGTTCACACAAGCCATAATAACCACAAACGAGTTACAATTTTAACCTAAAAAGTCACAACTCATCGCAAACCGTTAAATTCGATTCAATTCCCACAATTCCGTTTGACTACCCAATCGATGCACTCGCTTCCGTTTCTCAATTCTTCGTCACCCCGAAGGTTAGCTAAATCCACAATTTCACATAATCAAACACTAAACAACTTCAATTGAAATTCAATCACATGGGAATCAACTCACATACTAAACCATTCACATACTAAATCAATCTGCTAATTCCATTAATTCAAAAGTTGAATTACTCAACTCAAATTTTTAGGTTTTGTATAATTGATTTGAGTTGCTACCTTTCCTTTTCCTCTTCCTTGCTTTCTGCTTCTGGTTTCCCTTACCTTGCTCTGTCTCTCTCTCGGTTCTCTAGCTTTCTCTTCTTCTTCTACTTCTCTTCTTGGTCTTACTAGTTAGCCTTGCCAATTCCTCTCCCTCGATAGCTATTTTTTTTGTCGACCTTCCTTTCTCTACCTGTCATTGCCACTGTCCTTCTTCTTCTCTCAATCACTCACTCGCTCATGCTCTGTGGTTCTCGCTTTCCCTTTCTCATGTCTCCGCTTCGAATCATTTCATCTCTCTTGTTGTCGCCCTTGTTCCCAAGCTCTCGCTTCCTCTTTCTTTTTCTCGTTCGTTTACGCTTCTCTGCTTCTTCTTCTTTTCCCTCTCTTGCTCTCTGTTGAGCATTCCTCTCTTTCTCTATCTGTCGGCCCTCTATCTCCCTCTCGGTCCTCTCTTTATCTCTCTTGTGGCCTTTCCTCAAGCAGCTAACCTCTTGCCACCTTACACTAATTCCCTTACAAACCAACACCTATTTTGTCCCTTTTTGCTTTTTACCCCTTTTCTTTCTTTTTTTTTTATTTTATATAGCATAGGTTAAACCCAAATAAGTGACGAAGTAGTCTCGGGTTTTATTTAAGCTGGTCTGAATGGAAAATTAAGTGGAAGGAATTAATTTATTTCACTAACCATAATTACTGAAAACTCGTAATAATTCGCTTAAATAAACTTACGAATATATATCCATGTATATATTTTAGTTATTCGACCTAATTTATTTAATTAAAACTAATTAACTAATTTATGTCATACAATCACCCAAACTAAGATTACGAGTATTACAACAAGGGTTGTCTTTGATCGATCAAAATAAATGAATAATTTATACATACATCATGATCTCACAAAGCCATCATGGCAACCACATGTACATATGGATCCTAAACTAAGACAAGAATGAGTGCTTACTAAATTTACTACGAGTTTTGCACATAAATAACTTTTGAAACCGACTTTAAACATTTGCCCTTGCTCAATGGCTATTATCAACATATTTTTACGAGTATAAGAGTAACGTGATGGGCCTATGGCTCATTCTTTTTGAATGTTTTCTTAACTGTTTTTAGGTTGAGAAAATCATGCTAACATTCAGCAGGAAGTGACAGAGGAAAAGGAACCAGAAAATGTTGACTCGTAACAATGACCAGTACTTTAAATGTCACTCTTGAGTATATTATAGTTAGCTTTTAATTGTTGTCTTTTGGTCAAGAAATCTAAATGGATTTAATTCACTTATGGACTGTTATCCACATTGATGGGTGGTCCTATTAAAATGGTAAACTGTCTTTTGGGGAGAAATAACTTATGTCGAGTGGTTTCGGTTATGTAAATATTCGTTATGGTGTTACGAAACTCTAAGTTAAGTGCTTGATGCAAATGCAAATAAAAGACTTAGGTATGAACATATCACTCCTAATAATTTTAAATTCAAGTCATTCTCAAACCCTAGAAACATTATCTTTAAGTTTTTATCTTTGTCTGACCCACTCGGAAAGTTTGTCTTGAGTAAACACTTAGTTTTAGGTTTCTAACCCACTCAAATAAACTCGGACGAAAAATTTTGGCTAAATAGTTTCATGAACTTAACTTGATATTTTCACTTACCCGTTCTAAAGATCCAATTAGAATTAGTGTTAATTCTAATTTAAGCCACCCTTATTTAACTAAAATTATTTTGGATTGGAAAATAATGAATTGTGTCTATAAATATATCTAACTCGTTTATCATCTAAAATTAGACATAAATGGAATTGAAATATATTGTATATTAGACTTAAAAATTCTATTTGATTTGATTAAGGATATTTTGCTTTTAAATTATTTGAATTAATTAATATCCTTAACTAATCTTGAACCAAAGTATTTCTATACTTTGAGTACCACTTTGGGTTGTTTTTGTAGGTTGATAAAAATTGATTTATCTCAATTTAAAAAGTAAAAACAACCAACTTCTTACCATTAAACACAACCAGATAGAAAAGTTGTATTTTTAGGCGAGGCTCAAACGTCATGTCGGGGTTGTTTGTTACCTTTTTCAATAAACTTCAACCTTGAGTCTAATGGTTTTTTCCACCTTAGATTTTAGCCACAAAAGTAGATTGGATCGGTTTTGAGCCAAGGACTAATGCACAACAACTATGGATTTAATGGTTCGCTTTTGATGTATACTCTCATTCTTGAGTATATTATAGTTAGGTTTTAATGGTTGGCTTTTGTTCAAGAAGTCTCTATGGATTTAATTTGCTTGTGGAGTGTTATCCACGTTGATGGGTAGTTACGTTAAAATGGTTAAGCTGTCTTACGGGGAGAAATAACTCATGTTTAGTGGTTTGGGTTATGTAAATATTGGTTGTGGTGTTATGAAACTCTAAGTTAAGTGCATGACGCAAACGAAAACTGAAGACCGAGGTATGAACTCATCTCTGCTAATACTTTTGAATTCAAGTTATTCTCACACCCTAGAAACATTATCTTTAAGTTTTCATCTCTGTCGACCCACTCAAAAGCTCATCTTGAGTGAACACTTAGTTTTGGGTTCCTGATCCACGCGAGATAGACTCGGACATTAAATTTTGGCTAAATACTTTCATGAGCTTAACTTGTTATTTACACTAGCTTATTCTAAAGATCAAATTAGCATTACCGTGTTAATTCTAATTTGAACCGGACTTATTTAACTGAAATTATTTTGGATTGGCAAATAATGAATTGTGTTTATATATTTATCTAACTCATTTATCATCTAAAGATAGACACAAATGGAATTAAAATATATTCCATATTAGACTTAAAAATTATATTTGATTTGATTAAGGATATTATGTGGTTCAATTATTTGAGTTATTTAATATCCTTAACTAATCTTGGACCAAAGTATTTCTATACTTTGAATGCCACTTTTGTTTGTTTTTAGAGGTTGATAAAAGTTGATTTATCTTAATTTAAAAGTAAAAACAACCGACTTCTTACCGTTAAACGCCAGCAGATAGAAAAGTCGTATTTTCAGGTAGACTCAAACACAATTTTCGGTAAATTTTAACTTTGAGTCTAATAGTTGTTTCCACCCTAAATTTCAGTCACAACAAGCCAATGACCGATTCACAAAAACTATCTTCACAATGTTCTTCCGAGGGACTTAGACTATCCGTTACAACGGTTAGGGATTCTCTTCGATCAAGCCTAAGGCACAACGGCTATCTCGCATTGCTTGAGTAAAAATAGAAGTCACTTCACAAGATTTAGAAGATTGCTAGAACACAACTCCCAACTTATATACTCAATCTTTCTAGATTTTCAATTTTATAATTAGTATTCTCTACTTCTAAGTTCAAACAAGAAGTCTTGTAATCAATTACATTCTTACTTACTCATTTCTACTGTGATTTCCCTTGATCGAACTATAAGGGGTAACTCAACTCGGTTGCACCTAGCTGTAAAGGGTATAGTAGTTAGGAAGTACTAGGGAAGATAAGGGATCTTTTGTACCTAGGAAAAATTGTATTGAATTGTCTAAAGGAACAATTCACAGAGTCGATCCTTATATTCTATGGATTCAAAATAGTAGATTTAACTTGGTATCTAGACTGATACTAGCCATAGTTTTCTGCCCTAGAGGATTCCCATGTAAATTCCCTTATCCTTACTCTTTCTAAGTCTAATTTAGACTCAGCTCATCATTTCCGAGATGTGACTTGAGCATCAAGTTTTAATATTTTAAAAAATTTCCTTCACACCTTATTCACCCCCTCTAGGGTAATTTAGACAATCGGAGCTCAAACCTTCAATTGGTATCGAGCCTAGCTTTTCGAAGGATCTAATAATCAAAAGTCTAAAGATCAGATGACTCTTAACTATAGGGAGTTCGGTGAAGGAAGATCTTTCACTAGGCCACCAAAGTTCAAAGGATCCAACTTTGCCCACTACAAGAAGATCATAGAATGTTTCATCCAGGACTACTGCGAGGAAATTTAGGGAATCATCTCTAACGGCAATCGTATTCCCACCAAGTTGGATGGAACTCGAACGGTAGCTAAATTGAAGTCGGAATTCACTTCGAAGAGAATGAGAAGCATATAAAGGACTTTAAGGTTATGAACATTCTGATGTGTGCCATTGATGCCTTGGAGTACAACGAGTATCTACCGTGATACAACAAAAGATGTGTGGGACACCCTTCGCACCACATATGAAGGGACAAGTCAAGCAAGGTAGGTCAAGATAAGTTAGTACCTCTGAAAGTACGAAATGTTCAAGATAGAGGCTCATGAGAACATAACTCGGATGTTGGTTCGCTTCACTAAGATTGCTAATAATCTCAAGTCCCTTAGAAAGAAAATGTCCAATGAGGAGATTGTCGGAAAGATTCGAGGAGTCTTTCAAATAGAAGATGGAGACCAAAGGTAATAGCTATTAAAGAAGCTTAGGACCTCACCAAGCTAAGACTAGATGAGCTCATAGGAAACTTCTCACCCATGAGTTACATCTAGAGGAGGAAGAATCTGAGATCAGCACCAAATGAAACATTATTCTCAAAGCCTCACATGAACCTGGTCCAAGTTTGAGCTCATCGGATTCTAAGGAAAAGCCCATGGCACTTCTTGTCGAGGCTTCAAAAGAATGATGAAATATAAGAAGTGGAAGAAGAAGCCAATGCATGAGGTCTTCAAGAAGGAAAAAAAGTTAAATTTTCATCCCCTTCTAGTTAAGATTTCACTAAAAATTATGGCTATTTTGAATATGGAAGCAAGAAACATAGCGTCAAGGATTTTCTAAATAGAATAAAGGATCGATATAAGAAAAAAGGAACAATGGTAACCTGGAGTGACGATGAATCAGAAGAAGATGATGACATAGATGATAAATCAAAGTGTCTCATGGCATTGATAGACTCAAAAGTCGGATTTGAGTCGAGAGTAAAGCTTCAAACACCGAGGAAACCGGCCCTCTGGATGTAATCGACTACTTCCGAAGTTCTCAAAGCATGATTTCGCTACATATATTTTTACTTTAGAGGAAGAGTCCAATTTTAATTCTTCTATATTTAAAGGGAAACTGGAGTCTCTCAAGTCCGAGAACAACATTTTAAAAGCTGATCCGAAAAACCTAAGACTCAACCTAAAGGTACCGGAGACTAGTTGTGAAGATAATAAGACCGACTCAAAGTGCCTCATAATAGAGAATGAGAAACTAAAGAAGAAGCTCATAAAGTCTCATGAGTTGGTTTTGAAACTTACTCAAGGTTAGAAAAACCTTGATTTACTTCTAGGTTCGTTGTGTGTTTTATTTTGAAAAGAAGTACTTAACTATAATTCGAAATAGGAGGACAACTCCTACAAAATCTTTTCAAAAATGATTCCAAAAAGATCAACTTTAGAAAGTTAAGCACGGTCTTATTTATATAAAGATGAAAGGGACTGATCCCATACTTGTTTTCAAAAGAAAGTCTTCTCAACCTGTTTACAAAAGAAAGTGTTTCAAAGGAATGAGACACGAGACTTAGTTTTCTTAAAAGAAGACTCGAGAAAAGTACTGTTCCTCAAAGATTGACCTTAGTAAGGACATTTCTACTGGGTTTGTAAGAGGAGTGAGAAGGGTTAGTTTATTTCTATTTTGCAAGCAACTCGGAAAAGGAGAGATCATTGGGACTTAGACGGTGGTTGCTCACATCACATGTCTAAAGATTCAAGACTCTTCTCGAGACTTGGAGAAGATGAAAGGAGGAAAGGTTATAGTTAGAGATAACAACAGGGACAAGATTGTAGGAATTGGTAGAGTTGATCATGGTAACAGCTCAATCGAGTCCTGTCTACTTTGCCGACGGACTCAAATATAATCTACTAAGCGTCTCTCAAGTATGTGACAAAGGTCAAGGGGTTAGGTTCACTGAAACCAATTATTTTATTAATGATGCTACCATAAACGAGACAAAGCTCTCTGGTATGAGGTCAAATAACACTTAAACTATTCGTATTTCTTATTCTACTCAAAATTTGTCATGTTTAAAAGCTTCGTTAATGATGATTCATGGTCATGGCATTGTAGATTAGGTCATATCAGCATGTATACCATTAAGAAACTCGCATCACAAGGATTAGTTAGGGGACTCCCTAAGTACAATTTTGAGAAAGATAAAATATGTGATGCATGCACAAAAGGAAAATAAGTCGGATTATCTTTGAAGCCACTTAAAACTGTTTCCACCTTGAAAGTGCTTGAACCGATTCATATGGATTTGTATGGTGAAATCCATGTCTAAAGCCTAGGAGGTGAATCATATTATAGTAGCCATTGTTGATGATTTCTCACGATTTACATGGATTTGTTTTCTAAAGAACAAGAATGAAGCCTTTAAAGAGTTCATTAAGGTCTGCATGCAAATCCAAGTGGAGTCTAAGCCTCATATCGGAAGGATACAAACTAACCATGGAAGGGAGTTTGATTATTCAGAATTTGCAAACTTCGCAACAAGAATGACATCTTTCACAACTTTTTAGCACCTAGAACTCCTCAACAAAATAGAGTAGTAGAGAGATAAAAACAAAACTCTTGAGGAAATAGGAAGAACAATGATGATTGAAAATAATCTTCCATACTATTTCTGGCATGAGGCAATGAACACAACAAATTACACTCTCAATAGATGCCTCATTCGACCTATTCTAAAGAAAACACCTTATGAGCTCTACAAAGAAAAGAAGCCTAACATCTCATACTTCAAGTCGTTTGGGTGTAAGTGCTTTGTGCTAACAATGGTAAGGAACATTTGATTAAGTTTGATCCAAGGTAAGATAAAGGTATTTTTCTTAGTTATTCTTCACATAGCAAAGCTTATTGCATTTTCAACAAAACAACTAACAAAGTGAAAGGAAGGATCCATATTATCTTCAATGAAGTTGACAATGGCAAGTTAAGTGAATCTACCTTTTAATACTTGAAGCTCAACGAAATGGTGATGAACTAGTGGAAGCTGAGCTCGGAATCGGTGGTAGATAACAAGCAAACTAAGCCAACATAGAATGAGTCAGCTTAAGAACTAGCTCGGACCACTGAAGCACAAGAAGGAGAAAAGATACAACCAGCTGAGACAATTGAAGAACTAAGTGCTCAACCATCTAATATAGTAATCTAGACAAGTAAAGCTTTCAAATATGCATCTAGGCATCCACCGAAGACTCGGACTTTGCAGGTATATCATTCGAGTACCATCAAGGAATCAGGTACAGACTTCATCTCTTGTAAGTTTTGATTACAAGTCATTCTAAGTGCTTTAGAAACTTTTCCGAGTGATATAGAATCTTTTCGAGTGTTACGAAACTATTGCATATGTTTTCACTTGATTCTAACTTATCCATAAAGCATACTCTTGCTTATCTTTTCACACATAGTTACGAGTTACTCGGACAACACTCGAACTTATCGCATGTTCAAATATTTGCTCTAATGTTCATAAACTCAGGTGTATTCTAAGTTTGATTGAATTATAGTGCTAATTCATCCTTCTAAGTCAGCATGTTTCGTTTGAACTATGCTTGTCTAAATCAAGTTTCATTACTTTGATATTCTTTATCGGACTTGTTTTACTTCTAGACTAACTCATATGGAATTTGAGTATAATGGATATTAGACTCAGAAAATTTAAGTCTTCCAGGACTCGGATAATTAGGCACTTAATTATCTCAATTAAATTATTATCCGTGTCTAATCTAGGACCAAAGTATTTTATACTTTGAGAACTAAATTTATTTACTTTTGTAGGTTATCTAAACGAGGTATCCTATTTTTAAAATAAAAAAGTAACCGGCTTCAAGTCGTCAATCACTAGCAGACAAGGCTTTTCTACTTCTGACCAAGGCCCGGACATCGTGTCGGGGTTGTCTGTTTCCAAAGCCGAAAATCTGCAATGCCTAGCTCAACGGTGGTTTCCACCCTACTTTTTAGACACTCGCCAGTGGATTGGGACATCCAAAGAAGTCAAGAGCCATTGCCCAACGTTCACACCTCAACGGATATTTTCTGAGTCAATTAGAAAAACCATTGCAACGGTCACAAAAGACTTCTAATTAGAAGATAGCCACAACGGGTAATCTGCTTGGTCATCTATAAATAGAAGCCACTTCACAAGACGAGAAGATTACTGAATCTATTGCTGAAATTATCTCTCTCTGTATAATTCTCATTCAATCTTCTACTTACAACTCCAATTATGTACTTAACATCTTTCTAAGTTGTAAGGTCTTGTAATCAGATCACAAACACTTATTCTTACTTTCTAAGTAAGGTCCCTTCACCGAGCTGTAAGGGTTAAACTCAGCTCATTTGTCCCTAACTGTAAAGGTTACCTCGGTTAGGAAGTACTAGATCGAGATAAGGGAACTTCGAGTCTAGGAAAATCTTGTAAGGAATTGTCTAAGGGAGCAATTCTAGTTGAGTCGTTGTACTCGTATTTTGTGGATTCAAAATAGTGTGACTTAGTGCTTGGATTAGCAAGTGACCGTGGTTTCTGCCCCGGGAGGGTTTCCACGTATTTTCTTAGTTAACACTTTTCCGAGTCCAATCTAGACTCGGACTATTTCAATGTCGGCTTTAGAATTTAATCTTCCAGTTTTTGTTCAAATTTCTTCATCACCCTATTCACCCCCTCTAGGGTGACTTAGTCTCTCCAAGAGCAAACCTTCAATTGGTATTAGAGCCTAGGTTTTCGAAAGGATCTAACCATCCAAAGGCCTAAAGATCAAATGGCTCGGAACAATGGAGAGTTCGATGAAGGAAGATCTTCCAGACAGACCAAGCAAAGTTCAAAGGATCTAACTTCATACACCTGGAAGAAGCTCACGGAATGTTTTTTGCTGGATCACGATAAAGATGTCCGGAACATCATACAAGTAGGCAACTACATTCTAGTGAAGATGGAAAAACAAGACTCGTGCCCAAAACAAAGCCCGAGTACACTATCGAAGAAGCAGAGAAGTTCGAAAGAACTTCAAGGCGATGAACATTCCGATGTACGCCATCAACTCGGAAGAATACAATCGAGTGTCGGCCGTGACACAGCCAAAGAAGTGTAGGACACGCTTGTCAACACTTATGAAGGCACAAGCCAAGTCAAACAAGTGAAGATAAGCCAATATCTTCACAGGTACAAGCTGTTCAAGATGGAGCCGGAAGAGAACAGCACTCGGATATTCATCCGCTTCACTGAGATTACTAACGATCTCAAATCTCTGGGTAGAAAGATTTCCCACGAGGAAAGGTGCAGAAAGATAATCGAAGTCTACCCAAGAGAAGATGGGGTCCCAAGGTGACAGCCATCAAAGAGGCTCAGAACCTGTCCTCACCGAATCCAGCCGAACCCATTGGGAAGCTACTCACCCATGAGATCCACCTAGAAGAGGAGGATGCAGAGGTCAGCACTAAAAAGAACATCACACTGAAGGCCTCGAAAAACAAAGAAGCAAATATGAGTTCCTCGACTCGGAAGAGGATCCCATAGCACTTATCACCGGAGGCTTCAAAAGAATGATAAAGCACAAGAGATGGGATAAGAAGCCAAGAGAAGAGTTATATAAGAAAGACAAGAAGGATAGAAAAGGTAAACATTCTTCCCCTTCAAAGTTATCTTTAACTAATAACTCCGGCTATTTTGAATGTGGCGATAAGGAACATATAGTCAAAGACTGTCCCAAGAGAAAGAGGGATAGAAAGAAGAAAAAGGCTATGATGGCCATTTGGAGTGATGAAGACTTATCGGAAAATGATGAGGACTCAAATGATTCAAAGTGTCCGATGGCACTCTCGGACTCGAATGCTGAATCGAGTCGGACTCGAATCACTCGGATAGTAAGGAAACAAATCCTCAGCAGGTAATTGAATACTTCCTAAAGTTTTCCAAAGTTGATTTAGCCAAATATATTTATAATTTAGAAGAAAAGTCCATTTCGATTCATCTCGGTTTAAAGAACAACTTGAGTCCTGTTCCTTTTGAGAGCATCTCTTTGAAAAATGAATTAGAGAAATTGAGACTTACTCTAAGAGTACTCAAGACTAGTGCTCAATCCAATGAGACTGAGTCCGAGTCACTCGAAGAGAAAATGTGCATCTGAAGTAAGAGCTCAATGAGTCTCAAGAGCTTGTTTTAAAATTTACTCAAGGTCGAAAAACCTTGACATGCTCTTGGGGTCTCAATGTGTCTCCTTCGGAAAAGAAGGACTTGGTTTTAACAAAAAGGAGGAATCTAATTCTTACTTAGAGCTTTTCAAAAAGGATTCCACAACTGTGAAGTTCAGGAAGGCTAAGCACGGTCCCATTCATAAGGATGAAAAGAGGATCGAGCCTGGACCGGCTTACAGGAGAAAACCTTCTCCTCCCGTTTATAGAAGAAAAGAGTTTCAAAAAAAGAGACATAGACTCAGTCTTCTAAATGAAAGACTCAAAATCAGACCAAACCCAAAGTTATTCAAATCTGGATTCCCAAGAGTCTTCTTCCTGAGAAAAGGATCACGAGTAAAGGGAGTTACTTGGGTGCGTTAGAGGAAGTGAGAAAGGTTACTTTGTTTCGACTTATAGGTGGCTCGGAAAGAACAAAAGGACACTGGTACCTGGATAGTGGATGCTCACATCACATGTCAGGAAATCCAGGACTCTTTTCCGAGTTAGAAGATTACAAGGGAGGAAAAGTTACATTTGGAGTTGACAGCAAGGGCAAGATTGGAAAAGGAGACAATCTGCGCAGCCCTGTCTACCTGGTTAAGGGATTGAAGTACAATCTAATTAGCATCTCTCAAATGTGTTACAAAGGTCAAGAGGTAAGATTCACTTAAACCAACTACTATATTTCTGATGAAACTAACAAGGAGACTAAGCTCTCAAGTAAGAGATCGAGTAATACCTACACTATCCTCTTTCGACCCAAATCAGAATCTATCTTGCTTAAAAGCATCTCTACACGATGATTCATGGACATGGCATTGTAGACTAGGTCATGTTAGTGTGCACACCATTAAGAAACTTGCATCTCATGGTTTAGTTAAAGGATTGCCTAACTGTGATTTTAAGAAAGATAAAATCTATGAAGCATGCGCCAAAGGTAAACAAGTCGGATCATCTTTCAAATCTCTGAAAACTGTTTCCATAGCCAAAATGCTTGAAATGTTGCATATGGACTTATGTGGTGAAATCCCTGTCAAGAGTCTCGGAGGTAAATCATATGTGCTTATGATTGGTGATGACTACTGACGATTTACCTGGGTTTGTTTTCTTAAGCACAAAAACGAAGCTTTCAAAGAGTTCAGCAAGCTCTGCAGGAAAATCCAAGTTGAATCTCGGACTCAGATTCGGAGAATTCGAACTCGACCATGGAAGGGAGTTCGACTACTCGGAATTTGCAGAGTTCTATGGTAAGAATGGCATCTCCCATAACTTCTCAGCACCAAGAACTCCTCAACAAAATGGAGTAGTGGATAGAAAGAATCGAACTCTTGAAGAAATAGGAAGGACGATGATGATTGAACATGATCTACCCTACTATTTCCGGGCCGACGCAGTCAAACAAGTAAACTACACATTGAACAGATGCCTCATCGGACCCATCTTGAAGAAAACTCTATACGAGCTCTACAAAGGGAACCCAACATTTCATACTTCAAACCCTTTGGAAGTAAGTGCTTTGTTCACAACAATGGTAAGGATCACCTAACCAAGTTTGATGCTCGGACAGATGAAGGTATTTTTCTTGGTTATTCATCTCATAGCAAAGCATATCATATTTTCAATAAAAAACTAACAAAGTGGAAGAAAGCATCCACGTTATTTTTGATGAGATTGAACAGGAAAAGCGAGTGAGTCAACATTCTCGGACGTGAAGCCCAGCAGAGATGATGATCTTGGTGAAAATGAGCTCATCAAGAATCAAATCAAAGTCACTTAGAACAAAGTGACTCGGAACAAAATGACTCAGAATGAGACAACTCAAGAGCCAACTCGGAATGTTGAAGAACAATTAGCCGAGCAAGCTCACTCGCAACGGACTTCGAAGATCAACCAATTCAACCTACAGATCTGGTGAACCAGAGAATAGGTAGAGCATTCAAATATGCTTCGAGCCACCTACTCGAAAACATTTTGTCTCGATATCAATAGTGGTGTAAGAACAGATGCCTCAAACTTTGCAGGTATATCATTCCGAGTACCATCAAGGAATCGAGTACGGACTTCATTTCTTGTAAGTTTTTATTACAAGTCATTCTAAGTGCTTTAGAAATTTTTCCGAGTGATATAGAATCTTTTATGAGTGTTACGTAAACTATTGCATATGTTTTCACTTGATTCTAACTTATCCATAAAGCATACTCTTGCTTATCTTTTCACACATAGTTCCGAGTTACTCGGACAACACTCGAACTTATCGCATGTTCAAATATTTGCTCTAATGTTCATAAACTCGAGTCGACTTTGTATTCTAAGTTTGATTAAATTATAGCGTTAATTCATCCTTCTAAGTCGAGCATGTTTCGTTTGAACCGTGCTTGTCTAGATCAAGTTTCATTACTCCGATATTCTTTATCAAACTTGTTTTACTTCTAGACCGACTCAGTGGAATTTAAGTATAATGGATATTAGACTTAGAAAATTTCACTCTTTCGGGACTCGGATAATTAGGCACTTAATTATCTTAATTAAATTATTATCTCGTGTCTAATCTAGGACCAAAGTATTTTATACTTTGAGAACCAAATTTATTTACTTTTGTAGGTTATCTAAACGAGGTATCCTCTTTTGAAATAAAAAAGTAACCAGCTTCAAGTCGTGAATCACCAGCAGACAAGGCTTTTCTACTTCTACCCAAGGCCTAGACACTCGTGTTAGGGTTGTCTATTTCTAAACCGGAAATCTGCAACGCCTAACTCAACGGTGGTTTCCACCCTACTTTTTCAACACCACCAGTGGATTGGGACATCCAAAGGAGTTAAGAGTCGTTGCCTAATGTTCACACTCGAACGGATATTTTCCGAGTCACTTAGAAAAACCATTTCAACGGTCACAAAGGACTTCTAATCAGAAGATAGTCACAACGGGTAATCTGCTTGGTCATCTATAAATAGAAGCCACTTCACAAGACGAGAAGATTGCTGAATCTATTGCTAAAATTATCTCTCTCTGCATAATTCTCATTCAATCTTCTACTTACAACTCCAACTCTATACTTAACATCTTTCCGAGTAGTAAGGTCTTGTAATCGGTCACAAACACTTAATCTTACTTTATGAGTAAGGTCCCTTGACTGAGCTGTGAGGGTTAAATTCAACTCAGTTGTCCCTAACTCGTAAAGGTTACCTCGGTTAGGAAGTACTAGATCACATAACCGAACTTCGAGTCTAGGAAAATCTTGTAAGGAATTGTCTAAGGGAGCAATTCTTAGACAATTCTGGTTGAGTCTTTCTACTCGTATTTTGTGGATTCAAAATAGTGGATTTGACTTGGTGCTTGGATTAGCATTGACCGTGGTTTTCTCGCCCCATGAGGGTTTCCACGTATTTTCCGAGTTAACACTTTTCCGAGTCGAATCTAGACTCGGACTCGTTTCAAAGTCGAGCTTTAGAATTTAATCTTCCAGTCTTTGTTCAAATTTCCTCATCACCCTATTCACCCCCTCTAGGGTGAATTAGTCTCTCCAAGAGCAAACCTTCATCCACCTAAGAATATCATCTCAAATATCAACTCGGGAGTAAGAACTTTTTTTCTTTGCATAATCTGTGTTCATTCTTTACATTCATTTCTTTAATTAAACCTAAAATATATTAGAAGCCCTACTTAAACCTGAATGGGTAGAGGCCATGCAAGAAGAGCTTTCACAATTTGAAAGTAATCAAGTTTAAACCTTAACCAAACGATTTTCCGACCACCCAGTTATAGGAAACAAATGAGTATTTAAGAATAAATTGGATGATGAAGGCTTGGTAGTCGAAATAAGTCCAAACTTTTTGCTTAGGGTTATAACCAAGAAGAATGACTAGATTGTGGGGAAACCTTTGCACCTATTGCTAGGATTGAGGCAATCATAATTCTTTTAGCATTTGCAACCAACATGAATATTAAGCTATGTCAAATGAATGTTAAGTGTGCATTTTTAAATGTTTTTATTGAAGAATAAGTTTATGTAGAGCAACCCCTGGATTTAAAAACTCTCAATTCTATGCCAAGAATTTTCTAAGTTTATGAGACAGGAATTTCAAATGAGTATGATGGGAGAACTTAATTTCTTCCTTGGACTGCAAATCAAACAAGACAAGGATGGAATCTATGTCCATAAATCTAAGTGTGTGAAGGAATTACTCAAGAATTACAAGTTACAAGATGCTAAACCAACAAGCATTTCCAATGGGTGGCGTATCAAACTTGACTCATATGAGAAAGGTAAGTCAATAGATTAGAAACTTTACAGAGGTATGATTGGATCTCTACTTTACCTTACATTTAACGGACCGGATATCATGTTTAGTGTCCGCTCTGTGTGTAAGATTTCAAGCTAATCCAAAAGAACAACATCTCATTGCGGTGACGAGAATTTTCGGATATCTTGTAAGAACTTAGACATTTATCTCTCGGTACTCAAAAGACTCAAGTATGACTCTTATTGGCTACTCAAATGCTGATTATGTTGGGTATAGGGTTAATAGGAAGAGTACTTCAGGAGCATGCCAATTTCTAGGTTAATCACTAATCTCCTAGCACCCAAAGAAGCTAAATTCAGTCGCTTGATCAACAGTTGAAGCTGAGTACATAGCAACCGGAGCTTGTTGCTCTCATTTACTCGTGGATCAAGAAATACCTTAAAGATTTAGGACTGCAATCACAACTATTCCTATCAAATGTTGTAATTAGAGTACTATCAGTATCACAAGGAACCCAATTCAACATTTAAAAACAATGTACGTTAAAGTCGGATATCACTTTCTAAGATATCATTCTGAAAAAGGTGATATTGAACTTGTTATTCCTAGTAAGCTTCAATTAGCTGATATCTTCACTAAACCACTACGTGAGGATCAATTTTGTTTTATTAGAAATGAGCATGGTATGTTAAATGCATGATTACCTAATTTATTACATGATTCACCATGTGAATATATTACTTTACATGTTCTTTTCAAGCATAGTCTAAATAACTTGTGGTTTAGTTAATTATTCATAAGACCGAGCTCTAGTTATGAAAACCGAGTGCTTTCGAGCAACTCGGACAGTTCATTGAGTCGGACTTAGTTAAGAGAAAATGGACTTCAAACTTCGTAATATAGTTAAAGTTTGAGGCTAGACTTACGTGTTTCTTTCTCATGAGAACATTTTTCTCATTTTACCGCTCCAAAGAGAACCCTAATAGCAAAGTTCTCAAAGTCATGTATGATATTCTAGAAGGGTATGAGGTTGACCTCTTCCCTTTCATCATACAACAGATTGCTTCTGTTCCCATGGATTAGAAGAAATCCCATCTTCCATTTGGAGCTCTTCTCTCCTTAATCTTTGCTCATTTGAGGTTCCTTTGCCCGAGCATCCAAAAGCATTTCGGATTTAGCCATTCTGTTGGCAAAAATGAGCTTCTAAACCTTGGATACTAGGAGAGTAAACCTGGTGTTTAGATTCACTCATCCGATATTCCTCTTCCTTTATCTCCATCCGAGAAAAGTACCCAAGACCCTCTTCTTGTGGCAGGTGGCCCGTCACATCAACCAGCCCCTTCTCTTTAACTCCTTGAGAAGGTGGCTTCCCAATTTGCTACTCTAGCCAAAGAGCTACAATCCACTCTTGGCGTCTTCCGGGCTTACATGCCGATTCCGACTCAGCTTCATAATACAACTCGGAGGCAAATTGCTCGTAGTCGGACTCCGATTGATAAGCTCATAAAGTTCATCGAAGGCAAGAGGAGCGAGATCAAACTCCTTAAAGAGTGCCAAGAAGAAGCAGAAAAGGAATTAGACTCTTCATTAGACTCGAGAGGAAGAAGAAGAAGAAAAAGAAGCTGAAGTCGCCCAAGTCATCTCATCTTCTAAGAGCACAAAATTAGCTTTTAGAAAGTAGGAGAAGTTGGCTAATCTCAAGCCCTTCCATCTCTACAGCCAATTCAACCTATTCAAGGTGAGGGCTTAGAAGTGGAAGAAAAGGAAGAGCAGCCTCTCATTCATCGCGAGACAGTCCAGCTAGCTCGGACTAGTCCGATCGCACCCTCATTGTTGCCTCCTCCTCCACCACTGCCGACCGTGCAACCAACTACTTCATCTCATTTCTATCGGTGCGGACGTAAGGCACCGAGGTGATCTTCCTCCATCGAACCGCTTGACCCCCTCCCTCTTGATTCTATTTCTTTTCTTTTCTTTTGTCCAACATTGTATTTCTCCTTACCCCACTTGTTTTTTGTTTTGATGAAATGCATAAGGGGAGAGATAGTTATTTGGTTAGGAGGAGTACTTTTTATTTTTTGTTTGTCGAGTAGTTTTTATTTTTTTGTGATTGTTATTATATCAACTCCCGCCATGATTAATCAAATGAAAACTTCAAGAATTTTTTAGCTTCACCGATATTTGTTTATCATTTCTAATACATGTCATTATTTACTCTAATAGCATAACCTCGTTCCGATATTATCTAGCTCTAATAATATGTATGCTTTTATACTCGGACAAAAATGATCATTGCAAAACTTATAATAACTCGGTTTGCTTAAATAGACATAACACATCTCCGATGTTTAACATTCTTTGAGCACTCGAACTTATTTTCTGTCCAAGTCCTACTATCTTGTGATACTAACTCTTATTTCTAAGTGATGCCTTTCATCAAAAAGGGGAGATTGAAGACTTAAGTATGAACTTATCTCTCCTAATAGTTTTGAATTCAAGTCATTCCCACACCTTGGAAACATGATCTTTAAGTTTTCATCTCTGTTTGACCCACTCGAAAGCTCGTCTTGAGTAAACACTTAGTTTTGGGTTTCTCGGCCTACTTAAATAGACTCGGATCGAAAATCTTCCCTAAATAATTTTATGAGTTTAACTTGTTAATTTAACAGGCCTATTCTGAAGATCATATCAAAATTATAGTGTTAATTCTAATTTAACCAAGACTTGTTTAACTGGAATTATTTTGGATTGACAAATAATGAATTGTGTATGTATATTTATCTAACTCATTTATCATCTAAAGATAAACATAAATGGAATTCAAATATATTATATACTACACTTAAAAATTCCATTTGATTTGATTAAGAATATTCTATTAAATTATTTGAATTAATTAATATCCTTAACTAATCTTGCACCAAAGTATTTCTATGCTTTGAGTACCACTTTGGTTTTTTTTTTTTTTTTTTTTTTTTTTTTTTTGCAGATTGATAAAAGTTGATTTATCTCAATTTGAAAAGCAAAAACAACCAGCTTCTTACCATTAAACGAAGTAGACAGAAAAGTCGTATTTTCAGGCGAGGCTTAGACACTCTGTCAAGGTCGTTTGGTATCATTTTCGGTAAACTTCAACTTTGACTCTAACGGTTGATTTCACCCTAGATATTAGTCATAACAAGTGGGTTAGATCACTTTTTAAGCCAAGGACCCATGCACAACGACTATGGGTTTAATAGTTGGCTTTTGATATATACTCTCACTCTTGAGTATATTATAGTTAGCTTTTAATGGTAGGCTTTTGGTTAAGAAGTTTCTACGGATTTAATTCACTTGTGAAGTGTTATCCACGTTGATGGGTAGTTCTCGTGAAAATGGTAAACCGACTTTTAGGAGAAATAAGTCATGTCTAGTGGTTTGAGTTATGTAAATATTGGTTATGGTGTTAGGAAACTCCAAGTGCTTGATGCAAACAAAAGCCGAAGACCGAGGTATGAACTTATTTCTCTTAATAGTTTTGAATTCAAGTCATTCTCACACCCTAAAAATATTATCTTTAAGTTTTCATCTCTGTTTGACCCACTCGAAAGCTCGTCTTGAGTGAACACTTAGTTTTGGGTTGCTGACCAACTCGGATAGACTCGGAAGGAAACTTTGGGCTAAATAGTTTCATGAGCTTAACTCGTTATTGTCACTAACCTATTTCTAAAGATGAAATCAAAATTACGAGTGTTAATTCTAATTTAAGCCGAACTTATTTAACCGAAATTATTTAGGATTGGAAAATAATGAATTATGTCTATATATTTATCTAACTCATTTATCATCTAAAGGTAGACACAAATGGAATTGAAATATATTGTATCTTAGACTTAAAAAATTCCATTTGATTTTTATTAAGGATATTTTACAATTAAATTATTTGAATTAATTAATATCCTTAACTAATCGTGGACCAAAGCATTTCTATACTTTGAGTAACACTTTGGTTCGTTTTTGTAGGTTTATAAAAATTTGATTTATCTCAATGTGAAAAGCAAAAACAATCAACTTCCTACCGTTAAACACACGCAAACTAAAAAGTCGTACTTTCGGACAAACTTAGATACCGTGTCGGCATTGTTTGTTATCATTTCCGAGTAAACTTCAACTTTGAGTCTAACGATTGTTTCCACCCTAGATTTCAGCCACAACAAGTGGGTTAAATAATTTTTGAGCCAAGGAATGATGCAAAATGACTATGGATTTAATAGTTGGCTTTTGATGTATACTATCACTCATGGGTATATGATAGTTAACTTCTAATGGTTGGCTTTCGGTTAAGAAGTCTCTATGGATTTAATTTGCTTATGGAGTGTAATACACATTGATGGGTAGTTATGTTAAAATGGTAAATTTTCTTTTGGGGAGAAATAATTCATGTCGAATGGTTTAAGTTATGTAAATATTGGTTATGGTGTTAGGAACTCTAAGTTACGTGCTTGATGCAAACGAAAACGAAGGCTGAGATATGAACTCTTCTCTCCTAATAATTTTGAATTAAAGTCATTCTCAGACCCTAGAAACATTCTGTTTAAATTTTCATCTCTATCCGACCCACTCGAAAGCTCGTCCCGAGTAAAGACTTAGTTTTGGGTTTCGGCTAACTCGGATAGGCTCGGACGGAAAATCTTGCTGAAATACATGATCTTAACTTCTTAATTTAACAAGCCTATTCTAAAGATCAAATCAAAATTACAGTGTTAATTTTAATTTAACCAAGACTTAGTTAACTAGAATTATTTTGGATTGGCAAATAATGAATTGTGTCTATATATTTATCTAACTCATTTATCATCTAAAGATAGACACAAATGGAATTGAAATATATTGTATATTAGACTTAAAAATTGCATTTGATTTGATTAAGGATATTCTGCATTTACATTATTTGAATTAATCAATATCCTTAACTAATATTGGACCAAAGTATTTCTATCTTTGAGTACCGCTTTGGTTTTTTTGCAGAGTTGATAAAAGTTGATTTATCTTAATTTGAAAAACAAAAACAACTAGCTTCTTACCGTTAAACACAAACATAAAAAAAAAAATCTGTATTTTCAGGGAAGTTCGGACACTCGTGTATGAGTTGTTTGTTACCATTTTCAGTAAATTTCAACTTTGAGTTAAACGGTTGATTCCGCCCTAGATTTCAGCCACAACAAGTGGGTTGGATCACTTTTAAGCCAAGGACCGATGCACAACTACTATGGATTTAACAGTTGGCTTTTGATGTATAGTCTCACTCTTGAGTATATTATAGTTATCTTTTAATTGTAGATTTTTGGTTAATAAGTCTCTGTGGATTTAATTCGCATGTGGAGTGTTATCCACATTGATGGGTAGTTCTGTTAAAATGATAACTTGTCTTTTAGGGATAAATAAGACATGTCTAGTGGTTTGAGTTATGTAATTATTAGTTATGGTGTTAGGAAACTCTAAGTTAAGTGCTTGATGCAAACGAAAACTTAAGACTTAGGTATGAACTTTTCTCTCCTAATAGTTTTGAATTCAAGTAATTCTCACACCCCAAAAATATTATCTTTGAGTTTTTATCTCCATCCGACCCACTCGGAAAACTTGTCCTGAGAATACTTAGTTTTGTGTTTCGACTAACTCAAATAGACTCGGACGGAAACTTTTGGCTAAATAGTTTTATGAGCTTAACTTGTTATTGTCATCTGGTGTATTTCTAAAGATGAAATCGGAATTACATTGTTAATTCTAATTTATGTCGGAGTTATTTAAGCTGAAATTATTTTGGATTGGCAAATAATTAATTATGTCTATATATTTGTCTAAGTCATTTATCATCTAAAGATAGACACAAATGGAATTGAAATATATTGTATATTAGACTTAAAAATTCCATTTCATTTGATTAAGGATATTCCGCATTTACATTATTTGAATTAATTAATATCCTTAACTAATATTAGACCAAAGTATTTCTATACTTTGAGTACCACTTTGGTTTGTTTTTTTACTTTTTTGCAGGTTGATAAAACTTGATTTATCTCAATTTGAAAAGCAAAAACAACCATCTTCTTACCGTTAAACACAAGCGAGACAAAAAGGCGTATTTTCAGGCGGGTTTAGACACTATGTCGGGGCTATGTGTTACCATTTTCGATAAACTTCAACTTTGAGTTTAACGGTTTATTCTACCCTATATTTCAGCCACAACAAGTGAGTTGGATTACGTTTTGAGCCATGGACCTATGCACAATGACTATGGATTTAGTACTTGACTTTTTATGTATACTCTCACTCTTAAGTATATTATAGTTAGCTTTTAATGGTTGGCTTTTAGTTAAGAAGTCTCTATGGATTTAATTCGCTTGTGTAGTGTTATCCACGTTGATGGGTAATTCTGTTAAAATGGTAACTTGTCTTTTAGGGAGCAATAAGTCATGTCTAGTTGTTTGAGTTATGTATATATTGGTTATGGTGTTACGAAACTCTAAGTTAAGTGCTTGATGCAAACGAATTGAACACCGAGGTATGAACTTGTCTCTCCTAATAGTTTTGACTTTAAGTAATTCTTACACCATAAAAATATTATCTTTAAGTTTTCATCTCGTGTCCGATGCACTCGAAAAGCACGTCCTAAATGAACACAGTTTTGGGTTTATGACCAACTCGGATACACTCGGACGGAAAATTTTGGCTAAATAGTTTCATGAGCTGAACTTGTTATTGTCACTAGCCTATCTTTAAATATCAACTCAGAATTACATTGTTAATTCTAATTTAGCAACTTATTTAACCGAAATTATTTTTTATTGGCAAATAATGAATTATGTCTATATATTTATCTAACTCATTTATCATCTAAAGATAGACACAAATGGAATTGAAATATATTACATATTAGATTTAAAAATTCCATTTGATTTGATTAAGGATATTCTTCGTTTAAATTATTTCAACTAATTAATCTCATTAACTAATCTTGGACCAAAGTATTTCTATACTTTGAGTACCAGTTCGTTTATTTTTGCATGTTCATAAAAAGTCGATTTATCTCAATTTGAAAAGTAAAACAACCAGGTTCCTACGAGTTAAATACATGCGAGACAAAAAAGTCGTACTATGAGGTAGGCTAAAATATCGTATTAGCTTTGTTTGTTACCATTTCCAGTAAACTTCAACTCTGAGTCTAACATTCGTTTTTACCCTAGATTTCAACCCCAACAAGTGGGTTGGATCACTTTTGAGTCAAGGACCGATGCACAATGACTATGGATTTAATGGTTGGCTTTTGATGTATACTATCACTCTTGAGTATATTATGGTTAACTTTTAATGTTTGGCTTTCGATCAAGAAGTCTTTATGGATTTAATTCCCTAGTGGAGTGTAATCCAAATTGATGGGTAGTTCTGTTAAAATGGTAAAGTTTCGAAGGTTTGCTCGGGAGAGTCCGAGTCACCCTAGAGGGGGTGAATAGGGTGATGAAAAATTCTTTGCGAAAGCACACACCTTTTGACGAGAGAAGAGTCAAAGACAGATTCCGAGTCTAAGCAAGGGGTCGGAAAATATTGGACTCGGAATGTAATGAATCGGAGTAAACACGTTCAGCAGGGCATGTCCGAGTCTAGAATGAACTCGGAAATAGAACACGAGAGAATTTACGTGGAAACCCTCCCGGGGCAGAAAACCACGGCCCGTGTCAATCCGGACACGAAGTCAAATCCACTATTTTGAGTCCACAAAATACCGTGAACTTGATGAGAACCCGAGTTGCTCCCTTAGACAACTCTATACTGATTTTCCTAGACTCGAAGTTACCTTATCTCGATCTAGTACTTCCTAGCCGAGATAACCCTTACAGCTAGGGACAACTAAGCTGAGTTAACCTTTACAGCTTAGTCAAGGGACCTTACAAAGAATGTAAGAAGAGTTTGTAACTAAGTACAAGACCTTACAACTCGTAAAGTAATGAATTACAGAGTGGGAGTTGTAAGTTGAAGATTGAAAGTAAATACAATAACTTTGTTCAAGTAAGTGTATTGACAATATGTTCGGCAACCTTCAAGTCTTGTGAAGTGGCTTCTTTTATAGAAGACCAGGCAGAGTAGCCGTTATCTTCATCTCGCTGACCGAGAGTCCTCTGTGACCGTTGTGAAAGGCTTTCCGAGTCACTCGGAAAGTATCCGTTGAAATATGGACGTTGGACAACGGTTTAACTCTCTTGGAAGTCCCAAAACCATTGGTTGTGTCTTAAAAGTGTGGTGAAAACCACCGTTAAGCTTGACGTTCCAGCTTTTCGGATATGGAAGCGATACGCTTCGACACAATCTTCCGGGACTAAAGCAGGGAAGGTGAAAAGCCATATCTCGCTGGTGATTTGACGTTCGAGTCCGGCTACTTTTGTAGTTTGAAAAGATATCCTCGATTGAATAACCTACAAAAGTAAAACACCTTTCGGTTCTCAAAGTATAAAATACTTTGGTCCAAGGTTAGACACGGATAATAATATAATCATGATAATTAACCAACAGATTATCTCGAGTCGAAAAGAAATGGAATATTCCGAGTCTAATATCCATGATACTCGGAGTTCCATAAGACTTAGTCTTAAGCAAAGAATCAAGTTCTATTAACAAATATCGAGTGGGAAACACTTGATGTAGACTAAGCATGAAATGAACTAGAAATGCTGACTTTGCAAACAATAGAGTAAATAACCACAAGTCGATTCTCGAGTGAGAGTGGACTCGGAATAAAGAACAAGTTTTCCGAGTCGCTAACCGAAAAGCGATTAAAGAGATATGTGAAGGCCGAATCGCATAGAAAAGATACTTTTTAACTCAAGTAAGTTTCTAAGACACAGAGAATGCCTTGGAATCAAAACTCTATATAAATGACATCGTTATACCCGATTCCTTTTGCATGACTCGTAAAGATATAGAGCGAGTGTCCGAGTCTTCAATCTCCCCTTTTTGATGAAAGGCATTCCATACTTAAACGTAAACTTTGTTAGAGGAAAAATAGATCGATTCCGAGTAGTTTGAGTAAAGGTAAGGCATAATGAATGGATCGGAGCAATGTACACTATATCAAAGCAAATTAAAGTATGCTTGAACTCATTAACTCGTAAAAGAAAGAACTCGTAAATTAATAATGAAATGCATCAATTCATTAAAAGAAATTACAAGGGCGGAAAGAACTCCCCTAGACAAGACAACCAGTTTCGACTACATTTTCTCCCCTTGCCTTTCAAAGCAAAAACAAGAAACAAAAAGAAGGGAGAAAAGTACAAGAAATACACATAAGTTGTCCGGACAAAGAGAGAATTTTGAAACGAAATTCTGGAGACACCGAGGAATCGTGACTCGGTGCATGGCTCCAACTAGGAAGGAGGGGATTTCGAGTGGAGGCGGAGGTGCGCCGGCGCCGATAAGATCTTGACGATGTGCTTGAGCGCGGCGAAGGGAGAACCGGAACAACTCGCAGGGGCTCGGCTCCGAGTGGCCGACCCGGAGAAAGTGGATCGAGGGGTTCTTCCCTTGGGACCTCGAGGGCTGGAGGGGGCTGCTCCGGCGACTCGCTGGAGGAGCGAGATCTTCGACCCACTCGGATCGCTATCCGAGCCGAGTACAGCAATTTGAGCTTGGGGAGCAGGCTGTCCCTCAGCAGCTGCCACGGCCTCTTCTTCCCTTGGCCCGGAAGGGGCTGCCTCGCCCGCGAGTTCCTCGGCGTCCTCCGCCGCATCTCGTAGCTTCTTCCTCTCGCTTCCTCTCGCTTCCTCGCTGTCCGAGGAGGTCGAGCTCAGGCTCGAAGACGCCTCGGATGTGTCCGAGTCATCCGGGTCCCGAGCCGCCTTGGACCGCTCTCTCTCGAGGAGCTCAGCCAGCTCCTTCGCTCCTTAACCAGCTCTCTCATCTTAAGAACAAGAGACTCGCTGCTCTCGGATTTGGGACTCGACCGGTCTTTTGGTTGATGGTCGGACCCGAAGAACGGACTTGAAACCCCGAGCATGTCTCCGAATTCGAAGACACAGAGGTGATCTTGTCCATGAAGACAGGGGACAAGAGGGCAGAGAGAGTTTTGGAAGCACTCGGAGGTGGAAGCACCACCAGGTGAAGACGGAAGAGGGAGAGGGGTTGATTTCGAGTCCGAGGTGGAGAAGGAGGCCTCGGCTCTAAGTTGTGAACCCGGACACCGGGGTTAGTTTCCTGGTATCCGTACCCTCGGAGTTCCTTCTTGCCGACCACAATGGCCACCTCGGACACCGCGTTAGGGTCGGAGGGAAGACGAACTTGGAATTGTTTGAAGACAAGGGTGAGAAGAGCACCGAAAGGAAGGGAGGTGTTCTTCTTGGTTTGAAGTTGAGCTGGCACAGCGGCCATCCGCTCAATGATGGAGGGGAAGAGGTCGACTTCGTATCCCTCCGAGATATCGAAGAGGGCTTTGAGGTGCTTGGAGTTGGGGTTCTCCTTGCTAGAATGCTCGTGAGAAGAAGGTTCTCATCAGCGAGAAACACGTAAGCCTCGGCTTCGACTTCAACCGAGTCACGTAAAAGTTCTTTCTGGACCCGGGAATTCTTTAGCATACTTTTCAAAGAAGTCGTCGGCGACTTCAAGTGAAAGGGATAGGGTTGCTTGTTCAAGAAGAGAGAAGAGACTTTGAACAAACGGTGAAGGACGAGAGGTGTTAATACGAACGGTAATGTTCCGAACCCTAGAGGTTAGAACATTTTCAGAGTGGGAGAGATGAGTATAAAACTCGGACACGAGTTCGAGATAGATGAACTCGCTGAAACACAAGAAATGGTAGACTCCGGTGGTTTGAATATTAGACAACCAGGAGAATTTGGTTGTTGGGAAGAACTTGTCGTCCAGCGCAAGATGCTCGGGTGACAATGGGTTTTGAAGGGGTTGAGCTTTCGGCTTGTTGGAGCGAGGCTTTTGGAGGATGAAGAAACCCGAAAGTCGGGGTGGTTTCCTCTTTTAGGCATTGTGAGAGATGAAAAGATGAAACTTTTTGAAAGAGAAAGAGAAAGAGAAGGAGGTGTAGAAGAGAAGAAAACGAAAATGGTAGAAGAAAAATGAGAAGAGAGCAGATCGAAAACTTACGAGAGAGAGAGTGAGCTTCTTCAACACTTGCAGACGATCAAGGGTCACTCGTTCACGTAGAAAACTTCCGCGAGAGGGTTTTCGTTTGAGAGGGAAGGAGTTTTAGAATACCGAGAGGAAGATAGATAGATGTTATATATAATGAGTACGCGCGCCCGTTTACTATCCGTTAAGTAACTCCGTTCCGTCTCACCCGTCCATCGATCATTAATGCCCGGTGTGACAGTTCTTCTTCAACGGTTGAGATATCGGTAGTTTGAAATTCGGGGTTAAGATCCGATCGCAGCGCTCGAGAAAGAGAGAGAAAAAGAGTTTGAAATTATAATCCGAAACTCTCCACTGTTCTAGAGATAGCTTCGTAAAATTTGATGTCCAATTTTCTCTACGTCCGAGTTTGACTCGTAAAAGTTTCGAGTGACTCGAAACACGTAAATAACTATCAGCCCAAGTATCACATGATCAATCGAACTAATGGCTATTGACAACGAAAGCACATAGCACGTAAATATTCAAGAGTCACAACACAAAACTAAGCATTTAACATACCAAGCTCATTCCGAATAAAATGCAATTGATCTTCACCAAGAGGCTTAGTAAAGATATCAGCTAATTGAAGATTAGTAGGAATGAATTCAAGTGTAATGTCACCCTTTTCCGAGTGATCGCGTAAGAAATGATACCCGACTTCAATATGCTTTGTTTTTGAGTGCTCGGACAGATTCTTAGTGATACCGATTGCGCTTTGATTGTCACACTTGATTGGGACAGAGTTGAGAGTTAGTCCAAGATCCTTCAAGTGTTGTTTTATCCAGAGAATCCGAGCGCAACAAGCTCCAGCGGCAATATATTCAGCTTCCGCAATTGATAGAGCTACTGAAGTTTTGCTTCTTTGAGTGCCGGGATATTAGGGATTGACCTGTAAATTGGCAAGCTCCGGATGTGCTCTTTCGATCAACTTTGTATCCTCGCGTAGTCCGCGTCTCGAGTACCCGGCCGGACTCGGCCCGAGTCTCCGGAGTACCACAGCCCTAGACTCCGAGTGGCCTGCAAGATATCCGAATATTCTCTTCACCGCAAGTGAGATGTGATTCTTTTGGATTAGCTTGAAATCGTGCGCATAAGCAAACACCGAACATTATGTCTCGGTCCGCTCGAAGTAAGATATAGCAGTGATCCAATCATACCTCGATAGAGTTTCGATCTACCGCTTTACCTGTTTCATCCGAGTCGAGTTTTATACTCATCGCTCATAGGAGTAGATGCGTGCTTTGCATCTTGAAGTTTGTATTTCTTCAGCAGTTCCTTGGTGTACTTTGATTGATGGACAAAGATTCCATCTTTGTCTTGTTTGATTTGCAGCCCAAGGAAGAAATTGAGTTCTCCCATCATACTCATTTGGAACTCTTGGCTCATCAACTCGTAAAATTCTTGGCACGTAAATTCATTAGTAGCACCGAAAATAATATCATCAACATATATTTGAACAATGAGAAAATCTTTCCCTTTGGTCTTTATGAATAGGGTCTTGTCGATCCGACCTCTTTTAAAATCATTTTGAACCAGAAGCCGCTCGCTCTTTCGTACCAAGCTCTAGGGGCTTGCTTAAGACCATAGAGAGCCTTTTGAAGTTTGAAAACGTGATTTGGAAATTCCGAGTTTTCAAAACCAGGAGGTCTGCTCGACATAGACCTCTTCTTCAATAAAACCATTGAGAAAGGCACACTTAACATCCATTTGATATAATTTAATATGCATGCAGGATGCAAATGCCAACAAGTATTCTAATGGCTTCAATTCTAGCTACCGGTGCAAAGGTTTCCCCACAATCAATTCCTTCCTCTTGATTGTAACCCCGAGCTACAAGTCTAGCCTTGTTTCGACTACTACTCCACCCTCATCCAGCTTTGTTTTTGAAAACCCATTTGGTTCCTATAACCGGGTGGTCGAAGGTCGGTTGGTCGAGTCCGGACTTGGTTTCTCTCGAATTGATTCAGCTCTTCTTGCATGGCCTCTACCCATTCGGGTTCATTAAGCGCTTCTAGTGCATTTTTGGGTTCAGTTAGAGAAATGAATGCAGTGAATGCACATAGATTATGAAGAGAAGAACGAGTTCTTACCCCACTGTTGATATCGAAATAATGTTTTCTTGGGGATGACTAGAAGTAAATTTGAATGCTTTACCAGCTCTTTGATTCACCAGGTTTGTTGGTTGAATTGCTTGATCTTCGAAGCTTGCTCGTGAGTGATCTTCTTCATTGACTTGCTCGTTATGAGCGACCTCTAGAGTTGTCTCATTCTCGAGCTTCCTCGTTCCGAGTGGTCTCCTTCGAGTCTTTATAGACTCATCTTCGTCATCATCCTTTCGAGCTTCAGCTTCGAGTATGAAGATTCACTTGGTTTTCCCCTGTTCAAGCTCATCAAACACTACGTGGATACTTTCTTCCACTTTGTTAGTTCTCTTGTTGAATATACGGTAAGCTTTGCTATGAGAAGAATAACCTAGAAAAATTCCTTCGTCCGACCGAGCATCAAACTTGGTCGATGATCCTTACCGTTGTTGTGGACAAAGCACTTACATCCAAAAGATCCGAAATAGGAAATATTTGGCTTCCTTCCTTTGTAGAGCTCATAAGGTGTTTTCTTCGTAATGGGTCCGATGAGGCATCGATTGAGAGTGTAGTTGGCTGTGTTTATCGTCTCTCGCCTGTAAATAGTAAGGCAAGTTGTGTTCAATCATCATCGTCCTTGCTATTTCTTCAAGGGTTCTGTTCTTTCTCTCAACTACTCCATTCTCGCTGAGGAGTTCTGGGTGCCGAGAAGTTATGAGAAATTCCGTTCTTGTCACAAAACTCGAGAATTCCGAGTAATCGAACTCCCTTCCATGGTCGGCTCGAATCTTTTGAATCCGAGTCCGAGACTCAACTTGAATCTTTCTACGAGCTTGCTGAACTCCTTAAAGGCCTCATTCTTATGCTTCGAAAACACACCCAGGTAAATCTTGAAAAATCATCAATAATAACAAGTATGTAAGATTTACCTCCGAGACTCTTCACAGGATTTCACCACATAAGTCCATGTGTAGTAATTCAAGCACGTTGGATGTGGAAACTGTCTTCGGAGATTTGAATGAAGACCCGACTTGTTTCCTCTGGTGCATGCTTCACATACTTTATCCTTCTCAAAAGCACGCTTAGGTAATCCTCTAACCGGACCAAGAGATGCAAGCTTTTTGATAGTATGCATGCTAATATGACCTAATCTACGATGCCAAGTCCAAGAATCATCTTGAAGAAATGCTTTTAAACATGATAAGTTCCGACTTGGGTCGAGAGAGGGATGATGTAGGTATTACCCGATCTCTTACCCGAGAGCTTTACCTCTTTGGTGGTCTCATCTCGTGATGTAGCACTTGGATTGAGTGAATTTTACCTCTTGACCTTTGTCACAAAGTCGGGAGATGCTAAGTAGGTTGTACTTTAATCCTTTGACCAGGTAGACTGGGCTCACCAGATTGTTTTTATTACCAATCTTCCCAATGCCCACTATCTTGCCTTTACTCGTCATCACCGAAGGTCACCTTTCCTCCTTTATATGACTTCAGCTCGTAAAAGAGTCTTTGGTCACCCGACATGTGTCGAGAGCATCCGCTGTCTAGGTACCGATGTCCTTTGATCTTTCTCGAGTGACCTGCAAAACAGAGAGAATCTAACCCTTCTCACTTCCTCTAACGAACCCAAGAACATTCCTTATCGTGGTCCTTTTCGAGGAAGAAGGTGCTTCGGAACCCGCACTTGAATAACTTTGGGTTTAGTCTCGATTCCGAGTCTTCCTCTCGAGAACCGAGTCCGTGTCTCTTTCCTTTTAAAAACCTTTCCTTTTAAAACAGGAGAAAAGGGTTTTCTTTTGTAAATAGGTCCGGGTTTAGTCCTCCTTTCATTTCGTGAATGGGACCTTGCTCAGCCTTTTTGAACTTAACAGCTTCGGAATCTTTTTGAACAATTCCGAGTAAGAATTAGATTCTTCCTCCTTGTTGAAACCAAGACCTTCTTTTCGAAATGAGACACATTGTGATCCTAAGAGCATATCAAGGTTCTTCTCGTCCTTGAGAAAACTTTAAAACCAGATCTTGAGACTCAATGAGCTTCGTTTCAGCTTGCTCATTTTCTTTCCCGAGTAACTCGGACTCGGCCTCATTAGTTTGAGCACTTGTCTTGAGTTCTCTCGAGTGTGAGTCTCAGCTTTTCCAATTCGTTTTTTAAAAAGGTGCTCTCGAAGTGATTGACTCAAGTTGTTCCTTGAAATGAGAAGAATCGAATTGGACTTTTCTTCCAAAGTGAAGATGTACTTAGCTAAATCAACTTTGGAAAATTTGAGGAAGTAGTTTATTACCTCTTGAGGATCGGCTTCCTCGTTGTCCGAGTCCGAGTCCGACTCTCTTTCAGCCTTCGAGTCGAAATTGCCATCGGACACTTCGAGTCATCCGAGTCTTCGTCGTCTTCGGATGAGTCCTCGTCACTCCATGTTGCCATCATGGCCTTTTCTTCTTCCTCGTCCCTTCTTCGTTTTGGACAGTCCTTGACTATGTGGTCTTTGCCGCCACATTCAAAACATCCGTAATTCTTAGACAAGGATAACTTTGAGGGTGAAGAAAACTTACCTTTTCTCGTCTCTCTTGTCCTTTTGTAGAATTCTTCTTTTGGCCTTTTATCCCATCTTTTGTGCTTCATCATTCTCTTGAAGCCTCTTGCAATGAGTGCCATGGGATCATCTTCCGAGTCGAGGAGCTTGGACTTGCTTCTTTGGATTCTCGAGGCTTTAAGCGCGATGTTCCTTTTGGAAGTACCCTCAGCATCTTCTTCTTCCGGATGTATCTCATGAGTCGAAGCTTTCCAATGAGCTCGTCTCGGCTTCAAGAGTGAGAGGTTCCGAGCCTCTTCTATGGCAGTTACCTTCGGACCCCATCGTTTCTTGGGTAGGCTTCGAGAATTTTCCGGCACATTTCTTCATGGGAGATTTTCTTTCCCAGAGATTTGAGATTGTTGGTGATCTCAGTGAAGCGTATGAACATCCGAGTAATGTTCTCTTCTCGGCTCCATTTTGAAAAGCTCATATTTGTGAAGATACCGGCCGATCTTCGCTTGTCTCACCCGACTTGTACCTTCGTAGGTGTTGACCAGAGTGCCCCACACCTCTTTAGCAGAGTCACGAGCAGAGACTCGATTATATTCTTTCGAGCTTATGGCGCACATGAGGATGTTCATGGCTTTGAAGTTCTTTCGAACTTCTCGCTTCGCCGGCGTGAACTCAGCCTTTGTCTTTGGAAGGATTCTCAATTCATCTCGTCTTCGTTGGAATGTAGTTTCCTTGTTGTATGATTTCCCATACTTCTTCATCATGATCCATAAGGAAACATTCCATAAGCTTCTTCCAAGTGACCGAAATTTGAACCTTTGAATTTTGGTGGCCTCGTTGGAAGATCTACCTTCGTCGAACTCTCCGTGTTCTCGAGCCATCCGATCTTTAAACCTTTGGACCGTTAGATCCTTTCCGAAAGGCTAGGCTCGATACCAATTGAAGGTTTGCTCTGGGAGAGTCTCGAGTCACCCTAGAGGGGGTGAATAGGGTGATGAAAAATTCTTTGCGAAAGCACACACCTTTTGACAGAGAAGAGTCAAAGACAGATTCTCGAGTCTAAGCAAGGGGTCGAAAATATTGGACTCGTAATGTAATGAATCGGAGTAAACACGTTCAGCAGGTCGTCTCGAGTCTAGAATGAACTCGTAAATAGAACACGAGAATTTACGTGGAAACCCTCCCGGGCGTAAAACCACGGCCCGTGTCAATCCAGACACGAAGTCAAATCCACTATTTTGAGTCCACAAAATACCGTGAACTTGACGTAACCCGAGTTGCTCCCTTAGACAACTCTATACAGATTTTCCTAGACTCGAAGTTACCTTATCTCGATCTAGTACTTCCTAGCCGAGATAACCCTTACAGCTAGGGACAACTAAGCCGAGTTAACCTTACAGACTTAGTCAAGGGACCTTACAAAGAATGTAAGAAGAGTTTGTAACTAAGTACAAGACCTTACAACTCGAAAGTAATGAATTACAGAGTGGGAGTTGTAAGTTGAAGATTGAAAGTAAATACAATAACTTTGTTCAAGTAAGTGTATTGACAATATGTTCAGCAACCTTCAAGTCTTGTGAAGTGGCTTCTTTTATAGAAGACCAGTGCGAGTAGCCGTTATCTTCATCTCGCTGACCGAGAGTCCTCTCGTGACCGTTGTGAAAGGCTTTCGAGTCACTCGGAAAGTATCCGTTGAAATATGGACGTTGGACAACGGTTTAACTCTCTTGGAAGTCCCAAAACCATTGGTTGTGTCTTAAAAAGTGTGGTGAAAACCACCGTTAAGCTTGACGTTCCAGCTTTTCGGATATGGAAGCGTACGGCTTCGACACAATCTTCCGGGACTAAAGCGAGGAAGGTGAAAAGCCATATCTCGCTGGTGATTTGACGTTCGAAGCCGGCTACTTTTGTAGTTTGAAAAGATATCCTCGATTGAATAACCTACAAAAGTAAAACACCTTCGGTTCTCAAAGTATAAAATACTTTGGTCCAAGGTTAGACACGGATAATAATATAATCATGATAATTAACCAACAGATTATCTCGAGTCGAAAAGAAATGGAATATTCGAGTCTAATATCCATGATACTCGTAGTTCCATAAGACTTAGTCTTAAGCAAAGAATCAAGTTCTATTAACAAATATCGAGTGGGAAACACTTGATGTAGACTAAGCATGAAATGAACTACGAATGCCGACTTTGCAAACAATAGAGTAAATAACCACAAGTCGATTCTCGAGTGAGAGTGGACTCGGAATAAAGAACAAGTTTTCGAGTCGCTAACCGAAAAGCGATTAAAGAGATATGTGAAGGCCGAATCGCATAGAAAAGATACTTTTTAACTCAAGTAAGTTTCTAAGACACAGAGAATGCCTTGGAATCAAAACTCTATATAAATGACATCGTTATACCCGATTCCTTTTGCATGACTCGGAAAGATATAGAGCAGTGTATCGAGTCTTCGGTTTCTTTTCAAAAGAAATAACCAATGTCTAGTAGTTTGAGTTATGTAAATATTGGTTATGGAGTTACTAAACTCTAAGTTAAGTGCTTGATGTAAACGAAACCGAAGGCTGAGATATGAACTTTTCTTTCCTAATAATTTTGAATTAAAGTCATTCTCGGACCCTAGAAACATTCTGTTTAAATTTTCATCTCTATCTAACCCACTCGTAAAGCTCGTCTTGAGTGAACACTTAGTTTTTGGTTTCGAACCACTCGGTGAAGACTCGGACTTTGCAGGTATATCATTCCGAGTACTACCAAAGAATCAGGTACAAACTTCATCTATTCTAAGTTTTGATTACAAGTCATTCTATGTACTCTAGAAACTGTTCGAGTGATATAGAAACTTTTCCGAGTGTTACGGATACTATTGCATATGTTTTCATTCGTTTCTAACCGACTCGTAAAGCATAATCTTACTCTTCAATTCACACTAATGGTTCCGAGTCACTCGGACAACACTTAAACTTATCGCTTGTTTAAACAATCTCACTAACACTTTCAAACTCGAGTCCGACTTCATATTCTAAGTTCAAATGAATTACAGCGTTAATTCAACTCTCTAAGTCACTATGGTCTCGTATGAACTATTTTTGTCTTGATCAAGTACTCATACTCCAATATTCTCTGTCTAACTTGATCTTTCTTCAGAATGACTCGGATGGAATTTGAGTATAATGAATATTAGACTCGAAATTTCGACTCTTCAAGGAATCGGATAATTCCGCACTTAATTATCTTAATTAAATTATTATCTCGTGTCTAATCTTGGACCAAAGTATTTTATACTTTGAGCACCAAAATTGGTTTACTTTTGTAGCTTATCTAAATAAGGTTATCCTACTTTTGAATTACAAAAGTAACCGGCTTCAAAATGTCAAATCGCCAGCAGACAAGGCTTTTTCTACTTCGATCATGGCCCAAACATTGTGTCGTGGTTGTCTGTTTCCAAAACTGGAAATATTCAACGTTAAGCTCAACGGTGGTTTCCACCTTACTTTTCAGACACCACCAGTGGATTGGGACATTCTAAGGAGTCAAGAGCCGTTGCACAACATTCACATCTCAACGGATCTTTTCGAGTGGCTCGGAAGAACTGTTACAATGGTCACAAAGGACTTCTATTCGGAAGATAGTAACAACACCTAATCTATTTGGTCATCTATAAATAGAAGCCAATTCACAAGACTTGAAGATTGCCGAAATTATGGCTCAAATTATATCTCTCTGTATAACACTTACTCAATCTACATCTTACAACTCCAAGTCCGTACTTAACACTTTTTTGAGTTGTAAAGTCTTGTAATCAGTCACAAAACTTTCTTTCTTACTTTCCGAGTAAGGTCCCTTGATTGAGCTGTAAGGGTTAACTCAACTCGGTTGTCTCTAGCTATAAAGATTATCTCGGTTAGGAAGTACTAGATCGGATAAGGGAACTTCGAGTCTAGGAAAACTTTGTAAAGAATTGTCTAAGGGAGCAATTATGGTTGAGTCGGTCTACTGTATTTTGTGGATTGAAAATAGTGGATTTGACTTGGTGCTTGGATTAGAATTGGCCGTGGTTTTCTGCCCCAGGAGGGTTTCCACCTAATTCCGAGTTCACACGTTTCGAGTGCAATCTAAACTTAGACAAATTCAAAGTTTGTTTTATGCTTTAATCCTCCATCTATTGTTTTAAATTTCCTCATCACCCTATTCACCCCCTCTAGGGTGACTAAGACTCTCCAAGAGCAAACCTTCAGACTCAAACAGAAAATTTTTGCTAAATAGTTTAATGAGATTAACTTGTTATTTTCACCAAGCATGTTCTAAAGATCAAACCAGAATTAAAGTGTTAAATCCTAATTTTACCTAGACTTATTTAACCGAAATTATTATGGATTTACAAATAAAGAATTGTGTCTATATATTTATCTAACTCATTTATCATCAAACATTAGACAGAAATAGAATTGAAATATATTGTATATTAGACTTAACAATTCTATTTGATTTGATTAAGGATATTTTGCATTTAAATTATTTGAATTAATTAATATCCTTAAGTAATCTTGGACCAATGTATTTCTATAATTTTAGTAACTTTGGTTTTTTTTTTACAAGTTCATAGAAGTTGATTTATCTCAATTTGAAAACGAAAAACAACCAACTTCTTACCGTTAAACACAAGCGAGATAGAAAAGTCGTATTTTCGAGCGATCGAGACACCGTGTCGTGGTTGTTTGTTACCATTTTCGGTAAACTTCTACTTTGAGTCCAACGGTTGTTTTCACCCGAGATTTTAGCCACAATAAGTGGGTTGGATCACTTTTGAGCCAAGGACCGATGCACAATGACTATGGATTTAATAGTTGGCTTTTGATGGATACTCTCACTCTTGAGTATATTATAGTTAGCTTTTATGGTTGGCTTTTGGTGAAGAAGTTTACATGGAGTTAATTCGTTTGTGGAGTGTTATCCACATTGATGGGTAGTTCTTTTAAAATGGTAAACTTTCCTTTGGGGAGAAATAACTCATGTCTACTAGTTTGAGTTAGGTACACATTGGTTATGGTGTTACGAAACTCTAAGTTAAGTGCTTGATGTAAACGAATATCGAAGACCGAAGACCGAGGTATGAACTTATCTCTAATAATAGTTTTAAATTCAAGTCATTCTCTCGTAACACCCCTAGACCCACCCTATTAGTATTACATGCCGGGGTTCCCCGAGAGGAACCCCTAAGGCTGCTTAAGGTCTCAACTTGGGATTACTAACCCTTTCTTAGATTGGCGGAAGCGTAATTCTAGGTTTTCGAAGGTTTTTCTGGAAATTTCGCAGAGTTTCCTCTGTAAAATGGCTAAATCCATAGGCTTAAAGCCTTAACCCCGCACGAAAGGCAATCTTAAACTCAATGAACCACACGCTCGGAGTAGCACAACACGGACTCAACGAGCCACACGCTCGGAGTATTCACATAGGGATTTTACATTCATAGGTAAAACTTAAGTTCGGATACAACAGTCTTTACAAACAAAAGACAAAAAACATGCAAGTAAGTCCGGCATCTCCTATTCGTCTCGCTATTTCCAAAAGCCAAAGGCAACTCCCGCCGGTCTTAACTTCTATACCTGAAATGTTGGTGATGTCATGAGCTCACTAGCCCAGTGAATAACCCAAACCCAACCCCGGGTTTCACTTTGCACATTAATTCATTAACAAACACACGTAAGTTCACAACTCATTCATAACAAGCGATTCGGACCATACATGTTTAAGACATACGAGATTCTAAACTTACCAACTTGTCGAGAAACATAATGACATCAATTGCTCATGAATTCAATCAAACATACTTCATTCATCTTTCTACGCAAGTAAGTCATAGAATCGTTCATCATGCACGTAATTCATTCATCAAGTAAGTTATTCATCAAGAAATCATTCATCATGCAAGGCATTCATCACATAAATCATATCTTGCTTCTTATCGCATTCATTTCTCATGAAAATAGGATTCGATCTTCTTCTTATTCTTCTTCTTGAGTTCAATCCTCGCATTTCATAAATCATTAGTTCTTTCTTTCTTATTCGATATGCACGATCATTCGGTTCTTCATATCATAATTCTTTTAAGTCTTCTTAGTTTCGAATGGAAAGAAGATTTATGCACTCGCTCTAAAGACCTAGTTCTTGGAGCCACAATAATTCGTGGGCTCGGTTCACGGAGGCGAATAACTCGTGGCCTCGAGGCAAAATAATTCGTGGCCTCGAGGCAGCCTCCCTTCCCCGAAGGACGCATATCGTCAATAATTCGTAGAAGCAAAATAATTCGTGGCTTCGGGTTGACGAGACACTTCTATGGCCATAGCTTCAGAGGGTTCTTTAATTCGTGGGATCTTAGATCAATAACACAATCCTTTCTCCCTTCTTTAGTTCTTTATATTTCTTATCTTCTTATTACTTATATATAAGATATACTTAATTCATATAATTCATGCTCAAGCACGTTCATGCGTAACTTCTTCAAAACAAGCAATTCACATAAGCATGTTCCAACTCAAGCACAATCAATTCATTTCACATACGCATGCTTATGCCATTCATAATCAATGTAATTCAAGATAAACACACGATCACATAAGCATACCACTTATGATTTCTAATCGACGAACTTATCGTTTTCATGATCGCGTAATATCGCGTATAAGTGGTTAATGGTTCTACAACTTTCCTTAATCGATATATATCTTTTAATCTAGCCACAAAACTTCTTAAATCTAAGTTCTCAATTTAGTTACCCACTTAGTTCGATTTTGCTCAAAATAGGACATTTTCACTTAAAATTGCATATCTCCCAATCTACTCATCCAATGCATACCAAATTTTACAGGAAATTCTCATAAATTACCAGGAAGCTTCAGTAAATATTACAGGAATTTTGGGCTACACATGACAGCACAATAATGCAGACAGCAGGCTTTATTCACCGAAAAATCTGCACTAAATCATGAACTCAATTTTCCGATTTTTCTCACTAAACCTATTCAAGCTATTCTCATCCAATTCTCAATAATCATGCTCAATAATGCTTAAAAATCACAAATTCAGAACTAGACATCACATAATCACAACATGCTCTTTGATTCGTGAGTTGCTAGTTTCGTGAATTTAGGCTTCTAACTACTTCAATTAGCTTAGGGTTTCCAATTTCATGCTTCGAATTCATGTTCAATCCACCTAATTCATTTTATTTCTTAGAGGATGAATTCAGATTACTCACCTTAAATTCTTAGAGATTCTAAGAATTCGGTTATGGAAGGTTTTCGGATTGGGTTTCGATTTGGGTTTTGCTTTCTCTTCGCCTTTCGATTTCTAGTCTAGCTCCCGCTCCCTCAAACCTTCTTCTTGCCTCGACCCTCTGCTTCTTCCTTTCGCTGCCTCGGTCCCGATCTCCGACTTCCCTGTTTCGGTCCGATTCCGGTCCTCTTCGTCCCCCTCCTCGCGCTCACCGGCCGTCGGCCGCTGTTCCGTGCTCACCGATCGCCTTCCTCGGCCCTCACGTTCGCTGGCCGCAAAACCCCTTCGGTCCCCTCTTTCACTCGGTCTCTCTACTCTTCCCTTTCCTCTTCCTCTCGCTGCTTTGCTCGCGTTCGCCGGCGGCCTTTCCTTCGTTCGCCGTTCGGCTCGCCGGCCTCCGGCCGCTTTCCTCTCTCTCGCTTCGCTCGCTCGCCCTCGCCCGATCTCCCTTCTCTTGCTTTCCCCTGCTTCTCCTTCTTTCATTTCCCTTCCCCTCTCGGTCTCCCTCTCGCTCTCTTTCCCCTTTGCTCGCTTCTGCATCTTTCCTCTGCTCGCCTCTCTTGTTTTCCTTGCTCTGTTTCTCCTCCTTCTTTCCTTCTAATGTCTCGGTCCCCTCCCTCTCCTGGTACTCTCTCTCTCTTCATGGCTCCCTCAAAGAAGGCCACCCTATCTTCTCACTTTACACTAATCCACTTCCAAACCCAACACTTAATCCTCCTCTCTTTAATTCATCTCGCCAACAAATCCAGACCATCTCCTTCCCATTTCTCATTTTCTTTTTCTTTTTATTCTAATTGGGCCCAACTTCAATTTCAATAGGCCCAATAAGCTAGCCCATGCTCGGGTTTCAGTTCTCGGGTTTCTAATTCCGACTCGAAAAATTCTAATAATTCACTACCAGTGCAAGCACTCGAAATCTCGGGGTCTCACATTCTCACACCCTAAAAACATTATCTTTAAGTTTTCATCTATGTCCGACCCACTTAGAAAGCTTGTCCCGAGTTAACACTTATTTTGGGTTTCGACTCACTCAAATAGACTCAGTAAGAAAATTTTGGCTAAATAGTTTTATGAGTTTAACTTGTTATTTTCACTATCCCGTTCGAAGATCAAATTTGAATTACGAGTGTCAATTCTAATTTAAACTAGAATTATTTAACCGAAATTGTTTTAGATTGGAAAATGATGAATTGTGTCTATATATTTATCTAACTCATTTGTCATCTAAAGATAGACACAAATGGAATTGAAATATATTGTATATTAGACTTAAAAATTCTATTTGATTTGATTAAGGATATTCTGCGTTTAAATTATTTAAATTAATTAACATCCTTAACTAATGTTGGACCAAGTATTTTTATGCCTTGAGTACCACTTTGGTTTATTTTGCAGGTTCATAAAATTTAATTTATCTCAATTGAAAAGCAAAAACAACCGGTTTCTTACCGTTTAACGTCGGCTGACGTAAAAGTCGTATTTTCAGCGAGTGCTCGGACACTCGTATAAGGGTTGTTTGTTACTATTTCCGATAAACTTCAACTTTGAATCTAACGGTTGTTTCCACGCTAAATTTCAACCACAACAAGTGGGTTGGATTACTTTTTGAGCCAAGGATCAATGCACAACATCTATCTCCACAATGGTACTTTTTCCGAGGGACGGAAATTATTCGTTACAACGGCTAGTTACCCTCTTCAATCAAGCCTAAGGCACAAAGGCTCTCTCGCATTGCAGATTAAAAGTAGAAGTCACTTTACAACACTAAGAGGATTGATGGAACACAACTCTCAACTTATACACTCAATCTTTCTAGCTTTTCAACTCTCGGTATTCTCAACTTTTGAGTTGAAACAACAAGTCTTGAAATCGGTTATATTCTTACTTACACAATTCTTTTGTAATTTCCCTTGATTGAGCTGTAAGGGGTAACTTAGCTCAGCTTGTCCCTAACTCGTAAAAGGTATATCGGTTAGGAAGAATTAGGGCGGATAAGGGATCTTCCGTGCCTTGGAAAAATTTGTATTAAATTGTCTAAGGGAACAATTCAAAGAGTCAATCCTTGTATTTTATGGATTCAAAATAGTGTATTTGACTTGATATTTGGATTGATACTAGTCGTGATTTTCTGCCCTAGAGGGTTTCCACGTAGATTCTCTTGTGCTTACTCTTTCGAGTTTGACTTGAGCACAAATTTTTAATATTTCTATATAATTTCCTTCACACCCTATTCATCCCCCTCTCTATAGTGATTCAGAATCTCGGAACTCAAACCTTCAAAAATGATAATCATGTTATCCCCTAGTCTCTCGAGGGGGATGGCGGTAATGCCCCTTACATAACTTCGTTTTCTGCTATGCTATTATGGTTTGTATATATTATGTGTAGAGTTTAATAATGATCAAATTGGGGGCATTACGTAAGTGGTATCGAGCTAAAGTTGTGACTTTGGGATATAAGTATAGAAATACAATGGAGTTCATTAGGGAGCAAAAAGGTTTGTATAGGTATGATGGATTACAACGATACAATTTGGGGTTCCAACGAATTATTAATGATGAGAGTTGGGCTAGTGTGGTACTTATCATACATAGGTGGGCAAGTGCGTAGTTTACATTGATGAATATTTGGTTTTTAATGGGGTGGCAAATATATGATAAAGTATAAAAGATTTTAATAATGAGGAAATGGAAGAATCATGGAGTACATGATTAGAGAGCAACAACAAAAGTAAAGTTGCATGGAACCCATGAACGTTAAGGACGATAAGGAGTTAGAGAATTTGAAGCCAAGGATAATCAACCCTTAAAATAAAATGATAATGTTGTTGAAAACCACGCACAAGAAAACAATGTGACCCTATACCAACATAGTCAATTAACCAAAAGTCTCCAACTATAACCAAACAAGCAAACTAGGAACTTGCTAATGTTATGCAAAATCTGCCGCCGGCCACCTTTGCCGACGCCACTAGCCACCATCGACAACCCGCTTCGGAAACCTCTAACATTCCCACCACCTTTTTCCCACTTCGTAAAATATGTGTTTTCTCCAACTTTTATTCTTAAGTAAATTTAATTATTTATGTTTCAAATGAATAATTATAGAAATAAATATGAGTTGGGAAATTATTTGTAGTAGAATTGTAATATTGGAGAAAAAAATAAAATATGAATATTTATGTAAATTGGGTTAAATAAGAAAAAGAAGATATTAAGAAATCGATAAAGTTTTAAGATTATATGAGATCATGTATGGAGCTTGTGCAAAAATTAAATTACAGTACTAAAGAATATTATTTTGGGATATTAAGAATTTAGTTAAGCTATAGAAAGGCTCATGAGTACTGGTTTAGTAGAAGTTATGTTATGCTAACCTATGATTTATATATGAATGATAATATAAATATTAAGAAGTTGGAAAATTTATTCTGATGTAAAATGTGATTGAGTGAAAATCAGAACATTGGATCAAGTTGGATAAATTAGGTTATCGAAAAAGTATATAAAGTTTTGAATAAAGAATGATATTAGAACTTTATAAGATTGCATGGAATTGGAGGGCAAATAAATGGAAGCAAACAAGAAGAAAATCTAACTTTATAAAAGAAATTTATAATTATAGTTCATTAAGTGCAGGCAATTATAAAATGATATGTTATTAGAACATGAAAATTAATAAAATTTTGCTTGCGAACACGGAGACTAAATCTAAGAAAGGATTCGAACAGGGGTCTAAAAGGACTGTCTATCATCTCAAGGTACGTTATTGTGTGTACCTTTCTAGAATCTTTCACTTTATTAATAAGTTTAAGGTTTAAATTTGATTATTTTTAACCTAACAGGACCCACTTCATAGCTTATAGCAAATAGTTCACAATAATTTACCGATACAATCGCAGCTCAAAGGGCCCCTCCCCGATCGTTCGAGATCAATGAATTGTTTATACATATATGATGATTTGATATAATCTCCATGGAAACACATGTACATATGGGTTTTAAACTATGACAAAAATAAGTGCTTAATAAATTTACTAGAGTTATTCACATGAATTGCTTTTGAAACCGACTTTAAACATTTACGCACGCTTATCGGCTCTTATAAATATATTTTTAAAGTACAAGGGTAACATGTTGGGCCTATGGCACATTATTGTTTTCAGTTTTCTTAATTGTTTTTAGGGAGAGAAAACATGCTAACATTCAGCAAAAAGGGACAGGGAAAAGGAACCAGAAAATGTTGACTCGGAACAGTTGATTGTACTTTAACTCTCACTCTTGATGTTAGCTTTTAATGGTTGACTTTTGATCAAGAAGTCTCTATGGATTGAATTCGCTTGTGGAGTGTTATCCATGTTGACGGGTACTTCGCTAAAATGGTAATTTGTCTTTTGGGGGAAATAACTCATGTGTAGTGGTTTGAGTAATGTAAATATTGGTTATGGTGTTATGGAACTCTAAGTTGAGTACTCGATGAAAACAAAAATGATTATCATGTTATCGTATTTTTATTGTTTAGCCTAGTCTCTCGAGGAGGGACGATGATAACACCCCCTTACATAACTTGGTTTTCCACTGCATTATTATGGTGTGTTTGTCTCGATGAGTAGAGTTTAATTATGATCAAATTCAGGGCGTTGTAGAAGTGGTATCATAGCCAAAGTTGTGACTTTGGGATATAATATAGAAATACAATAGAGTTGTTTGGGGAATAAAAAGGTTTGTTTGGGTATGATGGATTACAAGATACTATTTGGGGTTCCAACGAATTATTAATGAAGAGAGTTGAGCTAATGTGGTACTTATTATACATAGGCGTGCAAGTGCATAGTTTACATTAATGAATATTTGGGTTTAATAAGGTTGCAAATATATGATGAAGTATAAAAGATTTTTATTATGAGGAAATGGAAGAAACACGGAGTACATGATTAGAGAATAATAATAAAAGTAAAGTTCCATGGAACCCGTGAAAGCTAGGGACAACAAGGAAGAAGTTTGAGAATCCGATGCCAAGCATAATCGACCCATGATATAAAATGTGCGTATATTTGAATATGTGTAAAGTATGCCAAACATAGCAACCTTATAAATAATTCAAATACATTGAAGTTTGCATAGATTAGACATATATAAGCTAGTGTTACTTATTTAACTAGCTGAATAATAATAGTAATAAATAAATAAATAATGAAAAAAACACATAAGGAGAGTTGATAATTTCATCATTTGTTGAATAGCATGTCGAACTAGAATGAGAATGTTGTTGGAAACAATGTGCAAGAAAACAATGCAGAGCCTTTGCCAACCTAATCAATTAACTAATAGTCTCAAATAGGGACCCCACAAGCAAATGAGAAATCCGGTAATGTTATGAAAACTCCTGAAAATTGTTAGGATTTGGGGGAGTACTCAATGATTTAGATCTGAAGCTTTTAGGAAGAATTGTAGCTGAAGTGAAAAAAAGGTTTAGTGCATCAAACTCTGAAAAATTAGGAAAAGAAACTAAACTCTTTGACCGGGTCACAAAACAAAACCCCAAAACATATGATGGCAAGATGGACCCTGTTATTTTAGAGGAATGGATAAGACAAATGGAAAAGATATTTGATGTGGTGTAAGTTCCTGGCAACAAACACATAAACATTAGGGATTTCTACCTCATTGGACAAGCCGGCACTTAGTAGGGAACAGTAAAATCCACTCTTCAAGCATCCTGAAGCAACTTGGGAAAAGTTCTTTGAGAAATTAAGAGCTTGGTTCTAACTAGTACCTCTACAAACGCAAAAACAAAACAGGTTTCTTGGAGTTACAAGTAAGGTAATTTGTCAATAATGGAATATGCTATCAACAAGTTTGATAACATTTGAGATTCTCCCAAGAATATGTGGTGAATTATTTTTTTGGTGTAGAAGAGGGGTGAAGCCCCTCGAATATATGGTCACCGATCATATAAAAATGACAAGAATATTTGAGGAGAGATTAACCCCTATATCAAGAATTATTTGACAGGACAACCAATGGAAAAAAGCCAAGAATTATATAAACGCGCAGCCAAGATAGAGCGGGTGAAAAATGAATTGAGGAAGACATGTTTGGGTACTTCTAAGAAAAGATGGAATGAGAAGGGAGACGTAAGGGAGTAGACAACTAACAAGAAACCTATAACAATTGGAACTAAAACTCAAGACTTAACTGCTAACAAAAAGCAATGTGCTAAGTGTGTTCGGATAAATCATGTCTTAGACCCAGGAGCGCTGAAGGTTCGGACATCCCCATTGAGCTTTAGGCCTAACAACGGTCAAGGTCTAGACAACTAATTAAACTTCAGACCCAATAGTGGTCAAGGTTCACACACCATGCCAAGACTTCAGGACCTCCCCATGGCCAAGTCAAGGAAGCACATTTGAAACATGAACTAGTTACGAGATAATTTTCAGTGTAACGCTTGAATCTATTTACATTTGATTATCAACTAAATAAACCGTTAGTGCAGAAAGTTTTAGCCAAGCTTCGGATCAAGAAATAATCAAGCTTCAACAAAATTATCGAGCTTTAGGACATTGACCAAGCCTAGCTCAGGACTCGGTTAGCCGGATTGCGGAATGCATGAATCGCGATCAAGTCCAAGCCAACTTTTGGAGTTAAGGTTCAACAACAGCCAATTCCGAACACCTTGAATCGATCGGCGTCCGTAGTGACGCTAAAAATAAGATAAGTACCCTTTAGTGTCTACTTTGACCCCTCGTCTTTCAACGTCTCGTCATAGTGGAGCTAACCGTATACGCCAAAAACGTATCACCCTTATCTCTTTTATTTGTGTCATTTATTTTGTTAACCTGGTGATGAAATCCCGACTCTGTTTGCAAACTCGAATCATGATCGTGGTCTAATCAATGTGACAGAAGCCGATAAACCACAAAAATCCATTAGCACCACAAAAATCAGCTTTTTGCTTGGGCCAACATACAAACCCATTTTCTTTTGGCCTAACTAAGCCCGGTTTGGGCTACCAATCAAGAACCCAAATCAACATCATGTTTCAATCAAACTTATGCATCAAAAGCAACATTTCACTCTCAGCATTCAAGCATAACATGAACCTCAAGTGTCCTTATGATGTCAACGCCGGTGCCACGTTTTCGGACTTAATTTTCCAAGATGCTGCATTTTGTTCCTAGTGACCAACTAGGGCATGGAACCCAAGATGTTAGTATGACACGGCTTTGGACCGGCATTGTGTTTCTAGGCTCCAATTGCCAAGACCCAAGCATTTTGTCCCCGGCACCCAACCGAGGCACGTAACCCTAGATGTTCGTACGAGGTTGTCTTGAAACCGGTGTTGCGTAGCTCGCCTTCCCTCTTGAGATTTTTGGTCCAAAAGGATTTTATTCGGTTCACACCCGCGGTCCTCACCGGTAAATCGGGCCTGGTTGAGTTACTTTGGATGGTCAGTATTGCAATTTTAGGTCATTTTTATGACCTAAGTTTCTTCTATAAATAAAGGACTTGATCCCTCATTTTTTGCTACTATGTTTTTAGCTAAGGGTTGCTACATTCAGCTAGCAAACACTCGCTAAGCTAAAAATACTTCTATCATTCTCTTCCACTCTCTCCTCTCTCCATTTCGCCATACCGTTACACATTTCCTAATCTTACACTTCACAAACAGACCTTCTTCGTCCTTCTTTTGAGCTTACTACCATGTTGTTACACTACCGGATTTCATTCGTGATCCAAGTTCGATAGGTTGGACAACCCTGAGGGTGCCGGATCCGCTTTTCAATCCTCTTATTGGTTTTTTTTTATTTATTTATGTTTTTTAGTGCGTTCTATATTATGGATCAAATTTGTAATTGCTTTTAATTCCTTCTCGCCCTCTATAAATTTTATTTCTTTTAGCTTTCCTTTTCACTTTCTTTACTACTTTTCTACTTGTTTATTTACCTCTTTCTTAGCATGTTTTGGTTGATTTAATTTCAGCATTTCACATGTTGTATACTTGATTAATAACAATGTTTTTTAACTCACAACTTAAACTATTAAAGGTCGTCTATTGAACAGAAGAATGGAGAGCTTATCTCTTCATTTTATACTAGCATATTACAATTATAGTTAAACTTGAGATTTAAAATTGAGCGGAATAGTTAAAAGATGAAAATACCCTTATATTATCTCAACTCTCCTCCCCCTTTAACTCCGACACCCTCGCTCTCTCGCTTCCCCTCTCCCTCTCCCTCTAATTCTCTCTCTCACCTCGACCCCCACCAAACTCTCCTCCAAGAAGGACGACATTGACATCACCTTCTTCGACAAGGTCAACCCGGAAGAAGAAATCACCTTCGACCCGCTGGAGAAGCCCGAAGGGTTCCTGCCCCGTTCGAGTCGGAGGATGAAATTGCTCCCGCTTATGAGGAGCTCTATAGTCCGGGGTTACATGGAGAGTCTTACCTTGGGAATAGCGTCTATGTTATGGACTCCAAGGTGAAGAAGACTACCGAGTTCGGGTCTAAAGCCAAGAAAGAGAAAGTTCGTGATGGGTTTGAGGAGAGTGTTGTTCGTGTATGATTTTTCAGTCATTTTGGCTTTAGGATTCTTTTTTCATTGATTTTGTTTTTGGGTTAATGTTAATTAGGAACTGGATGTGTTTTTGTTTGTTTGAGTTCGAATTGGTAGTAATTTCGGATAGGAATTTGAATTGGTGATATCTTTGGTAGTTTATTTTGTTGGGTTTAGTCTGTTTGAGCTAAAAATGGTATTGTAATAGTAAATTTTTGAATTGTAGTTTTGAAAGTTGAATTTAGGATATATTTTTTGAGTTACTAAGGTTTCATTTTTTTGCGTGGATTTGTATGTGTAACAACCCGACCCTAAACCACATTGTTTATTTAATTAATTCATTAATTATAAGATTTATATGATTGAGTGCGTGCACTTCAATTCGACATTTTATATTTAAAGTATTTTTATACATGCGTTATGCCGTTAAGGCGACGAAGTGGCCCTAATAAAAATCTCATAATAAAGTTATAATTTGTGAACGTCATGGTTAAAATAAAATTAAAAAGTAACAATAATAATAATAATAAATAAATAAATAAATAAAGGTAAACATATAAAAATAAAAGTAAAAAAATGAAATAAATAAGCCAGATTTTTTTAGAAAAATCCAAATATAAGAATTATACTGGAATTAAGTAGAAAAAAAAAAAAAAAAAGAAAGAAGTGAGGCGGTTAAAACCAAAATAATCGGGCTTCAATTCACTTGCCTTACTCGCTTCGCTCCTCCCGTTCCCCGCTTCCCCTGCTCATCCCTCTTCCCCTGCTCCTCCCTTTCCCTCGCTTCCTCTTCCTCGCGGCACTTCTCCGGCCAGCGACAGCTGGCGACGCCGGCGGGAGACCGGCGCCGGTCGTCCCCGTCCCTCTCTCGTCTCGCTTCCTCCCTTTCTCGCGCTCTCGCCGTCTCTCTCTGCCTCCCGCTAGGCGCTGCAGGGTTTCCCGCCGCGGCCACCTGACGGCCAACCACTAGCCGAAGTTCATCGCCACCTCTGCCGGGCGGTTGCTGGTGCGGTTGCCGACCACCATCACCTCTCGCTCGTCCTCCTCAACTTCTCCTCTTCGAATCGAAGGTAAACATGCTAAACCCTAAAGTTATCAAGTTTCGATTTATTTAGGCAATTGTAACTATAAATTGAAGCATATGACTTAGAAGTATGTGTTGAGTGAATTTGAAGATTGATTTTGAGAAATTCGATTTGGTGTGGATGGTGGAGTTGTGGCTTTGATGGATTGATTATGTATAAATGCGAAGGAATGAAACTGTTATTGAGAAATTATAATGTAGAGAACGAAATTAGGGATGTTTAGTTATTTAATTGAGTAATGGATGAATTCCGAGATTTTGGAGAATGACCGTATTGAGCAAACGTAGGGCGAGTATATGCATAGGTTGAACTGGCTAATGTGTAACTGCAGAAATTTGAGAAAATAGTTCAAATGTTAAGCATGCGTAATTGTGATTGCGAATGTGAGTTGTGGGGAAGTAATGCCCCGACCTTAAGTTGATATATGTATGAATTTGAGCAACATGGTTAATTGTGAAGCCTCCATGTAGAAAGGCATTGGTAGGTTGAGTAATCACTTAGTTATGGGTTTGAACTCGATGAAGTGAGAAATAAAGAAATTACGTTAGGAATAAGGGTCGAAGATAAGTTAGCCTTAGATAATTAATCGAATTAGTTGCATCTATTTATAACAATAACAACGGCAATAATAATAATAACAATATTAACTATGAAGTGTTTAGGTACTTGTATACATGCATAAGTATATATATACATGTATATGCGTAATTTCATTTCTTAATTTGAGTCCGTAACGCATCACATCGTGCGAATATCACTTGCTTGATCTAGTCGACTACTTTAACGAGTACATGCTCAATCATGATCTAAACAGAATTAGTGCAAGGGAGTGGAGTAACAAAAATCTTAGCTTAATTGATTACATAACAAATAAAGAAAATAAATCAAATTACCAACGATTATACGAATTCAAGTATTAAAACTCAAGAAAAACCTTATTAACAAGGGAAATCTATTTGAAACGAACCGAGGCCACTTCGATTGCCGGAAAGTTAGTAACTTAAATTTTCATAAAAAGGGAGAAAGCAAACATCCTCAGCTCGAGTACGTTCATTGCCTCGTACCTTTCGAAAACTCACATGTTTCATCAAATCTCAACATTTCTTATATATATAACTAATAATGAATCATTTGTAAATCAAGTTTTGCCACCTAAGCAAGTGGTCCCCGCCCAATTATCAATTATCGGGGCTTATGCCCATCAATTATCAATAATCACGGCTTATGCCCAACTCGGGTTCTCGGTCGGCCCGGGAGGTATGCACCTTACTAAGATCGTATCAATTATCAAGGGGCTCCGCTTTCGGATAATAACCGGCAAGCAAGTTTTAATTATATTCTCTCCCCCTGTTTTCAAACTAAAATGAATTGAAATGCGCGCGCTCAATCAATGTGGTTCAAAATTGTTTTATCGTGCGGGAATGTTCGTATCGAGTTTCGACTCATTCTTTAAATTATTTTGATGTTTTTGTTTTTAGGAAAGGCATCTGTTAACATGCCCTTCGCCTAAGAAGCTCGGTGGGAGCAAGACATAGCCGGATATTTCATTGCCATTGTCCTGTGATGGGTTAGATGCTCCCAGTGATGCTCAACCTCACTAATTTTGGGTTTGATTTTGGGTTGTAGCTAGACATGGCGTAATTCCTTTTGTATTGGCTACTAATGTCCGTAAATATGTACTAGAACCGTACTGTGGGGTTGATGTACTTAAGTAATCAGCATGACACTCTGCAACGTAACATTTAACGTTACCCAAACTTACTGAAGCCTAGCTGATGGACACTAGTTATTATGGTATTTCAATCTAGCCTTGTCCTCTTGTTAGGGCGGCGGTAACGCCTTCGGACGTTAACTTCCGCTGCGACCTGACCTAATGTTCTTGAGTTAGAGAATTATTAAGTGATGGTAACCGGGGCGTTACAGTATGAAATTCTTTTAGTGGTAATAACTCGTTAAGTTTATGATTGCACATTTGAATTAGCGGCTGAATTTAAGAGAAAGGTTTAGCTTGTTAAGTTTATGAGCGAGAGTGGGAGGAAGGGAGAGAGAGGGAGAGAGATGCACTTTCCGGTCGGGGAGGAAGAGGGAGAGAAAGAGAGAGAGACTTAGAGAGAGCAAGGGTGTCATGTTAAAAGAGGGGAGATGTAAGGGTATTTTCATCTCTTAACTATTCCGGTCAACTTTAAAGCTCAAGTTTAACTATATTTATAATATGCTAGTAAAGTCGGGGGTTAAAAATTATTTTTCATAGGGCATTGGTAGAAAAATTATAACCTCATAGTACGAGGGGTAAGGATGTTAATAATTCATTTAAATAATGTAATTTTTATGATCGCTAGCTAATAAGAACAAACCGATAAGAACATTTCAGCACATTAGTAACAACATTTCAGCACATGAGCAAGAAAAACTTAAATAATCGGAAGAAGATGAGTCGAACCCATTTCGAGTATATAGCACAAAAATTTCAACACATGAGCAAGAACAACTTAAATAATTGGAAGAAGATTAACCGAACCCGTTTTAGCACACTAGCAAGAACAATTCAAGCACACAAGCAAGAATATTTCAGCACATGAGCAAGAACTTAAATAATTTCAGCACAAACTAAATTTGCAGAATAAACAAGGAGAAAATAGGACCTTGAGGAGCCACAGATGAGGAATCACAATGACGAGAGTCGGAGATCGGGATTGACGGAGGTTCGGTGAAGAGATTGTAGTGAAGAGAGAATGTGAGAGAGAGGGTTGCCAAAGAGGTCTTCGACGGAGAGAGAATAAGAGAGAGAGGTTGCCGGAGAGGTCATCGATGGAGAGAGAATGAGAGAGAGACTCTTGTAAGAGAGGTCGAGCATTAATGACGAGGGACTAGTAGCCAGCCGGAAAGAGGAGAGGGGGTGAGCATCGATGACAAGGGACCAGCAGCAAGCTACGGAGGAGTGAGTGGACGAACGTCCACGACGAGGGACCAGCGAGCAAGCTAGAGAGGAGAAAGGGGGTAGGCGTCGATGACAAGGAACCAACACCAGCAATTAGCCAAAGAGGATAGAGGGGTGAGCATCGACGATGAAGGATCACCACCAGCGACCAACCGAGAAAGGAGAAAGGGGGCGAGCGAGAGGATAGAAATGAAAACTAAGGTTTTCGGGAGGAAGCAAGATCTTTTTGCCCGAAATTAAAACTAGGCCACAATTCAACCGAATATTCTTGACACCTAGTCAAATTTTTACAAAAAAAAAAAATCGGGTAGGGGTACGGGTAAGGGTACGAGTGCGGTGCGGGTAAACCCAATAGCCGACCCGCCCCATACCTAAACCTCGCTTCCCCATACTCGCCCGTACCTGAAATCTTTTTTTTGTACCTATACCCATAAAAATCAGGGTAGGTTCGAGGCGGATTTTTCAAGTCCGGGTTATACTTCCATCCCTAATATTGATCTTGGCTTGATCAATGTCCTAAAGCTCGTATAGGGGCCCTAAACCTTACCGTTGCTTGGTCCGAAGCTCGACTAAAAATTTTATACACTAGTATTTTGTTAGCAAATAATTGAATGTAAATATTCAAGGGTTTCCTGAATTAGAGGTTTAATGATCCGGAGCTAGATTACATTTTAAGTGTGCTACCTTGACTTGACCATGGAGAGGTCCCGAAGTCTTGGCGTGGTGTTTGAACTTTGATCGCTCTTGGGTCCGAAGCTTGACAGGGTGTTTGAACCCCGACCGCTGTTGGGCCCGAAGCTCGATAAGGGTGTTTGAACCTTGATCGTGGGTCTCGGACTCAACTGGTTGTCCGAACCTTGACCGCTCTTGGGCCTAAAGCTCAATGGGATCTGCGAACCTTGACCGCTCTAAGGTTTGAAGCTAGACGTCTATCCACTTTTGTCGGAATCGGACGGATAACTCGACTTGCTTAAAAATTTAAAGTTTTAGCGGGGTTGTGTGCCCCATTTTTAGTTGATTTTGAGCTTTTATTATGTGCACTAATGGCCCCTTTGTTTGCAAGATAGATGATTAGTGTCTCCTCCTAAGTATTCTCGGAGTTGTTGCAATCGTATGATCCTTTTAATCATGAGCCCCTATGCTCTTATTAGGTACTCGAATTTGGCTCTTCTCAAATGTTAGAGAGTCGAGTAAGCTTCGATTGGTTGATGGCATGGAAGATTCTCTTTAAAGGTGGTGATGCTTGGTGGCCTTTCTAATGATGACTTCATGAATAATTCTTGTATGGTGCTTTGTGTGTTGATGTTTATTTTAGGATTTTGATTCATGCGAAGACAATGAATGTAAGACTCTATTCAAAGAATAAATTCAGTCTTTTATTTATATGATATAAAAAAATTTTAAAAACAAAGATAAAATTGCACTTTTAGCCCCACTCCCGAGAGTAGAGCATAATGATAAATGGTCACTTGAACTGCAATGCGCTATTGCTAAATGGTGAAATCTGGGTTTGATGGTCCGGAGGTAGGTCAAAGTTGCATACTTCTTGATTGATTTTTTTCTCCTTGGATATTGGAAAGGGTAAAAATGGATTTGGAAATGGGAACTGGAAAAATATTACAATGGGATCGGACCTCGTGGGCTTCTTACTTATCCGTTATAGCGAAAATCGGATCTTCGTAGTTCAAAAAATTGATTTGGTTTAGTTTTTCTTTGGAAGGAGGAAAACAAAATTAACTTAGGATGGATCACCGGATTCTCGATTTAAAACCGATGGAATCACTTTTAAAACCTCTTTCACACTTAGTTTTTTCATACTCATATTAGAAGAACATTTTCTTTATTTTTGTTAGTTTTTACTTTCTAAAATTGATTGGCAACTCTCTCATTTTTTTATTTTGTTTCTCCTAATTGCTTCTCGGCATTTCTAGTGTAAAATGGAAAACGTTTAAATTATTTTTTGACAACCGGGGCTATAGGACCGAGACTTATTTCTCAATCTCAGCCCTATAGCTGATGCGGAGTTACCGATCAATGCTGGCTCTCGCCGTCGCCGACTGATAATCGGGTTTGGCTCTTGCTCCAAACCAACTTAGCTTACCTTTTTCGCCCGAAAGCCTTGCGGCAAAAAAAGAATTTTTATTTTTCTTTTTTCTTAAACTATGAAATAATGTCCCAAGACTTCTTAAAAATTTGTTTCAAAAATAAATGATAAAATAAAAATCGCCCATCACAATTTCATTTAAACCGTTTTAAAAAATAAAACTAAGAAAATCGGCAATCTTAATAAGAGGTGCACCCCACTTTCAAAAAAATCATCTTAAAAATCTTAACTAGAAGAGCCGACCCTTCATGGGGAAACTTTGGTCCAAATACCACCGCCCCTAGGGGGACAAGTCATGGTTCCTATAGTACGAAAGTCTCGTCTTTTCCTAAATGTCGACGAAAGTGAGGTATCGGATGTTGGATGTATGTAGTGAGAGAGAGTGTCAAGGATTTGTTGTTGGAGATGACCTGAACCCTTACGATAGGCCTGAATGTGACTCGATGGAGTGTGAAGTTTGGATGGCTGATTCATGAACTTGGCTAATCAAAGTCCTAAAGTTCGGATTGGTATGCCCAAACGTTATCGTATACTCAATCGAAGCTTGGCGAAGGGCTTAAACTTGACTCGGGTAGTAAAGTTTGATATCTAGCGAGAGTGCATGAACTTGACCACTTCTTGGATCCGAGTTTGGCGAGGTATCCCGAGTAGGGATAGACATGAGGCGGGTATGGGGCCAGTACAACTATACTTGTACCCGTACCCATTTTCGTAATAAATCCCCATACCCATGCCCATGCCCATCGGATTTTCAAAATCTATCCCCATACTAATACCCATCAAGTATTGTGGATATATCGAGTATTATTCAAGTATGTATAGATGTTAAATATTAATACCCATCGGGTAATACCTATCGAGTCTTATACTCCTGTTATTTGATGTTAATGTTGAATAGCCACAAAAATCTTTTGCCTCCATCATAAATTCCTAATTATACATCAATAACACAATGAAAATGATAAAACATAATTTCAAACCTTTTGAATTTGGGCACGTGTTTCTAAAACATAGTTTTCAATCCAAACAAGTCCAAGCCACCAATAATAGTCATAAAAGAAATTTCTAAAACCGAGTACATAAATATAACACCTACGAACAAGTCACCGACATAAACTACATGACTTTGGAAAATAAATTAAGTATACATCACTAATTTGCTCAATCCCATCTACAATAGAGGGAGATGGCCCAACCGAACGACGTGTTGGGCATAGAGGATGACAGGGACGTCGTGCTGATGATGAAACTGGTGGTGGCGGTGAAGGAGAAAGGTTGTAATCTAGAGGAGTGAGAGTAGGGGTTCTCACGGTTTCACTTTCACCTTCCACATGAACTGTTATGATAATAAAAAACATAACAACAATTCATCACATGAGCAAGAACAAACTACTAAGAATAAGAATCTTAAATAATGTAAGTTTTATAATCCTCGCTAATAAGAATAACATTTCAGCACATCAGCAAGAACAAACTTATAAGAAAAAGAATTCAAATAAGGATTATTAACATCCGTACCCCTCGTACTATATGATAATAATTTTTCCACCCATGTCCTATGAAAAATAAAGAATTGATGTTTGCTCAATTGTCTCTTGGGGACTTCTAACTTCACATCCTAGGGAGGCAATTTTGTGGGGACCTTTGTGTCCGGGTTCACGCAAAGATAAACCCAGTTCACTCTCAAGTTGTGCTTCATTGGCTTCCTCAACCATAGGAAAAAACCCATCAAAACTTCCTTGGTCTCACATAGGAAATTTTGGAGTTTAAGAAAAAAATGTGGGTTGTGTGGATGAGGGAGGAGTAAACTTTTTGGTGTTGAGCAGAATAACTGGAGATACACTCTTCTTCATTTGGTGGCCAAAAGTGAAAGGAGTGGAAGGGATAAACAATTGCAAAGGGGATTAAGAAACTTAAAGAAGAGGACTCTCTTATTACCTCAACTTTTCTTCCTTGAATGAAGCATATATCTCTCTCAAGAGTAGGGTAGAGTTCCTCCTAACTAGTAAGCTCTTCTACCTCACTTTGCAATGAAGAAAAAGTAGAATCTCCAAACTCCTCAAACTAGAAGCTCTTGATCACCATTTTCATCAAAGATTGGAGGTAGTTCATACCAGATTGGATTTCCTTCTTAAAGCACTTGTTTAGCCTCAATGAAATAGATTTTCTAACTTTCATTCTCATCCTCATAAGTCTCCTTATGCTTGATAAGAGGGCAGAACCTACTATATGCATTGGAGACAAAATGATTTTTGGGTTGTGGGGTTGAGAAATTTTAGGGAGGAAAGGAAAAAAGATAATAGTTTTTTGTGAGGGAGTAGGCTCTCTTCATGGAAGGATGTGGCAATTTATGGTGGAAAGAAGAGCTGAACACCAAGCATTGGGGTAAGTAGGTTTTTGGGTGGTGGAGGAGGAAGTTGTGCAGTAGGTTTTGGAGAAAAAAAGAAAGGTTGGGCAGTAGGTGATTGTGAAGGAAAAGAAGTGATTGCTGAAGGTTCGGATGGAAGAAGCATGAAACTCCCCTTGTTGATGGGTTTGATCTCGGTTGGAGGGAGTTTAAAAGGCTTTCTCTTAGAGGAATGATCCTCCTTTTATTTCCTCTCAAGACTTTTCCAAGCTGATCCAACAGATTGCACATTCAGCCTTTTTCTTTCTCATAGCCCTTCATCAACTTCTCAAAATCTCTTCTCAAAAGAAATGCTCCTACTCATCTTAACTTGCGATTTCTGATTTTTTTTTATGAAGTATTTAGGTGGTGGGTGATGGCCTAGGAGGGCCCCCAAAATCTCTTGTACCAAAGATGATGAACCTGAGGAGCCTAAAGGTGAGTGGGCTGATGAAAACGAGGAAAAAGGGCTCAATCCGCAAAACTAGATTTTGCACTAATTTGCGGTTGTTTGTAGTCCAAGGAGGGAGTCAAATCTAGGCAACGTTGGGGCTAAAAATGAAAAGGAAGTGAGTAGATTGAGGGTGAAAAAAGAGGGAGAAGGTTGGAGCAGCACTTAAGGTCGAGATTAAAAGACGGAAACCCAAAAGTGGAGTTACTCACATAGCTCCCATAACTCGGACAATCTTTGGTGTCTTTTAAGGAGGGGGTTGCAAAGGGTTTTAGATGGTTCTAATTTTTTTAATAATGGAAGGAAAAGAGTCAAGGAAAAAGGGGGCAAAGATGAGAATCAGTGGGTTAAAGATAAAAGTAGAGAATGCTCGAATGTTGGCTGTGGCGCACCAAAATCAGAGTTGAGCGGAAAGTTTGTTGGTAAAAGAGTGATGGATTTTGCAGGTTTATGGGGAATTGTGTTTGGAAAAGTGGGGATGGATTAAGTGATAAGATAGTTACTACACACCCACTACAAATGCATACAATCTTGGACAAAGCTAACTTTGGTAAGGATATAGAAACACCACCATGGCTCAATTAGGGCTTAATGACTAACTTCGGATACAAAAACACCGCCAAAGCTTGGAAAAGACTCAATTGCACCACCTAGTTAGCCAAACTAGGATACAACAAATAAGAATTTAAGGGGATAAAGGATCCAAGCTCAAATTTCATGCACTAAGCATTCATTAACTCAAATTTGATTTTTATAACCCAAGGCACTTGTTTATATAGTGCCAAGTAGCTCGTGTTTACAAACTTAATCCAACGACTATAAGCCTTACAACATCATCCTAGGAATGAGGATTAATACAGCTTACAACTAAAAAAGGGAACCAAAAGGTAAAAGGCAAAGACAATAAAGCATTGTAGTAAAAAGAAGTATAAAAGGTGAAAAGGACAGGCAATTGTCACTTTCTCATATTTTTCCCTTAAATTCTAACATGCATAACTTCAGCTACATAGCTCCAATTGATTCAAATTAGGTAACCCTGGAAAGCCTATTGAGTTATATTTCCAAAAATATGTTAATCATTCTTGTTTTACTTGTAGTTTGAAAGCAATGCAGCTAATAAGCTGAACTTATCAAACCAGATTGAGGAAAACTGTCTTCTAGAAATTCAAGGCCCTTTTGAAACAGCCATATCACTCTAGTTCCAAATGTGATGTTCTGTATATGGATGGAAATCTTCAGAAGTCATCTTTCCTTTCATATACTGTTTGCCTTGATTGGACGTTTTAGTCTAAAGTTATGACCGTTAGAAGGAGCAAAGGTCAAACTAGACCTATAGAAATACCCAGTTTGAAGTTGTGACCCTTTTCTTTATTTTCTTTGGCCCAAATAAAAATTCCTATAATTTCTCATGAAGCTAGACATATTAAGGCATAATCCTGCAAAGTTTAAGGTCAAAATGCCAACCCATTTGTGAATGACACCTCATTAAAGAGGCTACCAAAGACGCCATAGGGCCTGGTAGCTTCTAGCACTTGTGGTTGGAGGGAAAGATGTTTGTTTCCCATCTTGGTGTAATCTTTGATGGGCTCCTAATTGGGATATGTTGTACCCATGGTTTTAGGTCCATCGGGGTGAATCGGTAAGGGGATGCTTGGTAATAAGGTTATTGACAGCGGTCGGGAGGATAGAGTTGAGCTTAGTAATATCCCGGGAGTTATTTGGTGATATAAATTCATTAATATGGGTTTTGTAGACCATTGGTTGAACGTCCAACGCAGTGATCTTGATCAGATTTTGGTGGTGGCACCACAATCATTCCACAAAAGGATACTTTTACCATCCCCAATTTTCCAATGAAACCCTTATAAAAAGTAGGGTAGCATTTAGACAAAGACTTCTATGCCCAACAGTCTCTTTTTTTTTTTTTTTTTTTGAGGCCTAGTGAATAGTCTACCTTGAAAACTATACTTAGCCCTCATATGATGAACCTAGAAATTGTTCGGCTCTTTAAGCAATTTCTAAATGAGTTTGCATTCAAAAGTCATGTTAACATCTTTAGTCTTGTGCATTTCAAGACCAGCTTTCATTTACGGTTGGCAGATTTTATCCTAAGAAATCAGGGGCATGCCTTTAGCAAGTACTTGATTTCCAAAAAATCTTTGTTGATTTATTAAGAGAATTGAATGTATGCTTAGGGAGCTAAAAACATTGCATAGTATGTGTAGGAAAAGATTCTGGATTTGACTAGATCAAGATAGATCTTCCTACTTTCAAAAATGTATTGGCCTTCTAAGTGCTCAAATTATGGTTGGCTCTATCAACAATAACGAAAAATAGAGGAATTTTCTTTTTTCTATGGATGTAGGAACAACCTAGATATTTACCAAGAGATTCGATGATAGAAATATGGAATATAGCTTACACTACTTCCTTATCCCTCCTCACCGCATTAGCCAAAAAAATCATGGATAATTTATGAAAATTGACCAATTAGCCGGAAGAAGCACAAAAGTAATCCATGATTCTTTTAAAGTGACAAAAAGATTGAGCCTTAAGCTTACAAAAGATAATAACATCATCAGTAAAAAGAGAGTTGGGATAAGATCACCCCTAGCGCCGATCTTAACCCCAATACCATGCCTTTTAATTTTGTAACAACCCAACCCTAAACCGCATTATTTATTTTACTAATTATAAAATTTATATAGTGTGTTATACAACTAAGGCGACGAAATGGCCTCTCATAAAATTTCATATTAATGATTGTAAATTTACACATATGTTTAAAAAGAAAAATTTAGAAATTTGTACAAAAATATATAATAAGTATAAATGTGAAGTTACATGGTTATAATGATATTAAAGGCTATATTTTAAGCAAAGCGGTTACATTTAAAAACAGATCGTATGATTTATTAACAAAAACTATATTAGAATAAAATGAGCGATAAATTTTGTAAAATAAAGAATTAAACTTCAATTTAGGAAAAATAAGTGTGATATTATTAGCGTATATTTTCTTATAATGAATCAATAACCCAAGCTAAAAGATAAAAAAAATTAATTAAAATAACAATATGAATAAGATATATAAAATTAGATAAATTAAAAAATAATAAATAAATAAAAATGAGGAATCAGGATTTTTATAGAAAAATCCAGATTAGATTTATCTAGAATTTATATAAAAAAAAAAAGCACAAAAGATTAAAAATAAGAATATCCAACCCAAGCTCATTCCTTCATTCCTCTTTCTCTCGCTCGCCCCCGTGCTCTCTACTCCCCTTCCCTCGCCTCCACCTTCATCCTCTTTGCTACCGGTCACCTGCTCCAGCCACCAGCACCACCAACGCCGACCAAAAACGGCCCCGGTCTCTCTCTCTCTATCTCTCTCTCTCGCTCTCTCCCTCTCCCTCGCTCACGTGCCCCGCCTCGCCGCCCACACCCGGCCAGCCACCGTAGCCCCGGATGTCGAGCTCGTCGTCGGTCCCCGCCCAAGTAGTCGTCCGAGCAGCAGCTGCGCACCACCACCCCTCATTCCCCTCCTTGGTTTCCATCCCTTGGGTTTTGAAGGTAAAACCCTAAACCTTAAATCATCACACTTCATTATTTATTTAGTGATTGTAGTTATTAACCGAATTATATGGTTTACAAGAATGTTTATGATATGAATTTAAACATTGAATTGAGAAAATTTTAATTAGTGTGAATGATTGTGATTTTGGTATTTTGGGGAAATGATTGTGTATAAAGGTGAATGAATGTGATTCCTCTTGGGAAACTATGATTTAGTGAATTAAATTGGGAATGTATTAATGTAAATCTTGAGTAAATTAATTATTTTCATTTCATTTTGGAATTGGCTATAATTGAGCAAAAGGAAGAGAAATATGTATGGAGATTAAAGTTGGATAATAAATTGTGTTGGAGGTATATAAAAATTTGAGCAATTTAGTTTACCTAATTGTGGTTGTGAATGTGAATTTTGTTGAGAAAATGATGCTTATAACCTTAAAGTAGTATATTGTGGGATATGTGAAATTTGAGCAAAGTAAATTAATTTATGGGAGGTAATGAGGTGAAAAGTGAGTTAGTAGTAAGGATTCAAAGTAATGTTAGGGGTAGTTAATGAAAATGTTAAAATTAATAATAATAATAATAATAATAATAATAATAATAATAATAATAATAATAACAACAACAACAACAACAATAATAATAATAGTAAGAATAACAATAACCATTAGGAGCATATTTTACACTTGTTAAACAGGTGATAATAACTAAGACAAATGTTTGAATATATATATATATCTTTTAATCCGAGTCGACTAATGAATTAAATCATGTAAATATAGCCCAATCAACTTCTTTAACAAATATGTGTTGTAGATAAGATTTTAAACGGAACTAATATAATAGAGTTGAGTAATAAAAATGTTAGTCTAACCAATTATATAATAAATAAAGGAAATGAAATAAATTGTCAACACTTATACAAATCTAATTATTAAAACTCAAATGAAATGTTATTAACAACAGAAATCTATTTGAAGTAGCATCGAGGCCACTTGCTTTGCCGACTAGCCGCTAACTTAAAATTCTATAAGGGGGAAGAGATCTTTAATCTAGGTACGTTCATTACTCGTACTTCTCAAAAATTCACATGTTTCAACGAAATCTCAATATTTTTGTATATATATATATAACTAACAATGAATCATTTGCAAATCAAGCTTTGTCGCCTAATTAAGTGGTTCCCCAATTAAGTTATCAATTATTAATTATCAAGGCTTACACCCTTCAATTCCAAACATCCGGCTTCAACTCGGGTTCTCGGTCGGCCCGGGAGGTGTGCACCTTACTCAAAGATCGTATCGGTTATATATTGAGGTTCCACTACGGATAATAACTAGTAAGCATGTTTGACTCATATTCTCTCCCCTCTTATTTCGAATTAAAATGAATTGAAATGCGCGTGCTCAATTAAGATATTTCAAAGATATTTGATTGTGCAGGAATGTTCGTACTCGAGTTTCGACTCATTTTTGAATTGTTTTACTATTTTTGTTTTTAGGAAAAGCATATGTGAACAGCCCATTGCTTAAGAAGCCTAATGGAAGCAAAACATAGCTAGATATGTCGTTATCATTGATCCGTGATGGGTTTAAGCGCTCACGGTGATTTCCTCCTCATCAGGTTTTTGGTCCGACTTTGGAATGTATTAAATGTTGTGTGTTTCCTACCGTAGACGATTATATGGGCTTGTCTAATATATAAATGTATCATAACTGTGTTTTTGGGGTTGGTTTAATTACGGTTTATGATTTAACTCATTGGTACATAAATATTTAGTGCTCGTGAGGACTCACTAAAGCATAACTAATTGACACGAGTTTTTATGATATTTTATTTTAGCCTCGGTCCTATTTCTAGGGCTGTGGTAACGCCTTCAATCGTTAACTTCCGCTGCGACCATACCTAATACTATCTAATTAAGGGATTATAACTCATGGTAATTGGGGGCGGTACGGTTGTGGTATCGGAGCCAGGTTTAGAAATCACTCGTGAGCAATACGATTTTAAAGTGTCATAATTTGAACTTCGAGTAAAATTTTATAATTGTTAATTTTATTATTTGTTGTGATCTACAAACCTAAGCCTAACTTAGACAATTTCCTTTTACTTTCTCTAAATGAATCATCCAGGAGCTCCTTTGGATCGCTATACTATTTATATGCTAACGAGCACCCTCGTGGTTACACACATATCTCATCTTCATGCTAGCATGGTAGAACACATGTAGGACCCTTTCTCGAGTTTCACAACTCACTCGTGCGTGCACGTCGGCTTCGTGGTCCCTGCCACCTGTAGCCCCGTGGGATGAGTTTAGGTTTCGATATCATGATTTTATGGTGATAGGGGACCCCGGAGCCGATACAGACTAGATTCCGGATACGAGGGATTTGGGCCACTATTACCAATGAGTTACTTGGTTAGAGATAATTTGGAGCATAAGGGGATTAATTACGGGACACTCGTAGTTCTACTTTCCCCTATTGCATGTTCCACCACCTCCTCCTTCACCTGAGCTAGGACATGGATCACCATCACCCCCCACCCGCACAGGGCCCCCAGCAGCCACCAGCTACCCTTTTGTTGTCGGACTCGAGGATAGCCTAGGGTTTGAGCCTATTTGTGACTTGTCTTATAATTCTAAGGATTCTAGAGGAGTGCATGTTGTTATAGATATATCGTAGTCTCTCGAGCTTGTCATATTAAGTTCGGACAAGGAGGGTGATGAGATCGATATGGAGGAAGATCCCGAGATACGGGAGTATGAGAGTGGAGGAGAGGAGCGAGGATGTATTAGAGTTTATTTATATCAATTTTGACTCAAAGGCTAACGATGACTAGTGGAACTCGGATTACGACCCCTCACGGGGTCATTAGAGTCGTATCTTTTTTTTTGGGCACTTGTATATATAGGGCGGTTAGTGTAAGATTGGCATATTTGTTTTGGGTATGCTTGTATAAATGATGTATGTACATATGATGGGCTAACTAAACTAACTCCAATAGTGGTATTGCCTCGCTTTTAGGGTTTACCGTGCAACTCTATTTAGGGCTAACTATAATCTCTTTTGTATAGAAGGAAGGAGAAAAGGGAAGAAGAATTTAGGAAACTTAATCTATGGTGGTTACTTGCGTGGCCGAAATCTAACGTGTAATTTGAGTGTTACTTGTGTATATAAATGCAATGAAGATAGCATTTAACTAATTGTTGTTATGTTATAAGAAGGTAACATTTTGTTTTGGAAAAATAGATAATAATAATAATTAAGAAAATTTGCATTTATGTGATTCAGCATGTCCGAGACAGAAAGTAACAACATAATTTCGAATGTGACTCGAAGAATTGAGCAATGATCAAAGACTTGAGGAATAGGCATTAGGAGCTCCTTCCAACTCCTAACAAACCCATGGTGAGGCCTAATTTGCATCCTTAGGGGGTTCCACTTACACCATAAACCCGGACTACTAGAAAAACTTGGTAACAGAGTTAATAAAAAGGATCCCCCTACAGCTACCGAATACACTTCTAAGCTTGACAAGCTAGCCGATAAAATGGCTCAATGCAATCTTAAGACTTACGGTGGAAAGACTGATCTAGTGAAGTTAGAAGAATGGATTAGGGAGATGAAAAGATATTTGAGGTCGTTGAGGTTCCTGAAGAAAAAAGGGTAAATATAGGGACTTACTACCTAACCGGTCAAGTAGATATTTGGTGGAGCACGATGAAGAACAAATTTCAAGGTTGTGAGCTCACTTGGGAGAAATTTTTGGAAGAGCTTAGAACAAAGTTTTACTCGATCACAATCCGACGTTAAAAAGAAAAAGAGTTCTTGGAATTGAAAATGAATAATAATATGACAAGTAATGCAAGTATGCTAGTAAATTCATGGAGCTATCTAGATTTGCCCCAGATTTCATTGTTACTGAAAGGATGAAGATGATAAGATTTGAGGAACGCTTGGCCTATTATATTCGGCACAACTTGTTGGCCAACCTATCAAAGACTATCAAGAATTGTATGAGAGAGCTGTAGAGGTTGAACGAATTAAGAGCAAATTAAGGGCCTTAAACCCCGGGAACTCAAAAGGGAAATGGAACAATACAAGTGACAGCGTAATTCAAAAGAAACATGCTACTTGGTTTTAGTAAGAGTCGCACTTCAACTACTTCGAACCCCGTGACAAGTGTGGTCGGACCAATCATACCATAGCACATTATTGAGTTGGTAGTAATAAATGTGTTTGGTGTGGTAGCCCTGAACATTTAGTAAACGCTTGTCCAAGATGACAGAAAGTTGTAGAAAAGGGGTTGCAAAGCCCCGATGCCACTATGTTAACGACCCACAACATCTCCAAGACCCGTGGACTGTAGGGCGAGCATATGTGATATAGAGGAAGGAAGCGACAACTTCGGGGACAATTGTCGCTGGTACTCTCCTTCTAAACTCAAAACCTTTTTATGTTTTATTTGATTCGGGTGCTACCCATTCATTTATATCTACCCAAGCTACCTCCCAATTGCAATTAGAAAATCGTAAAGCTCTAATTGACTACCAAATCAGGTTGCTAAATGGAAAAGTGGTAGGATGCCTAATTCTTCACCAAGATATGCCATAGTCATAAGCGGGAGTTGTTTCCTGTAGATTTAATCCAGTTTGATCGTTCGGAATTTGATATGATTCTAGGAATGGATTGGTTAGAAACTCATGAAGCAAAAATAGATTGTAAAGATGTTAAGGTTATTTTAAAGTGGCATAAAGGGAAAGAAGTGTGTTTTTGTGGTGAAAAAATACAAAAAATATTCTATAATTTCAATTATGAAGGCTAACAAGTTATTAAGAGAGGGTTGCACCGGGTATTTATGTTATGTCACTAAGGATAGAAAAGACAAGACAAACGTAAAAGACATACCCGTGGTATGTGAATTTTCAAATGTATTTCCTAGGGATTTACTCTGGCCTATCTCCTCAAAGGGAGATTGATTTTGAAGTTGAACTAATTCCTGGTGCACAACCTATTTCTAAAGCACCATATAGGATGGCCCCAACAGAACTTAAAGAGTTGAAGGCCCAAACTTGATGAATTGATACAAAAAGGATTCATTAGGCCAAGTGTGTCACCTTGGGGAGCTCTAGTCTTATTTGTGAAAAAGAAGGATGGAACTTTGAGACTATGTGTGGATTATAGGGAGTTAAACAAGATAACCATAAAAAATAAGTATCCTCTATCTAGAATTGACGATTTGTTTGATCAACTACAAGGGGCTGGAACGTTTTCAAAGATAGACCTGAAATCTGGGTATCACAAACTTAGAATTAAACAAGAAGATATTCCCAAAACTACCTTTAGAACTTGATATGGGCATTATGAATATACGGTGATGCCGTTCGGACTTACCAATGCCCCTACTGTATTCATGGATCTCATGAATAGGATTTTCGGGCCTTATTTGGATAAATTTGTGGTGGTATTTATTGATGACATTCTCATATACTCTAAGGATAAGGTAGAACATGCTGAACATTTAAGAATGGCGTTACAAACCTTGAGGGAGCATCAATTGTATGCCAAATTGCAAAAATGTGAATTTTGGTTGGAAGAAGTAGCATTTTTATGGCATGTTGTTTCTAATGAAGGGATAAAGGTCGATCCTCATAAGGTAAAGGAAGTGATTGAATGGCCCATACCAACTAATGTTACGAAGTGAGGAGTTTTCTTGGGTTGGCGAGTTACTATAAGAGATTTGTACAAGACTTTTCAAAGATAGTATCACCACTAGCTAATTTGCTAAAGAAAACAACAAAATTCCAATGGTTGAATAAATGTAAGGAGGCCTTTTAGGAGTTAAAGTAAAGGTTAACCATAGCCCTTATTCTTACCTTACCAGCCGAAGGTAAAGAGTATACTTGTCTATAGTGATGCCTCTAAAAACGGGTTAGGATGCATGCTAATGTAAGACGACAAAGTCATAGCTTATGCATCCCGACAACTCAAACCGTATGAAAAGAATTATCCTACCCATGATTTGGAGTTGGCTCGCTGCTGTGTTTGCTTTAAAAATTTGGAGGCATTACCTATATGGAATGACATGCAAGATTTATACCGACCATTAAAGTTTGAAGTACATTTTCACCCAAAAGGAGATCAATCTAAGGCAACGCCGCTGGTTAGAGTTGGTTAAGGATTATGATTTACAAATATAATATCATCCAGGGAAAGCGAATGTCGTGGTTGATGGATTGAGTAGGAAGACACAACATAGTTTGAACGTAATAATGATAACTTAGTCCACTGCTTTACAAGACCTTCACAATATAGGTGTTGAGTTAGTCTTACATGGACAAATAGTGGATTTCTGGTGGCAATAAAGGTACAACCTAATATAATGAAAGAGATCCAAGTAGGCCAAAACAATGATGTTGGGTTAGAAAGGATTAAGCAAAATATTAAAAAGGAAAAATCTCCTGGTTTCGAAGTACATGAGGATGGAACCTTAAGGTTTTAGAATCGGTTATGTGTACCGAATAAAGAATAATTAAAAAGAAAAATTCTTGAGGAAGCTCACAATAAATGATACTCAGTACACCCAGGAGGAACAAAAATGTACGAAGACCTGAAGCAATATATTTCATGGAATAATATGAAAAGGGATATCGCAGAATATGTGGATAAGTGCTTGATTTGTCAAATGGTTAAGGCCGAACATCAACGACCTGTAGGTGAGCTAAGACCTTTGGAGATTCCTACTTGGAAATGGGACTCAATTTCAATGGACTTTGTCATGGGATTACCCCTTACCGCTTCGAAGAAAAATGGTATCCGGGTTATTGTTGACCGACTTACTAAATATGCGCATTTCATACCCATATATGACACATGGAATGTAGAGGGATTGGCGCAGTTATATGTCAAAGAAATTGTGAGGTTACATGGAATACTTAGCTAGGGACATCATATCTAATAGGGACAAGAGGTTCCAAGCATGTTTTGGGTAAGCTCTGCAACGAGATTTTGGAACTAAATTAAATTTTTAGTAGTTCGTATCACCCGAAAACAGATGGGTAGACTGAAAGGATGAATCAAATATTGGAAGATATGTTGAGAGCATGTGTACTTGACTTTTAGGGAAAATGGGAAGACGATTTACCATTGGTGGAATTTTCCTATAATAATAGTTTTCGTGCCACTATTAAAATGGCTCCATTTGAAGCATTGTATGGAAGGAAGTGCGGAACCTCGTTATGTTGGAGTGAGTTAGATTAAGCATTGATTTTAAGTCCTGAATTGATCCAAGAAACAACCGAAAAGGTTAGGAAGATTCAGGAACACATCAAGGCAGCTCGGAGCCGACAAAAGAGTTATGCGAGATAAAAGAAAGAGACCATTGGAGTTTGAAGTAGGAGATAAAGTGTTTTTAAAAGTGTCCCTAGTGAAAGGGGTCGGGTGGTTCAATGTTGGAGGAAAATTAAGCCCTAGATATTTTGGGTTGTATGAGATCATAGAGAAGTTAAATCTAGTGGCTTATAAGTTAACTTTGCCATAAGAACTCGAGCACGTACATGATGTCTTTCATATTTCATAACTCGGAAAGTATGTGCCCGACCCGAGCCATACTACTGTGACGAGAACCTCTAGAAGTTGCTGAGAATTTAATATATAAGGAACAACCAATGGAAATATTGGATTATAGGGTCAAGAAACTATGTAATAAGAGCATTCCGTTGGTTAAAGTATTGTGGACCAACCATACCTCCTCGAAAGCCGCATGGGAAGCCGAGGAAGATATAAGAAATAAATATCCTCACTTGTTTTAAGGTAAGTCTACAAAATTTATTTTCGAATGTGTAAGTTTCAAGGACGAAACTTATTTTAAGGGGGAAGACTGTAACAACCCGACCCTAAACCACATTATTTATTTTACTATCTACAAAATTTATATAGTTGAGTGTGCGCATTTCAATTCGATATTTAAATTATTTTTTATGTGTGTGTTATGCAACTAGGGCGACGAAGTGGCCTCTAATAAAATTTCATATTAATGATTGTAAATTTACACATATGTTTAAAAAAGAAAATTCATAAATTTGTACAAAAATATATAATAAGTATAAATATGCAGGTACATGATTATAAGGTTATTAAAGGTTATATTTTAAGCAAAGCGTTACATTTAAAAACAGATCGTATGATTTATTCACAAAAACTATTAGAATAAAATAAACGATAAATTTTGTAAAATAAAGAATTAAACATCAATTTAGGAAAAATAAGTGTGATATTATTAGTGTATATTTTCTTAGAATGAATTAATAAACCAAGCTAAAGGATAAAAAAATTAATTAAAACAACAATATAAACAAGATATATAAAATTAGATAAACTAAAAAAATAAATAAATAAATAAAAATGAGGAATCGGGATTTTTATAGAAAAATCCATATTAGATTTGTCCGGAATTTATACAAAAAAGGAAACCAAATTACAAATAAGAATATCAAGCCTAAACGCATTCCTTCATTCCTCTTTCTCTCGCTCACCCCCGTGCTCTCTCGCTCCCCTCCCCTGCCTCCACCGTCACCTTCCCTGTTGTCGCCCACCTGCTCTAGACACCAACACCACTAACGCCGACTAGAAATCGGCGCTGATCTTTCTCTCTCTCGCTCTCTCTCTCTCTCTAGCTCGCGTGCCCCGCCTCGCCACCCACGCCCTAGCTAGCCACCGCAGCCCCAAACACCGGAGCTCGTCGCCGGTCCCCGCCCAATAGTTGCCGGAGCAATAGCCACGCACCACCACCCCTCATGCCCCTCCTTGGTTTCCATCCCTTGGGTTTTGAAGGTAAACCCTAAACCGTTGATTATCACACTTCATTATTTACTTAGTGATTGTAACTGTTAATTAAATTATCTGATTTAGAAGGATGTTTATGATATGAATTTAAAGATTGAATTGGAAAATTGAATTAGTGTAAATGATTGTGATTTGGTATTTTGGGGAAATGATTGTGTATGAAGCTGAATGAATGTCTTTCCTCTTGTGAAACTGTGATTTATTAAATTAAATTGGGAATGTATTGATGCAAATCTTGAGTAAATTGATGATTTTCATTACATTTTGGAATTGACTATAATTAAGCAAAAGGAAGAGAAATGTGTAGGGAGATTGAAGTTGGATAATAAGTTGTGTTGGAGGTATGTAAAAATTTGAGCAATTTATGTACTTAATTGTGGTTGTGAATGTGAATTTTGTTGAGAAAACGATGCTTATAACCTTAAAATAGTGTATTGTGGAATATGTACAATTTGAGCAAATTAAATTAATTTATGGGAGGTAATAAGGTGAAAAGTGAGTTAGTAACAAGGATTCAAAGTAATGTTAAGCTTGGCAAAGCTAATCAGATTAGGGGTAGTTAATGAAAATGTTAAAATTAATAATAATAATAATAATAATAATAATAATAATAATAATAATAATAATAATAATGATGACAACAAGAACAACAATAACAATAATAGTAACAATAATAATAACCATTAGGAGCATATTTTACGCTTGTTAAACAGGTGATAATAACTAAGATAAACGTTTGTATATATATATATATATATATCTTTTAATCTAAGTCGACTAATGAATTAAATTACATAAATATAGCCTAATCAACTTATTTAACAAATATGTGTTGTAGACAAGATTTTAAGCGGAACTAATATAATAGAGATGAGTAATAAAAATGTTAGTTTAACCAGTTATATAATAAATAAAGGAAATGAAATAAGTTGTCAACAATTTTATGAATCTAATTATTAAAACTCAAATGAAACATTATTAACAATAGAAATCTATTTGAAACAGACATCGAGGCCACTTGCGTTGCCGACTAGCCGCTAACTTAAAATTCTATAAGGGGAGAAAAGATCTTTAATCCAGTACGTTTATTGCTCGTACTTTTCGAAAATTCACATGTTTCAACAAATCTCAATATTTCGTATATATATATATATATATATATATCAAACTAATAATGAATTATTTGCAAATCAAGTTTTGTCACCTAATTAAGTGGTTTCCCAATTCCACTATAGATAATAACTAGCAAGTATGTTTGACTCATATTTTCTCCCCTCGATTTCGAACTAAAATGAATTGAAATGTGCACGCTCAATTAAGATATTTCAAAGATATTTGACTGTGTAGGAATGTTCGTACTGAGTTTCGACTCGTTATTCGAATTATTTTACTATTTTTATTTTTAAGAAAAGCATATGTGAACAGCACATTGTTTAAGAAGCTCGACGGAAGCAAAACATAGTTGGATATGTCGTTATCATTGATTTGTGAGGGGTCTAGGCGCTCACAAGTGATTTCCTCCTCATCGAATTTTTGGGTCCGACTTTGGAATGTATTAAATGTTGCATATTTCCTACCATACACGATTATATGGGCTTGTATAATATATATAAATGTATCGGAACTATGTTTTTGGGGTTGGTTTAATTATATTGTATGGTTTAACTCCTTGGGACATAAATATTTAGTGCTATCAGGACTCACTAAAGCATAACTAATTAACACATGTTTTTATTGTATTTTATTTTAGCCTGATCTTATTGTTAGAGCGACGGTAACGCCTTCAGTTATTAAATTCCAGTGCGACCATACGTAATACTCTCTAACTTGGGACATAAATATTTAGTGCTATCAGGACTCACTAAAGCATAACTAATTAACACATGTTTTTATTGTATTTTATTTTAGCATGATCTTATTGTTAGAGCGACGGTAACGCCTTCGGTTATTAAATTCCAGTGCGACCATACCTAATACTCTCTAATTAAGGGATTATTAAGTAATGATGATTTGGGGAGTACAGTTTTCTCCACTTTGGATAAGTTTAGTGGTAAAAGATTCTATACAAATAAAAAAATAGATAAGATGATAGTGGGTCACCCTGTCTAAGGTCCCTCTTAAGTTTGAAAAACCCACTAGGTTAATCATTAAGTAGAATTGAGTATGAGATGAATGATATTCTTTCCTAAATCCAAGAGGTCTATTTGGGTGGTAACCCCCATCTGAGTAAGACATTCCAATAGAAAATCTCACTCAACTCTATCGTACATTTTTTTCCATATCCATCTTAAGGGAAACCTAAGCAATATTACTTTTAATTCTTTTGAATTAGTTCATAATCTCATGGTCAAGTAAGATGTTGTCATGGATTTGTCTTCCCGGCACAAAGGCACTTTGGAAGGGCGAGATAAGCGAATCTAAACAAGGTCTTAATCGGTTAACTAAGACTTTTGCAATAATCTAAACAAAATCATCGACAAAAATATCGGAAATGATCGAATTATCTTCTATCGAAACACTCAAAAGGTCTTTTAATATGATAATGGCTTTTCTTCTCTCCTGAGAAGTAATATTGTTCTCCATATGTTAACCATTTATTTCTAGAGAATTTTCCCGGTAACGCTGGTTAAATAGGAGAAGTTTTCCTCTTGGTTTAATCAACCTATGCAACCATTGGTTAAATCCGAAGATAAGAGGATTATTGAACAATATACTTGTAATTTTTAGTATTGTTGAGCATTTTATTTCTGAAATTACTGTTTATATTTTTATTCCATTCTTTGATATTTGATTTGACACGCTTGAGCTTGTTGGTAATGCGAAACAACACAGAGACTCGAACATAATTGGTCCAATTCTCATTGACAATGGCATTGGCTTTTCGAGAAGGCATCCAATGTGGTTGGCATCAAAAGCTTTTTTTTTTTTTTTCTATTTAATAAGATAAGATTTGTGTCCAACATAATATAACAATGGTAAGAAAATGAGAACAAACTATAGTTAACTTTTGCATTAGGAAAACAATTGATCCAATCTTTTTTAGCAATAACTCTATCGAGTTGTTCATACACAAAATGACCTCTAAATGCTTTCTTCCAAGTAAAAATCCTTCCCAGTGGTGCTAAAGCTGACACCATCAATTTGATCTAAAAAAATATCAAGACTAATACATTATTTACTAAAAGATAACCTATTGTTCACTAAAATTAACTTATTGTTTACTAAAACATAGTTGTAAATTTTTATTATTGAAGAATATTATATTTTTGGCAAAAAAATATACATTTTATGCTAAAAAGAAAATAACAAGGTCAACACCAAAAAATAGAAAAACAAAGATCGGAGATAGTCTAAAAAAGCCGAAAAACTAAAGAGTAATATATAAAGCTCATCTAGAAAGATTTATCTTTGACCATCACGACTCCATTATACCTCCTAAACGATTAGCCTATTCACTAATTGTTACTCTATTTTGCAATAAACAAATATAGAAAGATCACAAAAACAGAAAAATAAGCAACAAGACACAGCTTTTTAGCGCATGTTTGTGGCAATTTGTATGTATCTTCTGTGTCTAAACATGTACAATATAATTTGTTCTTTTACTTGAATAAGTAGATGATAAAAGTTAACAAATGGAAATAGTTAAACATTTAATTAAGAAATATATTATGTTTTTTATGATGATAGGACTCTACCTTTATGAGCCAATATTATGTAATTCGATTCAATAAATTGGAGGATAATATCAAAAAATATATATGACCTTATTAACATATATGTCATTAATCATGTTTTTTTCAATGTATGTCAAAATAGATGACTTTGATTCCCATTTTACTCTTATATACAACTTATGCAAGTAGAAATAGAAAAACAATTAACCCCTCTATGTCAAAAGTTAACCATGATTTAAAAACTCAGAAAGAAAAAAAGAAAAAGAAGAAGAATTTGCCAAGATTTATTTATTTATTTATTTTTGTAAAAAGGGTATGAACTTCATTACTACAAGAAACTCATTTACAACCTAATAGTATCTAGTTTTGAGGCCACCTTCTAGGAAGGGTTCCCCAAATACTAGTACTCAATCATCTGTACACAAATGTTCCCACTTGGTGTATTTTGTATTAGCACTAAGATAACTCATTCTATTTAGAGGTGAATAATGTCGACCTAATAAATTTAATGTGACTACTATGTATTAAAATGATAAAAATCGATACTATTTGAATCATATATGTGTCACATTATTGTAATTAATTATACATTTTTTAATTCTTCTTTTAGAAATAACATAGGTTATTGGAATGAACTTAAAGTTTTCTAAAATTGAGTAGAAAGGTTGAAATTTGGTTAAATTTACAATGTCATCGTGCTTGCAATCTTTATTCAACATATTCTAGACCCTTTTATAATCACTTTACATTCTAGACAATTTGGCTGATTGATTTTTTCTTTAAAAACCTTTATAAATACGCCGGACTTTTTAAAAAACAATTCTCAACATTTGAATTAAAAATTGTCGAAGTTTGGGGCTACAAATACTAAAACAGACTTGAAACAAAATGGTCCTCGAATCATTTGGGTGGCTTTTGGGTTGATGATTTGGCCATCTTGTCTTTTGTGGCGCATGGACTAGTTTAGTTGGTGGATAGAAAGAGATTGTTAAATTTAGGCTGAAACAGACCATGATCCAAGTAGGGTACCAAAGAAGTGAGCTCATGTCTTTGCTCAACTAAATTAACTAGCATTTTTATTGTCAACAATAGTTTCATCATTGATAAAGATTTAATCAAGTTTTTTCATGAGAAAAAGATTTAATTATGTTTCATTCACGAGCATATAAGAAGATATTGCTCAGTGCACACAAAAAAGAAAAAAAGAAGATATTTCTCGCCAGCGTGCATATGTGCCAGATCTCTCTCTCTCTCTCTCTCTTTTTAAATGCCTAGTTTCATTCTTTTATTTCTATTGTATTATTCTAATTCTAATTCTAATTATCCGACAATGTCTAGTTATCATTTTATTTTTTATGTCTAAAGGACGCCTATCTAGATCCATTAAACATGTTGTTTAATTCTACTTCACATTGCTGGAATAAGGGGAGTCAATTTTGATAAAAGGTAATTTGGGTTTGGTTGATATTTTATTAAATAAATTTATTTCATGAATAAAAATAATTTGAATATAAAAGTTTGTTTTAAATTTAGTTTTGACTCAGTCATTTTAGATTTGATGTGTAACTCATATTAGTTGTACTTGGATATCGAGTTAGGTATGAATCAAAATTATTCAATTTGAGTTAGAGTCAATTTTCCCAGATCCACACTTATCATTCCAAGTAAGCGAACCACTATTTTAACTCAAATATATTTATGTTGGATGAGAATATCTCACAAAAATTTATAGTTAAACAACAATGTAACATCAACCTAAAACAATTTATTGTGATATGCTAACGTATTATAATTTATTGTGAGACAGTTTTGTCCAAATTTTTTAAAAGATATGTTAACCTCTTAGGCAAAAGAATTTTTAAGTGCAATTTCAAGCGAAAGATAAATATTGTAGCACTTGAACAATATATTTTTCTTGTCTTCTGAGTCCTTTATTTTGCTTTAGATAACAATCTAATCTTGCTTAATGATTAATATTGACATTTTGGACACATAATTTCTTGAATTCAATCTTTCTATTCCTTTTGTATTGTAATTGTCTAGAATGACTACATTCCTGGATGCTTATCTTGCGAAACCGAGAAAGTTAAGGTACGGGGTGTAAGAAGTGGTGTCTTCAATGGCGAAGGAATGATATATTCAAAATTAGGGACCAACAGAACAAGGTCAGTGGGATCTTTCAAGATTTTGAGAAAGTAGGCTTGCAGGACTCTGTCACAGCTCAGTTTTGGGCAGGTAAAAGGCAATGGGAGGAGGTATTGTAGGTAGCAGATTTTTAGTAGAGGCAGAGAGGGAAAATTAAATGGTTGCAACAAGGCCATCGTGAAACACAATTTTTCTTTAAATGTTTTAAGTTAAAGAAGACCTTTGATCATATTAGAAGTCTAAAGGGTAATGGTGGAGCTGAAATTGAAGATTTAAGAGAGACGATGAAGATAGCTTAGGATTATTTTCATGATCTTTTCAAGGAGCCTCCATATCAAGTAGGAAGGAATTTTATGATAACAATTTTTTGCTTTCCTTCAAAAGAGGATTTCGGAGGAGTAGGTGGTTGCACTCAAATTGCCTTTCCTACAAGATGAGGTCAAGCATGCAGTGTTTCAAATGGGAAGCTTGAAATCATCGGGACTCGACGGTTTCCCAGCCATCTTTTTCCAAAAAATGTGGCCTCACATTGGATCAAAGGTAACAAAAGCAAGTATTAGATACTTTAAACTCGGAAACTTTAATGCTAATAATCAACAATACCCATATTGTTCTCATACCAAAGAAGGACAATCCAAAGGAAATGCACGAGTTTAGGCTGGTCAGCCTTTGCAATGTGGTATACAAGATTATATCTAAGTGCATAGTTAATAGACTATGGCCAATGATGGGAAGCATCATTGGGGATAATCAAAAATGCATTTTTCCCAGGAAGGAATATCACTAATAAATGCTTTATTGCTCATGAGATCCTTACTCTTATTAAGCGGAAGAAATAAGGAGGAAGATAGCGACAATTAAGGTTGATATGAGTAAAGCTTACAACAGGGCTAAATGGGACTTCCTTCAAGCAATTCTTCTTAAGGTTGGTCTTCCTTTCAAATGGGTCAACCTTATCATGCAATGTGTCACCACAGTAAGGTGCAACGTACTTTTTAATGGGGAGCCAATGGAAACCATAATACCAAGAGTGGGTCTCCGGTAAGGAGACCCCTTTCGCCATATCTTTTCCTTCTTGCTATGGAAGTCCTTTCAGAAGCTTTACATGAAGGGCAGTGATTGGGCAGAATTAAGGGTATTTATATTGCAAGAAGAGCACCCCATGTCTCGTACTTATTTTTTGCAGACGATGCCTTATTTTTTACAAAGGTTGAATTGAGCTCGGTGATCAATCTCAAGAATATTCTCAACAATTTTTGTGAAGTATCGAGGCGGACGATTAATTGCGAAAAATTGACTATCATGTTATCTAAGAATATTTAAGAAGAAGAAGCTCAAGGATTTAAACTTATGTTCAACATCATTCATGGGTTTGACAAGTATCTAGGTACATCCCCTATCATTGCATCAGCCAAGGTATCTCACTTTCATTTTTTGATCGATAGAATCCAAAAGAGGGTTCATGGTTGGAAGGTGGACCTTCTGTCCACTATATGGAAGCTTATTTTAATTAATGCTATTCGAGCTTCCCTGAATCAACATATCTTCGGGGTATTCAAAATTCCATTAAGAATTATTACCCTTATTAACTCATCAATGGTGGCTTTCTTTTCGGGGATAAGCCAGGTAGAAGAAGGGGACATTGAAGAGAAAGAAAATATTGTTTCACCCCGAAACCATAGGCGTCTAGGTATAAGAGAAGTGTATAAACTCAACACGGCCTTGATGATGAAAGAAGCATGGAGGTTGCATAGGAACGAAGATCTTTTGCTTGCAAAGCTCAACAAAGCAAAATAGTTAGTGAGTTCTTTTATTCAAGGCGTCACTCGAGAATGTTAAACCAAAGACTCGCTTCTTAGGGATAGAAAGGATTATGCCATATCGTATAAAGTTTTAAGCAGAGCCTAATATGGAGAGTAGGGAAAGGGAATAAGATTGTTATTTGGAAAGATTCTTGGCTTAATACAAATGGCATACGATTCGAGAATGACTCGTAAGAGACTGGCGCATCACGGACGTAATATTGCTAGTTTGATCGATAATGTTTCCTATCAATGGAATCCATGCAAAGTGAGGGATATTTTCCATTGGGACGAGTGCAAATTCTATCCTTGCTCTACCACTTAGGGTGAATGAGGAAGAAGATCATATTGTCCGGAGGTTTGTAAAAGATGGTGAATTCACGATCAAGACCGGATATGCTTTTCTTTCACGAGTAGGAAGACTACTTTAGGAAGGATAGCTGGTCAAAAAGGATTGGAAAGTGTACTTGGGCATCATCTTCTCTTCCCAAATTCAAATTGTTTGGTTGGAGAGTCTTGCAAAATGCATTAACACTAGGAATTATCATGGAAAGTAAAGGTATGGATGAAGATGAATTATGTGCTTTTTGTAGGAAATATGATGAATTAGTATGTCACTTGTTTAGAGACTTTGAAACGTCAAGGAGAATCTGGGCCAATGAATTATTAGGGATCAATGTCAACATTGGCCATAATTTGGGTTTTAAGGAATGGATGGGTGACTTGATTAAATATTTCGGTAAGGACAAGAGCAAATGGAAAGAACATAGATTTAATTACTTCCTCATAATCGTGTAAGAGATTTGGAAAGAAAGGAATGAAATTGTACTCAATGGAAATAAGCATAATCCATAGGATATCCTCTGCAATGTTGCTTCAACTTTCTCACCGTGGCAGCGAGACGTAATCATCAAATGTCAAGGAGGGGCATGAGAGAAATCCTCGGGAGGATTGCTATAGTCAACTGTTTTCCATTTTGGACCTTCTTATCAAGGAGGGACAACTATTTTGATAGATGGAACATGGGACAGAGTTGACTCTTAAAAGTTTCCTGGGTGTTTACCGAAAACACCACCATTACCTATCAAGAGATTGATCTCATCTATCATGTCACAATTTAACAGCTTAGTAGAGATCGTATTCGAGTTGCCAACTATTTGGCTCCTAAAGCTAAACAGCAAGTACTCTTGTAATTGTTCTGTGTTTATTTGTCTCCATTACCAAAAAAAGTAATTGTGTTGTATTTTTTTAATGATTCGGGTAAATTAAAAAGAAAAATTACTCCCTATTCCTCTTTTACCCGGGCAAAAATAAGTTATGAGATTCTCTCTCCTCATCTTGGGTAGAGTTCACCATCTAAGTGGAGTTTACAGGATGTATGAAACATTGATGAGCAACACACTTCAACCAAGATGAGGAGGAGAGAGAGTTTGATGGATTAATTTTGACCAGAAAAAGAGAAATAAGGATGAGACTAGTTAATTTAAGTTGTAAGTTAATTATAGATATTATTGGGAAGATAATGTAAATATTTGGTACGAAAATAAATTAAAGATAATAATATAGTAAGTAAGTATTTTTAACCAAAATTAATGAGAATATTATTTTTTTAACCAAAATTAATGAGAATATTATTTTATACCTCGTTTAACTATCGTCCTTATGACGACAATTAGCAAAACAGTAAATTTAATAATTGAAATTAAAGCAAAATTTTGAGGGTTGGGGGATCCTCTTTATTTTCTTTAACTGTCCTTGATACTTAAGAAACGTATAAATTTTAAACTCATGTATATGAGAATAATCAACAAAGGTGCACCAAAAAAAATCCTCCCACTTGATATATTTCTTACACATTTCTTTTTAAAAAATCTTTAGTATATCTTCTATGCAACTTAAATTAAGTTATTAATGACCTATAAAAATAAAAATTTTATTCTATAAATGTTTTTCTATAAAAATTTAAAAATATCACTATTATACCTATTGATTGATTGTAATAAGTCAAAAAATATAGTAATAATCATTACATATAAATTAATCGGTAAAAATATTTTTAACTTTTTAAATAATATTTTTTAAATACAAATTTTAATATAATATAACAACATTTTAATTCCAACATTCACTTTGAGTTATATATATATATGAGTCTCCTAGTGGAAGAAAACAACATCATCCATACCTTTTTTTTTTTTTTTTTGAGTCAACATCATACATTACTTAAATATGTAAAGCTGTTTTTTTTCCTTAATCAACCTCCCCTTTTTTTAAAAAACAAAAAAATCATCCCCCTACCATCATCCCCCTACCCCCAGATGGAAGAGTTGCAGGTAGCTGATATCTATTCTATTCATTTGCATTGTGGCGCCAACAGACTACGGATCACCGCTTCTGTTGCGTCACCCTTCACAACTTTGTTTCACAAATTTGGTAAGTTTTGATTTACTTTTTTTTCTTTTTGAAGGAAAACTTTCCATTCCTTGACTGTTTGTAATTGGGGATTTCCCCGTTGTTCTTGAAAGTTTGTGCATTTTTCCTACGTTGTTGGTGAATAACTCTTTTGTTTCTGAATGTTGTGATCGAAAGAATATATAAATTTCCGGGAACTATTGGAGAATTTGAGTTCCCACAATTTTCTTCTGGTGTACTTTTGAAGTAATTACTGGTTTTCAGAAGAATTTGTTGTCCATTTTCTTAGCTAGTATTTAGCTTGATTTAGATTGAACAAATATTCTTTTTTGTTCCCTTTTTCTCTCTGGGTTATTGGAGAAAGTGGGATAAGATAAGAATTTTACCCATCACAAAAGCAATGTTGTTATTTGAATTGTACAAGATTGCTCATATTTGACTTGTATTATGATTGGAAGTTAATCTGTCATGGAAAGCAATCAGTTGAAACTCTGCGATTGATATTTGTGATGCTCCTTGAAATCTGACAAATCTCTCTTCAATTCCTCTATATATTTAAAAAAATAATAAACAACCTCTACATTGTCCTTGTCTATATGGATATTCATACTCATGAATGAGTGTTTCATTGCTAGAGGAAGAATTGCTTCAATTTACCATACAGAAGAAATTACTCGTCTCTATGTTGGGTTGTGTCCCAAATTCAGCTTTGGCTTACTCTTGCTCTTCACATGCTGCTGTTGCTTTGCCTAGTCCACGACCATGCGAGAGAAGTGGCATGGTCTGACCCATGCCACATGGTATGCCCGTGCCAAGTCAAATGCTGCAGTGTTTCCTGACATTTTTGGTTGTATTGTGATTGTTCAAGTTCCTTCCATTGACCAGTTTCACCCTTTTATTTTGGGTGTTTATTGCTAAGCATTTACATAGAGTTTAACGGTGATTTATTTTGGGTTATTATGAGGAGTAACATTCAGGCCAAGTATGCCAAAGATCACCTCTATATCCACCATTCTAGCCTTAGATATGGTGGTTCTTCAACCATTTGAAGTGTGGTAGTCTCCTCCACCATTTGAGCTTTGAGAGAATTTCAGTATCTTATGTCTGTGGTTTATATCTACCTTTTGTTAGAGAGTTTTAGCAATGATATCGTAGTGTTTATAAACCCCTTGAGATCTTGTATTTATTTGCATATGATCTTGTTGCGCTTATTATCTCTTAAGGTTTATGAATTGTATTCTCGCTATTATAATGGATTCGGTTGCTCATTTATGGCCCGTGGTTTTCTCCCAATTTGGACTTCCATGTAAAATCCTTGTGTCCATTTCGATATTATTGTTCTTGCCTATACTTCTCTGATATCTATCTCCTTCTTTCTATTTTCTACTTAATACATTCCAATCAAATTATTTTTTTCCTAACACTCTATAATCCCTAGAAAATTTCATATTGAATCACTGACCTCGAAGAAGGGAGCAAATGTAAAATAAAAGTAAAGGTGATAACTGCTTTAAGTTTGGCAGCTGAATTTTCTTAGTTGATGTATGAATTTATTATGCAGAACATGGATATGGGTCCAGAAGCAAGGCTTCTTGCATCCCAAGAAGAAAAGGTTGAGGACTTCAAGAGAAGAATATGGGAGGAATCAAAAAGGGTGTGGGCAATCGCATTTCCTTCAATGCTATGCCGTGTAACGACATATGGAGCGTATGTAGTTTCTCAAGCATCTTTTGGCTATATTAGTGAAGTGGATCTTGCTGCGTATGCCCTTGTGCAAACAATACTTGTTTGATTTTCAAATGGTATTTTGGTAAGTTGATATGTTCCTTGGGTCCTCCTCTATCCCAGCCTCTCTGAATCTTCTTCTTTTATTAATCTAAATTCTAAATATGCAACGTGAGCACATATGAAAAAGACCAGAAGTAAATTTATCGATTACTCAGGTACTACTCCATAATAATAATTTTTCATGGAGATCATATATGTCCTTTTCCCCTTCTTTTCCTATGTATTGAGTAATCAAATAATACTAGGTTTATTTGATGTTTTCTTCAAAATCATTTCAAGTTATCACACATGCTAGAAGTTTCAACCTCTATACTATTATGTTCATTCCATACATTGTTGAAGCATTACCGAAAACCTTAGCCTTTTTTCCCTTCAGTTAGGAATGGCAAGTGTAACAGAGACGCTTTGCGGAGAAGCTTTTGGAGCAAAGCAGTATGACATGATGGGAGTGTACTTACAGAGGTCATGGATCATAAATACTGCTGTAGCAACTGCCATGGTGCCATTTTACCTCTTTGCAACACCTCTGCTCAGATTTTTAGGACAGAAGGAGGATATTGCTGTAGCCGCTGGAAACATATCTCTGTGTTTCATTCCTATTCTCTATCTGAATGTCTATGGCATGACTATGCAAATGTTTCTGCAAGCACAACATAAGAATATGGTTGTTGGATGGCTGTTTGCAATATTGTTTTTCGCCCATGCCTTCTTGTCATGGATCTTTGTATACAAACTGAAGTGGGGGCTTCCAGGGGTTATGAGCGCACTGATCATAGCATTTGGAGTGAAGGTGCTTGGTGAAGCTGTTTATATTTTCGGAGGTTGGTGCCAAGATTCATGGAAAGGATTCAGTAGATCTGCATTCACTGATCTAATGCCAGTTTTGAAGTCCTCAGTTTCTTCAGGTGTAATGCTTTGGTAAATCTCTCATTCCATATATTCCTTTGGGTTTCATATTCCCATTTCATTTTTTCATTCCTATCTGTTTCTGCTGGTATCCACAGGCCATTCATTTCTGAGTTGATTTTACCTGTGAACCTATATTAGGCTTAGTACTTCACCACGTTTGGCCCAACATATGCATGAGGTAGAGATATCTAATTTGCCCATTTTTTAATTGCACAATTGCAGTCCCCACAAAAAAATTTGTGGTTGCCACCTTAGTAAGGTTTGGTGGGGATCCAAGTGTAGACAACCTCACCCTTACAAGTAGAGAACCTGATTCTAAAAGGCCCACAATATTTTTTTATTCTTGAGAAACGCTTCCGGTGGATAAAAACATTTTCTTAGGAGAAAAGTTGTAAGTTAAAGTAGGCATTAGATAGTGATGGCTAGTATCATACGGTAATAATAAGTAAAAATTTTGGTGGGACAAGCATTATGGAAACTCAAAAAAGTGACAAACAAACAGAATTAATGAAAATAAAATGTGTCTTTGGTCTAAGATGAAGTATCCAGTGTTCATATCAATTTGAATTGTCAAATTGCTCATGCAAGGGTACTGGAGGCGCAATCAAAAGCTTGGTTAGCATAGCAATGAGCTGGAAAAGACTTTGGGAATAAGGTGACTGTGATTGATGAAAATTGGTTGTGAATTTATGCCCTATGCATTCAAAACCTTTATTTTATTCTGGCACACGCAAGTTAAACATATGATACTTGGAGATGGGTATGCACTTAGACACTTCAAATTAGGCTAAAATCTCCCGAAATCTCTTGGAAACAGCCGAGTCTGACACTCAGAAATGAATTTGGTTGGATACTTGCCCTGTGGTACCCGAGTCCAAGTCATACACTTTATGATTAGTTGACCAGCACTTTAAGCTTTGATCTTGTTACCATACTGATGGGAATGATTCTCAGTTTTCAATGCTTGCAAGTGTGGCATTCTTACCTCTAAATTTTATTTTGTCAAATGAACCTGCAGTCTCACTCAGTGGTACCATATGTTGAGCAGTGCCAACACGTGCATTTTCTGTTTGTTTAGGGGGATCTTCTTCTTATCCATCATAAACGGATCTTCTTCTTGTCCATCATAAATACCTTCATACAATATTAGTAAGGTTTAATACAAGGATATGTGTCCTCACTTCGTTTCATGTGGAGATCAATGATCCATGAAGTTCTTCTCATGCTATTCGGAATGGTGAAGCTTCAAGCAAATAAAAAATTTGCCAACCCAGATTTTTATTTCAGAGATTAGTCCGTGAATATTTTTGTGCTAATGCATGGTTTGAGCAATCCTGCTTGGTGACTTCATGATGTATTGATTGGGTTTTCTTGTGTTTTCTATAGCATCCAGGTGTGGTACAATGCTGTTCTAGTGCTATTAGCTGGATACATGAAATATGCAACAGTTGCCATTTCCGCCTTCTCAATTTGGTAATACTTCGGGCAGGGTCTCCTATTTTATTTTAGAATTCTGCTTGTCCTTTGTGAGGACCACATAACCTTATGAGAGATGACTTTGCAGCCTAAACATCACGACATGGGAACTCATGATATGCCTTGGCTTTCTTGGTGCTGTGTGGTAATACTCTGTCATTCAGTTTTGTTTTATTTTTCTAGTATAGACTCCTCTGATCGCACCTAATTGTCTGAACAGTGTGCGAGTTTCAAATGAACTAGGGAGAGGGAATGGCAAGCTGGCTAAATTTTCAGTTGAAGTGATCTTATATACTTCACTAGTAATAGGCGTGTTCTTTTGGATTTTGTGTTTGGCATTTGGCCATCAGATTTCTTACTTGTTTACAAGTAGCAAGGAAGTTGCAAATGCCGTGTCTAGCCTTTCAGGCCTGCTTGCTTTCTCAATCCTACTTAACAATGTCGGACCAGTACTATCAGGTAAGCGAATTGTATAGAGTATTATTTTGTTTCTTTTCTTTTTGATGAAATTGAAATACTGTTTAATATGTGCCTTTGCAACTTTCAGAGAGAACGTACTTCTTGCCCATGCTTCTGTATGGAATATGCTAGTTAACATGTTGTGCATTGACTTCTACCATGATTTTGCACCTTTGTCATGTTACATAATTTCGAATGGAATCAAAACAAGGTGGAATGTTCGGCTTAGTTCAATTTCAAGCCAGATAATTTCAAATGCAGTAATACTTTGGACATTTTGTTGTTTATGGATCAGTATTGATCAGACAAATCTTGTGATGATTTGGTTAGGACACAGACAATTTAGGTTCATATCAAAATTGGGGTGTCTATTTTGTGTACGAGTGTGTAAACTATAAAAACGAGTCAAAGTGGATTGTCTTTAGTTTTGGCTCATTTGGCTTCAGTAATCAGACAGAGGCCAGTTTTTCTTTTCCTGGCCTTCTCTGCCTTCCTTTCCAACCATGTCTGCTTGTCCTGTTTATATTAGATCAAGTGAAAGTTAGCATCCTTTTCCTGTCAGTGAAGTTGCTTTGAATTCAAATACTGAACTATTGCTTGTCAAACAATATCTTCCAAATATTATGCTCTTGGCCTTGTTATCATTTGTGTAGAAATTGTATAGGCGTCAACTAAGAGATCAGAAATAAGTTAGTTAGTGCCAGGTTATCCTGTTCAGTTATATCTTGCTTGTATATCTAATCAGGGGTGGCAATTAGCTGTGGGTCACAAGGAGCCGTTGCACTTGTCAATGGGTGTTCTTATTATGTTATTGGCATCCCGATTGGAGTTCTACTTGCATATGTTGCCCATATGGAGGTTCAGGTAAGAGTTTTTCTCGTCTATTGATTTGACCTATCAATTGTGCTTGCAGATAATTGAACAATGCAGGAACAAATAATGACACATTTGCAAATTGACATTGTCAAAGATTTCAAAAAGTTGCTTGCTCACATTAAGGTCGTCTTTGTGACCTACTATAGATGAGATGTGTTGCCGATATTGTTCCACTTCCCTGTTTGGACTATGAGCATCCAGATTTCATGGTTAAACCAAAAATTTTCCATATTCTCACTTACTTTCTTTTAACAGAAAATCGGCAAAATTGCTAGTTAATTATTAGCAAAGTGGTCTTCAGTCAGATGACAGGTCTGACCATTAGGGTCTTCTGTTGATTTCCCCAATGTCAGGAAAATGCAATCAATAGTGGTTAGGTGAATTTTAGGGCAGTTTGGTGTCAATCAAGTCACAGGTTTAGGGGTCAAAATTGAGTCGCTTTATCTCAAATGGGAGTCAGATCTAGTTTGTATCATTCAAGTTGAATAATTGCTTTATGGGTAAGCTTCACCTGCTCTTGCAACCTATAATTCTAATTTATGAGACTTGAGACTCTCATGAAATGTTACCTATTTGCCACCAGACCTGTTCAAGTTTGGCTTTAAACCCTATAATAGCTGATTTCTTGTTTCCTCAGCATCGTCAAGTTTATTTCTGTTACTCCTTGGTTCTTGTGTCCTAGGGAATATGGATCGGAATGATGTGTGGAATGGTAACCCAAACAGTAGCACTTCTCTACCTCACGTGGAAAATCAATTGGGTGGAAGAGGTAAGCCAAGACTTTAGAAGGAAAATTGAATTCGGATGGTTAAATTTGAAGTTTTCTTCATCTCCATAGATTTTGTAGATCAATTTTTGATCTCAAACAGTTGAGAAAAATATTACGATATTAACTTAACTTATATTCGTTTAACTCACAGGTGAAGAAAGCATGCAAACGACTTCAATATTTTCCGTGAAATTAGGAGAATATTGTAAACCAAAACCCTAATCACACTTGACGGTAAAGATTTATAAGACGTGACTTGTTGAGGCCACCGTGGCAAGGTCCCCATTGCTTGCGTTCTTTATTGTGCAATTAATTTGAGGTTGAACAGAAACAACCTTACTGTAGTTGAGAGTGAGGCTAAATACATTTGATCGACCTTCCCTTCCCGAGTAAACGTTGTGGCTGTGCCTGTTTGATTATTGTTATCTTCACGTCGCAATTAAAGAAAGAAATCTTACTTATATATATAGCAGTTTTAAAGGACGCGTGCATTTACAGTAGGTTATGTTCGAGTTAGTAGTCTAAAATTTGTTGCTTTGCTTATGGAGCTTAATTTGCTATATTACCTGTTTCTAACAAATTTGTGAGCTTAGACAGCCGTTTTAAAATATGGACAAATTTCAGCTTTTGGCAAGGAATGTTAAGCATACTGAGTTCTGCTGTTAATTCTCATCAAAACCTATAAGATAGTTAAAATGTTATTGCCATGGTTATGGAACTTTATTTCATATTATTGACTTAAATAATATTATTTCCCTTTTGTAACGAGAATATTAACGCATAATTTGCAAATCTTACCGCCTCTCTTTGGAAAAGCAAATTGTTTTGTTAACTTTTTTTCAAATTAATTTATATATCAATGACTGAAAAAATAGTGGGAAAAAAGGCTACACTTTGGTATTGGGAAAAGTATATGTAGGCACTTAAAAAAATTAAAATAAAAGTCATGTCATAAAATAAATTAAGTTGATTATATTAAGTCGATCACATTAATTAAATAAGTTTATCTAAATGAGTTTCAACTTCAGTGGATTACGAAGTTAACAACTCAAACACACTACCAAATCAAAAAGCGTAGAAATTAACCTAAGAAGTCAAATACAGTGCAAACCCTGTTGAAAGAAGAGGAGAACTCCTCCATATAAATAAGAATCTATCTCCCTTGTTCAAGGGGCGGAAGAATTCATTCTCATAAGACTCGCTCTAAAATTAGAAATCAAGCAGATTAAATTGTGTTGTATACTCTAGAGATAAAATTCAGCCCATTTAATTGAGATTCAAGTTGTGGCAAGCCCTCCTTTAAGCAATTAGCCCAGGATTAAATCCAGTCAACTTGATAGAGATTCAAGCCATATAGGCCCTCTTTCAAATACAACTTCACATATCGAATAAGAGGATTATATTTGTTTATTTGTAACAACTAGAGATAGTGTAACCCATATTTTCTTAAATTAATGCAAATCACATTACTCCATTTTTCCTATCTTTATTTATTTTAGATTCAAAATTTATGGTTACAAATTTCGGTACACCTAGTGGGACAACCTCTAACTCTTGTCTCTTTTCTTTGAAGAACAAACCTTTCTATGACAAAGTCATGACGACCAAGAATGTTGCCTCCGAGTCTTCGGGGAAGAACACTTGGATCCATCTCTTATGGATCCTTTGATGTTGACGCTATCTCTAATAGAAGAAGCACTGGAGTGGTAACAAGAAGTATAGCGCACGTTGTAGCAATAATCACACGAAGCAAAAATAGTAACTTTGGCACCCAACTAATCCATTGCAAATATGAAGATGAAGCAAAAGTTGCTTTAAGGGATGAGTGAAATTCAAAGTCCTAAAAACCTTCAATCCTTATTTTGCGACGTAGAGAATTACTCGTAGCAAAAATGACACCACCTTTACCGTGAAACTTTTATGGGGAAATTGACCAATGGGTGCTTGGGTCAATTTCCCAAAGACTTAAAACACTCAAAACACTAATGGGTGTTATTTTGCTGCTTGCACATGCCATGCACATGACTCACTTATGAATGATCAATTACAATTCTGCACTTACTAACACCCAATTGTCCGTATTAAAGAGGAGAGAGAGAGAGAAAGAGAGAAAGAGGGAGACAGAGAGGGAGTGAAATATAGAGACACAGAGCAAGAACGAGAGGTGCTTTCGGTGAAGAGGAGGGAAGAAGAAGAACAAGTGCATGGTGAAGGTCGAAGAAGGGGAAGAATACAAGGAAGAAGAAGAAGTAGCGAGCAACAACATTTGACGTGGAGCGAGGAACTTGTGTTGAAATACGTAAGTGTAGAAATTGATTCAATTTTGGTTTGTTTGTGAGGTTTAGTTGCATAATGTATTTGGGAATAGGATGAAGTTGGTTGAAATTCGATTTAATTTTGTCGAAAAGTGGGTTGTTGTGGCTGTGGAAGGCTTTTATTCTTTCAATGGTTTGGTGTATTTGGGGTTTATAATTTGTTAGGAAATTGAATTGAAGGAAATTCTTTGGTGTGTTTGGTTTTGTTGAGTTATTTGGGTTCTGGATTTGTGGTGTATAATTTGGTGGGAGTTCGGTTGTGGGGCAAATTGTGGTTCATTACTATTTAGGTTATCCCTTGTAATGACTGTTGTTATCCCAGGATGTCTATGAGCGCAATGCGGTATTACCTAAAATTGAGTGTTTGCTTTGCAATGTATAATGCATGTAGTTGAGTCACATTCTCTGGATTATAGATGACCATGAGTTTGGTTCCGTTATGTATTTGAGTTATCCTAATGCATTGTGTTTGATATCCCGTGATGGTGACTTTGTAGTTGCGGTATTACTTGGTGTAGTTGGTGTTTGGTTAGCATGGTTGGTTCTATTGTTGTGAGGTTTGATTAAAATATGGTTGTGTTTTTGGTTTTTTTTTTGTTATAATGCTATGCATAATAACACTAGATGACATGACATTGTAATTCATTGTTTGAGGGGCAAAGTAATGTTACTTTTTTGCCTTTAGTTTTATCATTTATGGCATATATTGAGCCAATTATAAATTTTTGTCTTGTAAAATATGTGATGAAGCTTATCTCATTTGAAATTATTTGTAGAAAAATGTTGTATTGGGATATTGATTTTTGGTTGGATTTTGAAAACCTGTTGATTTTGTGTTAAAATGCAATATTATGAATAACAATCTCATGCCAAGAAAAATAAAAACCAACCACGACTTTCAGTTATTGGATTTTATTTATAACTATATGATATATTTTTTTATTTATTGAAATTTTTTTATAATAATAGGTTCATATAAGAAATATATGCACATGATCATCTCAATTTCCCTAGATTAGAACCTATGCTCTAATATTAAGATGGATCTGTTGTAGTAGGGAGTATATCATACAATATATCACTCACAAAATTCATCTATATATATGTTAATTGTAGTTTTTAAGTTTATGCCATTGATGATTTTTGATGGTCTTTTGCTTTTAGTTTGTTAGAAAACTATAAATTTTCTCATTCCAAGTTCTTAATAGGGTACATGGGGAACTTGCCTATCATCCTTATTCCTGCTATGTGCAAAGAGAGAGGCAGCCGTTTTGGAGCACCCGAGGTTTGTGAGAAATATGGCCTAGCTTATGCTTCCCTTTCCTTGGCGGTATGCGGTTTTATTTGTTCACGAAAGCTTCGACTCACGTTTGGATTCTCCGTATTGCAGCCTCTTGTGCTTAACATAAAGATGATTCTATTTTAAAAATATTTCAGATTGGGGCTGTGTATTTATGGCTTTATGTGTACAACATTGTGAGGATCTCTACAACGAAGCGGGACTAATTGATGATTCGAAGGGGACAAGCTGTTAATGTTAAAGAACCCCTCCTTAATTCCATTGATTACAGACCTTATTGCTTCGAGGATCAACTTTCAAACTCCTCTAAATAAGGGGTATACTTTCTTGTGGATATCCGATTCGACATTTGCTAATTGCAACTGGTGCACCTCTCCATGTTGTAGGTGACTTGGCCTATATGCTTGGGTGAGCAATCTGTCTTCTCCATACCTTCTTTTCAATCTCCATTCCCTTCATTGTTCGGGTCTTTCGGATTGGATCAATTTAGGCAGGGCCAAAAGGGGTTATGTCGGGTAATTTGTTAGTGGGCAACTCTTAAAGTCCATGATTTTTCTAGTTGACTACGAGTGGAAATAAGATTGATCGAGTCAATAATGTGGGTTGAGCCTACTGGTCAAGTCATTTTCCTATGTTTTTGTTTGTTATCACTCGATGTTAAACGTGTTTGGTTTGACATTTGTCAAGCCAACTTGGGTATGATTTAAGTGTAATTTCTAAGCGGCTTTCTCCGATGTGGGTGTCCAATGTACAAAGATGCAACCATTCCTGCTCTTACTTTAATAATTGGAGCAAACCTATTGTAACGCCCCAAACCCGTAATCACCGGTTTTAGACTAAGCAAGCCGCTAGCCGATGATTAGCGCAGCGGAAAGTAGGTTAGGGGTATTACCGCCGCCCTTACCGAGAGGAAAGGGTAAGGCTATATCTATATATATGATTAACCTTGGTTACACTTGCTTTGCCACTAACAAAGAGTGTCTCGAGATAAGGCATAAACTAACTTGTACGAAGATTAAGCATAAGTATAGACTACGAGTCTAATAAACTACGAGAACGACACTTAACCCTTGATACCCTAACTAGGTTGTTGCTGCGAGCCTCTAAGTTCTTAACAGATCTTTGCTTCAAATCTTCCACATCTTTACCTAAAACAAAACAAGAAAACATTTTCGAAATGTGAGCCGAAGCTCAATACGTTCACTATCATACGAGTAAAATAATGGTTATGAAGTAATTGAGTTGAGCGCATGCATTTCAATTCATTTGTAAATGAGGGAGAGTGAATCATGTAAAACTGTTGCTAATTAATTATCTGAATGGATCCCTTTACGATCATCGGGTTTCCCTAAACGCATGTGCACACACCTGAACCGATCGGATAGTCCGGTTGAAGGCGGTTAACGATTACGGTGTTACCAACTTGAATATTGGGCGTACCAAATAATGGCACTTGATGGGCGGGTCCATATTAATGATGGCAAATATTATTTGCAAGCAATTCTTCATTGTTGTTAATGACGGCCATATCCGGCCTTGATTTGTAAATAAAACACTCGAAGGGCACGATCAATGAACGTACCTTGCTGACGTTCCTCCTTCTTTTTCTTTACGAGCGGAATCCGGATGAACGCACGACGCTGGCGCTGAATGACCTTAATTAAGGATATAAGAGTTTTTTAATAAACTGAATTTTTATTTCTTATTTATTAAATCACTTCAAATATATTCCGAAATGAAAATTAACGAAGTACCTTTTTTAAAGGATACTACTAATGACATCTTTAGTATATACGATCTATTCATCTTATTCTATACCATGCATAAGTATATACATATATATCTATATACATATATATATAAATCTTAAAAAAATATATGGAGCCTTCTTCTAAATACATGCATATATATATATATATATATATATATATATAGACATTAACCTCAATAAACATAGTTTTCTCCTCTATAGTATTAACGTTAATTCTAACCTATAAGGTTTATTTATTCATTTCCTTTTATAAGATGCATACATAAACATCCGTATATATTAATGTCAGATAGTATCTCTTTAATTGTTATTATTAGTTATTTTATTATGTAAATGTTTTTGTTTAATCTTCTATGCACCTATTTTCCGACCCATTCTCGTCCTAGTAGGCAAAAGAGATGCTCAATCCTAGCATGCTATTCCTATATTAATTCAGCTTTCACAATTTCCTCAAGTAGGTTAAATCCTTTCTAAAATTTCTGCTAATCTCACCATTAGGTCAAGTAATTAGCTAACTTAATCCAAAACATTTTCTAACTCAAATTATTGATGGTCTGTCTTTTATACGAAATTTGTCCACAAAAATTTGTCCACAATCTATCTGCAGATATCGGTATGTCCAAACATCATCAACTTGTCATGAAATCTTCCCAAACTCCGTGACTCAACCACATACATATCATAATCCAATTTTAATCTCCAAAAAGAACAAGAAAACAACTGATTACAACATAAATACTTGAATTAAAGGAATTAACTGAATCTGAAAATTGCTCTAAGGAATTAAATTAACGAACCGAATCGAAAATTTTACCCTAAACAATTAGATGGAGGAGGTTAATTAGGAGGGTTTATGGGCTGGTTGAAGGTTGGAGGACCGAGGATCGAAGGGTGGCTAAAGCGACGGTCGGTGGCAATGAGCGGCGGCGGCGACCTGCCGGAAGATGGCGGTGACCCAATCGACCGGAGGTCGGGCAGCCGAGGCCAAGGAGTCGCGAATCCGGGGCGAAACCGGCGCAAAACCGGTGGTATACTTGCGTTTGGTGGCTGGGCGGTGACAAAGTTGTGGTCGAGGTAGAAGCGGACGGTAGCCGGCGGTGGTTGCGAGCGGCGGGCGGCGACCGAACAGAGCGCTGCGGGGAGTGAAAGGGTTTGATTTCCATGGGGTTGGGCGTTGGCGGTTGAGGTTTTTCATGGCGATCGGTGGTGTTGATGGTGGCGTCGAACCAGGGGTGGCCGGAGCGAAGGCTGCGGCGATGGCCGATTGGCGGTGGTGGTGGAACGAGGGCGGAGGCGGGGCCCGGGCTAGGGAGAGAGAGGGAGAGGGAGAGAGAGGTATGAGTGTATCGGTAATTAGGTTTAGGAAAAATGACGAGCTTTTAGGTTTCCTTAGGATTTTATACCCCCTCTTGCTTTCTCTCTCACTAGGCTGACTGACTCCTCCTAATTCGGCCCAAATCCTTAGCAAGTTATCCCTTCATTTCAGCCCAATCTTAATCTCCTCCTTAAACTCTATCCTACTTCTCGTAACGCCCCAATATAATCACTATATAAAACACACTTATTGAATAACCATAATATAACAAAGTAGCAAGAAGCTATGTCGTATTTGGGCGTTCTGCAGTCCCTCCTCGAGAGACTAGGCTAAATTTACAACAAGACGTATGATGATCCTTTCAATTTCCCCAAACACTTACAATAAAAGTCTCGTACATCAAACCCAATATAAATATACATAATTTAAACCACCAAACATGAGTTCGTTTTTCCTAAGATACATTATGACCTTTAACAAATCACCATCGCCGAAATAACCCCGCGAGCAATTAAATCCACATGGACGTCTTAACCCAAAAACACAATTGCCAAAAGCCAATCATGAAACGCTTCTCGATTAACCAAAGCCCGATCACTTATCCGAGTCAACACCTCCCGATTCCTTTGCTCTTGTCACTTCTTGCCCAACATTAACAATGTTTTCTTCCCTAAAAACATTTAAGAAAACATAAAAACAAGAATGAGCCATAGGCCCGAGTACACTACCCTTGTACTGTAAAAAATATATTATAAAAGTCGGTGAGCGCGCGAGATAATTGAAATCGGTTTCAAAAGCTATTTATGTGTAAAGCTGAAGTAAGCCGAAGTAGGGTCACTATGCGTTATCTTTGAAATAGTTAGGACCCGATTCTGTACATATGCATGCCATGGCGATTCTGTGAGATAATCGTTTATGTAATCATGACTCGTATAGACAATTCATTCATTTATTTATCTCGATCGATCGGGAGGGCCCTGTGAATCGTAATCGTGTGCATGCATCGTGAATCGTGTCCGTAAACTATACTCGTGAATCGTAATCGTGTTCGTAAGCTGTAATCGTGAACTGTAATCGTAAATTGTGAATTGTGATCGTGAAGTGGGTCCAAATTATTTGTATTATTAAAATGGTAAACTCAATCATAAAGATAAACACTTTGGAAAAGGTACAAGCAATAACGTACCTTTTAATGCTTTTTCACTCCTTACACAAGCTTCACGATTACCACGCTTGTGACCTGTTTGTGTTTAGAGTAAGGCTTTTATAAGTTATATTTGCTTAATGAATTGTTAATATTACCTATATACTTTGTATTCTTTGAACTTTTGTTATGTAAGTTAACTGTTTTCCTTGTCATTCTTAAAGACTTTCATGTCTGTTTATCCCCTTAGTTATCCATTAAAGGATCCCTCGACAACTTAATACTTTCCGATAGGTTCTATGACCAATAATCACGCGAACTTCCTATTTAAGGGGGTCGGTTTGGTTTTCCAATTTTCTAAAAATTTTGGCAGAGTTTCGTTTGAAACATGACTTAACAATTAGGCTAAAAGCCTTAAAACCTGCATAAAATTCACAATAAAACTCAACGAGCCACACGCTCGGAGTATACAACTCAACGATCACACACCGGAGTATATTTACAACCACAAAACTTAGTTTCAACTCAATCAACCTTCACATAACAAAGTAATTCAATCATGCTCAATACAACATCACGAAATATATTCACAGCGTGAGCATGCTCATATGAACTTTCGGGTTCCATATCAAGGTTCGAGTAGCTCTAAATTCAACTTCAATTGCTCCTAATGTCCTCCCAATTCCACTAAAATCAATTCAAAACTCAATCTGGTCTAATTACTCCAATACAACATAAATTTGTGATATAATTTAAGTAGAAATTCGGGATTGGAGAAATACCTTAAAGGGGTTTCGAGGTGGAATTGGGCGGTGGAAGGCCCGGTGGTGGAGTTCAGTGTCGAGGCAGCGGCAGCGGCAGCGGGCGTTGTTAGGCGGCGTCGAGCGCCGGACGGCGGCTAGGGATGGCGGCGAGCGGTGGCGGAGCAGCAGCAGGGCTGTTACGCCTGGCGACGCGAGACGAGGGAAAGAAAAGAGAGAGGACCGGCGGCAGCGAGGTGGTGGTGGTGGCAGCCGGGGCGCCGGTGGCGATTCATCGGCGGCAGCAGTGCCGGCGGCAGCCGGCCGGTGGTGGCAGCAGGGATGGCAGTGAGGGAAATGGAGGAGGAGGGTGAGAGAGAGCTTGAAGATGAATGGCTTGGCTTGCATTATAAGCCCCCTTCTGCTAATTCACGACACTTCTAGCAACCTCTCCTCCTCTTCTTTTTATTTATTTATTTATTTATTTCATTTTAAATTATTCGGATTCGTAATAAAAATATTTCGAATAAATTTTCATTTCGTGGTACAAACGTAAGTTTGCACGAGTTACCCATTATTATTTGCAATTATTAAATTATTCGCACCTTTTATTTTGGTTTCGAATTTTTGCGTAACTCACTTGCTCTTAAACAGATATTGAGATGATAAGATACAAATTTAAAATAATTAAATATGATCAAGTTTCGGGGTGTTACACTTCCTAATCCTCCAAGCTTACTATTATCTTGCTCAATAAACTTATTCTAATCTAGAAATTTTATTTTTAATAATAGTAAGTTTACAAGAAAATTATATTAATTTTATTTATTTACGAATTTTTAGAACTCAAAATAAATTAGCTAAATAATAATGTTAATTATCTTATGAGTCATTAAAATTTATAGAATATGCTCGTGCGTCGTTGTTGTCACCATCCGGTTCCTACATTTTAAACAACATTGACATATACATATATATATATATATATATATAAATATATATACACATGTATAATATGAAAATATTTGAAATTTTAAAATGCACGCGCTCATGCTATTCTTGAATGTATTTAAAGTTAATTATTTTCTTAGGGGCGGGGTGTTACAGTCTCCCCCTTAGAATGAGTTTCGTCCTCGAAACTTGTAAGTGAAATGGTATAAATATTATCTTAGAATAAATGTTGGTACTGATTTCTCATATCTTCCTCGGTTTCCGAGTGGTTGCTTGTTGAAGTATGATTTGGCCGTAACCTTGACCGGAGGAATAGTTTTAGTATGCAATTGTTTAATCCTCCGATCTAGGATTTGGACCGGATATTCCTCATGTGTTAAGTTCTGGCGATAGCCACTGGTTCAACCTGTATGATGTGGCTTGGGTTGGATATGTACTTCCGAAGTTGAGATATATGAAAAACATCATGGATATTCTCCGGATCGACTGGTAAGGATAATTTATAGTTCACGGGGTTTAACTTCCGAAGTATCTCATATGGCTCAATGTATCTAGGGTTTAACTTCCTCTTAATTCCAAATCTTTTGATTCCTTTGGTTGGGAACACTTGAGGAAAACTGTATCCCTTACTTGAAATTCTAGAGGTTTCCTTCGTCGATCCGTATAGCTCTTTTGTCTACTCCGAGCTTTTCGATTCAGCTGTTATATTACTTTTACTTGTTTCGGTAGTTTCTTGTATCAACTCTGGTCCTATAGTGAACGTCTCATCTAAATCGCTTCGATAAGGGGGTTATGCATTTTCTTCCATAAAGGGCTGCAAATGGAGCCATTTTCATTGTGGCTTGGTAGTCTGTTGTTGTATGAAAATTAAATCGGAGCGAGATACTCTTCCCATTTTCCTTAGAAATCAAGGATGCAAGCCCGTAACATATCTTCTAGGATTTGGTTAACCCTTTCGGTTTAACCATTTGTCTCTGGATGGTATGAGCTATTAAAGTTCAACTTAGTCCCAAAATCTTGCTCGTAAGACTTCCTGCAATCGAGGTTGGAATCAAGTGCCTCTATCGGACACTCGTATCTTTGGGTATTTCATGAAGTCCGATAATCTCGTTTAAGTATACTTGAGTTAATTTGTCTATGGTCCAATTGTCACTAATTGGTATGAAGTATGCGGACTTTGTAAGATGATCAACTATCGTCGAAATGGCATTTTTCCTGGTGGCGGATTGAGGGAGTCCTACGATGAAATCCATTGGTATAAAATTCTATTTCCAGGTTGGAATCTCCAAGGGCCTTAACTCGCCCATAGGTCATTGATATTCTGCCTTTACTCTTTGACATGTAAGACACCTATCCACATCTCGCAACTTCTCGTTTCATGTTGGGTCACCGGATATTCTTCTTTTGATCTACATACATTCTTGTTCCTCCAGGATGGACAACTTATAAAGTCGTATGAGCTTCATCTAAAATCTTCTTTTAATCTCTTCTTGGTCCGGCACACACAAACGATTTTGGAATGTCAAAGTTCCATTCTCATGTAAAATGAATCCTGGGAATTTACCCTTTTTAATATTCTCGCTTAATCCTCACCAACTTCTCATTTTTCCTCTGTCCTATTTTGATCTCATCGGCAATTGACGGTTTGACTTCTAAAAAGTTTAGCACCCCTTTGTCTCCTTGGTGCCGACTGATCTCAATTCCTACTCGTGTAATCCCCGAATAAGGATTGGTTGGGTGATAATCAAGGTATTCACGTTATGTTGAGTTTTTCTACTTAAGGCGTCGACCACGACATTGGATTTACCTGGATGGTATTGAATCTCCCAGTCATAATCTTCTAATGGTTGCAACCATTTCCCTTGTCTTAAATTAAGCTCCTTTTGAGTGAACAAGTACTTCAAACTTTGGTGATCGGTATATACCTTACAAGATACCCCATATAAATAATGTCTCCAAATTTTCAAAGCAAACACGATCATGCAGCCAACTCCAAATCATGAGTAGGGTAATTCCCTTCATATGGTTTTAATTGCTGAGAAGCATATGCTACCACTTTACCATTTTGCATCAATACACACCCTAACCTCGTTCTTCGAAGCATCACTATAGATAGTATACTCCTTACCTTCTTCAGGAAGGGTCAGATCGAGGCGATGAGTCGGCTTGCCTTTCAAGGATTGGAATCCTTTTTCACATTCAGTAGACCATTCAAATTTGGTGGTTTTCCTTAAGAGGTTAGTCATAGGCAAGGCCAATTTTGAAAAGCCTTGTACAAATCTCCGATAGTATGCAGCTAACCCTAGAAAACTTCTCACCTCGGTGACATTGGTTGGTTTAGGTCATTCGGTAATCTGTTTGTATCTTGTGTGGGTCTCCCTTTATCCCCTCCCGAGATATCACATGACCTAAAAACGTCACTTCCTTTAACCAGAACTCACACTTTTGTAACTTGGCATATAACGGATGCTCCCTTAAGACTTGCAATACTATCCTCAAATGATAGACATGTTCTTCTTTATTCTTCGAGTACACCAATATATCATCAATGAAAACGACCACAAATTTGTCCGGATAAGGTCTAAAAACCCTATTCATCGGATCCATGAACTTGGCAGGTGCATTAGTTAACCCAAAAGGCATGACAACAAACTCATAATGGCCATACCGAGTTCGAAACGCAGCTTTGGGTATGTCGTCACTCCTTATCCTACGTTGATGGTATCCGGACCTTGAGTCTATTTTTGAAAATATTTCGGCACCTTGTAGTTGATCGAATAAATCGTCAATCCGGGGTAGAGGATATTTATTCTTGATCGTAAGTTTATTCAACTCCTTATAATCAATGAGTAACCGCAAGGTGCCATCCTTTTTCTTCACAAGTAACACTGGTGCTTTCCAAGGTCAAGTACTTAATTGGATAGATCTTTTCTCCATAAATTCTTCCAATTGACCTTTCAATTCTTTCAACTCAGTCTGGGGCCATTCTGTAGGATGCTTTTAGAAATTGGTCGAGCTTCGGATATAATTCTACTTCAAAATCTACTTCTTTCGAGGCGGTAATCCCGAAAGTTCCCGAGGGAAGCAAGCAGGGAATTCACTTATCACCGGAATATCCTCGAGTGTCACTTTTTCCTCTTTTAATAGTATAACACCAATAACCTTGATACTTTTTTCCCCAAAAGTCTCGTTGTATTTACCCAAAGATATCATGAAACATTTCCTTACATTCTTATTACGATATAGCCTATATTCTATCCTTAGCAACTCTCTATTATCACCCTTTCGTTTTCCGCAATAAATCCTTGGCATCCCAATTTGATAATCCTTTCTCTCTTCCCAACATTATCTCAAGGTCGATTAAATCAAACTGAATGAGGTTAGTGGTAAAATCTTCCCTAGCCATTGTTATCAGAATTTCTTTACGAAGGTTCTATCATATTACATGGTTCATGGATAATGGACACAAAATTTTTGATTTGGTTGAGTTTTGGCCCTTCTTGGCATGCGGTTTCCATTGTGGTTTTGGTTTCCTCAATAATTCCATTTGGGGGTTTTCTAAGTTGTCCCATTCTTAAAACTCTTTTCCTTCAACTCGAGAAGAGTAGAACTCAGCCCTAATTTTCTTCAAAATTTGGCCAAATGTAAACTCACTTCCTTAATATCTCCTATAATCGTGTTTTACTATATGTCTTGCCTTTCCTGCTAGATGTGATGTTCTTATAGTCACCTTTTTGGTCTTCAATAATTGCAACCTCTCTTCTATATTCCTAATCAATCTTCCCATCATATCCTTTGGGGTTCCTTTTGGCATTTTGGATTGCTTTCCTATATTGTTGGAGAATCCATAGGGGTAGATATGTCCCTTTGGATACGCTTTCCTTGGTATATATAGGGTTGATATTTATCTTTGAAATTTGGAGAGACAGGGAAGTTGAGTTTTGTCAACTTCCTGTTGATAGGCATATGAAGGTTTATGGAGGTATGGTCCTCCATTTGTTTAGGATTATCATCCTCATGTTGATTATTGTTTATAACTTTGAGATTTAATTGGGCATTATGAGTATTTCCCATTCCGTACTTCGTACAAACAATTAATACTAAGACACTTATACTTCCTATTCTAACTCAATCCTCATGGTTCCTATATGGCTCGCAGGAATCTCTTAAACCTAGGCTCGATACCACATCCGTAACGCCCCAAACCCGTAATCACCGGTTTTAGACTAAGCAAGCCGCTAGCCGATGATTAGCGCAGCGGAAAGTAGGTTAGGGGTATTACCGCCGCCCTTACCGGAGGAAAGGGCAAGGCTATATCTATATATATGATTAACCTTGGCTACACTTGCTTTGCCACTAACAAAGAGTGTCTCGAGATAAGGCATAAACTAACTTGTACGAAGATTAAGCATAAGTATAGACTACGATCTAATAAACTACGAGAACGACACTTAACCCTTGATACCCTAACTAGGTTGTTGCTGCGAGCCTCTAAGTTCTTAACAGATCTTTGCTTCAAATCTTCCACATCTTTACCTAAAACAAAACAAGAAAATATTTTCGAAATGTGAGCCGAAGCTCAATAAGTTCACTATCATACAATAAAATAATGGTTATGAAGTAATTGAGTTGAGCGCATGCATTTCAATTCATTTGTAAATGAGGGAGAGTGAATCATGTAAAACTGTTGCTAATTAATTATCTGAATGGATCCCTTTACGATCATCGGGTTTCCCTAAACGCATGTGCACATACCTGCACCGATCGGATAGTCCGGTTGAAGGCGGTTAACGGTTACGGTGTTACCAACTCTGAATAGTGGGCGTACCAAATAATGGCACTTGATGGGCCTCCATATTAATGACGGCAAATATTATTTGCAAGCAATTCTTCATTGTTGTTAATGACGGCCATATCCGGCCTTGATTTGTAAATAAAACACCGAAGGGCACGATCAATGAACGTACCTTGCTGGGCGGGTCCATATTAATGATGGCAAATATTATTTGCAAGCAATTCTTCATTGTTGTTAATGACGGCCATATTCGGCCTTGATTTGTAAATAAAACACTCGAAGGGCACGATCAATGAACGTACCTTGCCGACGTTCCTCCTTCTTTTTCTTTCCGAGCGGAATCCGGATGAACGCACGACGCTGGCGCTGAATGACCTTAATTAAGGATATAAGAGTTTTATTAATAAACTGAATTTTTATTTCTTATTTATTAAATCACTTCAAATATATTCTGAAATGAAAATTAACGAAGTACCTTTTTAAAGGATACTAATGACATCTTTAGTATATACGATCTATTCATCTTATTCTATACCATGCATAAGTATATACATATATATCTATATACATATATATATAAATCTTAAAAAAATATATGGAGCCTTCTTCTAAATACATGCATATATATATATATATATATATATATATATATATATATATATAGACATTAACCTCAATAAACATAATTTTCTCCTCTATAGTATTAACGTTAATTCTAACCTATAAGGTTTATTTATTCATTTCCTTTTATAAGATGCATACATAAACATCTGTATATATTAATGTCGAGATAGTATCTCTTTAATTGTTATTATTAGTTATTTTATTATGTAAATGTTTTTGTTTAATCTTCTATGCACCTATTTTCCGACCCATTCTGTCCTAGTAGGCAAAAGAGATGCTCAATCCTAGCATGCTATTCCTATATTAATTCAGCTTTCACAATTTCCTCAAGTAGGTTAAATCCTTTCTAAAATTTCTGCTAATCTCACCATTAGGTCAAGTAATTAGCTAACTTAATCCAAAACATTTTCTAACTCAAATTATTGATGGCTGTCTTTTATACGAAATTTGTCCACAAAAATTTGTCCACAATCTATCTGCAGATATCGGTATGTCCAAACATCATCAACTTGTCATGAAATCTTCCCAAACTCCGTGACTCAACCACATACATATCATAATCCAATTTTAATCTCCAAAAAGAACAAGAAAACAACTGATTACAACATAAATACTTGAATTAAAGGAATTAATCGAATCTGAAAATTGCTCTAAGGAATTAAATTAACGAACCGAATCTGAAAATTTTACCCTAAACAATTAGATGGAGGAGGTTAATTAGGAGGGTTTATGGGCTGGTTGAAGGTTGGAGGACCGAGGATCGAAGGGTGGCTAAAGCGACGGTCGGTGGCAATGAGCGGCGGCGGCGACCTGCCGGAAGATGGCGGTGACCCAATCGACCGGAGGTCGGGGCAGCCGAGGCCAAGGAGTCGCGAATCCGGGCCGAAACCGGCGCAAAGCCGGTGGTATACTTGCTTTTGGTGGCTGGGCGGTGACAAAGTTGTGGTCGAGGTAGAAGCGGACGGTAGCCGGCGTTGGTTGCGGGCGCCGGGCGGCGACCGAACAGAGCGCTGCGGGGAGTGAAAGGGTTTGATTTCCGTGGGGTTGGGCTTTGGCGGTTGAGGTTTTTATGGCGATCGGTGGTGTTGATGGTGGCGTCGAACCAGGGGTGGCCGGAGCGAAGGCTGCGGCGATGGCCAGCTGGCGGTGGTGGTGGAATGAGGGCGGAGGCGGGCGCCGGGCTAGGGAGAGAGAGGGAGAGAGAGCTATGAGTGTACCGAGTAATTAGGTTTAGGAAAAATGACAGACTTTTAGGTTTCCTTAGGATTTTATACCCCCTCTTGCTTTCTCTCTCACTAGGCCGACCGACTCCTCCTAATTCTGGCCCAAATCCTTAGCAAGTTATCCCTTCATTTCAGCCCAATCTTAATCTCCTCCTTAAACTCTATCCTACTTCCTAATCCTCCAAGCTTACTATTATCTTGCTCAATAAACTTATTCTAATCTAGAAATTTTATTTTTAATAATAGTAAGTTTACAAGAAAATTATATTAATTTTATTTATTTACGGATTTTTAGAACTCAAAATAAATTAGCTAAATAATAATGTTAATTATCTTATGAGTCATTAAAATTTATAGAATATGCTCGTGCGTCGTCGTTGTCACCATCCGGTTCCTGCATTTTAAACAACATTGACATATACATATATATATATATATATAAATATATATACACATGTATAATATGAAAATATTTGAAATTTTGAAATGCACGCGCTCATGCTATTCTTGAATGTATTTAAAGTTAATTATTTTCTTAGGGGCGGGGTGTTACACCTATTGAAAGGTTATCTCTTCTCTTTCGCTACATATTATTTAGCCATGTTGGAACAACAATAAACCCTCGATTATTAATGGGTTTTGCCTTTTTTTCAGGTATCAAGGCATCCGGTATCCAACTCGGAATAGTGTCTGTAGTCCTTCCCTTGGTGGGCATTCTGATTGTTAAGAGCGTAGTTGTCCTTGGTCTTGTGCCAGCGAGATGACAAATTACTTGTCTTCATTCTTACGCTTTAGTATTCCATGCCACCCGCAATGAACAATAGGTACGTGTAAGTCTTTTGTAGTTGATACTCTAGATTCCACAACACAGTCCATTCAGCTTAAAGCTGGCTAATGGATCATCCGGCTAGGGTCGGAATAGATTTGTAGAACATTCAAGTCGGATTAGGTTTTCTCACGTCCGGACCAGTCATTAATTTGACGAGGAAACAAGTAGTACACCAACTCCTAGTGTAAGGTTCCACTTTTGCGGGACTCTAGTGAGATCCGGATGCAGGTAGCCTTATTCATGCAAGCATTTATACTAACTTTCCAAGGAAACACAATCAATATTATGCAACAAGCTTCCTTGTTAGTTTAGAGTGGGTTGGTTTATCGGGTGAAAATCATGTCACCTTAGTGGGTGTAGTTTTATGGTAGTTAATTACATATAGTTAGTTTTTTGCCAACAAAAATTGATTTAGATATTTTGGCTTATGGATGATGGCGGGGACAATAACCCAATTGTTCGAAGCGGGCGGAGCGAGTGTTCGGTGGTTATGCTATGGACTTATCCCCGGCATCGGTGTGCATTCTGTCTCGGTCCACCCTTTTCCTGTGGATTATGGCTTAACAACCTTGAATCTTGTCTCCCAGATCAATCACAAAAGTCGATGTTTTAGCTGAAGCGGGGCTTCTCCAATGAGCATCGGCGTGAGTCTTGGAGAGAAGGAACCGACAATGCAATCGGTCTCAAGGGCGGAGTTAATGACATAGCGAGGATATAGCTAAGGCTTCAAAAGCATGGCTTAGAATTCTTGGCCATGATTATTCTTTGATTCCGGACTTCCCAGGTATGTCACAATAATGTTGATAGCTCTCTTTATGTCCAATTTTGTCTGTAAATTGTAATTCTAAATTATTGTGATGTTGCTTTGTAGTAAGACAAACACATAATGAGAGCTCCATGAAGGATAAAGACTCTATGATGATTCGGAGATAGGACCGGTATTTATGTGATTTAGAAATGCAATTAAGCATTTTTTTTTCGGATAAGCTCATTTGCTTAAACATTAATCACCCACAATTTCGAAGCTCATTTGATTAGCTTCTTCACTTTTATTTTTAGGGGATCATTTATGAACCTACAATCACGAGTAAATAAACCAATCAAAATAATTTACATTATAATGAGATGTATATGGTGTCAATTTTATTAGGTTTAATTTATTGTAACTTTCAAGTGTTTATGACGTACACTCAGCATTGCACTCTTAACTACACGACTTCGACGTTATAATTTAGATCGTATCAAATTCAACTAATCGGAAAAGCATATAACATTATTATGGACATATTGTATGTACATAATAGCTTCATCGCACATTTATTATTTAGACTGGACCAAGTACCCCAGGGAAAAATATAAAATGGAACACTACGAGTATATATAGGCAAATAAACATAAAATGGCAGAAGTGAATCAAAGAATCTTCAATTGGAGATCGGCATGGCACGAAGACTCAGGTATAAATCTCTATCTCTGTTAGGTTTTGATTCTAACTCATTATGCGTATTATAGAAACTCTTATCTAAGTTTTTATTATGTTATGACTGACTCGAAAGCGGTTTATTGCATATCTCCACACTTGGTGTTTCTTACTCACTCGGACATCACTCGGAACCATTGCATGCTCAAATAATTTCTCTAAGCACTCGACTTTTTATTTCAATGCGAAGTGAATTACAATGTTAATTCTCTATTCTAAGTCAGTTTGTTTCTTTGAGAATTATTTGACTAGATCAAGTTCTTATACTATGATATTTTATTCTTTCTAATTTGATTGTTTTTAGGATTGACTCAAGATGGGATTTGAACGTATTGAATATTAGACTCGAGAAAATTCCATTCTTTTATGCTAAAGATAATTAAGTATTTAATTATCCTGTTTTAATTATTATCTATGCCTAATCTTGGACCAAAGTATTTTAAACTTTGAGAGCCAATGTGGTATTTGTAAGAGATGAACTGGTCTAATGTTTGGGGGACACTCGCTACCCGCAAGTGAGTGGATGATGAAACAATTGCTTTACGTGCTAAAGCAATATATTCAATGTTCTTGTGAGCAAACACAAGGGCGAGTGTGGTGGAAAACAGACTTGGAAGAGTTGAGCATGGGAGAGACATAAAATGATACTCGTGGCTAGCTTGCCTTGGGAGATTTCCATCTGCGAGTTATGCTTGCTACTAGAGGGGTTATGGTAGAAAATATATGCGTGCTTGTGTGGAGATCGAGGGCAAGATCACTACAATCACTTGTTTTTTGTCTATAATGTGTCGAATGCAGTTTGGGGGCTATTCTTAAGTGGTTTAAAACACAACCAAGAAGGTGGGATCTTGAAGAGGAAGCTGAAATGGTTTCTTTGTGAGATGTAGGGGCAATATACATAGGAACAAATGGCTTCGGTCGGTATTTGCGGGCACAATATACAAACTATTAGCGGGAAAGGTGCCTAAGAAAGTTTCAAAATAAAAGTAGACATTTAGACATGATTATAAGGCAAATACAACATGTTTGTAATGTGAAGGTTGAAAAACATGTGGTGAAATGGGAGGATTTAGTTGAAATGTAACCTCTCTTGTACATACCAGCTGTATCTCATTTTGGGAGAGTTAATGAAATTATTTACCTTTTTTCAACTCTAAGCTTAACGGTTGTTTCCACCTTAACTTTGAGTCACCACGAAGTGATTGGACCATCTTTTGGAGCCAAGAGCCGCTGCACGACGTTCACATCCCAATGGATATTTTACGAGTGACTCGGAATAGCCGTTACAATGGCTAGTGAAGATTTCGATCCAGAACCAAGACTCAATGGTCACTCTGCCTGGTTGGCTATAAATAGAAGCCACTTCACAAGACTAGGAGATTGCTTGAACATATTATTGCACCTATTGTTGAACAATCACTAAGTACATACTCGATCAATCTTCTTTTTACAACTCCAAATCTGTATTTAATATTCTCTAAGTTGTAAAGAAAGTCTTGTAATGAATTACATACTTTCCTTACTTTCTTAGTAGGTCCCTTGACTGAGCTGTAAGGGTTAACTTAGCTCGGTTGTCCCTGATTGTAAAGGTTACCTCGGTCGGGAAGTACTAGATTAGATAAGGGAACTTCGAGTCCGAGAAAACATTGTAAGGAATTGTTTAAGGGAGTAATTCTGGTTGAGTTAGTCCTTTGTATTTTGTCGATTCAAAATAGTGAATTTGACTTGGTGCTTCGATTAGCATTGTCCGTGGTTTTTGCCCCGGGAGGGTTTCCACGTATATCCGTGTTATTGTCTTTACGAGTCCAATCTAGACTCATAATCCGCTTTTGGTTTGTGTTGTCGCAAAAATTACTTAATTTTCTTCATCACCCTATTAACCCCCTAGGGTGACTTAGACTCTCCAAGAGCAAACCTTCAATTGGTATCGAGCCTAACCTTTCAAGATGATCTCACCATCCAAAGGTATAAAGATTAGATGGCTCCGAACAATGGAGAGTCCGATGAAGGAAGATCATCCACCAAACCACCAAAGTTCAAAGGGTCAAACTTTGCACATTGGAAGAAGATGATAGAGTGTTTCCTGATGGACAACGATAAAGATGTTTGGAACATCATCCAAGCGAGTAACTACATTCCAATGAAGACGTAGAATGGATAACGGGGTCTCGGCATGTGACACGGCCAATGAGGTGTGGGACACTCTTGTCAACACCTATGAAGGAACAAGCCAAGTGAAGCAGGCGAAGATAAGTCAATATCTTCATAAATACGAGCTATTCAAGATGGAGCCACAAGAAAACATCACTCGGATGTATGTTCGGTTCATAGAGATTACTAATAATCTCAAATCTCTAGGTAGAAAGATCTCACACGAAGAAATGTCTAAAAAGATTATGAGAAGTCTACCAAAGAAAAGATGGGGTGCCAAGGTGACAGCTATTGAAGAAGCTCGGAACCTCTCTCAATTAAGACCAGACCCCACGATATTCATCTAGAAGAAGAGGATGCCGAGGTCGGCACCAAAAGGAACATTGCGTCGAAGGCCTCGAAATAGACGTGAAAGTCCGAGCTCCTCGGAATCGAAGAGGATCTTATGGCTCTCATAGCCTGTGACTTCAAGAGAATGATGAAATACAAGAAGTGGGAAAAGAGGCCAAAGGATGAGTTATACAAGAAAGATAAGAAGGATAGAAAAGGTAAATATTCATCCCCTTTAAAGTTATCTTTAACTAAGAACTCTGGTTGTCTTGAATGTGGCGAGCAAGGAGCACATAGTCAAAGATTGTCCAAAACGAAAGAAGGACGAGGAAGAAGAAGGCTATGATGGCTACCTGGAGTGATGATGACACATCCGAAAAGATGATTCTAACGACTCAAAGTGTCTTATGGCACTTACAGGCTCAAAAGTTGAATCCGAGTCGGACAATGAGAACTCAAATATTGAGGAGGTAATTGAATACTTTCTCAAATTCTCCAAAGTTGATTTAGCCGGATATATTTATACTTTGGAAGAAAAGTCCAATTTTGACTCTTCACAGTTCAAAGAAAAACTTGAGTCTCTTACTGCTGAGAACAATGTTTTGAAAAATGAGTTAGAAAACCCGAGACAAAATCGAATGTACTTAAGACCAATGCTCAAGAAAATGAGACCGAGTCCGAGTCACTCGGAACATAGAATGAGCAAGCTGAAAAGGAAGCTCAATGAGTCTCAAGAGCTTGTTTTAAAACTCACTTAAGGTCAGAAAAGCCTTGATCTTTTGCTTGGCTCTCGGTGTGTCTCATTCAGGAAAGAAGGACTTGGTTACAATGTCTGAAGAGGAGTCCAATTCCTATTCAAATCTCTTGAAGACAGATTTTAGAATTGTAAAGTTCGGGAAGGCTGAGCATGGTCCCATTCATAAGAATGAAAAGAGGACTCGAGCCCAAACCAATTTACGGAAAAGGCCTTCTCAACCTATTTACAAAAGAAAAGATTTTTAAAAGAAGGAGACATAGACTTAGTTTTTAGAAGGAAGACTCAAAATCGGACTAGACTCAAATTTATTCAAATCGGGTTCCAAAGAGTGTTCTTCCTCAAAGAAAGACCATAGTAAAGACATTTCTTGGGATTGTAAGAGGAAGTAAGAAGAGTTAGTTCGTTTCTGTTTTGTAGGTAACTCGGAAGAAGAAAGGTCATTGGTACTTAGACAGTCTTTGCTCATGCCACATGTCGGGAGATTCAAGACTCTTTTACGAAGAAAATGCGAAAGGAGGAAAAGTCACATTTGGAGATAATAGCAAAGGCAAGATTGTAGGGATTGTCAAAATTGGTGAAGGAAACAACTTAGTTAGTCCAGTCTATCTTGTCAAAGGGCTAAAATACAATCTCCTCAGCATTTCACGGGTGTGTGACAAAGGCCAAGTTGTAAGGTTCACTCGGACCAACTGCTACATTTCGACGCGAGTCACTAAGGAGACTAAGCTCTCGAGTCCGTGGTTAGGTAACACCTATACTATTGCTCTCTCATATTCAAGTCAGAATTTATCTTGTCCGAAAGCATCTTTGAATGATGATTCATGGACTTGGCATCATAGAGTGAGGCCACATTAGCATGCATACCATCAAGAAACTTGCATCTCATGGATTGGTTAGGGGATTACCTAACTGTGCATTTAATAAAGACAAATGCGTGAAGCATACACAAAAGGAAAGCGGGTCGAGATAATCTTTTAAAGCACTCAAAGCGTGTCTACATCCAAAGTGCTTGAATTGGTTCATATGGATTTGTGTGGTGAAATTCCTATGAAAAGCCTTGGAAATCATATGTACTTGTCATTGTTGATGATTTCTCACGATTTACCTGGGTATGTTTTCTCAAGAACAAGAATGAAGCCTTCAAAGAGATCACTAAGATTTGCAGGAAAATTCAAGTGGATTCTCGGACTCGGATGAGGAGGATTTGAATTGACTATGGAAGAGAGTTCGACTACTCAAAATTCGCATACTTACGTGACAAGAATGACATCTCCCACAACTTCTCTGCACCAAGAACTCCTCAACAAAATGGAGTACTGGAGAGAAAGAATAGAACTCTTAAAGAAATGGGAAGGACTATGATGATTGAAAATGATCTACCTTACTTATTTACAGAGCTGAGGCGATCAACACATCAACTTACACACTCAACGAGATGCCTCATTAGACCCATCTTGAAGAAGACTCCCTATGAGCTATACAAGGGAAAGAAACCCAACATCTCCTACTTGCGACCATTTGGGTGTAAATTCTATGTTCACAAAAATGGTAAGGAGCATCGGACTAAGTTTGATGCTAGGTCGGATGAAGGTATATTTATGGGTTACTCATCTCATAGCAAAGCTTATCGTGTTTTAACAAGAGAACTAACAAAGTGGAAGAAAATATCCACGTTGTCTTTGATGAGATTGATCTTGGGAGGATAAGTGAGTCCACATACTTAGATCTTAGGCTTAACGGAGATGAAGACGACCTTTACGAGCCGAGCTCGGAAAGAGTTAAAGCGCAGTGCCGAGGCAACTCGGAATGGAGCAACTCGGAATGTTATGACTCGGACCGAACAAGCTCAAGAGCTAGCTCGGAATGTTGAAGAACAAGTCAATGTAGAGACTCAGCAAGCTCAACCAACTGAAGATCGGGCTATTTAACCAACAAACTTGGTAAATCGGATGACATGTAAAGTTTTCAAATATGCATCCAGATCACTCAGCTGAAAACGTACTTTCTAACATCAAGCTGTGGGGTAAGAACTCGATCTTCTTTACATAATCTGTTTGCATTTTCTGCATTCATATCATTAACGGAACCCAAAAATGCACTAGAGGCCCTAAATGAACCTGAATGGGTAGATGCCATGCAAGAAGAGCTTAATCAATTTGAAAGAAACCAAGTGCTGGACTCGACCAAACGACTTTCTAACCACCCAATCATAGGAACCAAATGGGTTTTCAAGAACAAATTGGATGAGGAAGGGTTGATAATCAGAAATAAGGCTAGACTTGTTGCTCGGGGTTATAATCAAGAAAAAGGGATTAATTCAGGGAAACCTTTGCACTGTTGCTAGGATTGAGGGAATTAGAATCTGTTAGCATTTGCATCTAGCATCAATATCAAGCTTTATCAAATGGATGTCAAATGTGCTTTTCTGAATGGTTTCATTCAAGAAGAAGTTTATGTTAAGCAATCCCTGGATTTGAAAACTCAGAAATTCTAAATCATGTTTTCAAGTTGCAAAAGGCTTTATATGGTCTTAATAGGCTCCCGAGCTTGGTATGAAAGACTGAGCGGTTTCTTAGTTGAAAATGATTTCAAAAGAGGTCATATTGACAAAACTCTTTTTACCAAAACTAAAGGGAAAGATTTTCTTATCATTTAGACTTATGTTGATGACATTATTTTTGGAGCTACTAATGAAACTCTACGTTAAGAGTTTTACGAGTTGCTTGAGACAGGAGTTCCAAATTAGTGTGATACGAGAATTCAACTTTTTCTTGGTCTACAAATCAAACAAGGCACGGATGACATCCATGTCCATCAATCTAAGTATACCAAGGAGTTGTTAAAGAAGTACAAGTTACAAGATGTGAAGCATGCAGTAACACCTATGAGTAACAATTTGAAACTGGACTCGGAAGAGAAAGGTAAAGTCTGTAGATAAGAAAATCAACAGAGGTATGGTTGGATCTCTACTTTATCTCATACCTAGTAGGTTAGGTATCATGTTCGATGTATCGCCTTTGTACAAGATATCAAGCTAATCCAAAAGAATCACATCTTAATGCGATGAAGAGAATTTTCAAATATCTTATAGGGACTCGGAACCTTGGTCTATGGTTTTCAAAAGACTCGGAACCGACTCTCACTGAATACTCGGATGCTGATTATGCTTGGATACAAAGTTGATAGAAAGAGCACATCATGAGCATGTCAATTTCAAGGTCAATCCCTCATCTCCTGGCATTCAAAGAAACGGAACTCGGTTGCTCTATCAAGCTGCCGAGGCTGAGTACATTGCAACTAGACCTTGATGTGCTCGGATTTTGTGGATCAAGCAGACACTTGAAGGATCTCGGGCTATCATTCACATCTATCCCAATCAAGTGCGATAATCGAGTGCAATAAGTATCACTAAGAATCCAGATCCAGCACTCAAAGACAAAGCATATTGGTGTCATGTATCATTTTCTAAGAGACCACTCGAGAAAGGTGATATTGAACTTGAATTCATTCCTATGAAATTTCAGTTAGCTAATATTTTCACTAAGCCTCTTAGTGAGGATCGGTTATGTTTTATTAGGAATGAGCTTAGAATGATTAATGCATGACTATGTGATTTATTACATGAATTATCTTTGCATAATTATGTGTTATGTGTTTTAATAACGAATGGATCGGTTTACTCGAGTGAGACTGAGTCGTGAGTTATTAGTTTTTTGAGTGGTCTTTGGAACTCGAAACGATACTTGAGTCGGACTTAGTGTATCAGCAAAAACATTATGAGATCATCTCTAGATAAATAGAGAATTTCAGAAATCTTTTGAAAACTCTCTCTTCTCTATCTCTGCCATGCATTTTCAATAAGAGAAAACTAGCTATTGGAAGAAAGTCTGCTGGAGTACTAGCCGTTTGAGTGCATAACCCTTGGTTTTCTGGATCGGAATAAAGGTTGAAGGTCATTCTTTTTGCTATAAATAGCACCTCTTTACCTTCTTTTCTTTTCTTTGCCCACTTGCTTACTTGCTCTCTCTATTCTCGATATTTACGCTCGCTCATAATCTTCGTCTCTCTTTCTCCGAATTCGAAGCTTTCTCTACTCTCTTTCTTTTCTTATTCTCTTTATTTCTCGTCGTTCACCATGCCTAAATGAGGAACTAGTCAAGAATTGGGTTTGGCTACCAAGAAGCCCCGCACCAAAAACGCCCAAGAAGGTACATCCAATCCTTTTAAAATCTTTGTCATCCAATACCTCACGTTGGATGATAAATTCTTCCCAACTACATCCTTCTCGTGGTTGCGCCATGTCAAAACTACTAGGGTTTACAATTATTTATGCTTTAGTGAATTCATTTATCTTGAACTCATTGTCGAGTTCTATACGAACATGTCTTTCTCTAAGGGAATGATCACCTCCAAAGTTCAAGATAAAGTTGTTTGTATCAACATCTCTCTCCTTCACGAGTTTTCAATGTTACTTCTCTTTTTCTCAATTCCAACCCTGTACCTTTCATGGAAGTCGTCGATGACTTCTTTGAAAAGTATGCTAAGGAAGTCCCTAATTCATGAAAGACTCGGATGAAAACCGAGGCAAGGCTACTCTGTTTTATTCGATGAGGAACTTTTTCGCTTATCATTCTAGCAAGGATAATCCGAATTCTAAGATTCTCAAAGCTTTGTTTGATATCTCGAGAGGGCTACGACGTAGACCTCTTTCCAGATAATCATTGAGCGGATGGCTTCGTGCTATCTCACTCGAAGAAGTCCGTTCCATTTCCTTTCGGAGCTCTTTTGACTATTATCTTCAAATAGTTCAAAGTTCCACTCCCTCGGAACCATCTGCTGTCTCTCGAGGCTGCCATTTGCATTGACGTAAAAGAACTTCGGGGTACCAATACCGGGAAGTTCGGCCTGGTGTCCGGGTTCATGGGTCCGAGTTGTCACCTCCTTCTCCTCCGCCCACTCGGACTCGGACTACACCGGTACTTCCACCCTCTAATGCCGGTCCCTCTACTTCTCAACATTCTCAACCTACTGCCGATGTGTTTGCCGAGTTGGTAAACAAAATTGCTTCTATGCTTGAAGAGTTTCGGACCACTCTCTGCTCTCTCAAGCATGTCCTTCAAAACCTAGTTATTAACCGGAAGACTGCGTAGTCCCAAATCAAGGAAAACCAGGACCTCATGATCAAGCTTAAGGAGATTATCAAGAAATAGTGCGAGCGGCTTCAACTCCTCCCGGAATAACGGTCGAAAGCTGCCGAGGACTCGGACACTACCGATACTTCGAGGAGTCCTCCAGCCTAGCTAAGTCTACCTCAGTCGAGGTAGAAGAGACAATCGAAGAAGCAGGTGAGGAAGAAGCTCAGGCTGAAGAAGGAGGAGAGGAGAAGAAGGGAGAAGAGGATAAAGAAAAAGAAGAGGCCGCTTAACTTGCGGGCCAAGGTGCAAAAGAACAAGAATTAGAGGTGATCTCCTCGGATCATGCTCTCGGTGGGTCAAAAGAGGTTGGCGAAGTTGGTCAGTCCAAAGCGGATGTCCCAAAAGTATGACCCGCTGGTGTCTTTGAGGAAGACGAGCTTGGACGATGTGTCCTTGGTTCACGTAACCGGGATAGAGAAGATTCCGGACATTCCAAGTGCTGCAGCTGCCCGTTTATCCACTTCTACGCAGGCATACGGGAGCAGGCGCACTCGCTCGTCCTTCCTCGTCCGGACAACAAGCCCCCTCCTCTTAGTTCATTTTTTCTTATTTCTGTTTTTTTTTTTTGTCCAACATCGGTTGTACTTATCTCGGTATTTTATTCCCTCCTTTTGATGAAATACATAGGGGAGAAAATATAGAAAACTTGGATGTCTAGTTTAGGGGAGTTCTTTCCTTTTCCTTTTTTTAAATATCTGTTTTTGCTATTTTTCCGAGCAATGAATGATTTTTACTTTTCCGAGCATACTTGTTTCGAGTTACATTTTTTTTACCTTGATGCTCTAATACTTAACTCTGTAACATACTTGCTCCGGATACAATCTGTTTATTTTTCTTTGCTTTGATTTATTATTCGCACAACTGTTCTAAGTTATGATATGATTAAACTGCAATCTATAGGTATCTCCAGTCACTCTTTGCTTTGATACTTAAGAGAACATTATTTCCTGTTCGATCATTAACAATGAAAACTCATGCTTTGAACTAACAAGTTTCTATCTTAAGTATGGAATGTCTTTCATCAAAAAGGGGAGATTGAAGACTCGGTATAAATCTCTATCTCTCTTAGGTTTTAATTCTAAGTATTATAGAAACTCTTATCTAAGTTTTCATTTTGTTCTACTCGACTTAGAGAACGCTTTATTGCATATCTCCCATGAAGACTCGGACTTTACACCTCACTTTTTTGAGTTATATCAAGGGAATCGGGTATAAGATTTTCTCACTTATAAAGTTTTGATTCCAAGTCATTCCTCGTGCCTTAGAAACTTTTCTTAGTGATATAGTATTTTCTCTAAGTGTTATAGAAATTATTTCATGTATTTATGCATGACTCGTGTGACTCGGAAAGCATATCCGCACTCACTATGTTACACTCGGTTCCGAGTCACTCATCACTTAGAATTATCGCATGTTCAAACGCCGATATTCGTATAACCATACTTAGGACTGACTTCATATTATAGGTCTTATTCCGTAAGAGTCGGTGCTTCTAGTTTGAATCATACTCGATCTAGATCAAGTTTATTCCCTCCGATATTCTTTAGTTAACTTGATTCTCTTTTAGATCGACTCGGATGGAATTTTGAGTATCATGAATATTAGACTCGGAAAATTCCATTCCTTTTCCGACCCGGATAATTAGTCACTTAATTATCTTAATTATATTATTATCTCGTGTCTAATCTTGGACCAAAGTATTTTATACTTTGAGAACCAAATTGATTTACTTTTGTAGGTGATTCAAACGAGGCTATCCTAAATTTTAATTACAAAAGTAACCGGCTTCAAAACGTCAAATCATCGGTAGACAAGGCTTTTCCACCTCGACCTAGCCCCGGACATTGTGTCGGGGTTGCTCGTTTCCAGAAATGAAAATCTGCAACACTAAGCTCATCGGTGGTTTCCACCTTACTTTTGAAGACACCACCGGTGGTTTTAGGCACTTCCAAGGGAGTGAAGAGCCGTTGTCTAACGTTCATATTTCAACGGATATTTTCCGAGTGACTCGTAAAATCCTACACAACGGTCATAAAGGAACTTCCAGTCGGAAGATGGACACAATGGCTAAAGCTGCTTGGTCATCTATAAATATAAGCCAAATCTCAAGACTTGAAGCTAGTCGAACTAATTGTAAAAATACATACTTGATCAAAAGTCATTGTATTCATTCTCAATCTTCTACTTACAACTCCAATTCGTATTTCATTATATTCTAAGTTGTAAGGTCTTGTACTCGATTACAAACCCTCTTCTTACTCTCTAAGTAAGGTCCCTTAATTGAGTGTAAAAGTTAACTCAGCTCGGTTGTCCCTAGCTGTAAGGGTTATCTCAGCTAGGAAGTACTAGATCGGATAAGGGAATTTCGAGTCTAGGAAAAACTTGTAAGGAGTTGTCCAAGGGAGCAACTCGGGTTGAAGTCGATCCACTGTATTTTGTGGATTCAAAATAGTGGATTTGACTTCGTGCTTGGATTAGCACGGTCCGTGGTTTTCTCGCCTCGGGAGGGTTACCAGTTTTCGAGTACATTCTAGACTCAGATTGTTTACTTGTTCGATCTATTCTGCTTCTATATTCTTTATCGATTTCGAGTCGAGTCTTTTACGAGTTGATCCGTTACCCCAACTCTACTCGGACGAATTTATTCTTTAATCGAAGCAAATTTTATCTTCACCCTATTCACCCCCTCTAGGGTGACTTAGTCTCTCCAAGAGCTAACTTTCAATTGGTATCGAGCCTAGCCTTTCGGAAAGGATCTAACCATGCAAAGGTTTAAAGATCAAATGGCTCGGAAAAATGGAGAGTTCGATGAAGGAAGATCTTCCAGCAGACCACCAAAGTTCAAAGGATCCAACTTTGTGCACTTGGAAGAAACTCATGGAATGTTTCCTCCTGGATCATGATGAAGATGTCCGGAACATCATACAAGAAGGAAACTACCTTCCCATGAAGACGGAAGAAACAAGAATTGTGCCTAAAACAAAGGCTGAGTTCATAGTCGATGAAGCTGAAAAGTTCGGAAAGAACTTCGAGGCTATGAACATTCTTATGTACGCCATCAGCTCGGAAGAATACAACCGAGTGTCTACCTGTGATACGACCAAAGAAGTGTGGGACACCCTGGTCAACACTTACGAAGGTACAAGCCGAGTCGGACAACCAAAGATAAGCCAATATCTTCATAAATATGAGCTATTCAAGATGGAGCCGAAGAAAACATTACTCGGATGTTTATTCGATTTACAGAGATTACCAATAATCTCAAATCTCCGGGTAAAAAGATCTCCCACGAGGAAATGTGCGAAAGATACTCGAAGCCTACCCAAGAAAAGATGGGTCCCAAGGTGATAGCTATTGAAGAGGCTCGGAACTTATCTCTATCGAAGCCGGACGAACTCATTGGGAAGCTTCTCACCCATGAGATCCATCTAGAGGAGGAGGATGCAGAGGTTAGCACCAAAAAGAACATTGCGCTGAAAGCCTCAATAACCAGAGAAGCGGATCCGAGTTCTTCGACTCGGAAGAGGATCCCATGGCACTTATTGCTAGAGGCTTCAAGAGAATGATGAAGCACAAGAGATGGGATAAGAAGCCAAAAGAAGAGTTCTATAAGAAAGACAAGCGAGGATAGAAAAGGTAAATACTCTTCTCCTTCAAAGTTATCTTTGACTAAGAACTCTGGATGCTTTGAAAATGGCAGCAAGGAACACATAGTCAAAGATTGTCCAAAGAGAAAAAGGCTATGATGGCCACATGGAGTGACGAGGACTCATCGGAAGATGACGAGGACTCGGATGACTCAAAGTGTCCGATGGCACTTTCGACTCGAAGCGAAACGAGTCGGACTCGGATCAATCGAGATAATGAGGAAGCTAATCCTCAAGAGGTAATTTAGTACTTTCTCAAATTCTCCGAAGCCGATTTAGCTAAGTATATTTTCACTTTGGAAGAAAAGTCTAATTCGATTCTTCTCACTTTAAAGAACAACTTGAGTCAATTTCCTCTAAGAGCATCTCTTTAAAAAATAAGTTGGAAAAGTTGAGACTCACACTCAAAGAACTCAAGACTAGTGCTCAAATCAATGAGACTAAGTCCGAGTTACTCGGAAGAGAAAATGAGCGACTAAAGCAAATACTCAATGAGTCTCAAGATCTTGTTTTAAAGTTTACTCAAGGTTAGAAAAACCTTGACATGCTCTTAGGATCTCAATACGTCTCCTTCGAAAAGAAGGTCTTGGTTTTAACAAAGAGGAGGAATCAAATTCCTACTCGGAACTTTTCAAAAGGATTCCGGAACTGTAAAGTTCGGGAAGGCTGAGCACGGTTCCATTCATAAAAATGAAAGGAGGACTCGAGCTCGGACTAGCTTACAAGAGAAAACCATTTCCTCTGGTTTATAAACGAAAAGTTTTTCAAGAAAAAGAGACACGGACTCGGTTCTCTAAACGGAAGACTCGAGAATCGGACTAGCACTCCAAAGTCATTCAAATTTGGGTTCTAAAAACCTTTTTCCTCGGAAAAGGACCACGATTAAGGGTGTTACTTGGGTTCGTTAGAGGAAGTGAGAAGGGTTAGTTTGTTTTCTTTTTGCGAGTCACTCAGAAAAGATCAAAAGGGCATTGGTACTGGACGGTGGATGCTCACGCCACATGTCGGGAGATTCGAGACTCTTTTCGAGTTAGAAGAGTACAAAAGAGGCAAAGTCACATTTGGAGATGATAGCAAAGGCAAGATAATTGGGATAGGCAAGATTGGAAAGGGAAGCAATCTGGTCAGCCCAGTTTACCTGGTCAAGGGGTTAAAGTATAACCCGCTTAGCATCTCTCAATCGTGCAATAAAGGTTAAGAGGTAAGATTCACTCAAACCAACTATTACATTTCCGATGACACTACCAAGGAGATCAAACTCGCAGGTGAGAGATCAGGTAACACTTACATTATTCCTCTCTCTAACCCTAGTCAGAATCTATCTTGTTTAAAAGCATTACTTCATGATGACTCATGGAAATGGCATCGTAGATTAGGCCATGTTGGCATGCATATTATTAAGAAATTGGCATCTCATGGTTTAGTCGGAGGATTGCCCAATTGTGCTTTCAAGAAAGACAAAGTTTGTGAAGCTCTGCACAAGAGGGAAACAAGTCGGATCATCATTCAAATCCACGAAAGCAGTTTCCACATCCAAAGTGCTTGAACTGCTACATATGGACTTATGTGGTGAAATCCCTGTTAAAAGCCTCGGAGGTAAATCATATGTACTCGTTATTATTGATGATTACTCATGATTTACCTGGGTGTGTTTTCTCAAGCACAAAAATGAAGCATTCAAGGAGTTCAAGCAAGCTCTGCAAAAAATCCAAGTTGAGTCTCGGACTCGGATCCGGAGAATTCGAACCGACCATGGAAGGGAATTCGACTACTCAAAATTCTCGAAGTTTTGCAACAAGAATGGTATCTCTCACAACTTCTCAAGCACCAAGAACTCCTCAATAGAATGAGTGGAGAGAAAGAACAAAACTCTTGAAGAAATAGCTAGGACAATGAGGATTGAGCATAATCTACCTTACTATTTCGGGTCGAGGCGATCAACACGACCTAACTATACGTTGAACAGATGCCTCATCGGACCCATTCCGAAGAAAACACCTTATGAGCTCTACAAAGGGAAGAAACCTAATATTTCTTATTTCAAACCCTTTGGATGTAAGTGTTTCGTTCATAACAATGGTGAGGATCACTCGACCAAGTTTGATGCTCGGTCGGATGAAGGTATTTTTCTAGGTTACTCATCTATCAGTAAGGCTTATCGCATTTTCAATAAGAGAACTAACAAAGTGAAAGAAAGTATCCACGTTGTGTTTGATCGAGATTGAACAGGAAAAACCCAAGAAATTATCATTCTCGGATCCGAAGCTCAGCAGAGAAGATAATAATAAACATGAGTCTATCAGGACTCAAATACAACCAGCTCGGAATGAAGCAACTCGGAATAATATGACTCGAACGAGACAACTCAAGAACCAGCTCGGAATGATGAAGGACAAACCGATAAACAAGTCCACTCGGAACAAACTTCCGTAGGTCAACAATTTAGCCTACAAATCCGGTGAACCAAAGGACAGGTAGAAGCATTCAAATATACGTCTAGTCATCCACTAGAAAACATATTATCCGATATCAACGAGTGGGGTAAACTCGTTCTTCTCTTCAGAATCTATGTACATTCATTGCATTCATTTCATTAACTCGAACCCAAAAATGCACTAGAGGCCGTAAATGAACCTAAATGGGTAGAGGCCATGCAAGAGGAACTCAATCAATTCGAAAGAAACCAAGCTCGGACTCGACCAAACGACCTTTTGACCACCCAGTCATAGGAACCAAATGGGTTTTCAAGAACAAAGCTGGATGAAGGTGGGTTGGTAGTCGAAACAAGGCTAGACTTGTGGCTCAAGGTTACAATCGGGAAGAAGGGATTGATTGTGGGGAAACCTTTGCACTGTTGCGGAATTGAAGCCATTAGAATCCTGTTGGCATTTGCATCTAGCATGAATATCAAGTTATATCAAATGGATGTTAAGTGTGCTTTTCTCAATGGTTTTATCGAAGATGAAGTCTATGTTGAGCAGCCCCTGGTTTTGAAAACTCGGAATTTCCAAATCATATTTTCAAACTTCAAAAAGCTCTTTATGGTCTTAAACAAGCTCCCAAGGCTTGGTATGAAAGATCGAGAAATTTCTTGGCTGAAAATGATTTTAGAAGAGGTCGGATCGATAAGACTCTCTTCATAAAAACCAAAGGGAAAGATTTCCTTATCGCTCGGATATATGTTGATGATATAATTTTTGGAGGTACTAATGAAATTCCGTGTCGAGACTTTTCCGAGTTAATGAGACAGGAATTCCAAATGAGTATGATGGGAGAACTCAATTTCTTCCTTGGTCTACAAATCAAGCAAGACAAAGATGGAATCTATGTCCATCAATCAAAGTACACCAAGGAGCTGCTGAAAAATATAAACTCCAAGATGCAAAGCACGCAACCGCACCTATGAGCAACGAGCGTAAAACTTGACTCGGACGAGAAAGGTAAAGCAATAGATCGAAACACTATCGAGGTATGATTGGATCTTAGCTGTATCTTACTTCTACTAGACCGGACATAATGTTTAGTGTCCTGTCTATGTGCAAGATTTCAAGCTAATCCAAAAGAATCACATCTTACTCGCGGTGAAGAGAATATTTAGATATCTTGCAGCGACTCAAAATTTAGGTCTGTGGTACTCAAGAGACTTAGAACCGACTCTCACCTGGATACTCATATGCCGATTACGCTGGATACAAAGTTGATGGAAAGAGCACTTCAGGAGCTTGCCAATTTTTGGGTTAATTCTTAATATCTTGGCACTAAAAGAAGCAAAACTCGGTAGCTCTATCAACTGTCGAGGCTGAGTATATTGCAGCTGGAGCTTGCTGCGCTCGGATCTTATGGATAAAGCATCACTTGAGAGATCTTGGACTTTCTTTCAAATTAGTTCCAATCAAGTGTGACAATTAGAGAGCAATTAGCATCACCAAAAATCCAATTCAAGCACTCAAAGACAAAGCACATTGAGGTCGGTATCATTTCTTAAGAGACCATTCCGAGAAAGGTGATATTGAACTCAATTTCATTCCTACCAATGTTCAACTAGCCGATATCTTTACTAAGCCCCTCGGTGAGGATCGGTTTTGTTTTATTAGGAATGAGCTTGGTATGATAAATGCATAATTATGTGCTTTCTATGTGAAAATCTCATTACATGATTTTGTGTTATGTGTTTGCAACTCGTTGATAACCATTAGTTCGATTGACTTGGTGATAACTACGCCGATAGTTATTATATGCTTCCAGTTTCGAGTCACTCGAAACTTAGTCGAGTCGGACTCGGACGTTGAGAAAAATCGACGTCAATTCTCTCGAAATCATCTCTAGATAAGTGGAGAATTTCAGAATTTATTTTCAAAATGTTTTTCTTTCTCTCTCGCTATGATCGGACAACTAGCCATTGGGAGACAACCGCTGAAATTATAACCGTTGAAGAAGGGAACCGTCACACCGGTCTCGAGGTGACCGATGAAAGAGCTGAGTCGGAATGGATACTCGAAGGACGATTATTTTCCTATAAATAGCGACTATTCTCCTTCATTTCGTTACTTTACTTTTCACGTACTCTCTCTCGAAATCAAAACTTCGCGCACAAGCTCTCGCGTCTACGACGACTTCGGTAATTTCAAGCTTCGTGAAGATCATCTCAAGTAAGCTCATCTGCTCTCAACTCTTTCTTCTACTCCTTTATTTTTTCTTCTCTTACTCTCTTCGAGTTCTTCTTTCCTCATCCTTCTCAAGCCTTCCTACTCTCTCTTTTTCCTCAAAGATGACAAAAAGAGGTTCTCACCTCGACTTTCTCGGCTCCTCTACAAAGAAGCCCCGCACAAAAGCCAAGAAGGCTCTTCCACTTCTAAACCTCTCGTCACCCTGGATGATAAATTCTTCCCAACCACCAAATTTTCGTGGTTGCCTCACATCCAATCAGCTGGGGTTTAAAATTTTCTTTGTTTCAGTGAGTTCATATATCCCGAACTCGTATCCGAGTTTTACACTCATCTCACCAGCTCCGAAGGTGTTCTAACCTCCGGGGTTCAAAACATAACAGTTCGTATAAACACTTCTCTTCTCCATCGTCCGTTCAAGGTCTCTTCTCTCTTCTTGAACAACAATCCAATTCCTTTCACCGAGGTCGCCGACGACATCTTTGAAAAGTATGCTAAAGAGTTCCCTAGGTCACGCAAAAATTTTCTCGTGACTCGGCTAAGGTCGAAGCACGTCTTACGTGTTTCTTGCTGATGAGAACCTTCTTGTCTCGAGCATTCTAACAAGGAGAACCCCAACTCCAAGCACCTCAAAGCTCTTTTTGACATTCTCGAGGGCTACGAAGTAGACCTCTTTCCCTCCATAATTGAGCAAATGGCGGATGTGCCAGCTCAACTCCAAAACAAGAAGAACACCCCTCTTCCTTTCGGTGCTCTTCTCACCCTTGTTTTCAAACAATTCAAAGTTCCTCTTCCCTCGGACCCAAACATCATGTTTCGAGATTGCCGTTGTTGTCGGCAAAAGGAACTTCAGGGGTATGGATACCAGGAGACCCAACCTGGTATCCGGGTACACAGACTCGAGCCGAGGCCATCTTCTTCGCCTCGGACTCGGAAAGATGCCCCCTTTCTCTTCCTGCCCCACCTAGTGGTGCTTCCACCTCGAGTGCTTCTAGGACTCTCTCTTCCATTTTGTCCTCCGCCTTCATGGACAAAATCAGCTCTGTGTCCTTGGAATTCAAGGACATACTCCGGTCATTCAAGACTGTCTTTCGATCTATGACCATAAACCGAAAACCGCCTGATCTCAAATCCGAGAGCAGCGAGGACTCGCTCATTGAGATGAAGGCCCGGTGAAGGAGCGAGAGGAAGCCGATAGAGCTTCTCAGGAGAGACGGTCCAAGGCAGCTCGAGGACCAAGGCGACTCGGACACATCCGAAGAGTCCTCGAGCCCAGCCAAGACCTCCTCGGATAGAGGCGACGATGAAGAAGAAGATTAAGAAGAAGTAGAAGGCCGAGGAGCCTGCGGCTGAGGCAGCTCCTTCCGGCCAAGGGGGAACAACAGGAAGAACAAGGAGCAACAAGTGAGGGTCTAAGTGCTCCTAAAGCTCAACCGGAAGTGATCGGCTCGGACGGCGATGCTCGAGTGGGTCGAAGACCTTGCTGCACAAGGACAATCCGCGGCGAGTCGGCCGAGCGGACCCCTCCCGCCGACCGGCTCCGAGAGGATGAACCTCTGGATCCCCTTGTTCGGGTCGGCCACTCGAGATCGAGCCTTTGCCGGAGATCCCTGTCCTCCCTCCGCCGCACTCAAGGACATCGTCAACATCCTATCGGCGTCGGCGCTCCACTCGTCCTTCCTCTTCCACTCGGACAAACCCATCCCGTTCTTAATTTCTTCATCTTTTATTTACGCTTTTTTTTTGTCCGGACATCAAACTTGTACTTCTTGTATTCTTCCCATTCTTTTTGTTTTTTTATCGAAAGGCAAGGGGGAAAATAGATAGAAAATTTGTTGTCTTGTCTAGGGGAGTCTCTCTTTCTCACACTCTATACATATTTTCTTTCAATTCAATGAACTTATGCATTTTGTTCCAATTCTTTGAGTACAATGATAAATGCAAGCATTACTGAGTTTCCATCAAATATGTTCTCTTACTTAGCATCATCTCTATAATAAATGCTTTTCATTGATAATTGCTTGAGTATCTATTTTGTTGCTTCATGTTCCGATACTTCGAGTATGCTCTAATTTAGTTTACACTATGCAACCTTGCCTTACTTTTTGCGCAAGTTTGCAAAAACAGATTTATATCACTAACAAAGTTTCGTCTAAGTATGGATTGCCTTTCATCAAAAGGGGAGATTGAAGACTCGGACTTTACACCTCACTTTTCCGAGTTCTATCAAGGGAATCGGGTATAAGATTTTCTTACTTATAAAGTTTTGATTCCAAGTCATTCCCTGTACCTTAGAAACTTTTCTGAGTGATATAGTATTTTCTCTAAGTGTTATAGAAATTATTTCATGTATTTATGCATGACTCGTGTGACTCGTAAAGCATATCTGCAGATCACTATGTTACACTCGGTTTTGAGTCACTCATCACTTAGAATTATCGCATGTTTAAACGCCGGTATTCGTATAACCGTACTCGGGATCGATTTCATATTACAGGTCTTATTCTATAAGAGTCGGTGCTTCTAGTTTGAATCATGCTCGGTCTAGATAAAGTTTATTCCCTCCGATATTCTTTAGTTAACTTGATTCTCTTTTAAACCGACTCGAGATGAAATTTTGAGTATCATGAATATTAGACTCGGAAAATTCCATTCCTTTTCCGACCCGGATAATTAGTCACTTAATTATCTTAATTATATTATTATCTCGTGTCTAATCTTAGACCAAAGTATTTTATACTTTGAGAACCAAATTGATTTACTTTTGTAGGTGATTCAAACGAGGCTATCCTAAATTTTAATTACAAAAGTAACCGGCTTCAAAACGTCAAATCACCAGCCAGACAAGGCTTTTCCACCTCGACCTAGCCCCGGACATCGTGTCGGGGTTGTCCGTTTCCGAAATGGAAATCGCAACACTAAGCTCATCGGTGGTTTCCACCTTACTTTTGAAGACACCGTCGATGGTTTTAGGCACTTCCAAGGAGTGAAGAGCCGTTGTCTAACGTTCATATTTCAACGGATATTTTCCGAGTGACTCATAAAATCCTACACAACGGTCATAAAGGAACTTCCGGTCGGAAGATGGACACAACGGTTAAGCTGCTTGGTCATCTATAAATAGAAGCCAAATCTGTAGACTTGAAGTCTGGCTGAACCAATTGTAAAAATACATACTTGATCAAAAGTCATTGTATTCATTCTCAATCTTCTACTTACAACTCCAATTCCGTATTTCGTTATATTCCGAGTTGTAAGGTCTTGTACTCGATTACAAACTCTCTTCTTACTCTCTAAGTAATGTCCCTCGACTGAGCTGTAAAGGTTAACTCAGCTCGAGTTGTTCCTAGCTGTAAAGGTTATCTCATCTAGGAAGTACTAGATCGGATAATGGAATTTCTGAGTCTAGGAAAACGTATAAGGAGTTGTCTAAGGGAGCAACTCGGGTTGAGTCGATCTATTGTATTTTGTGGATTCAAAATAGTGGATTTGACTTCGTGCTTGGATTAGCACGGTCCGTGGTTTTCCGCCTCAGGAGGGTTTCCACGTACTTTACGTGTTACCGGTTTTCGAGTACATTCTAGACTCGGATTGTTTACTTGTTCGATCTATTATGCTTTAATATTCTTTATCGATTTACGAGTCGGGTCTTTTACGAGTTGATCCGTGACCTTAACTCTACTTAGACGAATTTATTCTTTAATCGAAGCAAATTTCATCTTCACCCTATTCACCCCCTCTAGGGTGACTTAGTCTTTCCAAGAGCTAACTTTCATCCCACACTCGGTGTTTCTAACTCACTCGAAATCACTCAGTACCATCCACCACAACTTTCAGTCACCACCAAGTGATTGGACCATCTTTGGAGCCAAGAGCCGTTGCACAATGTTCAAATCCCAACGGATCCTTTCCGAGTGACTCGGAATAGGCGTTATGATGGCTAGTGGAAGACTTCGATCTAGAAAAGAGCCACAACGGTCACTCTACTTGGGTGTTAATAAATAGAAGTCCACTTTGCAAGACTTGAAGGTTGCTAGAATTATTGTTAAAACCTATTATTGGATTCATTCTTACTCAATCTTCTATTTATAACTCGAGTCTATATTTAATATTTTTTGAGTTGTAACGAAAATCTTGTAATCGATTATAATTTCTTCTTACTTTCAAAGTAAAGTCCCTTGACTAAGTCTGTAAGGATTAACTCAGCTCACTGTCCCTAATTGTAAAGGTTACCTCGGTCAAGAAGTACTAGATCGGATAAGGGAACTTTCGAGTGGTGGAAAACATTGTAAGGAATTGTTTAAGGGAGCAATTCGATAGAGTTAGTCTTTGTATTTTGTGGATTCAAAATAGTGAATTTGACTTAGTGCTTGTATTAGCACTATCCATGGTTTTTGCCCAAGGAAGGTTTCCATGTAAATCTGTGTTATTACTTTTCCGAGTCAAATCTAGACTTAGAATTTGCTTCGTTTAAGTTGAATTGTTGCAAAAATCTTTTATATTTCTTCATCACCATATTCAACCCCCTTCTAGGGTGACTTAGACTCTCTATGAGCAAACCTTTAATTAGTATCAAAGCCTAGCCTTTCAAGAGGATCTAACTATCCAAAGGTATAAAGATAAGATGGCTCCGAACAATGGAGAGTTCGATGAAGGAAGATCATCCACCGGACCACCGAAGTTCAAAGGGTCAAACTTTGGCCATTGGAAGAAGATGATGGAGTGTTTCTCGATGGACAACGATGAAGATGTTTAGAACATCATCCAAGCGAGCAACTTCATTCCAATGAAAACGGAGAATGGAACTACTACGCCAAAAGCCAAATCCGAGTTCACCATCGAAGAGACCGATTAGTTCGTAAAGAAATTCAAAGCTATGAACACACTCGATGTGTGCCATTAGCATTAAAGAATACAACAAAGTCTCACCCGTGACATCACCAAAGAGGTGTAGGACACTCTTGTCAACACTTATGAAAGAACAAGCTAAGTGAAGCAAGTGAAGATAAGTCAATATCTTTATAAGTATGAGTTGTTTAAGATGAACTACAAGAAAACATCACTTAGATGTATGTTTGGTTCATAGAGATTACCAATAATCTCAAATCTCTAGGTAGAAAGATTTTTCATGAAATGTCCAGAAAGATTCTAAGAAGTCTACCAAAAAGAGATGGGATCCCAAAGTGACAGACCATTAAAAAGCTCGGAACCTCTCTCAACTAAGACCGGATGAGCTTATCGGGAAGTTATCGACCCATTAGATTCATTTCGAAGAAGAGGACGCAGAGGTCAATACCGAAAGGAATATTGCGCTAAAGGCCTCGTAAAACGAGACGTGAAAGTTTGAGCTCCTTAGAATCGAAAAGGACCCTATGGCACTCGGAGCATGTCGCTTCAAAAGAATGATGAAATACCGGAAGTGGGAAAAGAGGTCAAAGGATGAGTTCTACAAGAAAGATAAGGACGAGAAAAGGTAAATATTCTTCTCTATCAAAGCTATCTTTATCTAAGAACTTTGGTTGCTTTGAATGTGGCAGCAAGGAGCACATAGTCAAAGATTGTCCCAAGAGAAAGAAGGACAAAAGAAGAAGGCTATGATGACTATCCGGAGTGATGACGACTCATTTCAAGAAGATGACTCGAGACGACTCTAAGTGTCTTATGGCACTTACGGACTCGAAGCTTAATCGGAGTTAGACAACGACGACTCGGATATTGATGAGGTAGTTGAATACTTTCTCAAATTTTCAAAAGTTGATTTAGCGCGATACATTTTTACTTTGGAAGAAAAGTCCAATTCGACTCTTTCCAGTTCAAAGAACAAATTGAGTCTCTTACTAATGAGAGCAATGTTTCGAAAAATGAATTGGAAAAGCTGAGATAAAATCTAAAAGACCTTAAGACCGAGTACTTAAGCAAATGAGACCGTGTCCGAGTCACGCATAACGAGAGAATGAGCAACCGAAAACAAAGCTCAAATGAGTCTCAAGAGCCTGTTTTGAAATTCACTCATGGTTAGAAAAACCTTGATATATTATTATGCTCTCAATGTGTCTCCTTCAGGAAAGAAGGACTTGGTTTCAATGAAGAAGAAGAATCAAAATCCTATTCTAGTCTTTTTAAAAAGGATTCCGAACTATAAAGTTCAAAAAGGTTGAGCATGGTCCCATTCATACAAATGAACAGAGGACTAAGCCTAGACCGACTTACAAGAAAAAGCCTTCTCCTCCCAGGTTACAAAAGACAAGATGTTCAAAAGAAAGAGACACGGACTCGGTTTTCTAGAAGGAAGACTCAAAATTAGACCGGACCTAAAGTTATTCAAATATGGGTTCCTGAAAGTGCTCCTCCTTAGAAAAGGACTTCGATAAAGGGAGTTACTTGGGTTTATAAGAGGAAGTGAGAAGGGTTAGCTTGTTTTTGTCTTGAAGGTAACTCATCGGAAGAAGAAAGGTCATTGGTACTTAGACAGGTGGTTGTTCATGCCACATGTCAAGAGATTCAAAACTCTTCTCCGAGCTAGAAGATCCGAAATGAGGAAAAGTCACTTTTGGAGATAAGCTGCAAAGGCAAGATAGTAGGGATTGGAAAAATTAGTGAAGGAAGCAACACAGATCAACCTAGTCTACCTTGTCAAAGGACTCAAGCACAATCCGCTTAGCATTTCTCGGCTATGTGACAAAGGACAAGAGGTAATGTTCACTCGGACCAACTGCTACATCTACGATGCGAGTCACCAAAGAGACTAAGCTCTTAGGTCCGAGGTTATGTAACACCTACAATATTTCTCTCTCCGATTCAAGTCAGAATTTATCTTGTTTAAAAGTTTTTATGAATGATGATTCATGGATTTGACATCGTAGATTAGGCAATATTAGCATGTATACTATCAAGAAACTTGCATCTTATGGATTGGTTAGGGGTTTACCTAACCGTGCTTTTAAGAAAGATAAAATCTATGAGGCATGCACAAAAGGTAAGCAAGTTAAATCATCTTTCAAGCCACTCAAATCTGTATCTACATCCAAAGTGCTTAAATTGCTTCATATGGATTTGTGTGGTGAAATTCTTGTGAAAAGTCTTGGAGGTAAATCGTATGTACTTGTTGTTGTTGATGATTTCTCACGATTTACTTTAGTATGTTTTCTTAAGAACAAGAATGAAGCCCTCAAAGAGTTCACTAAACTCTATAGAAAAATTCAAGTGGAGTCTCGGACTCGGATCGGAAGGATTCAAACCGACCATGTCAACACATCAAATTACACACTCAATAGATGCCTCATCGGACCCATCTTGAAGAAAACACCCTATGACCTTTACAAAGGGAAGAAACCTAACATCTCCTACTTCAAACCACTCAGGTGTAAGTGTTTTGTCCACAACAATGGTAAGGAGCATCCGACTAAGTTTGATGCTAGGTCGAATGAAGATATATTTACGGGTTATTCATCTCATAGTAAAGCTTATCGAGTTTTTAACAAAAGAACTAACAAAGTGAAAGAAAGTATCCATGTTGTCTTTGATGAAATTGATCTTGGCAAGATAAGTGAGTCCACATACTCGGATCTCGGACTTAACAAAGATGAAAACAACCTTGTTAAAGTTTAGCTCATAAAGAGTCAAAATAGAATTCCTAAGGCAGACTCGGAATGTTATGATTCGGATCGAACAAACTCAAGAGCCAACTTAGAATACTAAAGAACAAGTCAATGAGACTTAGTAAAATAAACCAATTGAAGATCGGCTTGTTCAACCAACAAACTTGGTAAATCAAAGGACAGGTAAAGCTTTTAAATATGCATCCGACCACCCACCTAAAAACATACTTTCCGACATCAACAGGTGAGGTAAGAACTCGATCTTCTTTACATAATCTAAAGGTTTGCTCGGGGAGAGACTAAGTCACCCTAGAGGGGGTGAATAGGGTGATGGAAGATTTTTCCGGAAAATCAAACTATTTTGAACGAAGAACAGATAGAAGGCGATTCCGAGTCTATATTGGGGTTAGAAAAGTATGAACTCGGAATTTCGGTGAAGAGTAAAGAAGCGATTAAACCGAAACTTTGAATGCATGCCGAGTCTAGAATGTTTTCAAAAAGTGAAGACATAGAAAGTACGTGGAAACCCTCCCGGGGCGGAAAACCACGGACCGTGGTAGTCCAAGCACGAAGTCAAATCCACTATTTTGAGTCCACAAAATACAGTAGGTCGACCGAACTCAAGTTGCTCCCTTAGACTACTCTTTACAAGTTTTTCCTAGACTCGAAATTCCCTTATCCGATCTAGTGCTTCCTAACCGAGATAATCCTTACGAGTTAGGGACAATCGAGCTCGATTAACCCTTACGACTCGGTTAAGGGACCTTACTTAGAGAGTAAGAAAGAAAGTGTTTGTAACTAAGTACAAGACCTTACAACTCAAAATATAATGAATTACAGAGTGAGAGTTGTAAGAAGAAGATTGAGGTTCCATAAGAAGGTAAAGATTATTGAAGGTATCATGGAATAGGCCTTGCTTATTGAAGGTAAAGGTTCCATAAGAAGAATCCGCCCTCCGACAGGTGTCATAGCCATCATTGAGGCACGTGAGAAATTTCATAAGCTTGTTTATCCGATCTTGTTTAACCAGTTTCTTGCGAGCAAGTACATTCTTTTTCGCAAAAACAAGTGTTTGATTCGAGTGAGATTAACCAATTCATCCAATAACTTCTTGATTTTAGTGTATTAAACAACTACACTCTCATTTCCTTGATTTATCTCATTTGACTCTTTTTGGATCTAATAGAATAATGGACCATTACTTTCCCCAAAATCGATCAGTAATTTCTTCCTAAAGTTCTTTAGCTGAATTAGCATATAAAAATGCTACTGATATTCTGGAACAATAGAATTTAAGATCCAACTAAACATCATGCTATCACACCTAATCTATTGGGCTAAGCAAGGAGATTTATCATCAGGTTTGTTGCAAACTCCATCAATAAAGCCTAATTTTACCTTAGACTGGAGAGCAATTTTTATTAATCGACACCATTGTCCATAGTTCGCACCATTCAATTTAGTGTTTACTAATTGTAATCCTGGATGCTAAACTCTACAGCATCAAAGGATCACTCCATAAGGATCCGAGTTAACTTGAAATTCAATAGTGTCAGTAGCTATCGATCAAGATGATCAATCAGATGAATCAATCAAAGTTGATTCAATCTCAAAGCAAAAAGAGAACCTCCGATTCCGTAAAATCGTAAGCTAGATCAATCGATGAACCCTAACCGATCGATCGAAAAGAAAAAAATTAGTTGAAATTGTTCAAGCTTGATCACTGATGAATCAAATCAGATGATCGAGAATGAAGAAAAACTCAAAAGAATTGAAGATTCCGCTCTAATAACATGAGAAATCTTGCATGTCTTGAAAAAACAGAGAGAGAAACTCTGGACTAAGAAACTTAGAGAGAGAAAATATAGGAGAATTATGTTGGGTATTTCTAATGTCAAAGCTGTACAAAGTGGGTATATATCCTCGAGGAAGCCAATTTACACTTGACTTCTCATCTAATTATAATATATAAACTATGAATAAAACCAATTACTTGCATATTCCACAAAAACAACACAAATTTGAATCCTTTAAAGCATACTTATAGGAGGAACTTCTACTTTAAACATCGGCGATTTGAAAGAAATTACACCCTTTTTAAGCCAAAAAAATCCCCAAAACAAAAACAAATCCAGTAACTGAAATCACAATTCAGCTTCTCTCGCAAAAAGTAGGAGATAGTAAAAAACGAGAAGATTATAGTGTTAGTAAAACATGAAAAGACCTCCCGATCTTCGACATTTTTAAAACGATCACAGATCCATCATCAAGACAAGTCCATAGAACAATACACAAACTCCGTCAAAAACAAACATAACATTTTGAATGCCATTTTGAATGCCGAAAAATAGGCCAGAGTGAAAAGGGATGAGAAGGAAAAAAAGCAAACAAGGAAAAACAAGATATATATATATATATATATATATATATATATATATATATGAGAGAGAGAGAGAGAGAGAGAGAGAGAGAGAGAGAGAGAGAAACGAGCAGCAGAAAGCTATACTGTGAATGCTATCCCCTACTGGCAGAGCTGCTCAACTGCAGTAACTATCTGAGCAGGTTGAACCACAGTCCACTCTTCCAAAGTTCCAGCATACGGCGTAGGCACATCTTGAGATGACAAGCAGACGATCGGCGCATCCAAATAATCATGGAAGTTCTCGTTGATAGCAGCCGTCAAACTCGCACCAATTCCTCCTGTTCGCATGCACTCCTCCACAATCAGCACTCTGTGGGTCTTCTTGACTGAGTCTCCTATTGTGCACAAATCGAAAGGTTTCAAGGAGCGGATGTCAATGACCTCAGGATCATAACCCTTGTTCACCAATGTCTTGGTTGCCTGCATAACATGATATCTCATCCTGGAATACGTTAAGATGGTAACATGCTCTCCAGGCCTCACCATCTCTGCTTCCTCCAGTGAGAGCACATACTCTTCATCTGGGATCCTCTCCTTCAGATTGTAGAGTAGAACATGCTCAAAAAGAATGACAGGGTTCTCACTCCTAATAGCGGCTTTCATCAACCCTTTGGCATTATAAGGAGTGGAGCATGCTACCATTTGAATACCTGGGATAGACTGGAAATAAGACTCTAGACGTTGTGAGTGCTCGGCACCGAGCTGCCGACCAACACCACCTGGACCCCGCATGACTGCCGGAATGGTGAATTGGCCTCCGGAAGTGTAATGGAGCATGCCGCAATTGTTTGAAATTTGATTGAACGCCAAAAGGAGGAATCCCATGTTCATTCCTTCAATAACAGGTCTAAGACCAGTCATGGCTGCTCCAATGCCCATTCCCGTGAAGGAGTTTTCTGCAATTGGTGTGTCAAGAACCCTGAGATCACCGTGCTTAGAAGCAAGCCCTTTTGTGACCTTATATGAACCACCATAGTGGCCCACATCTTCACCAATGACACAGACACGGGGTCCCTTTGCATCTCCTCATCTAGACCTTCGCGAAGCGCTTCAAACAGCAAGATTTCATGCCTGACAAGGACAAAAAGTTTTAGCCAATAGGAGATCACAGTAAAAGTCAGACATGTCAACACCAATTTGCTGACAAGTAGTCTGCTAGCAAAGGAGTAAGCTTGTGATTGTTCTTAGCATCCTTCGTTAGCTGGTAAAAAAAGTTTAAACAGAGTCTTTGCCTAGGATTGCATAATGTCAGATCAAGAATAAATCTATAGCATAAATTTTGTGACTTGTCTAAATTTAGATCTCCCTACACTTTGCAAAAGAGGGACCCACAATAGGAAAAGTAGTTGTTGCCATTGTTATGTCATATGAAGGATTAAAATTGGTATGTCATGCATTAGATGAACAATATATTGTTGGAATTTGATAGAGCAAGATTGCAAGTATTATAAATCACCTTACAACTTCACTCAATTACGAAGTTGCACGTGCAATACTTATTTGAATTAAGAGTTGATCTAGTATGGTAACTCTGTACTTAGTCAACATAAATGAAAAATTCTCCAACCTGTGATTGGGACACCAAAGCAATTAACCCATAAATTTTGGACAAATTCTCCAACCTCTGATTGGGACACCAACAATTTGGTGACACCAAAGCAAAGAAATTTTTGACTGAAAACCCCTATCATCACCCAGGTGCAAGCTGGCAAAATGAGAAAAATAATAAGCAATGAATAAAAAGAAAAAAGAGTGGAGGAGGTGTTAGTTGCTAATGCACCTATTCAATGAAAAAGAAAAGCGAAGGACATATAATGCCCTTTTAATTTTACTAGCCAAGTCCTGAGCACGCTGTACCGTTCACTTTAGTGCAAACCTCGCTGGGGGCACTTGATTTTAGTATTATAATAATAATTAGACCAAGCCCAATGGAATTAGCCACTTTTAGCCTTAATACAATATGTTGTTGATAGGGCCACTGTGCTCCCATGGCCTATGATTGACAGGGCCCCTACATGGATTAAAAAATGGAAAATATTATTGGGCTTTATTAATTTTTTTATTTGGGTTTTTTTATAATATTTTAATTCTATATTTTTTTGTCTTTTTTCTCAAACTAGCTAAAATTATTTTTCTCATATTTGAGAAACATCATAATAAAAATTTTTGATATTTGAGAAACATTATAATAAAAATTATTTTTCTTATAAAAATAAATACAATATTCTAAAATATTCATAAATAATAATTTTTCAAATGTTCATTATTCACCAAATATTCGACATTGTGAAATATAATATCTTTACCAGCTCATTTATATTAGTTTCTATTTCTCTTTCTTTTTGCCTGTGTTTTGCATGTAACTTCGAAGAGGTCCTTGTACTCCAAGATTAATCTCTTCATAAGCATCCCTAGTATCTCATATGGTATCATTCATCATCACTCAAATACAAGCATTTGGGACGCATGAAGCCATGATCTACTTCTGCAATAGGCAGAGGGTTTGGGTTTGAAAGAAATCTGGAGAAACTTTCAGGTAGAAGAAAGGGAACACTAGGGACCTCTTGAAGTGCCTATGCTACACACTGAAGGCTCTTCGGCAAAGAATGCTAGTCATCGAATCCAATACACTTAAGTTAAAGTGACCCTCTCTTTTATTTAGCAATAATCGAGTTTCAATTTTGACACTCGGACGAGAAGAAGGCATTACCATCTTAATTGAATTTCAATTTAGAGAAATGTTTCAATTTTACGTGACCCTCATCAAAACATTTGTGAGGAAAAGTCAAAAGCATATAAGTAAAACACATGCATCTAAGACCCTATTCCATTTAAATGTAAAGAACTCGTAAGAAGTTGTAAGATAATTGTAAAGTTAGTTATTGAAATATCGTAAAGAGTTATAAGGCTGTAAGTTAAAGCTAAATGGAACATGGCCTAAATCTTTGAGCATTTCTAAAGCCTATACAACATACTGACCTCCCTCCCTCCGTCTATATCTAAATCATCATCTATTTCCAAGTAGATTATCTATGAGAGATTCAAGGCAACAATCTAATCTAATACATGTTATTTGATCCCCATTCTCACACAACTGCCACTCTTTGACCTAAATTTAAATTTCAAAAGCCCAAAGTGATCTCAGAATGTCATGCTCTAAATACACCTGCACAAAAGGAAATGAAGGATTTGAGTAACATAGATCTCTACAACTTCATTGCCTCAACCTACTGTAAGATGAATATCAATATCCCATGCCAAATCTCTAAACTTACACTAGGAGGCCAGCACCTGGACAACTAACTCTAGGTTGCATCATTTTATCTACCATAGGATCCAATGTAACTCCTTTTTTATAAAATTCATCCCTATACGATGGCTCATCTATCATTATTCCCTGAATAAACTCATTCAGATTTTGATATCTCAATAGCCAACATCTTCAATCACAAGGTAAAATGGCTATGTTTTTTTTTTTTCATCTTATGTAGTCTGATTTGCATCACAATATGTATGAAGAGCCCTGAAATTATGAACAGAACAGTAAAAGAGCTTACAAGGTAGCCCTAAAATTATGTTCAAGTAAGAGAGAACCAAGCCTTTTGTGTTGAGTCTTAACGAAGAAATCTCCGCGAAGTGTTAAGGCACATATAAGGGTACTCTAGAGCGAAATCCTGGGTGAACAGAAATCTCTCCTCCTCTCTCCAGGGCATCACTGGTGCAACAAACACAAGAAGCATTGCAAAACGCAGGAAAACAGTACACGTCAGGCAAGATCATCACGAATCTTCTAAATCCTCACTAGTTCTGCGATCTCAACTTCTTAAATGTCTGGTGCGATTTGTAATTGATTCATATCAACTCAAACAAAAAGCGATAGAACACAGCGCAAACCAGCAAAGATAAACAAGCATACCGAGACTTAGATGCTGCAGCTGGAGCTTCAGGACTCTGCACAAAGAAGTTGCAACGAATCAAACACAAAATTGAATCAGAGTAGTGAAATAGAATTAACCCAACTGCTAAAAATTAAAAAGAATCGCAAAACGCACACGAAAATAAATAGAAATTACTCACAGCGACAGCATTAGTATTCAGATTTCCAACTCTACGCCCGCCATGAATCGAACCATTGCTTCCGCGAAGATCAGATCTTAACTCTAAGAAGCTAACTTTTCTTCCTGACAGACCATAAACAAATTTTTAACACATAACCAAGAAATTATTAGCACCAGAGGAACCAAACCCATCAATGATTTAACAGAAGAATGAACATATCTCCATAAACCCAATTTAAATCTGAATCAAAAACAAAATCGAACCTGGTACTGAAGCGTGGAATCGCTTGGAATGAATGGCATTGGCAGCGGACAGAGATGAAGCAGCTGCTAGCGACTGAATATTAGCATCCATTATGATTTGACGGCGTCAGAAAGATACAGAGAAAAATGGCAAAGGGAGATGGGACTGAGAGTCTTTTCAAAGGAGAGATAATGAAAGAGGGAGAGAGTGGGCGGAGAAATTGAGGGAAGAAGGTAGTTTAGTGCTCTAATTCAGGTTTTGGAAGCTCACCCAGCCCCTGTTGTCTCTTCCCCGTGGTGCTTAGCGATGTGTTTTCGATTTTGTTACGTGCAATGCGACCACGAAATTTTGCACTTTTCCACTTCGTTTCTATCGCCCAGCAAGCCGCAACTTCGTCCTGGTTTGGGAATGCGTTATTCGTACACTCGGTCCCACAGTGGTAGTACAGCCCTAGAACAAAAATCATTCCCTTTATTTTTAAATATTTATTATTTTAAAATGAAAAAATATTAAAAAATATATAATTTATACTAAAAATTAAATTATTTTAAGATTTCATTAAAAATAAAAAAATTACAATAAAAAAAAGAAAAAAATAATTAATAAGAATAAAATTGGTAAATTAGTTATTAACATGTCATTGAAATTATAAAGTGATAGATATTATAAAATTATAAAGTGATAGGTATTTTGAAACGGATGGAGTATTTATTATATACACTCGACATGTACACCCCTTGAAAAAAGGGTTTTTGGACGATATTAATCTAATCTTTAGAAATATTGGACGACAATAATCTAAACCTTAAAATTAGCTTCCAACAATCCAACTTTTCACTTTATCAATTGTTATTGAGTGCTAATTTTAAAATTGAGTTAACCCTTACAGTTTCGAACAAGTGAGCTAAGTTAACCCTTACAACACGGACAAGGGATAAAGTAGAAAAGTTTATAAGAAAGAGTAAAGATTACAAGACTTTTCTTTACAAGAGATTACAACTCGTAAAGTTGTTAAAGTATGAACTAGAGTTGTAAGCTAGGAGTAAGAGTATAAGAGTTGAGTTTTTGGTTCCAACAATTTTATAAGTCTTGAATCAAGGCTTCAATTTATAGCAAGTATGGTAGAAAGTCATTGTTCCTTAGGCTTGGGTTTCTGGGTTAGCTAGCCATTACAATTGATAGTCCGAGTCCTCGAAATAGAATCGTTGTGAATGTACCTATTGAGCATAGGTTCTAGCTTCAAAAGCAGATCCTACCCACTTGTTATATCTCAAAACTAGGGTAGAACAATCGTTAGACTCAAAGACCGAAAGTTACCATAAATGAAAAGAAATAGCCCCGACACGATTGTCCGAGTCCGCTCGAAAATAATGGCTTTTATGTATGTTGTCTTGAAACGGTAAGAAGCTTATTGTTTTTGCTTTAATCATAGATTAATTAGCTTTAATAAATCTGCAAAAATAAATTACAAATAGTACTCAAAGTATAAAAATACTTTGATCTAAAATTAGATAAGGATTAGTCTTAAATAAATCAATTAACAACTAAAATTTCTTAATCTTTTAAAATGAAAATTTTCAAGTCTAATATTCAATATATGTAAATTCCATTTATTTCTAAGCTTAAACAATAAATAAGATAGAGTTGAGTTCAAGAGTTATTTAGACATATTTTAGTGCTTGCCAATTTGATTAATTTTAAATTAATAAATCTAACTAATTTAGAATTAACACAGTAATTCTGTTTTGAAATATGAAACAAGCCACCTAAAAAGATAAGTTAAGTGTGTGAAATTATTTAGACAAATGTTCTATCTTAGCCTTACCGAGTGGGTGAGATTCCCAAAGCCGAGTCCTCGGTTAATGCTCGATAAATGCTTTTGAGTCATTATAACTTGATTAAGTAGAATTAAATTATAAAATTGAAGGAGATGTTTTTGTTAAGGCTTATAGTCTTAGATGAATTTGGAGCTCAATAAGAATCCAATAAATGTATCAAAATGTTAAGGGATTCTTTTAAATTAAGTTCATTATATTCATTAAGAATGTATCTAATATGTCTAAGTTTTGAAAGAATGACTTAAATTCAAAATCATATAAGGGATAAGTTCATACCCGAGTCTTCAATTGTAATAACCCGTCCCTAAGAAAATAATTAACTTCAAATACATTAAAGATTAGCATGAGCGCGTGCATTTCAAACTTTCAAATATTTTCATATTACACATGTGTGTGTGTGTGTATATATATATATATATATATATATATATATATATATATATATATATATATATATATATATATATATATATATATATATATATATATATATGTCAATGTTATTTAAAATGCAGGAACCGAATGATGACAACGACGACACACGAGCATATTCTATAAATTTTAATGACTCATAAGATAATTAACATTATTATTTAGCTAATTTATTTTGAGTTCTAAAAATCCTTATATAAATAAAATTATTATAATTTTTGTAAACTTAATATTACTAAAAATAAAAATTCTTAGATTAGGATAAGTTTAATGAAAAAGATAAAGATAAGCTTGAAAGATTAGGAAGTAGACGAGGATAAGGAATTGGATTAGGTTGAGTACTAATAAGAATTGGGCCGGAGGAATTAGGTCGATCGACCCAATTAAAGAAATGGAGAAGGAGTATTTAAGCCAAGTTGTATAATTCGAGTTATTTTTAACCTAAATCCATTTCAGTCACACCTCTCCCCCTCTCTCTCTAGCCATCGCACCCCCTCTCGCCCTCTCGTCTCACCTCCACCGCCAACCGACAAGCACTCTCGCTACGTGGCTGCCGGCGCAGCCCACCACCGGCTAGCCACCAGCACCACCGCCATTACCTTCACCGATCTCCTCATCAAACGTCCAAAAACGCATCCCTTTCTTCACTAGCCTCCTCCGTCTCCCTCTTACCGTTCGTTTCAGCCACCGGAAACACCACCACGACACATCAACAGCCGCCGCTACTACCTTCTCGCCGCATTGCCGCGCCCAACCACCAAACACCAAGCACACCGCCGTCCTCACTCCCGTCTCTGCCCGAGTTTTGCGCCTGCCTCCGCCCGACTCTGCTCCAGTTGGTCTCGGTTTCCTGCCGGTTTCGGCCCTGTCCGGCTACCGCCACTTTGACCGGGCATCGAAGCCACTTGCTACTCCCGGCGACAGCTTCAACCGCCGGCTACTCGCTCCGTTTCAGCCGTCCTCCGCCCTTCAATCCTCCAACTTTCAACCACCACCTTCAACCACCTCAAAAACCCCTCTTAAATTTTCGATTCGGTTACTGTTAATTTAATTTCCTAGGATAATTTTTCGATTCAGCTTTTATTTGAGTATTTAAGTTGTAATCGGTTGTTCTTCTTTTTCTTCTTGGAGATTAAAGTGGATTATGGTTTGTTTGTGTCTCGGTTCATGGAATTTAGGAAGATCCGGTGATAGTTGGTATATGTGAATATACTGAGATTAAAGAAAAATTATGGACAATTTCTATACGAAGGACATGGATTAATTGAGATGACCATTTGACCTAGTGATGAGATTCGGAGAAAAATTGATGATGATTTCAAATACCGAGGGGTTGTGAACTCGAAGTAATAGGAGATTAGCACATTGTGAGGAATTAATTATGCGCTCATAAAACAAAATAAGGTTAGAAAATAGGTGCATAAATGAATAAATAAAAGTAATTACATAATAAAGTAACTAATAACAGTACTTAAAAGTATAACCTTTCCTTGTTTTAAAGCAAGTATTGTATTAATACTATTCACTAATAAATTCTTGGTAGAAAAAGGGAGGTAAGTATTTGGTGTAATGTATACACATATATTTTTGTACGCATTTTATAAAAGGAAGCAAATAAACCTCATAGGTTAGAAATAACCTTAGTATTCTTTAGAAGAAAGCTATATATATTTTAAGGTTGATATATATATATATATATATATATATATATATATATATATATATATATATATTTAGGCTTGCATTGTATAAAATAAGATAAATAAATCATATATAGATTAAAGATATCACTAGTATTCTTTAGTAAAAGCTAACTTTGTCAATTTTCATTTCAAGTATCTTTGAAGTGATTTAATAAATAAATAAGAAATAAAAATTCAGTTTATTAATAAAACTTTATATCTTTAACTTAAGGTCATCAAGCGTTGTGCGTTCATCGGATTCTCGCCCAAAAAGAAAAAGAAGGAAGAAAATCAGCTCAAGGCACGTTCATTGATCGTGCCCTTCAATGTTTTATTTATAAATCAAGGCTGGATATGACCGTCATTAACAACCAACAAAGAATTATTTGCAACAAGTATTTGCCATGTTAAAGTGGACCCGCCTATTGACACTTCACCATTGTTCAAAGTCGGCACACCGTAATCGTGCCGTACCAACCGGACTTCCCGATCGGTCCGGGTGTGTACACATGTAGGGAAATCCGATGATCGCAAGGGTAACTACACGGATAATTAATTAGCAACAGCTTTACATTGTTCACTCTCCCTCATTTGCAAATGAATTGAAATGCATGCGCTCAACTCAATTATTTCATAACATTTATTTTACAAAGATGATAGTGGACGTATTGAGCTTCGGCTCACATTTCGAAAAAATTTTCTTGTTTTGTTTTAGGTAAAGATGTTGAAGGTATGAAGTAAGATAAAATCCTATTCGAGATTTAGAGGCTCGCAGCGACAACATAGTTGGGGTATCAAGGGTTAAGTGTCGTTGTCGTAGTTTACCATACGGTAGTCTATACTTATGCTTAATCTTTGTACAAAGTTATAGTTTATGCTTATCATGAGTCACTTGTTAGTGGCAAAGCAAGTGTAACCCAAGGTTAGAAATATATATATTGTCATAGCCTTACCCTTTCCTCTCGGTAAGGGCGGCGGTAATGCCTCCGACCTACATTTCGCTGCGCTAATCATTGGCTAGCGGTTTATTTAAACTAAAATCGGTGATTACGGGTTTGGGGTGTTACATCAATCTCCCCTGTTGATGAAAGGTATTCAAAACTTAGAGAGATGGATCAGAGTAGCAATATCGGATCAAAATCAAACCAATTAGATGTGTTAAGAATATTAGAGCAATATGGACTTAGATAGAATTTTATCGAGTAATATGTGCTCAGAAAATGTTCTGAAACTAAGTATCGAGCATGAAACTAAGTATCGTAGAAAAAATAATTAAGAATGTATTAGAGTATGTATCGGACCAATAAATAAAAAGAAATGAGAATGTATCACAATAGTAGAAAATAACCAAAAACTTCATTTATCATGAAGCCGATACAGAGAAAAGAAATTAGAGAGACTTCTTCTAAACAAGTCAAATATTTCTCCCCTATGCATTTCATCAAAAAATAGCTAAGACATGGGAAAAAACTGTTGGACAGAGCAAAAAAATAGAAAGAGATTAAGAGGGAGGTAGAGCTGTTGTTTGAGAAGAGGATGCCTACCTTGAAGTCTAAGTTCGTTTGCAACGAACTAGCCGTGGTGATCCCGATTCTCAAACCTCTAATCCTTCACTTTGAATTGGTTAAATAGGCTAACGAGACAAGGGTGAAGGAGGTTTCTCGAAGTGTCGATTTCTTCCGATTCCAAGTCCTCAACATAAGATTCTCCTTGTTCTTTGGCTTCTTCTTCTTCTTCTTATTAGAGATATTGGATGGCAATAATACAAACTTTGGGGGTATTGGCTATTTTTAATACGAACAATTTTCTTGGCTCGGAACATAACCAACTTTTGATCTATTTTCCAATATCAAAACGTCACCGAGTTGTATGGGCGGCGACTTGTCGGAAATATGACGTGGCAATATTTTTTGACACGTGTACAATGGAGAATTTTTTGAGCCGGATGTACGGCAAAGTTAATGAATTAATTTTTTAAAAAGTTAATTAATGACAATTAAAATTTAAAATATTAAATTAATTAAAAAGGTTGATTAATGACTTGATCTCTCTCCCTCTCCTCCCTCTCTCGGTCTCTCTCTCTTCCCTCGCTCCTTGCTCTCCTCCCTCTCTCTAAATCTCTCGCTCTTGCTCTCCTCCCTCTCTCTCTCGTCCCCTATTTCTACTCCTCGCTCTCCTCCCTCTCTATCTCTCTATCTCTCTCTCGCTCTCCTCCCTCTATCTCTCTCTCTCGTCCCTCGCTCCTCGCTCTCCTCTCTCTCTTCTGTCTCTCTCCCTTCCCCTGCTTCTAGCACTCCCTCTCTTTGTCTCTCTCGCTCCTGCTCTCTTCCCTCTCTCTGTCTCTCTCCCTTCCCCTGCTCCCTCTTTGTCTCTCTCTGTCGCTCTTCGCAGGGAAAGGGAGAGAGATAGAGAGAGACAGAGAGAGGAAGGAGAGCTGGAGCAAGAGAGACAAAGAGAAGGAGTGCGAGAGCAAGGGAAGGGAGACAGACAAAGAGAGGGAGGAGAGGGAGAGCGAGAGAGAGAGAGGAGAGCGAGGAGCGAGGGACGAGAGAGAGATAGAGGGAGGAGAGCGCGAGAGAGACAGAGAGGGAGGAGAGCGATGAGCGAAACAAGTGGACGAGAGAGAGAGAGGAGAGCGAAAGCGAAGAGTAGGAGAGCGAGAGAGAGCGAAAGCGAAGAGTAAGAGAGAGAGAGAGAGAGAGAGAGAGAGAGAGAGAGAGAGAGAGAGAAGAGCGAGAACAAGAGAGATAGAGAGAGGGAGGAGAGCGAGAGATTTTCAGCTTTTTTTAAAAAAATTAAAATCCTTGCATAGGTTGCATTTATATATCATAAATTTAGTCAAAAATTGACTCAGTCGTACACGTGTCAAAAAGTATTGCCACGTCACATTTCCGACGAGTCGCCGCCTATACAACTCGATGGCGTTCGATATTGGAAAATAGATCAAAAGTTGGTTTTGTTCCGAGCCAAGAAAATTGTTCGTATTAAAACGGCCAATACCCCCAAAGTTCGTATTATTGCCATCCAATTATTATTATTATTATTATTATTATTATTATTATTATTATTATTATTATTATTATTATTATTATTATTATTATTTATTCTTGAAGGAATTCTTCTGCAATAGCTGGCTGCCAGGATGGTCAAGGGTTGGCAATTGAGCTTAATCGAGCTTCTTGTCTCCTAATCGTATCCTAAAGTTCACTAATTAAAGTCTTACTCGATCAATTTGCATCGTAGTTGTCGCTTGCATTTGGGTTAGAAATGGGATGAAGTGTTGGAAGGCGATAAGAGTCTCTTTGAACTCTTTTGCCAGGGAAGCAAACCGAGAAGCCAATTGCTCAAAAGACCGAGTAGATAGAACTGGCCGAGAAGTAGAAGGGCCAGGAGAACGAAGAAGTGTTTCTTTGGAAGGAGAGGGTGGAGGTTGAAATATTTATGAAGAATGAATCCAAATCCCGGACTCAGCTTCCTAGTATGCAAGACTCATAAGCTCCTCTCTGCCTATAGAAATGACAAGACATAAAAATTGTCTTTTAGGGAGCTCGAGCTTAAAGTGAGTAAAGACTCGTGAGAATAGTGCTCCGAAGGGAATTAGGAGGTTCTTCGTGTCCCGAGGGACAAAAGCAATTTGTTCTATGATAAAGGGGAAAAGATCGACATCATACCCTTCCTTGATGTAGTAAAGAACTTTGAGAACCTTGTTTTTGGGGTTCTCCTTAGAAGGATGAAATGAGAACATTGTTCTCATCGTAAAAGAAGCAAAGAAGTATGGGTTTAGATTTCAGCTGAGTGATAGAGAAATTCTTTCAAGCCTTTGGCTGGACTCGGCCTATTTAGTAACGAAGTCATCAACAATGTCGGAGAAAGGCTAAGTGTTACACTCAAGGAACAAACTTTCAATGTTGAAAAGTCTCGTGAAGAAGAGCAAGAATGTGTAGACACCTAAAAATTGTCATCCCTTTTCTTTTTTATTTATTTTTGGCCCGATGATAAGATCCCAAGTCCTGTTTGTGGATTTGGATCACTGGTCGAATTTTGATTGGTGTTAGGGAAGCCAAGTAAACCACAAAGAACCCCCAACACCAAATAAATAGCCTTTTGCCTTGGGTTGATCCAAAAATCCCTTTTCCTTCTGGACGATCCAAGCTCTGGGCCAAGCTTCCGGAGTCATCCGAAGTCCAAGTGCGGCGTACTGGAAAATTCCAGGCTTAGAATTCTGCATTTCACTTTTGTCCAATCGGACATGGAGTCGAAGACCTCATTACGACATTAGATGTTGCATTTCATGATAACAAGTATCAAATTGCTATGTTTAAGCTCCAAGACAGATCCGTTCGAGATTAGGAGCTTCATCTCCCAAAACGACATAGCATAGTCGGCGCCCCTACCATTTGTTTTGCTTCGAAACGCTGTGTTTTGGCCCAAAGACTCCCTTGGAAGCATGGAAGAGCACGAAACACTAGGCAGCACCTCGGTGGCCGACACCCCCTACCCGATTTTATCCGGTTTTATCCCGGTTCTATCCGGTTAAATCTTCACATTATTCTGGCCTAGTTTTGTAGTAGGTTTTGATTCATTCTGGATGGCCGGCCGAGAGTAAAACCTAGGTCATTTGTGACCTACTCTCCTTCTTATAAATAGAGAGCTTAGGGTCTCATTTCAGCAATGGCTCATCCCTTAGCGTCACATTGCTCGAAACCCGATTAAGAGCTACTAAATACTCCCATTTGTATTCCGATCTCTTGGCCTCTTTTTAGCCTACTCATATTCTACTCCCTATTCAAACCACATCTAAACCCGAGAACTTCATCATTCATACATCCTTTACCTCGCCTATACTCAAAAGTCACAAAAATCCTCTCTTGATTCATCACCGTCACATCAACGGATCCAAATTCGAGATCCAAATCGCCAGCTTGGATAAGATGAGGGCACTAATTCGATCTTCACAATGGTTTAGTTATTTATTTTATGCTTTTATCATTTTCAGTATTGTGGAGAAAATTGTATCGCTTTTAGTTCCTCTCGCCTAATGTAATCCTTTTAATTTCTCCCTTTCTTTTCTTTCTGCTTCGCTTTCTTTATCGTTTTTCTTTATTTTTGCCTTTATCACTTTCATTTATGTTATGGTTGCTTTAATTTCCGTTTAGCATGTTGTTTGCTTTGTTTTAGTACATTATTCTAATTCACTACTCAAACTAATAATGGTCGTCTTCGGATGGGTGGAACGGAAGGGTTTATCCCTACATTTCGTACCCTCGTCCCCGAATCCGATTCTCGGTTATAAGACCGATGAAGTCATTTTTAGCCTCTTTTCGTCTTAATTTTCCCATACTAAGATTAGAAGAGTAAATTTTACTTTTTGTTTTTCTTAGTTTTTCTTTCCTAAAACCGATCGGCGACTCCTTTTGATTTATTTCTTCTAAATCGCCTCTCGACCATTTTCCGATCGAACAATAGAAAAATAGGTCATGGATCTTCCAAGATAGGCTAGAGGCCAAGGTTGAGTGTCTCATCCTTGGTCCCCGGTCGGGCGTCGGCCACCCCTAGGTGCAGGTTGCCGCATGCACCGAGCGATCGCAGGCGGGGCTCGGATCCAAACCGGTGTTTTCACACCGGTTTGGCCTTAGAGTCTCACAAGAGAAACAGAAATCCTAATCTTATTTATCGTTAGGTTACGAAATAGTATCCCGGACTTCCGAAAATAATTTCTAAAATAAAATGATTAATAAAAATCGCAAATCACCTTTGCTTAATTTATCTCAAACTAGATTTAATAAAATTAAAAAACTCTAAATAAGAGGTTCATCCCCATATTTCAAAACCATCTTGAAAACCCTAAAATCATTCTTTAAAATTTCTAAAGCCCGACATTCGTGGGGAAGCTCGCTTGCCCTCGCCGCCATGGTTCCTACTCGAGTGATAACAATTTTCTTACCCCGAACTAAGGATATAAGAATGTTGTCTAAGGTAGACAAGTTTTTGTAGAATTGGATGACTAAATCTGGGGTAACATAGTCATAGAAGAGTAGAAGTTTAAGAAAATGGGTTTTCTTAGGTTTCTCAACCTAAGAGATTTTGGTCAAGGGAAAGAATTTTTCTTCCAGGAAGTAGTGTCTGGGTGACAATAGAAGTTTTAGATTCTTCTAGATTTAAGGAATAACTAGCTTTGACTTTCGAGGCCTCCTTTTGAGGTTCCTCAAGTTTGGTGGTGGAATAAGAAAGTATAGATGAGGTTCTCGGCCTTTTTCTATGTGGTCGAGTCAGCCTCGACCTCGGACACCCACTTAGTCATTTTTAACTAAGTAAATGAGAAGTAGAAAATAAATGAAAGGAATATGAGTATAAGTGAAATGAATTGAAAGAATGAGAGAGAGAGAGAGAGAGAGAGAGAGATAGAATGAGAACCCGAGTCCGAAATGAAAGAGAAGAGTGATTCCGAGTGAGAGTGTAAAGACTTTTGAGTGTTGAATTTCGGATGAGTGAGAGCAGAATAACAAAGTGAGGAAATGAATGAAAGTGAGTGTGATTTATTGAGAAAAACAAGCATTTATTGAATGATGTCAAGGTTGGTCAAGTATCGGTGATAAATAAGCATTTCGAAAGAAGCTAAATTTGGCAAGAATCAACTTTTTGGATAGCAAGTCGGATCCTATGAAGATTCGAGTTACTCGATCGGATGAAGAGAATCAAATCACAATGGTAACTTATTTCAATCACAATGGTCTTGAACATGAAGATAATATGATAAATGACAAAGTCTACACCAAAAGAAAGCAAGCAAGAGAGCACACATTATATCTTATCTTACTAATCTCTTGTAATCTCAATTATATTTTCTTCTTGTAGCAAAGTGTCTTAAGATAGATACTTTGTGAGTTGTAAGTAGTAAAGATTCTTGGGGAAGACTGGTTTATGAGTTGTAGCACTTGAGTAAAGTGTAAGTGAAAGGCCTCTAAAGTACGTGTACTCAAAAGGTCAGTCAGTGAGTTAAGTGAAGGACTCATCTTATAGTCACATGAATTAGAGAAATAGAGGATAATCATAAGGTAGGAAACCTTAGACAATCACTAACCCGGATATTTGGATTTGTGTCAAGATCGTGAAAAAACAAATGTACCTTGTCTAGTTTATATTTTCTATTTATTTGTTTATTTCATATCCGACAACTCAACATAGTCGGACGCTTTACAAAAGTTTAAATACCCTATTAACCCCTCCTCTAGGGTATATCCGATCCTCTCGGAAACTTATAATTGGTATTAGAGTGAGTTCAACACTCTAAAAGAACTAACCTTCTTGTGGATCAACAATCATGTCGGGAAGCTCAGAGCCTAGAGCTTATAATAAACCGCCTTTCTTCAATGGGTCAAACTTTGCCCATTAGAAGAGACTTATGGAGGTCTTTCTACAAGATCATGATTATGCAATATAGGAAATTGTTCAAGGAGGAAACTACACTCCCATGAAAGATGTTGAAGGTGTTAGCACTATCAAGCCTAAAGTTGAGTTTACTCCCACTCGAAAAACACAAATACTCAAAGAACTTTCGAGCACTCAACATCATGTTATGCAGCCTAGACTCAAATAAATTTAATAGAATTTCGCATGCGAGATAACAAAGCAAATATGGGACACACTAGTGACAACCTACAAACGCACTAGTCAGGTCGGACAATAAAAATTAGTCAATATGTTCATAAATATGAACAATTCAAAATGCTTCATGAAGAAGGAATTAAAGATATGTACATCAGATTCTCCAAGATCCTCAACAACTTGAAATCACTCGACAAGCATTACTCGGATGAAGATGTAGTCAAGAAGATTCTCGAGTGCCTTCGAAGACAGAAATAGGGACCAAAAGTCACTCGTAATTGAGAAAGCCCAAAATCTGAGTCAATTGGAGCTGGATAATCTAATTGCCGAACTCCTTACTCATGAGATCCATCTTCAAGATGAGTTAGATGAACCAAATCGAAGAAAGGTGTTTCTTTGAAGAGCATTGATGTTAGCTTATCGTACAACTACAAATTTAACCACTACTTAGGCTTATAATAAACAATATAGCATAGGGAGGTAGGGATCGAATCCACGAGCAAAGATAATGTAAAAAATCAAAATTTAAATCCAATTAAACTTACTACTCTAGTTATTTTATTTATTTATCTTTGTAAAAAACTCAAACAAATCAAATTAAACTACTAAAATTCTAAAATTTAATTATCAGAAATACTTTTGAAATTATGCATCTTTATTCTGATAATCTAAATTTGACATAACTATCCTAATTAATTCTGAAAAATTCTAAACAGAAAATCAAATAAAAACTTAAACAGAAAATCAAAACAGAGAATAACTTAGAATTTAATAACTAAAAATAATAGAAAATTATCTAAAAATATAAATAACTAATCTACACAGAATATAAAAATTTTAATAACCCAGAAATATTTTTTAATATATATATATATATATATATATATATATATATATATATATATATATATATATATATATATATTTAGAATAATTAAAACAGAAAACTAACATACTTGTTTGGATATATGGGGAGGCGAGGGAGGTTAATGAAGGGGAAGGAAATGGAAGGAAGGGGAAGGGAAGATACCTTCCCCTTATTTAGATTTAAAACGGCAGGGAATGGATGTTACTAATATTTTCTTGTTTGGATTAAAAAAGGGAAGGGAAGGAAGGGAAGATACATATTATTATTATTATTATTATTATTATTATTATTATTATTATTATTATTATTATTGCTACTATTACTATCATCACCACTTTAAATTAAAAATAACGAATTTAAATTTTATACAAGGAACTCATTTCCCCCGGTAACGTTCCACTAAAAAAATTCATTTTTTAATGATTATTTTTTCTATTTATAAGTTATTACCCAAAGTAAAATAAAATAAAAAAATTAAATAATAAAAGCACCCAAAATATAGTAAAAAAATCAAAAGTAGGAGAACGATAAAGATATTAATGTCCACATATATATTTGTGGTAATTAACATATATATATATATCTACTTTATTCATCATAATTACGAATTTAAAAAAGGATACTTAAGCTAATAATTTCTTCGACTGCCGAACGATGTTGTTGATGGTGGACGTCGATGATGATGATTTATATGAAAGCCGCTTGATGATTGTAATGATGATTGGCAATAATTAGGGGCTGACGTGAGATATGAATAGAAGTGGCGTGAGGTGGTGATGAAATTGATAGAAGCAAGTAGGAGGTGGCAAAAGGGGAGAGATGGGAGGCATCAATAAGTGAGGCAACGAGAGGTTTGGGATGGCAAGAGCGAGAGACCGTGCCCGTGAGGTGCTGTGTGGCTATTAAATAGTCGTGAGGGTGCTTGGCTTGGTTCCTCTTTCTTCTCATGCAACTCTAAGGAGAAGTCCTAATAGGTTTAGAAGTATGATTATCTTCACTCTCCTCTTCAAATTAAGACTTCATAAAATATAATATCATAAAATAAGTATTTTGTGACCCATTATTTTTATGTACCGACTTCATGTTTTTTCTTGAACGTTTGTTAGTAGTTAAAAATCCACTTTTAACATCTTTTCTTTTCTTCCCCACTTTATTTGATAATTACATATAAATAGACAAAATATGACAAATTAGATAAAATAAACTATATAATATAAACTAAATAACTACAAAAATACGTATAAAATACAACTTAACAAATTCCCCCACACTTAGACTTTGGACGTCCTCGTGCAAAGAAATCTAAGACTCGATCTAATATTACGCTTTCTTATAAAGATATACATAAAACATAAAATATATAAATTGGGGTTGCCTTGTTTGCAAAACAGTTTGATGAAAATTTATCTTTTCCAAGTAGGTGAAAAACTAAACATTTCATTGTCATCAGAGAGTTTATTCATCGACCTCACAATATCTCTTTCATTTAAGCAACAGTAAAAAATTATCAATCTTTTTCAAACATGTACATTCCGATCAAGAGGTGTAAAAAGTTTTAGGATAGGAAAAATGAAGGTGTAGTATGGTTATAAAGACACTGAATCAGCGAGATAACTCACTTAAAATCGATAATAAACTTGTTTTGCAAACTTTTCTTCCAACTTTTTTAAAAACTTGTACTCTAAGCACATATTTGAGGCCCATATAGGGTCTTAGAAGTAGAACACTCCCTGTCTCCCACTCACCCAAATAGAGGTGCTAGAGTTAACACTTTTTTTTTTTTTTCATTAGTATGGTTCGAGTCATTGATCGGCCCAAAAGGTGTATGACTCTCCCAGCATGGGTTACTCCATTCATAAGGCTCAACTTGAGACTTAAACTTAAGGTGAAATGGTGCCGAGCCACCAACTCGGACCCATGTTGGTAGACTAACAATTTTTTTTTAAAAGGCAAGACAAGAAAAATCAAATTTTCAATGAGTCATTCTGCTAAGTTCAGTAGTCTAGGTGAACGGTTTAAGTCAATTTATTGCCTATATCACGATCATATAACATAATCAAACCGACAGAAAAATTATGAATGTCACTAATTGAAGAAATATATGAGGATCAACTCAAACAACTTTGAATGACAATTAACATGTTCAAATTTCTCACTTACAAAGGGAAAGAAAAACTATAAACAGAAAAATTTAAGCAAGTTAACCTAGCATATATTCATGTTTATGCATTTCTTCACAAGAAAGACACTAATTTTTTAATTTTTAATTTTTTAATTTTTATATAAGATAAAAATAAATGCATAAAATTAAAATGCAGGATGCACTCCCCACACGTAATTCATGCATTGTCCCTGATGCATGCAAAAATAAAAATAAAATTAAAATTAAAGTAAAAATTATAGAAACTTCCCGAAAATGTTGGGTTACCTCTCAACCAGCGCCTTTGTTTATCGTCTTTGGCTAAACATCATTATAACTCAAGGGCCTTCTAAATGAATCTCCTCTACTAAGTAAATTTGGCTTCCTTCATAAAAATTCTTTAACATGTGACCATTCACCTTAAAAATCTTATTAGTAGAATAACTTTTAATCTCAATAGCCCCATGTGGATAAGTCTTTACTACCTCAAAAGGTCCTAGCCATCTAAAGTTTAACTTACCAGGAAAAAGTCTCGGTTGTGAATTGAATAATAACACTTTCTCCCCTATTTGAAGTTCCTTCCTAACAAGCTTAGCATCATGAAATGCTTTGGCTTTACCTTTATAAATGACTGAATTGTCATAAGCTTCCATACGAATCTCTTCTAATTCCTGCAGTTGTAGCTTACCTCCTTTCCCGCTAAGTCATAATCTAAATTGCACTTCTTTACAGCCCAATATGATTTATGCTCTAACTCTACAGAGAGATGACATGTTTTTCCAAAGACTAGTCCGTAAGGTGACATACCTATAGAGGTCTTGTATGCAGTCCTATAAGCCCAGAGAGCTTCATCTAATCTAAGACTCCAATCCTTCTTATCCGGCCTAACAACTTTTTCTATAATGCCTTTGATTTCTCTATTAGAGATTTAAGCTTGGCCATTTGTTTGGGAATGATAACCTGTAGACACCTTATGAGTTACATGGTATTTAGCTAGCAAGTACCTAAAGTTTTGTTACAAAAATGTGTCCCTTCATCACTAATGACTCGCTCTAGGTACCCCATATCTATGCAGAATACGAGATTTAACATGTTACACCACAGTCTAAGCATCGTAGTAGCTACCGCTTCAACCTATTTAGACACATAATCAACAAACAGGAGTATGTACATAAAACCAAAGGAAAGGGGAAATGGTCCCATGAAATCCACGCTCCATACATCAAATATTTGACACACATGCACATTATATAGGGGCATTTGATTCCTCCCCGATAAATTTATTGTCTTTTGGCATACTTCACATTTTTTGCAAAAATCATAAGCATCACGAAAAATAGTAAGCCAATAAAATCCACATTCTAAGACTTTGTGTGCTATTCTTTTTGGTCCAAAATGCCCTCCACTTTTAGATCAATGACAGAAAGTTAAAATAGAATGAAACTCAGTGTCATCTACACAACGCCTTATAATCTGATCTCCATAAAATTTCCATAAATAAGGGTTGTCCCAAACATAATATTTAGACTGAGATCTTATCTTTTCTGTTTGGGTTCTAGACATGTCTCTTGGAAAAGTTTTGGTAACTATGTAATTTACTATGTTAGCATACCAAGGTAATCTATCAATGACAACATATGGAGTCTCATCCGGAAAATACTCACTGAAAGGGTCACCACTTTCCCCATTTTCTAGCGTACTCGGATGGTCTCGCAACTAAGTTTTCAGCTCCTCGCTTGTCTTTAAAAACTATTTTAAATTCTTGCAGTAATAAGATCCATCTAATCAACATGGGTTTAGAGTCATTCTTATTCAACAAATATTTAATAGCAGAATGATCAGTATAAAAAGTAACTTTCACACCTAGCAGATAAGGACAAAACTTTTCAAGAGCAAAAACAATAGCATACATTTCCTTTTCTGTAGTGGTATAGTTACATTGTGCTTGGTCAAGAGTTCTAGAAGCATAATGAATTACATGAGGTACTTTCCCTACTTTTTGACCTAAGACAGCCCCTACCGCCTTATTACTAGCATCACACATCAACTCAAAAGGTAAGGCCCAGTTTGGAGGTTGTACTATAGGAGCCGTGGTCAACTTTAACTTTAATTCATCAAAAGCCCTCTCACATTCCTCATTAAAATCAAATTTAGCATCTTTTGCAAGTAAAGCACATTAAAGGACAGGCAATCTTTGAGAAGTCTTTAATAAATCTCCTATAAAATCCAACATGACCTAAAAATGACCTTACGTCCTTAACACATTTGGGATAGGGTCAAGATTAAATAATGTCTACTTTTGCCTTGTCAACCCCTAAACCCTTAGATGACATAATATGCCCCAATACTACCCCTTGTTCAACCATGAAATGACACTTTTCAAAATTAAGTACCAAATTAGTTTTAATGCAACGCCTAAGTACTAAAGTAATATGATGTAAGCACTCATCAAATGAATCACCATGAAGAGTAAAATCATCCATGAAAACTTCCATAACTTTGGTGATAAACTCAGAAAAGATACTCATCATACATCTTTGAAATGTAGCAGGAGCATTAAACAAACCAAAAGCCATTCTCCTAAAAGCATAAGTGCCAAAAGGACATGTAAAGGTGGTCTTTTCCTAATCTTAAGGAGCTATAGGGACTTGACTATACCCTGAATACCCATCTAGAAAACAATAATGTGATTTCCCAGCTAATCTTTCTAACATTTGGTCCATAAAAAGGCAAGGGAAAATGATCTTTCTTTGTGGCTTTGTTTAATTTTCTATAGTCAATTCACACCCTCCAGCCACTCTGGACTCTGGTAGGAACCAATTCACCTTCCTTATTTTGGACTAATGTTGTACCCCCTTTGTAGGAACTACATGAATCGGACTAACCCATTCGGAATCAGCTATAGGGTAGATCACTCCAAGCATCTATCCACTTAAGAATTTCTTTTTGCACTACCTCCATCATAGGTGGGTTTAGTCTCCGTTGAGGGTCTCTCTTAGGCTTAACCTCTTACTCTAATGTGATTTTATGTGAACACAATGTTGGGCTGAGCCCTTTTAGGTCCGCTAAAGTCCACCCTAATGCTTCACTATGTTCTCTAAGCACCTTAATAAGCTTATCTTCTTGATCAAGTGTTAGTGCATTAGAAATTATAACAGGTAAAGTCTCATTATCTCTTAAATAAGCATATTTCAAATTTTCAGGCAATGGTTTCAAATCTAATTTAGGGGTGAAACATGAGAGGGTAGCAACTTTTCATGATTTACGAGTAGCTGTATCATACTAGATCTTTCCATTACTTGCAACTGTAACAAAGACTCTATGCTATCTACTAGTCCTAAGTTAACAAGATAGAGTATAACATGAAATACAAAATGATCCAACACTTTGGTAAGCACAGTTAACAATTCATCTTCTCGAGACAAATCATAAACATCTTGGGACAATTCATCAATTGTATCAAGTGCACAAACATAATTCACATCGACAGAAAATCTCATGGCATCAAAAATATTGAACTTAATAACATCACCATCAAATTCCATAGTCAATGTGAAGGTTTGCTCTTGGAGAGACTAAGTCACCCTAGAGGGGGTGAATAGGGTGATGGGGAAATTTAAACATGTAATGGAAGAATAAAACTAGAGATGACTCGCGGAGAGTCTTGAAGACTCGATACATCGCTCAATACCTTTCGAGTTGTATAAAAGTAATCGGTATAATAATCTCGTACTTATAGAGTTTTGACTCCAAGGCATTCTCTCGCATCTTAGAAACTTTTCTGAGCTATATGGTATCTTCTCTAAGTGATATAGCTTTGACTTCGTGTATTTCTTGCTTATCCTTGAGTGACTCGTAAAACCGATATGCTTATCTCACTCGCTTCCGAGTCCCTCATCACTCGGACTTATCGCATGTTGAATAGACTAGTATTTTGACTTTTCTCACTCGGATCTAACTTCGATTATAAGCTCTATTATGTTATAGTCAGTACTTTTAGTCTGTTTCATGCTTAGTCTATATCAAGTTATTTCACTCGATATTCGTCATAGAACTTGATTCCTCTCTTAGACTAAGTCGGATGGAATTTTGAGCTACATAGTTATTAGACTCGAAAATACCATTTCGTTTCTAACTCGGATAATTAGTTGTTTAATTATGATAATTATTTTGTTATCTCGTGTCTAATCTTGGACCAAAGTATTTTATACTTTCAGTAACCAAAATTGATTTACTTTTGTAGGTTATTCAAACGAGGATACACTTTTCAAAGTACAAAAGTAACCGACTTCAAAATGTCAAATCACCAACAGACATGGTTTTTCACCTTCTCTCGCTCCAGTCCCAGAAGATTGTGTCGTGAGCTGTTTGTTTCCAAATCTGGAAAACTGAACGCTAAGCTTAACGGTGGTTTCCACCTTGTCTTTCAAGACACCGCCAGTGGTTTTGGGACTTCCAAGAGAGTTTAAACCGTTGTCCAACGTTCACATTACAACGGATACTTTCTGAGTGACTCGTAAAGCTTCATCAACGGTCACAAAGAATTCTCAGTCAGCAGATGAAGATAATGGCTACTCTGCTTGGTCATCTCTAAATAGAAGCCACCTCACAAGACTTGAAGATTGCCGAACATATTGTTAATAGACGAACTTGAGCAAAGTCTTTGTATTCATTCTCAATCTTCTACTTACAACTCCTACTCTGTAATTCATTACTTTCGAGTTATAAGGTCTTGTACTTAGTTACAAACACTTTCTTACTTTCTCAGTAAGGTCCCTTGACTAAGCTGTAAAGGTTAACTCGGCTTAGTTGTCCCTAGCTGTAAGGGTTATCTCAGCTAGGAAGTACTAGATCGGATATGTGAAGACTCGGACTCTAAAACTACACCATTCCGAGTACTACCAAAGACACAGTACAAATCTCATTCCTCCTAAGTTTTGATTACAAGTCATTCCGAGTTTTATAGAAACTTCCGCATAAGCTTTTCATTCGATTCTAACCGACTAAAAACACACATTCTTGTCTATCCTCTCACATTGATGTTTCGAGTCACTTAGACATCACTCGATTTATCGCATATTCAAAGAATCTCTCTAACACTTCATATCCGAGTTCGACTACATATCTTGAAGTGAATTACAACGTTAATTCATCTTTCTAAGTCAACATGTTTGTTTGAGAATTATTTGTCCGGATCAAGTAAGTATACTCTTATGATGTTTTCACTTTTATAACTTGATCTTTCTTAGGACTCGACTCGATAGAATTTAAGTATAATGAATATTAGACTAAGAAAATTCCACTCTTCTAGGCCCGAGATAATTATGCACTAAATTATCTTAATTAAATTATTATCGGTGCCTAATCCTGGACCAAAGTATTTTATACTTTGAGAACCAAAATGATTTACTTTTGTAGGCTATCTAAACGAGGTTATCTTATTTTTGAATTACAAAAGTAACCGGCTTCAAGTTGTCAATCGCCACCGGACAAGGCTTTTCTACTTCTAAACAAGGCTCAAACGTCGTGTTAGGGTTGTCTGTTTCCAAAACTGGAAAACTTCAACGCTAAACTCCATGGTGGTTTCCACCCTACCTTTCAAACATCACCAGCTGATTGGAGCACCTTGAGGAGCTAAGAGCCATTGCATAACGTTCACATCTCAACGGATCTTTTCGAGCGACTCGAAGAACTGTTACAACGGTCACAAAGGACTTTTGTTCATAAATCAGTCACAACGGCTAATCTGCTTGGTCATTTATAAATAGAAGCCACCTTTCAAGACTTAAAGATTGTCTGGAATTATTGTTGATAAGCAAAAGTCTTTGTATTCATACTCGATCTTCTATTTACAACTTCCAGCTTGTAATTCATTCTTTCCGAGTTATAAAGTCTTGTAATCAACTACATACTCTTTCTTACTTTCCGAGTAAGGTCCCTTGACTGAATTATAAGGGATAACTCAGCGTTTCCACGTATATCTAAGAGTCCAATCTAGACTCAAATTGTCTTGATTATTCTTTTCAAGCTTAAATCTTCCAAATTTGTTAAAATTCCTTCTTCACCCTATTCACCCCCTTTAGGATGACTAAGACTCTCCAAGAGCAAACCTTCATGCTAGATACAACCAAGTGAAGATGGCTGAAGAATACATGGAAAAAACTACCTTCATCACTCAATGGGGACGCATCGTTATGTAGTAATGCCTTTTGTACTTAAGAATCCCAAGCTACGTATCAAAGGACAACCACAACTTTGCTACATGACACGATATATAAAGAAGCTAAAGTTTATGTGGATGACATGATCATCAAGTCCAAGGACAAGGTAGGCACCTGGCTAGCCTTTGAAAATTCTTCGAAAGATTACGACAATATAACATGCGCCTTAACCCACAAAAGTAAATCTTTGGGGTAACTTCGAGCAAACTATTAGGCTATGTGGTTAGTCTTAGAGGAATTGATGTTGATCCATCCAAGATAGAAGTCATCCACGAGATTCCACCAACGAAGACAAAGAAAGAGATACGGGGTTTCCTGGGATGTTTACGAGTACATTAGTCATTTCATATCAAAACCGACTATGGTCTATCCACCCGTTTTCAAGAAGCTTAAAAAGGAATTAAGTCTATTTAGGATAAAGAGTGTTAAAAAGCATTCGAGAAGGTTAAAGAGTATCCGGCCAATCCACCAATTCTAATTCCGCCCCAACCAGGGAAGCCATTGCTCTTATACCTTGCTACAACGAAACCGCAATAGGAGCCATGTTTGCTCAATGGGACTGAAAGGAGGAACATGTGGTGTATTATCTAAGCAAGAAATTCTTAGATTACGAGACTCGATATGCACCTCTAGAGAAAACATCATTAACTTTAGTCGGGGCCACTAAGAAGCTTAGACACTACATACTAACCTACACGGTGCATGTAGTAGCGCCAATAGATCCCATCAAATACATTCTTGAGCATCCAACCATCAGTAGCAAAATAGCTAGATGTACAGTCATGCTATCATAGTTTGAAATCAAGTATGTCCCATAAAAGGCAATTAAGGGGAGTGTAATATCGAGTTCTTAGTCGCTCTATCAATAACCGACACACAACCCTAACATGTGACTTTCTAGATGAGAACATTTTACAAGTAGAATTTGACATGTCGACCATGTACTTGGATGGCTCTTCCAATTAAAAAGACTTTGGAGTAGGGATCTTTTAGTCTCGCCGGAGGGAGCACATAGTCCCATTTCAGTCTAATTAGATTTCGAAGTTCCTAACAACGTTGAAGAATACGAGGCATGTATTGCATGACTTCAAGCTTCCATAGAAATACGAGCCAAGAATGTTAGGGTCTTCGGTGACTCCGGTCCGATCATCAATTAGATTTCCCGAAATGGAAGGTACGCCGTGAAGCCTTGCACCCTACCAAGCGCATTTGATAGAATTAACAAAATATTTCGATAGCATATCATATATATACCTTCCTAGGGACGACAACCGGTTCGCGAGATGCCCTAGCCAACTTAGTGTCTATGATCAATATCCTTAGTGGCATTCATTCAATGCCTATTCATATAGAACGACGGACTCAACTTGCGCATATATATGCACTAGAAGTGTCTAGTACTCGACCAAACCAGTTGGTACGATGACATCCACTAGTACTTAGAAAACAAAGAATACCTATCGAAATCCACGTCTAGAGCCCAATAAGCTATTTGTATGTTAGCAACATATTTCTTTATAAATCAAGGGCAACTATACAAGAAAACCAACACAGGAATTAGCTTACTTTGTGTCTATCAACATGAAACAGAGCGCATAACGACCGATATTCATGGTGGGGAATATGGACCTCATATGAATGGAAGAATGTTGGTTCAAAAGATCCGAGAGATTAGGGCATTATTGGTCGACCATGGCAATAGATTGTCATGAGTTTGTTAAAAGATGTCACAAGTGTCAAGTGTATGCAAACTTACGAGCACCAACCACCTTCCTTTTGAACGACACTTGGATCATCGGTAAAGTGGCCCTAAAGGAACAAGCGGTCACAAGTTTGATTTAGTAGCAATTGACTACTTTACCAAACGGGTAGAAGTCACATCCTATGTGACCATAACATCAAAACATGTTGAAAAATTCATAATTCATAACATCATCTCGCATATATGGGGTACCACATGTATTGATTAGTTACCATGGTAGTCACTTCAAGAAAGAGGTACTAGATTGTCCCGCACAGTACAAAATCAAACATCACAAGTCCTTTCCCTATCGACCTCGGAGCAATGGAGCGGACAAGGCCACTAACAAAAACATCTCGAAATATAGTGGAGAAAAGGGCTCGATTATGAGGATTGGCTAGATAATTTACACTTCGGCTTATGGGGCTAACAAACCTCTATTAGAACCTCAACGGAAGCAACACCTTGCTACCTAGTGTATGGTATGGAAGTAGTCCTTCCAATAGAAATTGTCATCCCTTCATTGTGAATTGTTGTAGAAAGTAAGATTCTTGAAGCGGAATAAGTAAAAACAAGGTACAAGGAGTTAGTATTACTAGATGAAAGGCGTTTGCATGCTCTACATAGTGTTCAAATGTACTAGGCGCATATATCAAGGGCATTTAACAAAAAGGTTAAGCCTCATAATTTATAGATTAGAGATTTGGTCCAAAAAGAAATCGAGCACCAATTCAGGACCCTAGAGGGAAATTCAAGCCCAATTGGCAAAACCCATTCATACTTAGTCAAATATTACCAGGAGGAGCGAGTTAAGTCGTTAGATTTTGATAGAGAAGAAAAATTTCAATATACTAACATGGATCAGTTAAAGAAATACTATGTTTAGCATAATACTAAACAATTCTCGTAATTTGCCACGCCGACTCAACAAGTCGACCATCGTCCGATCAAGAGCGGGATGGCCGGGCTAAGAAATTCCTTTGGCTAATATTATATTTTGACGTTTAAATTTTTTTTTACCGCAGTCCAATTATTAATTAATTCCTTTAAGTGAGCGATACAATGAAAGAAGCATAAAATCGAGCACAAAACTTACGTTTTACTTTATTATTATTAATAAAGGGTAAGCCTAATGCTTACCTGAATACATAGGTAAATAAAAGGGAAATAACAAGCATACTACTTGAAAAATAATTGTTCCAAAGAGGCAAAACTAAAAGTTTCCTAATTCTTATTATTTCTTAATCTCACTACGATCGATTTTCACTTTTTTCCCTTTTACATCGCTAGACTCGGTTGTATCCTCCTAGGTTTTCTTTTTCAGCTCCTCAATCCTACAAGCCCTTCTATCTCCTGCTTTCTTAGCTTCAGCTTCTCCCTGTAAGCCCGTTCGTCAATCTGCGGGACCACTTCGCGAATCCGAATGGATGCTCGCAACAGGAATAGCTCCTCTTAGATCACGTTCTCGAGCCCTTAGTGCCTTGCATCATATAGGATCGGTCTCTTTTGTCCACTCTAGATAAATTCCAAAGACTACAATAGATCGTTTATCCGTATGTTTCAAGCAACCTCGGCGGGTTCGATCAATAATCAACTCATGTGGGTACCCAACTCATGCAATCAAAGCCTCCAAAAATCTCAAAAGAGGCAGGCGCGATGCAATCTAGGTAAGCGATATCTTGGACCCACCCCATTTTCCTTATTACACGGTCGGAGAAGTAGTACACATTGAAAACGTACAAATGGATACCTTTCGGTGTATGTCTTAAATTAGGTCACCTTCCAAGGCTTGGTATACCAATCAACGAGACACCCATGTCTCCCGCCAAGAAGGTGCTTGATCGATCGACACACCCGATCGTTGTCGCTAACATAATTATGTAGCCGGATACTAGTCCATTTTCCAGGTCCTTGCATCAATTTAAAGTGTTTCACCAACCAGATTTGCACACCATAGATAATAAAATTAATAGAGTCCTGCATGGTTGAATTCATCCTAATTTATCGCTCAACAAGAGAAAAATCAAAATGAATAAAAAAGGGAAAAAGTGAGAATTAGGAAAAGCCGAGGACTTTTTAGCCTCACAAGTGCCGAGCGGCCATCCCTTGGTCAACGCCCCTGTCTAGCCCTACAGGCTGATTCCCGTATATTTTTTACTACTTGCCTATAATAATAGGGGGTTGCTCGTGAAGTCCTCGTTTGGATTTACTTCAACTCGGTCCAACCCGAAGATAGTCTCGCGATAATAAAAGAAGTGAGGGAGCGGTGATCCTCAAACTATTCGATGAAGTCTAATAGCGCAGTAGGCGCCATATCACTCGACCTCCCACTAATTGGAAACCACCTATTAGGCGAGTAATAATGGCCCGACACCTTTGAATATTCACCAGTCTCGAAGAATACATCGGACAAAAGTGGGACATAATCGGGTTCATCGGATGCACTTCGTTCCTCGATTAGAATCTAACTCAGATTCCTATTATTCAACCTTAGAAGATGTTTATAAGTCTCAAACATATTAGTCAAAGGTGTTCGAACCACATGCTTGGTCCGACAATGAATGCCTATAATGGCATTGAATTCCTCGAGGATGGGACACAATTGTTTATCCCCGAACCTCAATACATAATATTGAGGACCCTAAAAGGCCATTCCGACCCTTAAGTCCAGTAGATCCTTACTCGTCGAATGCTCGAATAGGGTATTCAACCTATAATAGGATAACCCTACTTTGGCAACATTGCTCATCTCATGTATCCAGTGGGTCCATTCGAGTAATGAAGTTCATCTTTAGGAATTGAAGGAACAAAAGAACTAGGATTTTTCTTAGGGACTATTTTGTTGCGTAAGCTGCAGATAAGTATTGAAGGTGTAGTTCTCGGAGACTCGCCACCAGTCCATTTATAGCGGTATCCAAGGACCATAGTCCTCATCCATCACGCCAATATAGCTAGTCGAGACCCGAGTCCGTGCTTGGTTGGCGCCAGCCGACTAGTCGTTTCCCTTTATTTTTGGTATGGGCATTTCTTGTACATTGGGCAAGTTTTTTTTCTCGCTTATAGCCCATTTCGGCCAAGCCCAGTTATTTAAGGACCATGTAACTTACCATTTCAAATTTTCTATTTTATTATTTTATGTTGGGAGGAATGGGGGCTGGTGCAAATTTTTTCGATTGGTCTTTGAATTTTTTTCCATCATATAAATAAAGAAAGAATTTTAGAATCGAGTCCTTGCATTCATTCCATTGCATTGAGTCAAATGGTGCAAAACATAAATATTATTTAAGCACCCTACAAAAGGTTATTCAATCTACATCACCGAAAGCATCATAGAAGATATAATTACTAAAATCCCGATATTGTGAGATTGATGAATAAACTCTCTGAAGACAATGAAATGTTTAGTTTTTCACTTGCTTGGGAAACACAAATTTTCATCAAACTATTTTTGAAAGCAAGGGAAACCTAATGTATACTTTATGTTTTATGTATATCTTTATAAGAAAGCATATTATTAGATTGAGTCTTAGATTTCTTTTCACCCTTTAGATAACCCGGGTCAAGTCTCTAGAGACGATAGAGTCTAGTGCTTGCGTACGGGAAATTCCTGGCTCGAGATATCTGCGTTTCACTTCAATCCAACCGGACAAGGAGTTGAAGACCTCCAAGACGACCTTAGACGTCGTATTTCATGATCACAAGCATCAAAGTGATATATTTTTGCTCCATGATAGTCCACTCCGGACTAGGAGCATGCATCCCGCACCTAAAATGAAACCTACCAAAACTAGAAACCTGCCAAAAATGGAAACTTGTAGAAAATGGAAACTTTCCATTTTTGGAAAGTTTCTATGGCCGGCGCCTACCACCCCAAAATTGTAAGTAGAACATAGCGTTTTGCCCCGGAGACTCCCTTGGAAGCATGCTAGGGCACGAAACCCTAGAAATATCTTTATGGCCAGTGCCATGAACCGGGTCTTATCCCTTCTTTATCTCGGTTTTATCTCGGTTCAATCTTCACAATATCCTTCCCAGCTTTTCTACCCTATTCTATACGGTTAGCCGAGGATAAACCTAAGTATTTCCTTGACCTAACACTCCCTATAAATATAGAGTTTTGGTTCTCATTCTCACAAGGGCTCATCCCTCAATGTTACTATACTAAAATGCGCCTATGAGCTATTGAATACTCCTTCCTGTATTCCGATCTCTTGGTCCCTTTTCAGCCTCCTCCAATTCTATTATCCAATCTCACCACATCCAAACCAATAATCCATCAGTCACACATCTACCTACTTATCTCCACAAAATACTTACAAAAGGCCCCTTCAATTTACCATTGTCGCATCAAAAGATCTAGATCCAAGATCCGGATCGACGAGTGGGACAACCCGAGGGCACAAATTCAATCCTCGGAACGGATTATATTACTTTGATTCTTTCTTTATAGCTTTCTATATTATGGAGCAAACAATGTATCGCTCTTAATTTCTTCCTGCCCGATGTAATCTTTCGGTTTTCCGCTTTCTTTTCTTTTTGCTTTGTGCTTTCTTTTCCTTTGGTTTTGTTTTACTTTTCATTTTGCTTTCTTTTTCGCTTTCTTTATTTCTACCTTTATTGATTTTTTTATTATGTTTGATTGCTTTAATTTCGCTTAACATGTTGTTGTATGCTTGTGTTTTTCAAATTATTTAAATTGACCATTTGAACTACTTATGGTCATCTTCGGACGAGCGGAATGGAAGGGTTTATCCCTACGTTTTGTACCCTCACCCCTGAATTTAATTCTCGGTTCAAAGACTGATAGAGCCATTTTAGACTCTTTTAGTCTTAGTTTTCCCCATACTAAGATTAGAAGAGCAAATTTTGTTTTTGTTTTTGTTAGTTTTTCCTTCTTAAAAGCCGACTTACGACTCCCTCTTCGATTTCTACTTCAAGACTATTTTTGATCAAGCAATAAGAAGAACAAGATCCGGATCCGCCAAGCCGGGCGGAGGCCGAGGTTGATCTCATAAATCATGACCTTTGGCTGGCGCCGACCACTACTACGTACAAGTTACCACTTGCAACGAATGGTCGATAGGCTAGGCTTGGGTCCAAACAATTGTTTTCACACCGGTTTGGCCGTAGAGCCTCACCTGCAGAGACAACAACCGTAATTTCTATTTTTCGGTTAAGAAATAATATCTCAGGACCTTTCCGACAATAATTGCTAAAATAAAATAATTAATAAAACCGCCATTTAAACTTTACCTAATTCACTTTAAATCATATTTAATAAAACTCGGAAATCTTAATAAAAGGTTCATCCCCATTTTCAAAATCATCTTGTCTCTTCAAAAATCAAAAGCTTTCTAAAACCCTACGCCAAAACATTCGTAGGAAAGCTTGGTGCGGTCCGCCGGCCGTGGCTCCTACAACATGGTGACGGGGATTTTCGAGTACCATGATATCCGGTATAGTGAATTTGCAGGGTAGTTTTCCTTTGGGGATTGAAGTGAATCCCATGAGATCAAAGTAGTGACCCTTGAACACGACACATTCTCTTAGAATTTTCTCTATCCGATCATATGGGAAGCCTTTACCCTCCATCCGGTGAGGAAGTAGGTGAAGTTCTCTTTGTCCCCTTGTTTGATCAACTCCAAGTCTTTAAGGGTGATAGGTATATCGGTGTTATAGGAATATTGGTGTAAGAAGTCCTTGCACGTATAAGCCCAATTAGTGAACTTGCGTGGGTCAACAACATTGTACCACTTGATTACATCACTATCGCATGTCCACGGGAAAATGATGTAGTAAGTGTCGTCGAGTACATTCTTAAGAGTCATTGCTCCTATGAAGTTGTGAACGTTTGTGGACACCAAAAAGTCATTAGGATAAGATTGAGAGTTTCGGATATGGTTTCTATTTTCCGATCTTGAGCCTCATTCCACGCTTCCATTTTAATTGAGGATTCGTTAAGTAAGGTATGGATGGGAGATTGTTGATTATCCATTGGAGGGAATTGATTTTAGGTACTCGTCCTACGACATAAGATTGATTGGACCGGTGTTGTGTGCATCGAGGTTGGTCGTACTGGCATAGATCGAGGTGTAGAGCGAGGGAAGAGGTACTAGACTCTTTATTGAGGTACTCTAATCTTTTGGAGCTCGGATTCCGACGAAACACAATTGCGGTAGGATTCCCAATTCTGCAACCTAAAGGATAACCGCTTAGGACTATGTGTAGGAACATCGACTTTTAGAAGGAAGGAACTCAAGTGCAAGACCTGAAGAAACTAAGAAAGAAAGAATGCTTTTTATTTTGATGCATATAAAAAATGCAAAGCAATTAAAATGGAATGTAATGATGCTAATGACTTAGTTTAGGGATTATTTTTATTTGGCTAATGCACAAATGAACTTATCTAAATTGGGATGAAGTTGTTTTGGCTAAAACGCAAAAATGGAATTAGAAAATGGACTCAACTCTATTAGAGATGATTTTACTTTGGCTAGAAACCGCAAATATGAACTCACCTAACTAAAGATCAATTTATTTTGGCAAAAAATGCGAAAAATTGAAACGCAAATATGGATGCACCTAATTTGAGATGAATTTTATTAGTGCTAAAATGTAAGAATGATATGCAAATATGGATCAACTAATTTGAGATGAATTTTATTTTGGCTAGAAAGCAAAAATGAAATATAAATATGGACTCACCTAATTGGAGATGAATTTATTTTGGCTAAAATGCAAAAATGCTAGAAGTCAAAACCTTAAAAAAGCTAAACCGACCGAAAAGAGACAAGGGTCCTCGGCAACACCTTCCCGGACCGACCAGGGGTGGCCAGTGCCGGCTAAGCCCAAGTAGCCGGTGACTACCAAAAACCTAGACTGAGAGATAAAATTTTGGGATGACTCAAAAATGCAATTAATGGACCGAACTAGAAAAGGAAGGCAATTTTTGACTTTCGGCTAAAAATGCACAGATTGCATCGAAAGAAAGAAATTAATTATTGTATTTTATTTGCACCCATGGAAGGGTTATTTAGCACTCCTAAGCTAACCTAAGGGCTCAAAAGAAGAAGATTAAATACTAAGACAACCACATTCATTCAAGCATGCAAATGAAGAAAAAGGGACCACCTAAATAATAAAGGGTCTTTGGTCAAAAGAGGAAAAAATCTAGGTAGGATACATGGTGTCTCATAATCTAAGAATTTAGTCCTCCGTTAGGTGTACGATAGGAAAAGCATGAATTCTTGTTGCCTCTTGGTAAACCAAGAGAGCGTGCTATGACGGAAGAGGTACCACCTCCCTAACAATCAAGCTTAAGTTGGGCCCGTTGGGGTTAGCGGTTCAAACCTCCTCTAAAAGATGATCTTAAGGATAAAGCCCGATTATCAAAATTAAAAGCAAGTATGTTCAAAGCTGCCTACAACATGCCTAATGCAAAACACATTAAGAAAACTCACAACTCAATTTTTCAAGTAACACATCACCGGTGGAGTGGCCACTATAAGAACCACCGGCCCAGCCAGTTCGTCCCGCAAGGTGGGGGCCTTTCAAAACGTTAGGGTCGAAGTTTCCCCATGAATGTCGGGTTTCTTTTTTGAAAATTCATTTTAAAGATGGTTTTGAAATTTCATTAGAAATGCGGATGCACCTCTTATTAAAGTTTTCGATTTTGAAAATTCAATTAGAATGGCTTAAGCAAAATAACGATTGGCAATTTTATTAATTTTATTTTATAAATTAATTTTAGAAGCCTTCGGATATTATTCATAATTTAGGAATATAAAAAATTTAATTCAATTGTGTTGTAAGGCTTTTGGGCCAAAATAGTGTGAAAACATCGGTTTGGAACAAAGCCTTGCCCGGTGACTATCCGGCCGCGGCAAGAACCAACAGCAGTATATTCATCGGCATCGGCCATGGGCCAAGATTGAGGGGTCGATCTCGGTCCATGGCTCAAGTTTTCAAGAATAAAATTTATGTTTTTGCTATTTTAAATCGAAATACCGAGGTGTACTTTTAAGAGAAATGAAAAAAGAGAAAAGAGGGTCGATAGTCGGGTTTTAGAAGTAAAAACTAACAAAAATAAAAACAATGTCTTCTAATCTTAGTATGGAAAAACTAAGCTTGAAAGAGGTTCAAAATTGACTCCATTGGTTTAGAACCAAGAATCCAGATTCGGGGAATAGGTATGAAATGTAGGGATAAGCCTTTCCATTCCACTTGTCAACAAAAGACCTTTACTAATTTGAGTTGTAAGTTTATGAAATACATTTCAAACAAGCACACAACATGTCATACAGAAATTTAAATAAACCAAATAGGTGAAGAAAGAGATAAAACAAGTAAGAAAGAAATAAAGGAAAGCGATAAAGGAAAGTGAAAAAAAAGCAATAAAATAACTTACAATGGGCGGGAGGAAATAAAAATAATTACATCCTTGAATCCACAATACGTGAAAGAGATAAAATGCGATAATTTAAATTAACTATTGGAGGCTGCAAAGGAATTGAACGCCCTTAGGTTGTCCCACCTTCGATCTTATGTCGAACTGGATGAGGAAGCATGATAGTGGATGAAAAAGTTCTGAAAGGGGCTTTTTGTGAACTTAGTGGAGGTAGAACAATGTAAGGAAATAATGAGAATGTTTGGTGGAGCGATGATTAGCGGAAAGTGAGCCAATAGATCATAATACCAAATAGCATTGAGTAACTCTTAGCCTAAATTCAGCAATGTTTGGTGGAGTGATGACTTTGCAACTTTTAGGTTTAAGATGCGGTAATATAAGGCACTCCCGCACATGATTGCACACATTATCAAGTGTTGACTTTGTAGTTCTCCGAGATAGGGATCATGGGAGAGAAGACGAGGGATAGACAACGTGACAGCGAGGGAAAGGGACCGCACTCATAGAAGTGTTATCTATGTGAATAAAGAAGTTGCAAATCTCGGAATGTCTTTAAATTCTAATAAGGACAAATATTTTGGAAAACCTATTCAAGAGCTTGACATGTCGAACGAGTAAGCGTTGCATGCCTAGTTATCGACTTCTCCTCAAGAATGTATGGATCATCCTTTTTCTCTCTAGGAAAGTACCATTTGTTATTTGTAAATTGTATCCTTAATGGCTCAATGTCCACATATAGCTGAAAGTGTTGAATGATCACTAGGTCTCTGTCACCTATGGAAGCGAGGATTACTCTTTGAATATGTTCTATGTTTATAATCTGTATAATTTTATTTAATCGAAATATTGTGTTATACTTTTATTTATGAACTCTATTTATGTATGAATAAAAAGTATATTGTATTTCGGGTGTGTAATTTTATATTTACGTTAAATAGGTGTAATTTCTAATTTTATTTTATTAAAACAAAAATATAATTAAAAAAGAATTAAGATTACCGATCGTTTTTAAAATGATCGAAAGTTATGTGAAATTATTTTTAAAATTTCCAACCGAATAAAAAGGGTTGGAAAAATTACGAACTACTTTATGAAAACGAGTTGGAAATATTACTAAAAAGTTACGTCTGAGGTACCTCGAGTTCTTGTCTAACTATTTTTTTGAGCCAAAGTTCGGAAAAATGATTTTAAATCCCCTTAAATTATGGTGTAAACTATGTTAGTGGCCCAAATCCAGCTGATGACATCGGAAAATCGAGTCTTTAGGCGGGATTTTTAAAAATTAGAGTTAGAAGCCCAAATTTACCTTCAACTTCATCCACTTCCCCTCTCAAAGTCTCTCTCTTCTCTCTTTCTCCGAATCCGCCATGGCAATGGCCTCAAAGAGCTCCACCATTATAGAGCACCTAAAATGTAGGAAACCCATAATACCCCCATGTCTACCGAGACTAGCAAATCCAATTCCCAACGCAAATATCTCTTCAATCAACCTATTAACTCACTCGCAAATTCCTCTCTCCTCCTCTCAAGTTCGGCCAAATCGTGAAGTTGGGTTTGCTTTGGCGAGCATTTCCGGCCAAGGAGAAGCGTCGGTTGTGAGAGAGAGTAACAAAAAGGGGGAGAGAAGCGAGAACAAAGAGGCACAAACAAAGAGGGGGCGATGACGGACGAGAGAGAGGAAGATCGAGAATGGGAAGTGAGAGGGACAGAGAGAGAAAAGTGAAGAGGGAGATTGGGAACAAGACAAACGGCGAGAGAACGAGAGAACAGAGAGTAGGGGATAGGAGAGTGATGAAGAACAAGTAGAGAAGATGAACAGAGAACGAGAAGCCATTACGAGAGACAGAGAAAGAGTCGAGAGCACGGGATGAGAGAGGGAAGAAGGAGAGATAGAAAAAGTGTCAACTAAGATAGAGAGACATAAATGATGGGAAGGTTTTTCGACCGTTATTTGCGGTGGGTAAAATGTTTAGTAATTACCAACCTTTTTATGTAAAACTTTAATGTAAAATGATCGATAAAAATTTCCGACCAAGGTTTTTCCCACTCGCAAAAAGGTTGGAAAAACGGTCGGAGACTTTTTACCAACCGTTGAATGAATTAAAACGGTCGATGATCGGTCACTAATTTCATGTTTTCTTGTAGTGACCATCCAAAATGCGAGAATGAGACCAACTAGAAAATTAGAAAAAAATCGGATAAAATCGGCTTCAACCGGAAATCCCCAGGAAGGGCTGAGGATCGCGTCGCCATCTTCAAAACGAAAATAGGTTTGTGGGCTGGCCCAAAGCAAAGACAACTGATTTTTGGTGCTAAGGGTTTTTGTGCTTTACCGGCTTCCGTTACGAAATAAAAGAGATAAGAGTGACATGTTTTCGGTGTCTACAACAGGGCACCGCTTTTAGCCGATCATGTGAAGATGAGTGTGAGAGAAGTCGTGATAAGGAAAGGCAACTGTGAATTGCCGATCCGGTCACTCGGACCTCCGAATTGTTGACGAACTGGTCAACACTTTTGTTGCTTGGCCCAAGAGTTTGGTCATCCTCTTTACGATAATTCATTTTTAAAATATTAGATTTAACTCGTTGTTAATATTATGCATATATATTTCTAATTTGTGTTATTAAGGTCAAACTAGGATATTGGGGACAAATCGAGAATGGGATGAAGGGCACTCCAACTCCCTCAATTGGCACAAGCAAGAATCCATCAACGCTCGATCGTCGTCTAAAGCGGTCCCTCTCCTACCCATTCACGAGTCATATACGAAATTGTGTTTTACTCTGCAAAGTTTTGTGAAGTCTTTGTCGGAAGAAACAACGTTGGAAATCAAAGCGCCATGTCACGTGTTTGGGGTATTTAACGAGGACAATGAGGACATGACCGTAAATGTCTTCTCGGATGACATAATGCAATTTTTGCAGATACAAGAGATTGGCGTATCCGCTATTATGCTTGGCATTATTTGAGTTACTATATTTATAAGTTCATTTTTTAATTGTTAATTTCCATTTCTAACTATATACAATTAATGTGTAATAGGTGGACTTACAAAACAGGAAACGAGTCGGTTCGGTTTCTCAACCCTAATGCCTTTCAAGCAATAGGCCGGGGAACTTAGGTCCGAACCGATTACATCTTGAGAGTCATGAAAAAGAATGTGTAGAAAAATGTTACTTGGTGCCGCTCATTGAGTGGTAAGTGTACAAATAAACTTAAATGAAGTTTTAATGGTGTTATATATTTATGAAATGTTATTTGTGTCGGTGTAGGTCACACTTGGATGCTTACTGCCGTATTTTTGAGGAGCAATATTGCGTACTGGCTCGAGCCACTGGGTCATACCGTGAGGAAAGATATATGGACTGTACTCGACTCCTAAGTTCTAACCTTAATCATTTTAAGCTCTTTTATTAAGTATTCTTTTCAATTTTATGTTAATTTGAATTTTATTTTCCGATTGAAAAATAGTGCTCTCGTAATGTAGTATTGTACGAGAGGCTTGAGAGGCTCACGTGTGAAATCAAACCCATATATTGTCCCCATAAAGGTGAGGTTACGTTGCTTAGCATTAAATTTAATTTTACATTTCATATGACTTCCTAACTACATAAAGTACTAATAAATTGTCCATGTGTTGGAAATTTTATAATTTTAGTGCCACAAACAAAAGAGGAACGTGGAGTGTGAGTTCTACTCTAAAATACATGAAAGAGATTGTGAACCAGCTTGAAGGTTTGCTCTTGGAGAGACTAAGTCCCCCTAAAAGGGGGCTGAATAGGGTGATGACGAAATTTGAACAAAGAATGGAATATTAAACTCTAAAACCGACTTTGAAACAATCCGAGTATAAATTGGACTCGGAAAAGTGTTAACTCGTAAAATACGTGAAAACCCTCCTTGGGCGGAAAACCACTGGTCAGTGCTAATCCAAGCACCATGTCAAATCCAGTATTTTGAATCCACAAAATATAGTAGAAAGACTTAACCATAATTGCTTCCTTAGACAATTCCTTACATGATTTTCCTAGACTCGAAGTTCCCTTATCTTATCTAGTACTTCCTAACCGAGGTAACCTTTACGATTACGGACAACTAAGCTGAGTTAACCCTTACATTACTTAGAAAATAATTTAATTGAGATAATTAAGTGCCTAATTATTTAAGTCCTGAAGGAGTGGAATTTTCTAAGTCTAATATCCATTATACTCAAATTCCATCCGAGTTAGTCTAGAAGTAAAACAAGCCCGATAAAGATTATCAGATTCAAGAAAATTAATCTAGACAAGCACAGTTCAAACGAAACATGCTGACTTAGAATTAACACCGTAATTCATCAAAACTTATAATAATAAATCAGACTCGAGTTTATGCACGTTAGAGCAAATGTTTGAACATGCGATAAGTCCGAGTGTCTCGGAACTATGTGTGAAAAGATAAGCAAGAGTATGCTTTTTAAGTCGATCAGAATCAAGTGAAAACATATGCAATAGTTTACGTAACACTTAGAAAAGATTCTATATCACTCAGAAAAGTTTCTAAAGCACTTAGAATGACTTGTAATCAAAACTTACAAGAGATGAAGCCTATACCTGATTCCTTGATGGTGCTCGGAATGATATACCTACAAAGTCCGAGTCTTCAATCTCCCCTTTTTATGAAAGGCATTCCATACTTAGATAGAAACATTGTTAGTGACATAGATCTTATTTTTCATTCTTTCTCAAGAAATAAGTCAAAGAAACGAGTGCAAATAAGCTTACTGATATAAGTGATTGAAACTTAGATTCTATCGGAGCAAGTAAGCTTAGATTGCATTAGTGCTAAAAATTGAAGTATCGGAGCAATGATAGACCGAGTTGTTGAATCGGAGCAAAAACAATTACTGAGCAAGAAATTGAAACTCAAAAATAAGTGAAACTCGTAAAGTAATAAGCATGAAACCGAAACTTCATTAATATTCATAATAAGTATATACACAAAAGAGGGTGAGAGAAACTCCCCTAAACAGGATAAGAAATTTCTAAATTTTCTCCCCTTGCCTTTCAAAGAAAAAAACAAAAAGAGGAAGAATATATCAAGAGGATACAAATTTGTATGTTTGGAAAAAAAAAATTTAAAACAGAAAAAGAAAATTTCTAAGATAAAGGGGAGAGAGCAATCTGAGTCGAGGATGTTGGACGGGTAATGCACCTTCGCCGATAAGATCGTGAAGTTGTAGACGAACAAGGCGGGGCAGCACTGGTATCTCCGGAATGGGCTCGGCTCCGAGTGGCTGACCCGGAACTAAGTCGTCTAGAGGTTCTTCCTCTTGGAACTCGGCCGAGGGAGGTGCTAGCTCTGCTGGCTGAGTGACCATGGTCAGCAGGGTTGTCCGACCCACTCGGACTCACTGTTTGAGTTGATCATTTCGAGGTTGGAGTGCTTGGAGCACCTTGGCCCTCGACTGCTTCGGCTCCTATTTCTTATTCCTTCTCCCCTTCTTCTTTCTCCTCAAAGGGAGCTGCCTCGACCGCAGAGCTTTGCTTCTTCTCCTTCTTATCCTTCTTCTTCCCCTGCGAAGGGGATTTGGCTGGACTCGAGGATGCTTCGATGTATCCGAGTCGACCGGATCTGAGCCGCCTTGGAGCACCTTTCGTGAAGGAGATCAATCATCTCTCTTTGCTCCTTGACCAGTGCTTTCATCTTGAGAATCACATCTTGCTGCTCTCCGATTTAGGATTGAGCAGTTTTCTAATTGATGGTGATAGACTGAAAAACAATCTTGAATGAAAGGAGGGTGTCCTTGAATTCGGTGGACACCGAGGAGAGCTTGTCCATCACTACGGTGGACAAAGCAAAAGAAAGAATTTGAGAAACACCTGAAGTGGAGGCGCCACCAGGTGGAGGAGGTAGAGAAAGAGTGGATTGTGTCCGAGTCCGAGGCGGAGAAGGGGGCCTCGGTTCTGAGCTATGGACCTAGACACCCGGTTGGGTCTCTTGGTATCCATACAAAAGAAGTTCCTTTTTGCCAACAACAATAGGAGCCTCGAAACTACTTTAGGATCTGAAGGAAGAGGAGCTTTGAATTGTTTGAAGATTAGGGTGAGAGGAGCCCCGAAAGGAAGTGGGGTTGACTTCTTGGTGCGAGTCCGAGTAGGCACGGTCGCCATTTGCTCGACTATAGCAGGAAAGAGGTCTACTTTTAGCCCTCAAGAATGTCATAAAAGGCTTTGAGATGCTTGGAGTTGGGGTTCTCCTTGCTTGAATGCTGAGAGAAGAAGGTCTTCATCAGCAGAAAGCATAGAAGACGAGCTTCGATTTGAGTTGAGTCACGGAGTAGTTTTTACGTGACCCGAGAAATTCTTTGGCATATTTTTCAAAGAAATTATCAGGAACCTCGTTGAAAAGTATGGGGTTGCTGTTCAAGAGGAGAGAGGATACTTTGAAGAGACGGTGAAGAAGAGAGGTGTTGATGCGAGCTGTGATGTTTTGAACTCTAGAGGTGAGGATACCCTCGGAGCTAGAGAGATTGGTGTAAAACTCGAAACGAGTTACGGGTAGATGAACTCGCTGAAACAAAGGAAATTGTAAACCCCTGTTGATTTGATGTGAACCAATCATGAAAACTTTGTGGTCGGGAAGAATTTGTCATCCAACGTTAGATGTTGGGTGACAACAATTTTGAGGGATTAGAAGGGCCTTCCTGGCTTTTAGTTCGAGGTTTCTTAGTTGTAGAACCAAGAAAATCAGGGTGGGAACCTCTTTTCGGCATGTTTGTATGAAAAGAGAGAGATGAACTTTTGAGAGAGGGACGAGACGAGAGAGAGATAGCTCGACGAAAGTGAATGAGAAAAAAAAATGAAAGAGAGTTTAGAGCGATCGGTGCTTACTTGAGACTTCTTTCACTTAGCTTGAGAGTCGGTTCGTGCCTTTAAAATAGTGAGCTTGCTTGAGATGTAGTAGGAGAGATGAGAGAGAGAGTAAGTAGAGAGTAAAGTAGCGAAATGAAGGAAAATGGATGCTATTTATCGAGAAAGAAATATCCTTCGAGTGTTCGTTCGACTCAACTCTTCCACGATCGCCTTAGACCGATGTGACTGTTCTTCCGTCCAACGGTTAGAATTCCAGCGATTGTCTCCTAAAGGCTAGTTGTCTGATCGATGCGCAGAGAGAGAGAGAGAAAAAGATAAATTTTAAATGATATTTTTGAAATTCTCCACTCATATAGAGATGATTTCGAAGTTTGATGTCCAATTTTCTCAAAATCCGAGTCGACTCAGTGAAGTCTCCGAGTGACTCGAAATAGCAAGCAAACCATAACTCATAGCTCGGTATCACTGGTTCAACTGAACTAATGGCTATCAAAGAGAGAAAGCATATAACATATAATCATGCAATGTAATTTCACTTAGAAAAGCATATAATTATGCATTGATCATGCCAAGCTCATTCCTAATAAAGCAAAACCGATCCTCACTATGTGGCTTAGTAAAGATATCAGCTAATTGAAGTTTAGTAGGAATGAATTCAAGTTCAATATCATCTTTCTCAGAATGGTCTCTTAGAAAATGATACCGACCTCAATGTGTTTTGTCTTCGAGTGCTTGAACTAAATTCTTGGTGATGCTGATTGCACTTTGATTATCACACTTGATTGGAATTTATTTGAATAAAAGTCCAAGATCTCTTAAGTGTTGCTTGATCCATAAAATCTGAGCACAACATGCTCCAGCTGCAATATACTCGGCATCGGCAGTTGATAGAGCTATTGAGTTTTGCTTCTTTGAGTGTAAAGATATCGGGGATTGACCTGAAGCTGCGAGGCTCCTGAGGTGCTCTTTCTATCAATTTTGTCTCCAACATAGTCAGCATCCGAGTATCCAGTGAGAGTCGGTTCCGAGTCTCTAGAGTACCATAGACCTAGATTCTCGAGTCCCTGCAAGATATCCGAATATTCTCTTCACCGCAGTGAGATGTGATTCTTTGGGATTAGCTTGAAATCTTGCACACATACATACACTAAACATTATGTCTGGCCTACTGGAAGTAAGATATAGCAAAGATCCAATCATACCTTGATAGAGTTTACGATCTACTACATTATCTTTCTCGTTTGAGTCCAGTTTTATGCTTGCTTGCTCATAGGTGTTGTTGCATGTTTCACATCTTGAAGCTTGTACTTCTTCGAAACTCCTTGGTATACTTTGATTGATGGTCATAGATGTCATCTTTGTCTTGCTTGATTTGTACATCAAGGAAGAAATTGAGTTCTCCCATCATACTCATTTGAAATTCTGTCTCATTAACTCAAAAAAATTCTCAACAAAGAATTTTATTAGTAGCTCCAAAGATTATGTCATCAACATAGATCCGAGCAATAAGAAAGTCTTTGCCCTTGGTTTTTATAAAAAGAGTCTTGTCAATCTTACCTCTTCTAAAATCATTTTCAACCAAGAAATTGCTCAGTCTTTCATACCAAGCTCCGGGAGCTTGTTTAAGACCATAGAGAGCTTTTTGCAATTTGAAAACATGATTTGGAAATTCTGAGTTTTCAAATCTAGGGTGTGGGCTCAACATAGACTTTCTCTTCAATGAAACCATTAAGGAATGCACATTTAATATCCATTTGATACAATTTGATATTCATGCTCGATGCAAATGCCAATATGATTCTAATAGCTTCGATTCGGCAACGAGTGCAAGGTTTCCCCACAATCAATCCCTTCTTCTTGATTGTAACCTTGAGCCATAAGTCTAGCCTTATTTCTAACTACCAACCCACCTTCATCCAGTTGTTTTTGAAAACCCATTTAGTTCCTATAACTGGGTGGTCGAAAGGTCATTTGGTTAGAGTCCGAGACTTGGTTTCTTTCGATTGATTGAGTTCCTCTTGCATGGCCTCTACCCATTCAGGTTCATTTAGGGCCTCTAGTGCATTTTTGGGTTCGATTAATAAGATGAATGCAGTGAATGCACATAGATTTTATGGAGAGGAACGAGTTCTTACCCCATTGTTGATATCGGACAAGATGTTTTCTAGTGGGTGGCTCGAAGCATACTTGAATGTTCTACCTGTTCTCCGGTTTACTAGATTTGTAGGTTGAATTGGTTGGTCTTCGAAGTCTGTTCGGATTGAGCTTGTTCATCTGATTGGCCTTCAACATTCGAGTTGGCTCTTGAGTTGTCTCATTCCGAGTCATGTTGTTTTGAGTCACTTCGTTACGAGTGACTTTGATTTGATTCTCAATGAGCTCATTTTCACCAAGATCATCATCTCTACTGAGCTTCGAGTCCGAGAATGTTGACTCACTCGATTTTTCTTGTTCAATCTCATAAAAAACAATGTGGATGCTTTCTTCCACTTTGTTAGTTCTTTTATTGAAAATGTGATATGCTTTGCTATGAGATGAATAATCAAGAAAAATACCTTCATCTAACTAAGCATCAAACTTGGTCGAGTAATCCTTACCATTATTGTGAATAAAGCACTTACATCCAAAGGGTTTGAAGTATGAAATGTTGGGTTTCTTCCCTTTGTAGAGCTCGTATGGAGTTTTCTTCGGGATGGATTTGATGAGGCATCTGTTCAATGTATAGTTTGTTGTGTTGATTGCCTCAGCCCAGAAATAGTAGGGTAGATCATGTTCAATCATCATTGTCCTTCCTATTTCCTCAAGAGTTCGGTTCTTTCTCTCTACTACTCTGTTTTGTTGAGGAGTTCTTGGTGCTGAGAAGTTGTGGGAGATACCATTCTTATCACGAGTACTCTACGAATTCGAGTAGTCGAACTCCCTTCCATGGTTACTTCAAATTCTCCGAATCGGAGTCCGAGATTAAACTTGGATTTTCCTAGAGAGCTTGCTTGAACTCTTTGAAAGCTTCGTTTTTGTGCTTAAGAAAACAAACCCAGGTAAATCGTGAGTAGTCATCAACAATCCCAAGCACATATGATTTACCTTTGAGACTCTTGACATGGATTTCACCACATAAGTCCATATGCAACATTTCAAGCACCTTGGATGTGGAAACAGTTTTGAGAGATTTGAAAGATGATCTAACCTACTTCCCTTTTGTGCATGCTTCACATATTTTATCTTTCTTAAATGCACAATTAGGCAATCCTCTAACTAAACCATGAGAAGCAAGCTTCTTAATGGTATGCATGCTAACATGACCTAGTCTACAATGCCATGTCCAAGAATCATCATGTAAAGATGCTTTTAAACAAGATAGACTCGGTTTGGGTCGAAAGAGGAATAGTATAGGTATTACCCGATCTCGTACACGAGAGCTTAGTCTCCTTGGTAGTTTCATCAGAAATATAGCAGGTTGGTCCGAGTGAATCTGACCTCTTGACCTTTGTCACACAATTGAGATATGCTTGAGTAGATTGTACTTCAATCCTTTAACAAGGTAGACTGGGTTGACCAAATTGTCTCCTTTTCCAATCTTGCCTATCCCAATTATCTTGCCCTTGCTGTCATCTCCAAATGTGACTTTGCCTCCCTTGTACTCTTCTAACTCGGAAAAGAGTCTTGAGTCTCCTGACATGTGGCATGAGCATCCACTATCCAAGTACCAATGCCCTTTTGTTCTTTTCTAAGCGACCTATAAGTCGAAACAAACTAACCTTTCACACTTCTTCTAACGAACCCAATAACTCCCTTTACTTGTGGTCCTTTTCCGAGGAAGAAGACTCTTGGGAACCCATATTTGAATAACTTTGGGTTTGGTCTGATTGTGAGTCTTTCTTTTAGAAAACTAAGCCTCGTGTCTCTTTTGAAACTCTTTTCTTTTATAAATAGGAGGAGAAGGTTTTCTCCTGTAAGTTGGTCCGGGCTCGAGTCCTCCTTTCATTCTTATGAATGGGACCGTGCTCAGCCTTCCCGAACTTCACGGTTCCGGAATCCTTTTGAAAAGCTTTGAGTAGGAATTAGATTCCTCCTCTTTGTTAAAACCAAGTCCTTCTTTTCCGAAGGAGACACATTGAGACCGTAATAGCATGTCAAGGTTTTTCGACCTTGAGTAAATTTTAAAACAAGCTCTTGAGACTCATTGAGCTATTGCTTCATATGCTTATTTTATCTTCCGAGTGACTCAAACTTAGTCTCATTAGATTGAGCACTAGTCTTGAGTTCTCTTAGAGTGAGTCTTAGTTTTTCTAATTCGGTTTTCAAAGAGATGCTCTCGAATTAACGGACTCAAGTTGTTCTTTAAACCGAGAAGAATCATAATTGGACTTTTTTTTCCAAAGTATAAATATATTTGGCTAAATCAACTTTGGAGAACTTGAGGAAGTATTCAATTACCTCCCGAGGATTTGTTTCCTCACTCGTCCGAGTGATTCGAGTCTAACTCGATTCAGCTTCCGAGTCCGAGAGTGCCATCAAACACTTTGAATCATCCGAGTCCTTATTATCTTTTGATGAGTCTTCATCACTCCAAGTGGCCATCATAGCCGTTTTCTTCTTTCGTCCCTCTTTCTCCCGGGACAGTCTTTGTGTGAGACCCCGAAATTTCAGGTGCTTGCTCGGTAGTGAATTATTAGAATTTTTCGAGTCGGAATTAGGAGCCGAGAACCGAAACCGAGCATGGGCTAGCTTATTGGGCCTATTGAAATTGAATTTGGGCCCAATTAGAATAAAAAGAAAAGGGAATGAGAAATGAAGGAAGAGTCGGCAGATGATTAAAGCAAGGAGGAAGGGGCCCAATTAGAATTAGGCAGCAAGGCTCATGAGGTGGAATAAGGAAATTAGGAGAGAGAAAATTAGGCTTGAGAACAAAAGAAAAAAAGAACGGGAAAGAAGCGGAAGTGGAAGTAAGGAAAGAAAAGAATGGGGAAAGCGGAAACGGGGAAACGGGAGGGAGCGAGAGGCAAAGCGAGAGAAGGAGAGCGAGTGGGAGCGAGGGGACGCCGGAAAACCGGCGACCGGCGGGCACGGCGAGCCCGAGGACGAGCGCCGGACGAAGGAGAAAGGAAAAGGGGAGCGAAAGAAAGAAGAAGCGAGAGCAGACGTAAGTAGAAGCGAACGGAGCGAGAGAGGGACGAAGCACGAGAGCCAGCGGCCCGCGGCTGCCCGAACGGCGAGGACGCCGCTGCCGGTAGGCGAAGGAAGAGCGAGAGCTCGGGAGGCCGAGCGTAACGAAGAAAGAGAAAAGTAGAGAGGCCGAGCGAAACGGGACCGAAGGGGTTCCGCGGCCAGCCGAGCCCGAGGAGGGAGATGAGGCCGGCGAGCGGACTAAGGGTGGCCGGCGAGCAAGGGAGTAACGTCGACCGGCGATCGAGGGGGAGACAAGTGGACGAAGAGGACCGAAGCGACGCAGAGAGTAGCAAGGAATTGAGATTGAGAGGTAGAGGAAGAAAGGGAAAGGGGAAACGAAACCGAACCCAATTCAAACATTCCATAACCGAATTCTTAGAACCTCTAAGAATTTAAGGTGAGTAGTTCAAATTCAACCTCAAGAATTAAAATGAATTTGGTGGCTTGAACTTGGAATTGATTCATGAAATTGGAAATCCTAGGTTTAATTGAAGAAGTTAGAGGCCTAAATTGAAGAAACTAGAAACTCATGAATTGAAAAGCGTGTTGTGATTATGTGATGCCTAGTTCTGAATTTGTGATGTTTAAGCATTATTGAGCATGATTATTCAGAATTGGATGAGAATAGCTTGAATAGGTTTATTGAGAAAAATCGGGAATTGAATTTCATGATTTATGTGCAGATTTTTATGAATTAAGCATGCTGTCCGAATTTTTGTGAATTCGTGTGTAGCCCAAATTTCCTGAAATTTTTACTGCAGCTTCCTGATGATTTATGAGAATTTCCTGTAAAATTTCGTATGCATTGGATGAGTAGATTAGGAGATATGCAATATTAAGTGAAAATGTTCTGTTTTGGGCTAAATCGCATATAAGTGAGTAACTGAATTAAGAACTGAGATTTAAGAAGCTTTGTGGCTAGATTAAAAGATATTCATCGATTACGGAAAGTTATAGAACCATTAACCACTTATACGGGATAATGCGCAATCACGAAAACGATAAGTTCGTTGATTAGAAATCCTAGTTGGCATGTTTATGTGATTATGTGTTTGTCCTGAATTACATCGATTATAAATGATATAAGCATGCGTATGTGAAATGAATTGATTATACTTGAGTTAGAACTTATGTGAATTGCTTGTTTTGAAGAAGTTACGCATGAATGTGCTAAGCATGAATTATATGAATTAAGTGTATCTTATGTATAAGTAATAAGAAGATAAGAAACATAAAGAACTAAAGAAGGGAGAAAGGATTGTGTTATTGATCTAAGACCCCACGAATTAAAGAACCCTCTGAAGCTATGGCCATAGAAGTGTCTCATCAACCCGAAGCCACGAATTATTTTGCTTCTACGAATTATTGACGAGTATGCGTCCTTCGGGGAAGGGAGGTTGCCTCGAGGCCACGAATTATTTTGCCTCAAGGCCACGAATTATTCGCCTCCATGGATTGAGCCCACGAATTATTTTGGCTCCAAGAACTGGGTCTTTAGAGCGGAACATAAATCTTCTTTCCATTTGAAACTAAGAAGACTTAAAAGAATTATGATATGAAGAAACAAATGATCATGCATGTCGAACAAGAAAGAACGAATTAATGAGTTATGAAATGCACGATTGAACTCAAGAAAAAGAATAAGAAGAAGATCGAATCCTATTTTCGTAAGAAATGATTGCGATAAGAACTAAGCCATGATTTATGACGATTTGCATGATGAATGATTATATGATTTACTTGCGTAGAAAGACAAATAATGCATGTTTAATTGAATTCATGAATAAGTGATGTCATTATGATTCTCGGCAAGTTAGTAAGTTTAGAATCTCGCATGTCTTAAGTATGTATGATCCGAATCGCATGTTATGAATGAATTGTGAACTTACATGTGTTTGTTAATGAATTAATGTGCAAAGTGAAACCCGGGGTTGGGTTTGGGTTATTCACTGGGCTAGTGAGCTCATGACATCACCAACATTTCGGGTTCGAAGTTAAGACTCCCTGGAGTTGCTTTTGGCTTTTAGAGGAAGCGAACCATCGGATAGGACTTCTCCGGACTTATTTTGTACTTTATGTTTTCATATTTGTAAAGACCAGTTGTACTTGAACTTAAGTTTTAATTATGAATGTAAATCCCTATGTGAATACTCCGAGTGTGTGGCTCGTTGAGTTGTGTTGTGTTTCTCCGAGCGTGTGGCTCGTTGAGTTTAAGATTGTATTTCGTGCAGAGTTAGGGCTTTAAGCCCATGGGTTTAGCTAGTTTATAGAGGAAACTCTGCCGAAATTTCCAGAAAAACCTTTGAAAACCTAGAATTACGCTTCCGCCAATCCAAGAAAGGGTTATTAACCCCAAGTTGAGACCCTAAGCAACCTTAGGGGTTCCTCCCGGGAACCCCGGTATGTAATACTCCTAGGGTGGGTCTAGGGGTGTTACACTTTGACTATGTGTTCCTTGCTGCAACATTCAAAACAGTCTGGAGTTCTTCGTTAAGGATAACTTTGAAGGGGAAGAATGTTTCCGTTTTCTGTCCTTATTGTCTTTCTTATAAAACTCTTCTCTTGGCTTCTTATCCCATCTCTTGTGCTTCATCATTCTTTTGAAGCCTCGGGCGATAAGTGCCATAGGATCCTCTTCTTAGTAAGAGGAACTCAAATTTTCTTCTCTCGCTTTACGAGGCCTTCGATGCAATATTCTTTTTGGTACCGACCTCAATGTCCTCTTCTTCCAGGTGGAACTCATGGGTGAGTAGCTTCCCAATGAGTTTGTCCGGCTTTAGTAAGGACAGGTTTTGAGCCTCTTTGATGGCTGTCACCTTGGGACCCCATCTTCTCTTGGGTAGACTTCGAGTATCTTTCTGCACATTTCCTCGTGGGAAATTTTTCTAGCTAGAGATTTGAGATTGTTAGTAATCTCAATGAAGTGGATGAACATCCGAGTGATGTTCTCTTCGGCTCCATCTTGAACAGCTCGTACTTGTGAAGATATTGGCTTATCTTCACTTGTCCGACTTGGCTTGTGCCTTCATAAGCATTGACAAGTGTGTCCCACACTTCTTTAGCCGTGTCACGGTCGACACTCGGTTGTATTCTTCCGAGCCGATGACGCACATTAGAATGTTCATTGCCTTGAAGTTCTTTCGAACTTCTCTGCTTCTAGTGTACTAGGCCTTTACTTTCGCACGAGTCTTGTTTGTTCCGTCTTCATTAGAATGTAGTTGCCTTCTTTTATGATGTTCCATATATCTTCGTCGTGATCAAGTAGAAAGCATTCCATGAGCTTCTTCCGAGTGTACAAAATTTGATCCTTTAAACTTTGGGGGTCTGTTGGAAGATCTTCCTTCATCGAACTCTCCATTATTCTAAGCCATTTGATCTTTAGACCTTTGGATGGTTAGATCCTTTCCGAAAGGCTAGGCTCGATACCAATTGAAGGTTTGCTTTTGGAGAGACTAAGTCACCCTAGAGGGGGTGAATAGGGTGATGAGGAAATTTGAACAAAGATTGGATGATTAAATTCTAAAACTAACTTTGAAACAGATCGACTCTAGATTAGACTCGGAAAAGTGTTAACTTAGAATATAAGTGGAAACCTCCTGGGGCGAGAAAACCACGGTCGGTGCTAATCTAAGTACCAAGTCAAATCCACTATTTTGAATCCACAAAATACAATAGAAAGACTCAAGCGGAATTGCTTCCTTAGATAATTCCTTACAAGATTTTCCTAGACTCGAAGTTCCCTTATCCGATCTAGTACTTCCTAACCGAGGTAACCTTTACGAGTTACGGACAACCGAGCTGAGTTAACCCTTATAGCTTAGTCAAGGGACCTTACTTACGAAGTAAGAGTAAGTGTTTGTGATCGATTAAAAGACCTTACAACTCGGAAAGATGTTAAGTATAGAGTTGGAGTTGTAAGTAGAAGATTGAATAAGAATTATACGAGAGAGAGATAATTTCAACAATAGATTCAGCAATCTTCTCGTCTTGTGAAGTCACCTCTATTTATAGATGACCAGGCTGATTAGCCGTTGTGACTATCTTCCGATTAGAAGTCCTTTGTGACGATTGCAATGGTTTTTCCGAGTGACTCGGAAAATATCCGTTGAGGTGTGAACGTTGGGCAACGGGTCTTGACTCCTTTGGATGTCCCAATCCACTGGTGGTGTCTAAAAAGTAGGGTGGAAACCACCGTTGAGCAAGGCGTTGTAGATTTCCGCTTTGAAAACAGACAACCCTTACACGATGTCTCGGGCCTTGGTCGAAGTAGAAAAGCATTGTCTACCAGGTGATTGACAGCTTGAAGCCGCTTACTTTTGTATTTTAAAAATAGGATAACCTCGTTTAGATAACCTACAAAAGTAAATCAATTTGGTTCTCAAAGTATAAAATACTTTGGTCCAAGATTAGACACGAGAAAATAATTTAATTAAGATAATTAAGTGCCTAATTATCTAAGTCCTGAAGGAGTGGAATTTTCTAAGTCTAATATCCATTATACTCAAATTCCATCTAAGTCGGTCTAGAAGTAAAACAAGTCCGATAAAGATTATCGGAGTAAGGAAACTTGATCTAGACAAGCACGGTTCAAACGAAACGTGCTCGACTTATAATTAACACCGTAATTCAATCCAACTTAGAATACAAAGTCGGACCTGAGTTTATGCACGTTAGAGCAAATCTTTGAACATGGGATAAGTCCGAGTGTTGTCCGTGTGACTCGAACTATGTGTGAAACGATAAGCAAGAGTGCTTTACGAGTCGATCGGAATCAAGTGAAAACATATGCAATAGTTTACGTAACACTCGGAAAAGATTCCATATCACCCGAAAAGTTTCTAAAGCACTTAGAATGACTTGTAATCAAAACTTACAAGAGATGAAGTCCGTACCTGATTCCTTGATGGTACTCGGAATGATATACCCGCAAAGTCCGAGTCCTCACAGCTCAATTTCAAGGATCACATATCTAATCCCAAGGAGGTACTTGCACTTGTATTTGATTATAAAAAATTTAAATTTTTTAATGTTCTTTTCACCTTAATCAATACTTGCACTTGACCTTCGAATATGTCTTTTACGGTGTTCGTCATAATATTTCCCAAGAAAGAAGCCCCCACGCCCTATACGAGATGATATGCTCGACGAGTTAAGACAAGGTTGGGTAGAGTTCGTATATAACTCGTATAAAGGGTTACATATATATATTTACTCTTATTCTTGATTATTTGAATGGTAAAGTTTGAGATTTAGATAGTTATACGAGTTACATAGGTATATATTTACATATGTATAAAGTTACATAGGTATACATTTATAATTTCTTCATTATTTAGTTATGTACCATACTACTTTGTGTGATGAAACCGATTTGTATATATTCCGGTCAAGACTGTTACATTCTGATTTGTATATATTCTGAAAGAGTTTGTGTAAATGGTTGTATACTTTATTTGTATTTTACAGAGGGTAAGAAAACAAAAAAAAAAAAATTCTAAAGAGAAAAATTCATACCTATTACTACGGTTCTTAAGGAACAACTATAGTAATAGGTTTGAATATAACCTATTTTTACGGTTGTTAGTTAAGAACCGTAGTAATAGGTCCGGGCCTAAAATTTTTGCCGGAAGAGGTGGATTTGGGGCCATACCTATTACTGTAGTTCTTAGTGAAGAACTCGTAGTAATATGTTAGCCTATTACTCCAGGTTGTTAATTTATAACCGTGGTAATAGGTACTCTATTACTATGGTTGTTCAAACAAACTATAGTGATAGGTGGTCCTTTACTACGGTTTTGAATTGTAGTAAAAGGTGTCCATCTATAATTACGATCACATATACGACGCCAAATAAACGTAGTTAAAGGACTTTCGAAATTTTAGTTTAAAGTGGTTCTTGCAGTAGTGAATCTAATGACCCAAGTATCCTATGTTTTTCTCGTAAGGCCCAGTCGGGTTTTAACCTTCTATGTTTTTTCTTAACCGGCTTAGCATGTTCGTAGAGTGGAATTTTATGTTGCACTATACTAGCATCTATCCTCGACATGTCTTTTTAGGACAGGGTAAACACATCTATAAACTTTGTATGTAGTGAAGTAAAGTGCTTCTTCTCTTATGAAGGTAGAGTTTTCACATCTTCACCTCTTGGGGTTAATCTAGAGATCCTAAATTAATGGTGATTGTTTCATTTAGAATTGGTGAGTGATTTTTATGATCTTCCATATTTTTTATTAATTCTTTAGCGATTTCTTATTCATTATTAGAGGCAAAATAATTAAGAATAGGAGAAGGCAAGGAGTAAGTAAAAAGATTCATCTTATTGAATGAAGAAAGAAGTACATCGGACTTAGAATTAGAATTGCAGAATTGGAAGAAAAACAGACGAGAATTAGAAAAAGAAAATCAGCCCTAACCACGAGACTCTAAGGCAGATTGCTCTCCGGGATGATAATAAACTCTTGGTCATCTTTAGTGTCAATCAAAGTAATGTACTAGACCCTTCTTATCTATGTCGCTGATGAATCTCGATTGGCCAAACTTCGGGTGAGACATAGCTTTGGATACTACTGAAACCGCATCTCCGGGCGCTTCTCTTATTCGAACAACGGACCCAAGATGTTGCTATTTTCAAGTTGGTCTAGTCTAGAGTGGATAGTTATTTTTTAAAGCGGTAGGCTGCCTTCTCTCCTAACATCTCACAGTAATTGAAGATTTCTAACCCTAGGACTAGGATGCCCTTCTCTTTCGGATAGTAGGGCTTAAGATTTCTAACCCTAGCTTTGGATACTACTGAAATTGCCTATTCAAGGTGTGAGGATAGGGCTTAGTTAAGTGGACTATTAATGACGCAGTTCTCTTAGCTTATACTTCCTACTAAGTGCTACTTCCTTGTCGGTTGGGGGTAGCCTAGCATAAATTTGTAATTATTAGTGGGTTCTAGGGGTGGATAGTTTGTAATTATTAGTGGGTTCTAGTGGTGGATAGATTGTGTGGTGTGTCCTATGTCCTATAGCTAGTCCAAGAAAGTACCCCTTCTTCCTTAAGATCAAACGGATGCTAGGGTTAGCATAAGGATTAAAGTTTCAAGGTGCTTCATCCATTTCTATAGCAGCTACAATCTCGAATCCATACAGACTCTTCGTTAGTTGCATCGTGCTCGATTTCGGTGACATACTATTTAGAAGTTATTGTAGTATAAAACTTATGTCATTTGACAATTACTACTTGTCGTTTGATGATCATTTTTAACCTTCGGGGCAATGTAGAGGGCACTACCTAGTGGTCATGCAACCAAGGGCGTCCTAGAAGGAAGTTGAAAGTGGCGGGGATGTCTAGGACTTAAAAATCAATGTTCTTTACCACCGGCTCAACATTGATAGAAGAGTAATCGTTCAGTAATATGTTCTTTTAGAATTGTTAAATGCAATAAAAGGCTCACCTAATTTGAGATGAATTGAATTTATAGCGGTTTTTAATGCATATATGATAACAGTTCATGCATCTTCACAAGTAGAAAGTCAATTTTTAACTACGATTATTTGAAAGAACCGTCATCAAAGGTTAATAAATGATGATTGTTTTTCGTTGAACCATAGTTAAATGTCTTCACAAGCAAAAAACCCTCAACCATTGCTGTCTACCACCTTAAGTCTCTCCACTCTCACTCTCACTTCACTTCGGTCTCATTGCTTTCTACGGTCTCGACTTGCTCTCCTCTCTTTTCTCTCTCGCTATCTCCTTACCGTTGTCGGTAGTCTTCGGTGTACCGTTGTTGTTGCTGTTCTCTCCACTCTCCACTCTCTGCTCGTACTCTCGTTGCTCGCTGCTAACTCTCGTCGTCATTACTGCTCCCTCTTTCTCGGCCTCGCCGGCTGGTATGTAACTCATCTTTCCCTCTCTTATTTTGTCTCGCTAAATAAAATGTGTAAATGTGGCATGCTCTATGGTCGTCGAAGGTTACAGTGTACTCTCGTTTTCAACGGTTTAGGGTTTTAACGAGTAGCATGCTAAATAGGGTTTAGATTTTTGGGTTTCGATAGTGCTATTCTTGGAAAAGAGTTTAGAAACTTATTTTGTATTGTAATTAGCTCTTATCTTCGTAGGTAATAATCGTTGCACTGAAAATTGTTATATACTCATAAAAATCTTATATTGTTCTATTTTTCATATTAAATTTGTGTATCATTGAGCTTGAATGGTATATGTGACTACCTACACGTGCAAGTCTTAGGTTATAATTTAGAGAGCTATCACTTTCTCACCATTGACATTTAGGGATGCCTAATTATGACATTGGACCATATGTAGTTGAACTTAAATGGTGAACCAACTATTGCAAGTGCTTTGACTCGGCTTAATTAATTGCTACTTTTGGAAGACATTATATCTTTTTCGCGTATTTTGTAGAGTAATTAGAGAATGAGGGTAATTCACATGGATATCGGTTTCTAAAAATTTATGAAGTTTACTATTAGATATGCATGCTAAAAATTGGAAATAAATGTGATCATAAAAAATGGATTATTAAAAAGAAAATTGTTATACATGTTTATTTATCAAGAGTTGTATAATTGCTTGTAGTATAAAATGGATCCTTCCTAAAGTACAAAAAAATCGAGGAGATGAACAATGATGAACAAGGAGAAGTTGGCCCGGAGTAATGACGATCTAACTCTCCTTACACGGGTCCAATTTGACGGGCACGGAAATGCCGTAGGTGATCACGCAGCTTGTTTTATGAGCTATGTTGGTGTGGCAACCCGCACATATGTGAACATCAACTATAGAAGTTAGGGCACGATCCCCGATTCTGTTAAGAATAACCTTTGGAATGAAATTTAGGTAGACGCATTACATCTCAACTTAGAATTGCAACTTATTGTAAATGGTTAATATGTACTAATGCATGTCCTTCTTGTGTTTCGAAAACGTTTATCTTCGACGTTAAAAATCCGAGATCCGCTTGGTGAGATACAAGACCCTTATATTACCGACGTAAAAATTTACAAACTTCAAATATTGCATTGCTGCTGTATGGTTCTATAAAAGAAGGCGAGATAAAGGCACATCATAGACCTTGGGAACTTTACAAGTTCATCACCGAGGAGAACTAAAGGACGTTTGAAGCATACGTCTCCTTTCCGAATTCATGGTAATTTATCATTTGTTATCTTTTCTTCAATTTAAGTCTTTTTTATCGATATCTTCGTTGTCTTAATTACTTGTGCAGGCACGAGGTGAAGCCAACCGAAAGAGGATTAAGAGCAATGCGTATCCCCATACAATATCCCATGTGGGATACGCGAAGTTGGAGAACAAGTTGTACAAGCAAAAGCTTAAACAACTTCAAAGCGTATCCGGTGAAGGTTCCATCACGGATACTTCGCAACTCACTATCGAGAGGGAAAAGCTGTAGGTTGAAGGAAGAATGAGGAAAGAAGAAAGACGTAACCTTTACTACAATTGAAGTAGAATCTATACTGCAGACGATTCGTGAGTTTTTTTTACGATTTCCTTTATTTATTTTGAGAACTTATGGGTTTTAATATTATGACTTGCCAAATGATAATATATTTCCTTCTTATAGGAGTCTTTGTCACGTACATCGACTTCAAAAGTCGCCGACACCATCGGGATGAGGGACAAGCTAGCCTTGACCCTAGAAAGAGATGAGCGTCCCGGTCGTGTTTGAGTCGTCGGTGGAAGGGTGGGGATAGTTCATCACTTTGGGGCTAGGAACAAGCACCCCATCTTTTCGATCAAGTGCATAAGGAGGCGCAAATGGCCGAAATGGACGCCTAAACGCAATCCTAACAGATCCCAAATGGCTGCACAAATGGAAGAGATGAGGGCACGAGATGAGGATAGAGATGCATGCCTAGATGAGGGAATGCGTCATGGAGTACTTCACCAACATGGTTATGCCGGCGCCCAGCAAGTTGGATGATTTACATGCATTCTCATACCACACACCGGCGATCGCGAACGCAAGCTCGCCCATCGGTTTATTCGAACTCCCGGTTGAGGTAATTGAGATTTTTATACCTAATTATATTTACATGCATGTTAATATTTTGACTAATTGGTGTATACTCTTGTTGAATGAATGGTGTATATTGTGTGGTTCTTGTGGAACTCGGCATGAGCTCATTGAGTAATTAGTTATAGTATGTCTTAGTTGTTTCGGATGAGGGCCGTTATTTACTTGAATGTTTATATTTTAACTAATTGGTGTATAATCTTGCTGAATGGATGGTATATATTGTGTGGTTATTGTGGAACTCGGTATATGGCCATTGAGTAATTAGTTATAGCATGTTTTTATTATTTCGGATGAGGGTTGTTATCCCGGAAAATGTCTAATTGTAACGGGGAACTCTGTCCATTTATTTTGAGGATTCCTAGATAGTTTAACATCTATGTTAAGGGTTATCCCATGATTTTAATTGTTATGCTTATTCTTATGCAGTTGGTGAAGTATATGCTAGCTTCTCATCACCATCCCTTAAATTATGTTGTGGCATTGGGAGTTGTTTAGTCGTGGAGGCCGGATACCGTCATTCAAAGGGCACCTCTTTTAGTTGATCGGATGAGGATGAGTGTGAGAGAAGGCATGGAAAAGAAAAGCAACCGTGAGTTGTTGATCCTGTTACTGCACCTCCACACTCGTTGTCGACACGATCAACACCGTTGTTCCTTGACCCAAGAGTTTGGTCATCTTCTCTAAGGTAATTCATTTTTTAAAAATGTACGATTTAACTCGTTGTTAATACCACATATATATATTTCTAATTTGTGTTGATTATTAATTAGGATATCGGGGACAGATATGAGATTAGGATAAAGGGAACTCCATCTCCCTCCGTCGTCACAAGCAAGTATTCAATGGTGCCCGTTCATCGTTCGAAGTAGTTCCCTTCTCGTATCCATTCACGAGTACCGCACGGATTGGTGTACTACTTTGTAAAGTTATGTGAAGACTTTGTCAACAAATACAACATTGCGAATAAGTGCGCCACGTAATGTGTATGGGAAATGGGACGGATATGATTACGACATGACCTTATATGTCTTCCCGGATGACATACTCGCAATTTTGAAGATGCAAGAGATCGAAGCATTCTCTATTATGATTGGCATTATGTGAGTTACTATATTCATAAGTTTATTTTTTAATTATTAATTTCAATTTCTAATTATTTACGATTAATATGTAAGGTTGTTGCATGAGATGGGAAACGAGTTTGTTCATTTTCTAAACCCTAATTCCATTTAAGGATTTGGGAAACAATTGATAAACGAGCGGTTATATTTTCAAAGTCATGAAATATAATGCGTAGAAGAAAAAATGGTACTTGGCGCCGTTCATTGAGGGGTAAGTGTATATATAAACTTAAATGAATTTTTATGGTGTTCTATACTTATAAATGTTATTTGTGTTGATGTAGCCAACATTGGATGCTTGTAGCTATATTTCCAAGGAGTAATGACGCTGCATCGACTTGATCCTCTAGCTCAACCCATTAGGAAAGATATCAAGAAAGTACTCGACTCATGTGTTCATACCTTAATTATTTTATGCTTTGGTTAATTAATATTCTTTTTAAGTGTATGTCTAATTTGAATTTTATTTTTCTGATTAAAAAATAGTGCTAATAGTGCTCTAGTACATTATGTTTGTAAGAGAGGTTGGAGAGGCTCACGGGTGAGACCAAACCTACAAATTGTCTCCGTAATAGTGAGGTTCTCTTTCTTAGAGTCTATTTTAAGTGTTTTGATTTCATATTACTTGTTAGCTACATAAAGTACTAACAGATTGTCTATGTGTTTGGAATTTTAGTGCCACGAGAGGAAAGGGAATGTGGAGTGCATATCTAATTTTTTATATTTTGGTCAAGACTTTGCATTCTAGCTTATATATTCTGAAAGAATTTGCATAAATGGTTGCATATGTTATTTGTACTGTACAGGGGTAAGGAAACACAAAAAATTCTAAAAAAATATATACCTATTACGACGGTTGTTAAGGAACAACCGTCGTAATAGGTCTGAATTATAACCTATGACTACAGTTGTTAGTCAACAACTGTAGTCATAGGTTTGGGCCAAACATTTTGGCGAGAATAGGCTGTTTTGGGGCCAAACATATTACTACGGTTCTTAGTGAATAACCATAGTAATATCTTACCTTTTACTACAGCTTGTTGGCGTACAACAATAGTAATAGGTACTCTATTGTAATGGATGTTCATAACAACCATAGTAATAGATGTCCATCTCGTAATCACAGTATGTGTACACGACGCCATGCAACCGTAGTTTAAGTTCTTTCTGAATCGGTTAAAAGTGGTTCCTGTATTAGTGGAGAGATTTAGACTAACTCCGAAAATCTGATAAATGGACCGACCTAAAAGAGAAAGGCAATTTTGACTTTCAGCTAAAATACACATAAAAACATTGGCTCAAGAAGGTTCATTATTGTATTTTATTTTTGATATATATATAATGAAACAAAGTAGAACAAGTCGAGAAGGGATATAATGAAATTCTTTGATTGGTTTTTCTCAAAAGGGTGATTTCATTTTATTTACCTAATGCACCAAGATTCATTCTATCAAATAAAATAATTTGAAATAATAAAAAATTTTATTCTTTTATTCGAAAATCCCCGTGATCCTCAACCAATTTTGTGCTTCAATATAATTACCGGAGTAAGCGTTATCACCTGTTTCCAATACTTAGCAAGCATGATCGAACCAAGCACCTGCTATATAACAAACTCGAATTAGGGATTGAAGGTTTGCTGAGGTTCGGGTTCGCTCGGGTGAGTTCCTCTTTTCCTTCCTCTTCCCCGTTGCGAGCCCCGATTTCGCCGCCTTCCTCCACGCTTGACGCCGTCACCGGTCATAGTTTCCGAGCTCACCGGCTGCCTCTCTCGGCCCTTGCGTTCGCCTCCCTTTCCTGGTCTCGATTTCACCCTCCTTCGGGGTCCTGGTTATCCCCGCGTTCGCCGGCCGCCTCTTCTCCATTCGCCGTTTAGCATGCTAGCCTCCGGTCGCTCTGTTTCCCTTGCCGATTTAGCATGCTAGCACATAAGCACATAATAACCGCATAAAATAAATTACGTAAAACTACTTAGTTTAATTTAATATTGCTCTGCTAACATTGTTTGATTCTTACAACACCTTCCCTCTTAGGTGAGCAAATTATTATTCCCTAAAATAGATGCAATTTTTATAATGTTATCAAAGCAAGGTCCTATAATCATAGGATTGTATTTGCATATAATTGTCTAGGTGCTTTCTTTGAGTGGAAATAAAATCAAGTGATATGCAACTCGTGTTTCTATAGGCACCAAAAGAATGTCATCCTTATCTCTTTTATTTATTTTATGTGTTTTTGTTAGCTCGGTGATGAAGACCCAGCCTCATTTGTAAGCTTGGCTCATTATTGAATTAAAATAGCATGCTTGGAAGGTGGTCTAGTCCATAGAAAGCCAACCAACACCATAAATAAGCCCAACTTAATTTTTGTGGGATTGGGCCCGCTCGAAATCAATGCTTTGGTTGACCCCCTAAATCAATGCTTTGGCCTAACCTAAGCTAGGTTCGGATTAAGAAGCCCGGAGTTGAACCGACCCTGCACCACTCGGTTGCTCTAAATGCAATGTTTTGTCTTCTTCCAGTGGTTGAGCTTGGCACACTTTCCGAAGTCACTATAAGATGTCGTTTTGGGTCCAGCGTCAAACCCCGTAATCCTTTGAGTCGTGTCCTTTTGACTAGTTCTGTTCCCCACCCCACCTTTCCTTTTATCCGATTCTCGCAATTTTGGGCTCGGTTCTCTTCGTTAGCTAGTGGCTAAAGGTCATTTTTAGGGTTGTTAAACCTTAAAACTTTCCATAAATAGGAGATTTGTCCCCTCTTTTTATACATAGGATTCAACCTCATTTTGTGTCCCTATGCTACTGAAACTCTCGTTCATACTCTCTTCTCTCCACTCTTACTCATTCCAAGTCAACTTCTTTTCTAAACCGTTACAAAAAAGCCTTTTTCACCACTTTTTTCATTCAGCTTGTCCTGCCAGTTATGCTCCTGCTAAACCTCATTTTTATCGGTTTTTAAGGTATTATTTAACCCAATTTGTGATGATGTCAATGATATTTATTCAGTTTTGGGTTGGATTTTGCTCATTTTCTCTTTATCGTCATTTAAGCTCGTAAATCTCTTTATTACAGGATTTTTGGGCTTAAATTAGAGAGATTCGAGGCAAATTTGATGAAAAGCGATGAAGAGGAGAGTCCGGCCTAAAAGGAGGCAACAAAGAAGCCTAAAACTCATCAAGTGAAGTTGCACGGCCAATCAGTGCAAAGCTGCACAGCCGTGCGAGATCATCGAGCGAAGGGCTCGAAGTCAAGGAAGGCCACACAGCCACTTGTGCACACCTTGCACGGCCGTACGAGAAGTTATGAAAGTTCAAATCGCGCACGGTTGCACGGCCTACCGTGCGGAACCTCGCACGGCCGTGCGACACTTGTTTCGACGACTTTATAAGTGATTTCTGTTTTTTTTTTGGCAATTCTTTTCTCCATCAATTTTTAGGATTTCTAGGGTAGTTTCCTACCGTGAAATCCCTTTAATTTGAATTTAAGCATTCGGATTTCTATTCGGTAATTCTTAATTCTCTCTCTTTATGTTTGCTCTTTATGATTTCTCTATAGTCTTCATGTTTACATTCATTGAATCTTGTCAATTGTTTAGTATCATGTTTAGGGGCTAATTTCTCTACTTAGGTTGGGATTGATCCCTATTATGCCTTGATAATCATGAATTGAGTACTAATTGAATTGTTCTATGCTTGTTAGGTTAGAATTGACTTTGCTCATCACTTTTTCGTTGATTGCCTCGAAAGAAGACTCATATGCTTTTATTGGGGTTTTGTGAACATCGAAAGATGAAAACTTACCTAGAATGATGTTGTGAATGATTAGAACTTTGATATGAAAATAATTAAGGTTTTAATTGGGGGTTATGAGATGCATTTGTTGTGATTTTTCTCTTTATTAATCCCATGAAAATAGGTAATTAGATTGTGCAAGATTAGTCTTTGACCTTCGAAAGTAGGCGAAAATAGGTTTAATTTGGTGTCTCCCCTTCTAAACTCGCTAGCATAGGCAAATCGAAGCGGTACTTGATTTTGATTTCAAGCGTAGTAGTGTGATTAATCCCAATCTAAGACTTGTTATTCATTGATTTCTCGTAGTTATTTTGTTATTAGTTAAATCCATAAACCAAATCACTGTCTAATAGAGTTTTACCTTGATTACAGCTTTTAGGTGGATTTAGTACTTGAAAGCGAGTTCCTCGTGGACACGACCCGTACTCGCCGGTTCTTAGCTACGGCTATACCGTGTGCTTGTGGTAATTTATCTCAACAAGTTTTTGGCACCGTTGTCGGGAACTCTGTTCTTTTGAGTACTCGGCTTGCTTTAAGACTTGAAACTAGGTCTTGTGTTCTTGTTCCAAGACCAATCTTTTCTTGATTTCGCTTGAACCTATTTACGCTTGGTGTGGTTCTTGTTTTTGCTTGCGCAGGAGGAGTCGAAGAGGGAGAGAAATTTTCCCGTTTGACCTCGAAATCGAAGCAACAAGCAAGAGCAATCAGTGGCAGCTGCGAGTAGGCAGAGAAGGGAGGAAAGAATGGCGAAGCAAGGACTCGGCAACGAGACCGCTAGGGGACTATGCCATCCCTAGTGCGTCGGAGCACATTCGGCCATCGTTAGGCCGAATGTGGCTGTAGAGGACTTCGAGGTGAAGATGTCGCTAATTCACTTTGTGTGGCAAGATGCGTTTGGAGGGCTTCCCAACAAAAATTCCATCCAAGCACATAAACTCCTTCTTGGAGAAGTGTGGAGCCGTGAAGATCAACAACTTCACCGATGAAGCTCCTCCGCCTCAAGCTCTTTCCTTTTTCCCTAAAGGATAGAGCCAAGGATTGGTTGTTAAATGAAGATCCTAACAAGTATGATACTTGGTAGGCTTTGTCTAAGGCGTTTATGGCAAAGTTCTTTCCCCAAGCAACACCGCCAAAACCGAGGAACGCTATCTCCACCTTTTTCTTAGAGGATGGAGAGCCACTCTACGAGGCTTGGAAGCGTTACAAAGATCTCCAAAAGAAGTGTCCTCACCATGGCATTCCTGAATGGATGCTCCTACAAGCTTTCTACAATGGCCTACCTCCTCGGATTCGAATTTCTACAGATGCAAGCTGCAGGAGGTGCTCTCATGGCTAAGGGTGAAATTGAAGCCAAGGCTCTTATTGAGAACATGGCTTCCAACAGCTTATCACTTGGCTAGCGAGAGGTTAGTTCTAAAGAAATGAGGGATGCATGAGATTAACTCTATAGATCTCCTAGCTAGCAAGGTAGAGGATCTTTATCGAAGCTAGAGCATGTGAGTGCAGTGTCTACTTCCAGTGGTTCCTCAAGTGCTGCAAATGAGGGATATGTAGTTTGTGAGATATGTGGAGTGCAAGGGCATGTGGCTGCTGAGTGCCAAATTGATTTCCAAGTTGTTGAACAAGTCAATGCTATGTAGAACATCATTTCTAGACCACAAAATGACCCATACTCTCAAACCTATAACCCTGGATTGAAGAATCACCCCAATTTTTTTTTCCGTAAATAACAATCCTTTGCCACCTAATTTTCAGCCTAGGCCCCCTTCAATCCAAGCACCTCAACCCCCACCTCAGAATTCAAATCTAGAGAGCCTCATGGAAAGCTTCATTCAAACACAGTCTAGAACAAATGAGGCCTTAGGTGAATCTATCATGCAACCGACTTCTAAGTTTGAGGGCATGTCTACCCACCACAAGATCCTCGGAGACCCAAATATCCCAAATTGTTTAGTATCATGTTTAGGGGCTAATTTCTCTACTTAGGTTGGGATTGATCGCTATTATACCTTGATAATCATGAATTGAGTACTAATTAGAATTGTTCTATCCTTGTTAGGTTAGAATTCACTTCGCTCATCACTTTTTCGTTGATTGCCTCGAAAGAGGACTCATATGCTTTTATTAGGGTTTTGTGAACATCGAAAGATGAAAACTTACCTAGAATGATGTTGTGAACGATTAGAACTTTGATATGAAAATAGTTGAGGTTTTAATCGTGGGTTATGAGATGCATTCATTCTGATTTTTCTCTTTATTAATCCCATGAAAATAGGTGATTAGATTGTTCAAGATTAGTCTTCAACCTTCGAAAGTATGTGAAGATAGGTTTAATTTGGTGTCTCCCTCTTCTAAACTGCTAGCATAGGCAAATTTGAAGCGGTACTTGATTTTGATTTCAGGCATACTAGTGTAATTAATCCCAATCTAAGGCTTGTTATTCATTGATTTCTCGTAGTTATTTTGTTATTAGTTGAATCAACAAACCAAATCACTATCGAACCGAGTTTTACCTAAATTAGAGTTTTGAGGTGGATTTAGTACTTGAAAGTGAGTTCCTCGTGGACATGACCCATAGTCGCCGGTTCCTAGCTACGGCTATACCGTGCGCTTACGGTAATTTATCCGAACGGGTCCCCAAATCCATTCATGATTCAAGTTTGGCAGTTGGGTTGACTTGAGGGTACGCATCATCATTTTTGAGTTTGTTGTGTATAGTTTTATTTATTTTTCTCATTTGTCGCTTTTCTTATTATGGATTAACATTGTATCACTTTATTTTTCCATAACACTCGATGTAATATTTTATTTCTCGCTTTCCTTTTTTGCTTTTTTATTTCTTTCTCTACAATTTTCCTTTATCGCTTTTAAGCATGTTTTCATTGTTCACTTTATGCACTTCACATGTTAGTTGCCTATTTTATTTAACACGATTAGATTCATAATTTGAATTAGTTGTTGAGACGCGGAATGAGGGGTGAGCCTCCTAATTTCTTACCATCGTCTTGAACAACCGATCAATTATTTAAGACTAATAGAGTCCCTTTTAGAACTTTTATTGATTTTGATTCTTTATACCTAATTTAGAGAAGTTCTTTTTGTTTTTGTTAGTTTTTTGTAACACCCCTAGATCCACCCTAGGAGTATTACATGCCGGGGTTCCCAGGAGGAACCCCTAAGGCTACTTAAGATCTCAACTTGGGGTTAATAACCCTTTCTTGGATTGGCGGAAGCGTAATTCTAGGTTTTCGAAGGTTTTTCGGAAATTTTGGCGAGTTTCCTCTGTAAATTGGCTAAACCCATGGGCTTAAAGCCCTAACCCCGCACGAAACACAATCTAAACTCAACGAGCCACACGCTTGGAGAAACACAACACAACTCAACGAGCCACACGCTCGGAGTATTCACATAGGGATTTTACATTCATAGGTAAAACTTAAGTTCGGATACAACAGTCTTTACAACATGAAAAAACATAAGGTACAAAATAAGTCCGGAGAGGTCCTATCCGATGGTTCGCTTCTTCTAATAGCCAAAAGCAACTCCGGGAGTCTTAACTACGTACCGAAATGTTGGTGATGTCATGAGCTCACTAGCCCAGTGAATAATCCAAACCCAACCCCGGGTTTCACTTTGCACATTAGTTCATTAGCAAACACACGTAAGTTCACAACTCATTCATAACATGCGATTCGGATCATACATGCTTAAGACATGCGAGATTCTAAACTTACCAACTTGCCGAGAATCATAATGACATCACTTATTCATGAATTCAATTAAACATGCATCATTCATCTTTCTACGCAAGTAAATCATATAATCATTCATCATGCAAATCATTCGTCACGTAAATCACATCTTAGTTCTTATGGCTCGCATTTCTTATGAAAACAGAATTCGATCTTCTTCTTATTCTTTTTCTTGAGTTCAATCATGCACTTCATAAATCATTGGTTCTTTCTTGTTTATCATGCATGATCATTCGATTCTTCATATCATAATTCTTTTAACTCTTCTTAGTTTCGAATGGAAAGAAGATTTATGCACTCGCTCTAAAAGACCCAGTTCTTGGAGCTAAAATAATTCGTGGGCTCGGTTCACGGAGGCGAATAATTCGTGGCCTCGAGGCAAAATAATTCGTGGCCTCGAGGCAGCCTCCCTTCCCCGAAGGACGCATATCGTCAATAATTCGTAGAAGCAAAATAATTCGTGGCTTCGGGTTGACGAGACACTTCTATAGCCATAGCTTCGAGAGGGTTCTTTAATTCGTGGGGTCTTAGATCAATAACACAATCCTTTCTCCCTTCTTTAGTTCTTTAAGTTTTTTATCTTCTTATTACTTATACATAAGAAATACTTAATTCATATAATTCATGCTTAGCACGTTCATGCGTAACTTCTTCAAAACAAGCAATTCACATAAGCAAGTTTCAACTCAAGCACAATCAATTCATCTCACATACGCATGCTTATGTCATTTATCTTCGATGTAATTCGGGATAAACACATAATCACATGAACATGCCAACTAGGATTCCTAATCAATGAACTCATCGTTTTCATGATCGCGTATCATCACATATAAGTAATTTATGGTTCTATAACTTTCCTTAATCGACATATATCTTTTAATCTAGCCATAAAGCTTCTTAAATCTCAGCTCATAATTCGAGTTACTCACTTAATTCCGATTTTGCTCAAAACAGGACATTTTCACATAAAATTGCATATCTCCCAATCTACTCATCCAATGCATACGAAATTTTACAGGAAATTCTCATAAATCATCAGGAAGCTGCAGTAAAAGTTTCAGGAGATTTGGGCTACACACAAATTCACAAAAATTCGGACAGCATGCTTATTTATCGAAAATCAGCACATACGTCATGAACTTAACTTTCCGATTTTTTCTCCCTAATTCTACTCAAGCTAATCTCATCCAATTCTCAATAATCATGCTCAATCATACTTAAACATCACAAATTCAGAACCTAATATCACATAATCACAACATGCTCTTTGATTCATGGGTTGCTTAGTTTCGTGAATTTAGGCCTCTAACTTCTTCAATTAACTTAGGGTTCCCAATTTCATGAATCAATTCCAAGTTTCATCCACCTAATTCATTTTATTCTAGAGGATGAATTCAGATTACTCACCTTAAATTCTTAGAGGTTCTAACAATTCGGTTTTGGAAGGTTTCGAATTGGGTTTCGATTCTGTCTCCCTTTCTTCCTCTCGGTTCCCTTTTCCTCCTTCTTTCCCGACCCCCTGCTCATTCGTTCCGCTTTGGTTCCTCTCGGTTCTCACTCTCTGGTCTCGGTTCGACCGGGTTCTACCCGGTTCCGCTGCCCATCCTCTTCTCGCTCGCCGGTGCCGATTTCCGGCGTCTCTCTCGCTTTCCCCGCTTCCACGTCCTTTCGTTCCCCTTTCTTCTTACGCTCTGCTCGGCCTCTCAAGCCCGAGCTCTCCCTTGCCCACCAGCGGCAGCGACCTCGCCGTTCGGATGGCCACCGGCCGTTGGCTCTCACGCTTTCTCTTTCTCTCGCTCGGCCTCTCGCTCCTCTCGTTTCCCCAGCTCCCTCTCTCGCTCTGTTATGCTTCGTTTCCGCTCGGCTTCTTCTTCTCTTTCCTTGCTTCGCTTCTTTCGTTCCCTTTCCTTTTGTTCCCAATCCTAATTTCTCTCTCCTCTTTAGTTAATTACACATAATGGGTCTGCTGTTTCATTCCAATTGGACCCTTAACTCTTTTGCTCTCATCAATTGCCAACTCCTCCTAAATTGCCGACCAATTCATCCATTTCTCATTCCTTTTTCTTTTTTATTTTTATTTTTATTGGGCCCAAGTAGCTTCACAAGGCCCAATTTAGCTAGCCCACGCTCGGGTTTCGGTTCTCGGATTTCTAATTCCGACTCGAAAAATTCTAATTCACTTAATCTAAAAATTTTGAATTTTCACTTAACTTTTAGTAATTTAATTTACTAGCAAGCACGCATCCGAAATGTCCGGGTCTTACATTTTTATTCGAAAACTCACTAGTGACCCCTTTTAGCTTTTTATTCTTAAAAATTGACAACCTTAAGCCATCTGTTCGAGACTGCCTTGCCAATCCTAGTCGGATGCCCGAGTGCCGGAGATTAGTCACAAAAGGCAGCGTCGACCCTTGGTTGCTACACGGGCTAAGCAACTTTGCGACCATTTGTTCTTCTCTTTATTTTTATGTTTACGCCTAAAGAAATAATATACCAAGACTTCTAAAAATTCAATTTTGAAATAAAATAAATAATAAAAATTCCAAACAATATTTCCTCTAAACCTATTTCAAAATCTAATTTAAAAATCAACATAATAAGTCACCCACCTTACCTAAAAACTAACACTCATAGGGAGGCTCCAACCTTTTGGAGAGTCCTTCCTCTCTCAAAACGGAGAAATGGAAAGGTCCGGGTGCCAGCGACTATAGTGGCGACTACACTGGGGATATCACTTATTAAGATTGTAAGACTTGAAAATTGAAATTGTAAATCTTTATCGTGTTTGCATTAGGCATGTTTTGTATTTAAGAAACCTTGAACATAGTTGTTTTTTGACTTATAGGATTTAACCCATAAGAACTCTTTCGGGAGGTTGAATCATTATTTTGGTGGGTCTACGCGACTTAACACCGAGGTGTGATAACTCTCCACTCATAGCAAGCTTTTTGATCATTGATTGAGAGACACCGACTATTCAAGTCTTACTATGCATCCTATAAGGGACAAAAATTTTAAACTATGAGCCATCATTTTTATCTAACTTAGAATTACCTTGTGAACATAAAACCTTGACAAGTATAGGTTGTACATTGTCATTCCCATGTTTGAATGATTGTGGTTACTTTTATTATTTAACCTTTTGAACTTTTAACTTATTAGATTAGGTAGATTGGGTCAAATAAATAATCCTTCTAAGGGTGCCGAAAATAAAATATAATACTAAACCTTCTTAAGGTGGGCCATTCCGTGCATTCTAGCCACAACCAAATTTTTCCTTTCCCTCTTAGGTTGATCCATATTTGCATTTTCTGAGTAAAAAGTTTCCTTCGAAGTCCTGTCTATTCCTTCTTTCGCAATCTTGGTAAAATATACCAAGATTTCTTCCGTTCAGTGTTGGCCCACCATGGCTTCCTCGAGTCGGGTCTTTCGGGTGAACTCTTTTCTTGTTCCAATAGATTGTAGGTCAATGTAGTTTTCACATTTGCTTCACATTATTGAATTTTTTCATTATTGCATTTTAGTCAAATAAAATCATCTCAATTAAGGTGAGTCCATGTTTGTACTTTAGCCAAATAAAATTCATCTCAATTAAGGAGAGTTCATTTTTGCATTTAGCCAAATAAAATTCATCTCAATAAAGGTGAATCCATTTTTTCATTTTTGACAAATAAAAGTCATCTCAATTAAAGTAAGCCCATTTTTGCATTTTATCCAAATAAGAATGTCTCAATTAAGGTGAGTCCATTTTTTCATTTTAGTCAAATAAAATTAATCTCAATTAAGGTGAATCAATTTTTTGCAGTTTAGCCAAATAAAAATTATCTCAATTAAGGTGAGTTCATTGTTGAATTTTAGCCAAATAAAAATCATCTCAATTAAGGTGAGTCCATTTTTGCATGTAACCAAACAAAAATCATCCGAATTATGTTGAGTCTGTTGTTGCATTCTTTTCCATCTAGGTTGGTTCATCTTTTGATACATTCATAGATATCTTGACGGAATTCATAGATGTCATAGATGTCTTCGCTTGGTCTTACAAGGATATCCTAGGGATAGATCCTAATATAGCACGACAAAAAATTCCACTTTTATGAAGATGCTAAACCGAGCTAGCGTAAGCTTCAACAAATGAAAGTTGAATGGGCTCCGAAAATAAAGGAAGTCTAGAAGCAATTAGATGTCGGGTTTATCGAGTAGAGCACTAACCTCTATGGGTAGCAAAAGTACTACGAGTTTTAAAGAAAAATGGAAGGGCCTGAATGTGTGTCGACTTCGGGGATTTGAATAACGCTAGCCCCAAGGACGACTTTCCTTTGCCCCAAATAGATGTTTTGTTTAACAACATCGTAGGCCATGCGTTATTCTCCTTTATAGGGGCTTTCCTGGTTACATCCAATTTAAAATGGAAGAGGAAGACATTTATAACAACCTTCATCACTTGATGAGGGACATACGATTATGTAGTAATGCCATTTGGGTTGAAAAATGTTAGGACCACAAATCAAAGGACATCTATGATCGTGTCTGTACGACATTATTCATAAGGAAGCCTAGGTCTATGTCAACAATATTATGATAAAGTCTAAAGATAGGATCAAGCACTTATCTAGCCTTAAAAAGTTCTTCGAGAGGCTCCAAAAGTACAACAGGCACCTTAACCTTAAGAAATGAGCCTTCGGGGTAACATTAGGCAAGTTATTATGTTATGTGGTTACCTTAAGAGGAATTGAAGTTGATCTGTCCAAGATTAAAGTTATGGTATTTTAACCGATCTAACGAAGAGAGGAGAAGGGGTCCATGACAAGACCCACCTCGGCCGACCGCGAGAGATCGGCGCCGGTTATCCCCGGCGGTTCAGTGACTAAAAATGACCCAGTCTAAAGAATGTTTATACTCGACTTAGAAATGAAATTATTGGACTGACGTTAAAAAGGGAAACACAAATTTGGACTTTTGGCTAGAATGCATATATTAGGACCGACTCAAGAAGGTTTATTATTATATTTTATTTTGCACCCATTCAAGGGTTATTTAGCACATCTAACCTTACCTAAAGGTTCACAAGAAAATGGTTAAATATTAAAAGCATTCACATTCATTCAAGCATGCAAATGAAGGTCCAACCTAAACTAGAGAGGTTCTATGGTTAAAAAAAAGGGATAATTCTAGGTCGGATACATGGTGTCTCACAATATGCAAATTTAGTCCTTCATGGGATGCACAACAAGAACAAGAATTATCAGTGCCTCTCGCTCACGAATCGAGAAAAGCAAGCTATGAGTGGAGAGTAAACATCTTCCAAGTAATCAAGCCTAAGTGTGCCCAATGAGTTGATAGTTCGACCTCTCCAAAAATGTTCACTTAAGGCTAAAGCTTATGGTTAAAATTAAAATCAACTATGTCTAAGGCTTCTTAAATTCAATATGCCTAATGCAAAATACAATAGGAAAACTCACAACTCAAATTTTCAAGTCTCACCCTCTTAATAGGAGATACATACCTAGTGGAGTTGCCATAGGAACTAATGGCCCTTGCTTCCCCATAGGGGCGGTGGTACCTAGACCGGGGTTTCCAGACAAAGTGTCGACTCTTTCATTTTATTTATTTTTTAAGATTCTTTTTAAAAGTTAATTTATGAAAGTTTATTTGGAAAGTGGAGTGCGTGTCTTATTAAGATTATTTATTTTTGAATCGATTATGAAACTGTTTAAGCAAAAAGGTTGTAGGAACGATGCGGCCCCGCGTCCGCCGAGAGGATGGTGTGATACGTAGACCGAGTTTGCCTACAAAGGCGTCGATTTTTTAGGTTTTCGAAGATGATATTTGAAAGTGAGATGCGCCTATTATTAAGATTGTCGATTTTTACAATCTGACTTTTGAAATGATTTAGGTGAAATGATGGTTGGAGATTTTTATTAATCGGTTATTTTAGAAAATAATTTAAGGAAGTCTAGGGATATTATTTTAGACTCAGATTGCTTACTTGTTTAGCCTATTATGCTTCTATATTATTTACCGATTTCTAAGTCGGGTGTTTTACGAGTTCATCCAGTGACTTTAACTCTACTCGGACGACTTTATTCTTTATTCGAAGCAAATTTCTTCATCACCCTATTCACCCCCTCTAGGGTGACTTAATCTCTCCATGAGCTAACTTTCAATTGGTATCGAGCCTAACCTTTCAAAAAGGATCTAACCATCCAAAGGTTTAAAGATCAAATGGCTCGGAACAATGGAGAGTTCGATGAAGGAAGATCTTCCAGCAGACCACCAAAGTTCAAAAGATCTAACTTTGTGTACTTGGAAGAAACTCATGGAATGTTTCCTCCTAGATCATGATGAAGATGTATGGAACATCATACAAGAAGGAAACTACCTCCACATGAAGACAGAAGAAACAAGAACTGTGCCCAAAACAAAGGTTGAGTTCACAGTGATGAAGCTGAAAAGTTCGAAAGAACTTCAAGGTTATGAACATTCTTATGTGCACCATCAACTCAAAAGAATACAACCGAGTGTCTGCCTGTGATACAACCAAAGAAGTGTGGGACACCTTGGTCAACACTTATGAAGGTACAAACGAGGTCGGACAAGGGAAGATAAGCCAATATCTTCACATATATGAGCTATTCAAGATGGAGCTAGAAGAAAACATGACTCGAGATGTTTATTCGATTTACAGAGATTACCAATAATCTCAAATCTCTGGGTAAAAAGATCTCCCACGAGGAAATGTGCGGAAAGATACTCGAAGCCTACCCAAGAAAAGATGGGGTCCTAAGGTGACAGCTATCGAAGAGGCTCGGAACCTATCTCTACCGAAGCCGAGACAAACTCATTGGGAAGCTTCTCACCCATGAGATCCACCTGGATGAGGAGGATGTAGAGGTTAGCACCAAAAAGAACATTGTGCTTGAAAGCCTCGAAACCAGAGAAGCGGATCTGAGCTCTTCTAACTCGGAAGAAGCTCCCATGGCACTTATTGCTAGAGGCTTCAAGAGAATGATGAAGCACAAAAAATGGGATAAGAAGCCAACAGAAGAGTTCTACAAGAAAGATAAGAAGGATAGAAAAGGTAAATACTCTTCTCCTTCAAAGTTATCTTTGACTAAGAACTCTGGGTGTTTTGAATGTGGCAGCAAGGAACACATAGTCAAGGACTGTCCCAAGAGAAAAAGGGACAGAAGGAAGAAAAAGGCTATGATGGCCACATGGAGTGACGAGGACTCATCGGAAGATGACAAGGACTCGAGATGACTCAAAGTGTCCGATGGCACTTTCCGACTCGAAGCGGAAACAGAGCCAAACTCGGATCAATTAGACAATGAGGAAGCTAATCCTCAAGAGGTAATTAAGTACTTTATCAAATTCTCCAAAGTTGATTTGGCTAAGTATATTTTCACTTTGGAAGAAAAGTCCAATTCTCATTCTTCTCACTTTAAAGAACAACTTGAGTCAATTTCCTCCGAGAGCATTTCTTTAAAAGATGAGTTGGCAAAACCGAGACTCACACTCGAGAGAACTCAAGACTAGTGCTCAAATCAATGAGACTAAGTTTGAGTCACTCGAAGAGAAAATAAGCAGCCAAAGCAAAAGCTCAATAAGTCTCAAGATCTTGTTTTAAAGTTTACTCAAGATCAGACAAACCTTGACATGCTCTTGGGATCTCAATGTGTCTCCTTCGAAAAGAAGATCTTGGTTTGAACAAAGAGGAGGAATCCAATTCCTACTCGGAACTTTTCAAGAAAGATTCCGAACTGTAAAGTTCGGAAAGCTGAGCATGGTCCCATTCATGAGAATGAAAGAAAGACTGAGCCCAAACTAGTTTATAGCGAGAAAACCATCTCTATCGTTTTCAAAAAGAAAAACCTTTCAAAAGAAAGAGACACGGACTCGAGTTCTCTAAACGGAAGACTCGAGAATCGGACTAAGCCCAAAGTCATTCAAATCGGGTTCCGAAAAACCTTCTTCCTCAAAAAGGACCACAGTAAAGAGTGTTACTTGGGTTCGTTAGAAGAAGTGAGAAGGGTTAGCTTGTCTCTGTTTTGCGGGTCACTCAGAAAAGATCAAAAGGACATTGGTACCTTGATAGTGGATGCTCACGCCATATGTCGGGAGACTCGGGACTATTTTCCGAGTTAGAGGAGTACAAAGGTGGAAAAGTCACTTTTGGAGATGACAGCAAAGGCAAGATAATTAAGATAGGCAAGATTGGAAAGGGAAGCAATCCGAGTCAGCCCGGTTTACCTTGTCAAAGGATTAAAGTACAACTTGCTTAGCATCTCTCAATTGTGTGATAAAGGTCAAGAGGTAAGATTCACTCAAACCAATTGTTACATTTCGATGACACTACCAAGGAGATCAAACTCTCGGGTAAGAGATTAGGTAACACTTATATTATTCCTCTTTCTGACTCGAGTCAGAATTTATCTTGTTTAAAAGCATCACTTCATGATGACTCATGGAAATGGCATCGTAGATTGGGCCATGTTAGCATGCATATTATTAAGAAATTGGCATCTCATGGTTTAGTCGGAGGATTGCCCAATTGTGCTTTCAAGAGAAACAAAGTTTGTGAAGCCTGCATAAGAGGGAAACAAGTCGGATCATCATTCAAATCCTCGAAGACAATTTTCACATCCAAAGTGCTTGAACTGCTACATATGGACTTATGTGGTGAAATCTCTGTTAAGAGCCTTGGAGGTAAATCATATGTACTTGTTATTATTGATGATTACTCACGATTTACCTGGGTGTGTTTTCTTAAGCACAAAAATGAAGCATTCAAGGAGTTCAGCAAGCTCTGCGAGAAAATCCAAGTTGAGTCTCGGACTCAAGATCCGGAGAATCCGAACCGACCATGGAAGGGAGTTTGATTACTCGGAATTCTCGGAGTTTTGCGACAAGAATGGTATATCTCACAACTTCTCAGCACCAAGAACTCCTCAACAAAATGGAGTAGTGGAGAGAAAGAACAGAACTCTTGAAGAAATAGCTAGGAAAATGATGATTGAGCACAATCTACCCTACTATTTCTGGGCTGAGGCAGTCAACACAGACTAACTACACGTTGAATAGATGCCTCATCGGACCCATTCTGAAGAAAACACCTTATGAGCTCTACAAAAGGAGGAAACCCAATATTTTCTATTTCAAACCTTTTGGATGTAAATGCTTTGTTCATAACAATGGTAAGGATCACCTGATCAAGTTTGATGCTCGGTCGGATGAAGGTATTTTTCTAGGTTATTCATCTCATAGTAAAGCTTATCGCATTATCAATAAGAAAACTAACAAAGTGGAAGAAAGCATCCACGTTGTGTTTGATGAGATTGAACAGGAAAGACCCAGCGAATCATCATTCTCGGATCTTAAGCTCAGCAGAGATGATGACCTTGACAAAAATGAGCCTATCAGGAATCAAACTCAACTAGCTCAGAATGAAGTCACTCGGAACGAAGTGACTCGGAATGAGACAACTCAAGAACCAGCTCGGAATGATGAAGGAAAACTGATGAACAAGTCCACTCGGAACAAACTTCCGAAGGTCAACCAATTTAGCCTTCAAATCTGGTGAATCGGAGAACAAGTAAAGCATTCAAGTATGCTTCTAGTCATCCACTAGAGAACATATTATCCGATATCAACAAGTGGAGTAAGAACTTGTTCCTCTCTTCAGAATCTATGTGCATTCAGTGCATTCATTTCATTAACTCGAACCCAAAAATGCACTAGAGGCCCTAAATGAACCTGAATGGGTAGAGGCCATGCAAGAGGAACTCAATCAATTCGAAAGAAACCAAGTCTCGGACTTTGATCAAACGACCTTCCGACCACCCAGTCATAGGAACCAAATGGGTTTTCAAGAACAAACTGGATGAAGGTGGGTTGGTAGTCGAAACAAGGCTAGACTTGTGGCTCAAGGTTACAATCGAGGAAGAAGGGATTGATTGTGGGGAAACCTTTGCACTGTTGCCAGAATTGAAGCCATTAGAATCCTATTTGCATTTGCATCTAGCATGGATATCAAGTTATATCAAATGGATGTCAAGTGTGCTTTTCTCAATGGTTTTATCGAAGAGGAAGTCTATGTCGAGCAGCCCCTGGATTTGAAAACTCGGAATTTCCAAATCATGTTTTCAAACTTCAGAAAGCTCTTTATGGTCTTAAGCAAGCTCCCGGAGCTTGGTACGAAAGACTCGAGCAATTTCTTGGTTCAAAATGATTTTAGAAGAGGTCGGATCGACAAGACTCTCTTTATAAAAACCAAAGGGAAAGATTTCCTTATCGCTCGGATATATGTTGATGATATAATTTTTGGAGCTACTAATGAAATTCCGTGTCGAGACTTTTCTCGAGTTAATGAGACAGGAATTTCAAATGAGTATGATGGGAGAACTCAATTTCTTCCTTGGTCAACAAAAGGAGGAAGAATGTATGTTTGGAAAAAAAAACAAAAAAAATTGTATGTTTGGAAAAAAGAAACAAAAAAATTGAAAACGAGAAAAAGAAAATTTCTAAGATGGAGGGGAAGGAGCGATGCCGAGTCGAGGATGGTGGACGTGCGGTGCGCCTTCGTTGATAAGATCTTGAAGATGTAGACGAACGAGGCGGGAGCAAGCACTTGGTATCTCCGGAATGGGCTCGGTTCCGAGTGGCTAACCCGGAACTAAATCGTCCGGAGGTTCATCCTCCCGGAACTCGACCGAGGGAGGTGCTGGCTCTGCTGCTGACCGACCATATCCCTTTCCTCCTTGAGTAGGGCTTTCCTCTCGAGAAGCACGTCTTCGCTGCTCTCAGATTTGGGAATGAGTAGTTTTCGATTGATGGTCATAAAGCGAAGAACAGTCTTGAATTTAAATTCGGTGGACACCGAGGAGATCTTGTCCATGAATGTAGTGGACAAGGTAGAGGAGATTACTCGAGAGACACCCGAGGTGGAGGCACCACCAGGTGGAGGAGGTAGAGAGAGAGGAGATTTAGTCCGAGTCCGAGGCGGATAAGGTGGCCTCGGTTCTAAGCTATGGACCCGGACACCTAGTTGGGTCTCTTGGTATCCATACCCAAGAACCTCTTTCTTACTAACGACAATGGCAGCCTCGAAACCGAGTTAGGATCCGAGGGAAGAGGAACTTTGAATTACTTGAAGATGAGAGTAAGAAGGGCCCCGAAAGGATGTGGGGTGGATTTCTTTGTTTGAGTCCGAGCAACTGCCATTTGCTCGACTATAGCGAGAAAGAGGTCTACTTCGTAGCCCTTAAGAATGTCGTAAAGAGCTTTAATGTGCTTGGAGTTAGGGTTCTCCTTGCTTGAATGCTGAGAGAAGAAAGTCCTCATTAGCAGAAAGCACGTAAGACGAGCTTCTAACTTGAGTTAAGTCATGGAGAAGTTTTTACGTGACCCGGGGAATTCTTTGGCGTATTTTTCAAAGAATTCATCAGCAAACTCATTGAAAGGTATGGGGTTGCTATTGAGGAAAAGAGAAGAGACTTTCAAAAGTCGGTGGAGAAGAGAGGTGTTGATGCGAACTATGACATTTTGAACTCTAGAGGTGAGGATACCCTCGGAGCTAGAGAGGTTAGAATAGAACTCGAAACGAGTTCGGGTATATGAACTCGTTAAAATAGAGGAAATTGTAAACGCCTATTGATTTGATGTGAGCCAACCACGAAAGCTTTGTGATCGGAAAGAATTTGTCATCCAACGTTAGGTGTTGGGTGACAAGGGCTTTGAAGGATTGGAGGGGCCTTCCTGGCTTTTGGTATGAGGTTTGTTGGTGGTAGAACCAAGAAAATCGGGGTGGGAAGCTCTTTCGGCATGTTTGATGAAGAAAAGAGAAGAAAGATGAACTTTTGATAGATAGGAAAGAGAGAGAGAGAAATAGCTCGACAAAAGTGAGCAAAAAAATGACAGAGTAGAACGAGAGAGAGAGAGAGAGAGAGCTAAGAATGACGAGTGCTTACTTGAGAATACTTCCCCTTAGCTTGAGAGCGATGAAAACTTCTTCAAGCGTAGAGAGTTTACGCGTGTTGAAGTAATTAAGAGAGTGAGAGTAAGTAGAGAGTAAAGTAGCGAAAAGAAGGAAAAAGGGTTCTATTTATAGAGAAAGAAATATCCTTCAGTGGTACGTTCTAACTCGGCTCTTCAACGCTCGCCTCGGACCGGTGTGACTATTCTATTCTCCAACGGTTAGAATTCCAGCGTTTGACTCCCAACGGCTAGTTGTCCGATCCATGGTCGTGAGAGAGAGAGAAAAAAAAGAGAGATTTTAAAAGAAATTTTTGAAATTTTCCACCGATCTAGAGATAAGTTCGGAAGTTTGATGTCCATTTTTCTCAAAATCCGAGTCCGACTCGGTGAAGTTTATGAGTGACTCGAAATCGCAGACAAACAATAACTCATAGATCGGTATCACTAGTTCAACTAAACTAATGGCTATTAGAGAGAAAGCGAGATAATCACATAATCATGCAAAGAAATATCACTCGAAAAGAACATAATTATGCATTAATCATGCCAAGCTCATTCCTAATAAAGCAAAACTAATCGTCACTAAGTGGCTTAGTCAAGATATCAACAATTGAAGTTTAGCAAAAATGAATTCTAGTTGAATATCACCTTTCTCGGAATGGTCTCTTAGAAAATAATACCGACCTCAATGGGTTTTGTCTTTGAGTGCTTGAACCGGGTTCTTAGTGATGCTGATTGCACTTTGATTGTCACACTTGATTGGAATTAATTTGAATAAAAGTCCAAGGTCTCTCAAGTGTTGCTTGAGCCATAAAATCTGAGCACATCATGCTCCAACTGCAATATACTCGACTTCAACAGTTGATAGAGCTACTGAGTTATGTTTCTTTGAGTGCCAAGATATCAAGGATTGACCTAGAAACTAGCGAGGCTCCTGAAGTGCTCTTTCTATCAACCTTGTATCTAGCATAGTCAGCATCCGAGTATCCAGGTGAGAGTCGGTTCTAAGTCTCTAGAGTACCATAGACCTAGATTCTAAGTCCCTACAAGATATCTCGAATATTCTCTTCACCGCAGTGAGATGTGATTCTTTTGGATTAGCTTGAAATCTTGCACACGAGACATACACTGAAGACTCGAGACTTTTACTTACTCGTTTCTAAGTTCCATCAAGGAATTAGGTATAAGACTTCATCTCTTATAGGGTTTTGACTTCAAGACATTCCATGCATCTTAGAAACTTTTCGAGTGATGTAACATTTCTTCGAGGGTTATAGAATCTAGTATGGGGCTTTCGCCCGACTCGATTGACATAGAAAGTATAATTCTATATGCTACTTCTCACTCGGTTCGAGTCACCCAACACTCGGATATATCGCATGATTCAAACACTATCTTTTCCGCGCTCAAACTCGGGTCTAATTTCATGATTCATGAATTACATTATTCCTAGTCGAGCATATTTAGTTTGAATTTTGTTTAGTCTAGATCAAGTCTGTTTACTCGATATTCTTTATCCGACTTGATTGCCTTTTAGACTCGACTAAGATGGAATTTGAGTTTCGTGGATATTAGACTCGAAAATTCCTTTTCTTTTCGACTCGGATAATTAGTCACTTAATTATTTTAATTATCATATTATCTCGTGTCTAATCTTGGGCCAAAGTATTTTATACTTTGAGAACCAAATTGAATTGGTTTTGTAGGTTATTCAAACGAGGCTATCCTAAATTTGAATTACAAAAGTAGCCAGCTTCAAAACGTCAAAACACCAGCGAGACAAGGCTTTTTCCACCTCGACTTAGCCCCGGACAATCGTGTCGGGGTTATCCGTTTCCAAAGCTGGAAATCTGCAACACCAAGCTCAACGGTGGTTTCCACCTTATTTTTCGAGACACCACCGAGTGGTTTTGGGACTTCCAAAAGAGTCAAGAACCGTTGCTCAACATTCATATCTCAACGGATATTTTACGAGTGACTTAGAAAATCGTTTACAATGGTCACAAAGGACTTCCAGTCAGAATACGGACACAACGGCTAAGCTGCTTGGTCATCTATAAATAGAAGCCAACTTTCAAGACTTGAAGATTGCCGAATCTATAGTTAATATACATAGTTGATCAAAAGTCATTGTATTCGTTCTCAATCTTCTACTTACAACTCTAATTTCGTATTTCATAATATTTTGAGTTGTAAGGTCTTGTACTCGATTACAAACACTTTCTTTCTTACTCTCTAAGTAAGGTCCCTTGACTGAGCTGTAAGGGTTAACTCAGCTCAATTGTCCCTAACTGTAAGGGTGATCTCGGTTAGGAAGTACTAGATCGAGATAAGGAAATTTCTTAGTCTAGAAAAACTTGTAAAGAGTTATCTCGGGGAGCAACTCGAGTCAAGTCGGTCTATCGTATTTTATGGACACAAAATAGTGGATTTGACTTCGTGCTTGGATTAGCACGGTCCGTGGTTTTCTGCCCCGGGAGGGTTTCCACGTACTTTCGAGTTATTAATTTTCGAGTGCATTTTAGACTCGAGACAAGTTTAAAGTTTCTGTCTAATCTATTTCTTCACTCTTCACCGATTTACGAGTTAGTGCTTTTACGAGCTCATCTCCGACTCTCGCTCACATCAGATTCATATCTATTTTAAATTTGAAGCAAATTTCATCATCACCCAATTCACCCCCTAGGGTGACTTAGCCTCTCCTCGAGCAAACCTTCGGACATTAAACATTATGTCCGGCCTACTTGAAGTAAGATATAATACAGATCCAATCATACCTAGATAGAGTTTCGATCTACTTGCTTTACCTTTCTCGTCCGAGTCCGAGTATTATGTTGCTACTCATAGGTGTTGCTTGCTTGTTTTGAGTCTAGAAGTTTTTACTTCTTCAGCAGCTCCTTGGTATACTTGGATTGATGGATATAGATTCCATCTTTGTCTTGCTTGATTTTTAGACCAAGGAAGAAATTGAGTTCTCCCATCATACTCATTTGAAATTCCTGTCTTATTAACTCGGAAAAATCTCGACAAAGAATTTCATTAGTAGCTCCAAAGATTATGTCGTCAACATAGATCCGAGCAATAAGAAAGTCTTTTCCCTTGGTTTTTATAAAAAGAGTCTTGTCAATCTAACCTCTTCTAAAATCATTTTCAACCAAGAAATTGCTAAGTCTTTCATACCAAGCTCCGGGAGCTTGTTTAAGACCATAAAGGGCTTTTTGCAATTTGAAAACATGATTTGGAAATTACGAGTTTTCAAATCCATGGGGTTGCTCAACATAGACTTCCTCTTCAATGAAACCATTAAGGAATGCACATTTATCATCCATTTGATACAATTTGATATTCATGCTAGATGCAAATGCCAATAAGATTCTAATAGCTTCGATTCCGGCAATAGGTACAAAGGTTTCCCCACAATCAATTACTTCTTCTTGATTGTAACCTTGAGCCATAAGTGTAGCCTTATTTGTGACTACCAACCCATCTTCATCCAGTTTGTTTCTGAAAACTCATTTGGTTCCTATGACTGGGTGGTCGGAAGGTCATTTGGTCGAGTCCACACTTGATTTCTTTCGAATTGATTGAGTTCCTCTTGCATAGCCTCTACCCATTCATGTTAATTTAGGGCCTCGAGTGCATTTCGGGTTCGATTAATGAAATGAATGCAGTGAATGCACATAGATTTTATAGAGAGGAACGAGTTCTTACCCCACTTGTTGATATTAGACAAGATGTTTTCTAGTGGGTGGCTCAAAGCATACTTGAATGCTCTACTGTTCTCTGGTTCACCAAATCCGTAGGTTGAATTGGTTGATCTTTAGAAGTACTGTTACGTGTAAGCTAGTTCATCCGATTGACCTTCAACATTCCGAGTTAGCTCTTGAGTTGTCTCATTCTAAGACATGTTGTTATGAGTCACTTCATTCTAAGTGGCTTTGATTTGATTCTTGATGAGCTCATTTTCATCAAGATCGTCATCTCTGTCGAGCTTCAAGTCCGAGAATGTTGACTCGGTTTTTCCTATTCAATCTCATCAAAAACAACGTGGATACTTTCTTTCACCTTGTTAGTTCTTTTATTGAAAATGCGATATGATTTGCTATGAGATGAATAACCGAGAAAAATACCTTCATCGACCAGAGCATCAAACTTGGTCGAGTGATCCTCACCATTTTTGTGAATGAAGCACTTACATCCAAAGGGTTTGAAGTATGAGATGTTGGATTTCTTCCCTTTGTAGAGCTCATATGGATTTCTCTTTAGGATGGGTCCGATCGGGCATCCGTTCAATGTGTAGTTTGCTATGTTGATCGCCTCGGCCCAGAAATAGTAGGGTAGATCGTGTTCAATCATCATTGTCCTTGCTATTTCCTCAAGAGTCCGATTCTTTCTCTCCACTATTCCATTTTGTTGAGGAGTTCTTGGTGCTGAGAAGTTGTGGGAGACGCCATTCTTATCACAAAACTCTGCAAATTCGAGTAATCGAACTCCCTTCCATGGTCGGTTCGAATTCTCCGAATCCGAGTCCGAGACTCAACTTAGATTTTCTGCAGAGCTTGCTTGAACTCTTTGAAGGCTTCATTTTTGTAAGAAAACACACCCAGGTAAATCGTGAGTAGTCATCAACAATAACAAGCACATATGATTTACCTCCGAGACTCTTGACAAGGATTTCACCACACAAATCCATATGCAACATTTCAAGCACCTTGGATGTGGAAACGGTTTTCGAGAGATTTAAAAGATGATTTGACCTGTTTCCCTTTTGTGCATGCTTCACAAACTTTATTGAAGGTTTCCTTAGGGAGAGTCCGAGTCACCCTAGAGGGGAGGTGAATAGGGTGATGGAAGTTTTTCTTGGAAACTTTGGCTCTTTTGTCAAAAACAAGACAGAGACAGATTCCGAGTCTATCGGCGAGGTCGAAAAGTTTGGACTCGGAAATGCTATCACGAATGGATAAGCAAATTAAGCAAGAGTCGTAAAACCGTCCGAGTCTAGAATGAACTCGAATAATAACACTTAGAGATTACGTGGAAACCCTCCTGGGGCAGAAAACCACGGACCGTGCTAGTCCAAGCACGAAGTCAAATCCACTATTTTGAGTCCACAAAATACCGTGAACTAACCGAACCCGAGTTGCTCCCTTTGACAACTCTATACAAGTTTTCCTAGACTCGAAATTCCCTTATCCGATCTAGTACTTCCTAGCTGAGATAACCCTTACGAGCAAGGGACAACTAAACCGAGTTTATCCTTACAGCTTAGTCAAGGGACCTTACAGAGAAAGTAAGAAAGTGTTTGTAATCGGGTACAAGACCTTACAACTCGGAAAGTAATGAATTACGAGTGGGAGTTGTAAGTAGAAGATTGAATGTAAATACAGGTGACTTTGCTCAAGTACATGTATTAACAATAATTTCGGCCAATCTTCAAGTCTTGTGAAGTGGCTTCTATTTATAGATGACCAGGCAGAGTAGCCGTTATCTTCATCTCGCTGACCGAGAGTCCTCTCGTGACCGTTGATATAAGCTTTCGAGTCACTCGAAAGTATCCGTTGTAATGTGAACGTTGGACAACGGTTTAACTCTCTTGGAAGTCCTAAAACCACTGGCGAGTGTCTTGAAAGGTAAGGTGGAAACCACCGTTAAGCTTGGCGTTCCAATTTTCTAGATTTGGAAACAGACGGCTTTGACACAATCTTCTGGGACTCGGAGCGAGAGAAGGTGAAAAGCCATGTCCGCTTGTGATTTGACGTTACGAAGCCGATTACTTTTGTGGTTTGAAAAGGTGTATCCTCGTTTGAATAACCTACAAAAGTAAATAAATTTTGGTTCTCAAAGTATAAAATACTTTGGTCCAAGATTAGACATAGATAATAAAATTATTAAGATAATTAAACAACCGATTATCCGGGTTAGAAACGAAATGGAATTTTCCGAGTCCAATATCCATGATACTCGGAATTCCATCCGACTTAGTCCGAGTCTTCACCAAGCTCATTCCGAATAAAGCAAAACTGATCTTCACCAAGAGGCTTAGTAAAGATATCAGCTAATTGAAGATTAGTAGGAATGAACTCAAGTTTAATATCACCTTTTCCGAGTGATCGCGTAGGAAGTGATATCCGACCTCGATATGCTTTGTTTTCGAATGCTTGGATAGGATTCTTGGTGATGCTGATTGTGCTTTGGTTGTCACACTTGATTGGAATTGAGTTGAGGAATAGTCCAAGATCCTTTAAGTGTTGCTTAATCCATAGAATCCGAGCGCAACAAGCTCCAGACTGCAATATATTTAGCTTCGGCAGTTGATAGAGCTACCGAGTTACGCTTCTTTGAGTGCCAAGATATTAGGGATTGACCCGGAAATTGGCAAGCTCCGGATGTGCTCTTTCGATCAACTTTGTATCCTGCGTAGTCTGCGTCTAAGTATCCAGGTAAGAGTCGGTTCCGAGTCTTTGGAATACCATAGACCTAAATTCCGAGTGCCTGCAAGATATCCGAATATTCTTTTCACCGCAGTGAGATGTGATTCTTTTGGGTTAGCTTGAAATCTTGCACATAGGTAAACACTGAACATTATATCCGGCTCTGCTGGAAGTAAGATATAGCAAAGATCCAATCATACCTCGATAAAGTTTCCGGTCTATTGCTTTACCTTTCTCGTCTAAGTCAAGCTTTATACTACTATTCATAGGGGTAGATGCGTGCTTTGCATCTTGAAGTTTGTATTTCTTCAGCAGTTCCTTGGTATACTTAGATTGATGAACAAAGATCCCATCCTTGTCTTGTTTGATTTGTAAGCCAAGGAAGAAATTAAGTTCCCCCATCATGCTCATTTGGAATTCTTGACTCATCAACTCGAGAAAATTCTCGACACGAAACTCATTAGTAGCACCGAAAATAATATCATCAACATAGATTTGAATAATAAGGAAATCTTTCCCCTTGGCCTTCATAAAGAGAGTCTTGTCGATCTGACCTCTTTTAAAATCATTTTGAACCAAGAAGCTACTAAGTCTTTTATACCAAGCTCGAGGTGCTTGTTTAAGACCATAGAGAGCCTTTTGATGTTTGAAAACATGATTTGGAAATTCCGAGTTTTCAAAACCAGGAGGCTGCTCGACATAGACTTCTTCTTCAATAAAACCATTGAGAAATGCACACTTAACATCCATTTGATATAATTTAATATGCATGTTGGATGCAAATGACAACGAGTATTCTAATAGCTTCGATTCTAGCTATAGGTGCAAAGGTTTCCCCACAATCAATTCCTTCTTCTTGATTATAGCCTTGAGCCACAAGTCTAGCCTTGTTTCTGACTACCACACCACCCTTATCCAGTTTGTTTTTGAAAACCCATTTGGTTCCTATGACTGGGTGGTTAGATGGTCGTTTGGTCGAGTCCGGACTTGGTTTCTTTCGAATTGATTCAGCTCTTCTTGCATGGCCTCTACCCATTCAGGTTCATTTAGGGCCTCAAGTGCATTTTTGGGTTCCGTTAATGAGATGAATGTAGTGAATGCACACAGATTCTGAAGAGAGGAACGAGTTCTTACCCCACTTGTTGATGTCGAGAGTATGTTCTCTAGTGGATGACTAGAAGAGAAGTTGAAAGCGTTACCGTCCTCCGATTCACCAGATTTGTAGGTTGAATTGGCTGATCTGTCTTTTCGGGTTAGTTCCATGCTCGGTTTCACCTTCGACGTTACGAGTTGACTTTTGAGCTACTTTATTCGAGTGGCATCATTTTGAGTCAGCTGAGTTTGAGTCTTTCCGAGCTCGGCTTCATCTTCTTCTCTGCTGAGCTTCGGATCCGAGTATGAAGACTCACCGGGCTTTTCCTGTTCAAGTTCATCAAAAATAACGTGGATGCTCTCTTCCACTTTGTTAGTTCTTTTGTTAAAGACACGATAAGCTTTACTATGTGAAGAGTAACCCGGAAAAATAACTTCATCTGACCTAGCATCAAACTTGGTCGAGTGATCCTTACCATTATTATGAATAAAACACTTGCAACCAAAGGGCTTAAAGTATGAGATGTTTGGCTTCTTCCCTTTGTAGAGCTCGTAGGGTGTTTTCTTCAATATTGGTCCGATGAGGCATCTATTTAGTGTATAGTTCACGGTGTTGATTGCCTCCACCCGAAGTAGTAGGGAAGATCATGTTCGATCATCATAGTCCTAGCTATTTCTTCAAGGGTTCTGTTCTTTCTCTCTACAACTCCGTTCTGTTGAGGAGTTCTTGGTGCTGAGAAGTTGTGAGAGATTTCATTTTGATCGCGAGAACTCCGAGAATTCCGAGTAGTCAAACTCCCTTCCATGGTCGGTTCGAATCCTTTGAATCCGAGTCCGAGATTCAACTTGAGACTTTCTACAAAGTTTGCTGAACTCCTTGAATGCTTGAGAAAACACACCCGGGTAAATCTTGAAAAGTCATCAATAATGACAAGAATGTAGGATTGACCTCCGAGGCTCTTCACTGGAATTTCACCACATAGATCCATATGCGATAATTCAAGCACTTTGGATGTAGAAACTGTCTTCAGAGATTTGAATGAAGATCCGACTTGTTTCTCTACGGTGCATGCTTCACATACTTTGTCTTTCCCAAAAACACAGTTAGGTAAACCCCTAACTAGACCATTAAATGCCAATTTCTTGATAGTATGCATGCTAATATGGCCTAATCTACGATGCCAAGTCCATAAATCATCATGGAGAGATGCTTTTAAGCAAGATAAATTCGACTTGGGTTAGAAAGAGGAATGATGTAAGTATTACCTGATCTCTTACCCGAAAGCTTTATCTCTTTGGTAGTGACATCGAAATAGTGCAATTGGTCTAAGTGAATCTTACCTCTTGACCTTTGTCACATAGTTGAGAAATGCTTGAGTAGATTATACTTTAATCCCTTGACAAGGTAGACTGGACTGACCAGATTGCTTCCTTTTCCAATCTTGCGAATCCCCACTATCTTGCCTTTGCTATCATCTCCAAATGTGACCTTTCCTCCTTTATGTTTTTCCAACTCGGAAAAGAGTCCCGCATCTCCGACATATGGTGTGAACATCCACTTGTCAAGATACCAGTGTCCTTTCGATCTCTTCCGAGTGACTCCGCAAAACAAAGAGAATCTAACCCTTCTCACTTCCTCTAACGAACCCGAGTAACTCTCTTTACTTGTGGTCCTTTCTACGAGGAAGAAGGTTTTTGGAACCCAGATTTGAATGACTTTGGGTTTTGTCTAATTCCGAGTCTTCCTCTCGAGAAGCGAGTCCGTGTCTCTTTCTTTTTGAAAACTTTTCCTTTTGAAACAGGAGAGAATGGTTTCTTTTGTAAATAGTTCTAGGCTTAGTCCTTCTTTCATTTCGTGAATGGGACCGTGCTCAGCTTTCCTGAACTTCACGGTTACGGAATCATTTTTAAACAGATTCCGAGTAAGAATTGGATTCCTCTTCTCTGTTGAAACCAAGACCTTCTTTTCGAAAGGAGACACATTGTGATCCTAAGAGTATGTCAAGGCTTTTCGACCTTGAGTAAATTTTAAAATCGAGATCTTGAGACTTAGTGAGCTTCGTTTTAGTTGCTCATTTTCTTTCTCGAGTAACTCGGACTCGGTCTCATTAGTTTGAGCACTAGTCTTGAGTTCTCCGAGTGTGAGTCTCGGTTTTCCAATTCGTTTTTCAAAGAATTGCTCTCGGAAGAAATTTACTCAAGTTGTTCTTTGAAATGGGAAGAGTCGAATTGGACTTTTCTTCCAAAGTAAAAATGTATTTAGCTAAATCAACTTTGGAGAATTTGAGGAAGTAATCAATTACCTCTTGAGGGTTAGTTTCCTCATTGTTCGAGTCCGAGTCGACTCCTTTTCGACTTCGAGTTAGAAATTGCCATCGGACATTTCGAGTCGTCCGAGTCCTCATCATCTTCGATGAATCCTCATCGCTCCCTGTTGCCATCATGGCCTTCTTCTTCTTTCTGTCCCTTTTCCTTTTCGGACAGTCTTTGACTATGTGGTCTTTGCTTTGCCACACTCGAAACACCTGGAATTCTTAGATAAAGATAACTTTGAAAGGGAAGAAAACTTACCTTTTACTGTCTCTCTTATCTTTCTTGTAGAATTCTTCTTTTGGCCTTTTGTCCCATCTTTTGTGCTTCATCATTCTCTTGAAGCCTCTTGCAATGAGTGCCATGGGATCGTCTTACGAGTCGGAAGAGCTCGGATTTGCTTCTTTGGATTACGAGGCTTTCAGTGCTATGTTTCTTTTGGTACGCCCTCGGCATCCTCTTCTTCTAGATGGATTTCGTGAGTTAGAAGCTTTCCGATGGGCTCGTCCGGCTTTAAGAGTGACAGGTTCCGAGCCTCCTCTATGGTAGTCACTTTGGGACCCCATCTTTTCTTGGGTAGACTTCGAGTATCTTTACGCACATTTCCTCGTGGGAAATCTTCTTACCAGATGATTTGAGATTTTTGGTAATCTCGATGAAATCGAATGAACATCCGAGTGATGTTTTCTTCGGCTCCATCTTGAAAAGCTCATATTTGTGAAGATATTGACTTATCTTCGCTTATGCGACTCGACTTGTGCCTTCGTAAGTGTTGACAAGGGTGTCCCACACTTCTTTTGCTGAATCACGAGGCGGACACTCGGTTGTATTCTTCGAGCTAATGGTGCACATCGGAATGTTCATTGCCTTGAAATTCTTCCCGAACTTCTCTGCTTCACCTGGAGTGAATTCGGCTTTTGTCTTGGGAATGATTCCGAATTCTTCTGTCTTCATTGGAATGTAGTTTCCTTGTTGTATGATTTCCCATACATCTTCATCATGATCCACGAGGAAACATTCCATAAGCTTCTTCCGAGTGCCCAAAGTTTGATCCTTTGAATTTTGGTGGCCTGTTGGAAGATCTTCCTTCATCAAACTCTCCGGTGTTCTAAGCCATTTGATCTTTAGACCTTTGGATGGTTAGATCCTTTCTAAAAGGCTAGACTCGATACCAATTGAAGGTTTGCTTAGGGTGAGTCCGAGTCACCCTAGAGGGGGTGAATAGGGTGATGGAAGTTTTTCTTGGAAACTTTAGCTCTTTTGTCAAAAACAAGACGAGACGGATTCCGAGTCTATCGGTAGGGTCGGAAAAGTTTGGACTCGGAAATGCTATCACGAATGGATAAGCAAATTAAGCAAGAGCTATAAAGCTGTCCGAGTCTAGAATGAACTCGGAATGATAACACTTAGAGATTACGTGGAAACCCTCCTGGGGCGAGAAAACCACGGACCGTGCTAGTCCAAGCACGAAGTCAAATCCACTATTTTGAGTCCACAAAATACCGTGAACGGATCGAACCCGAGTTGCTCCCTTAGACAACTCTATACAAGTTTTCCTAGACTCAAAAATTCCCTTATCCGATCTAGTACTTCCTAGCTGAGATAACCCTTACAGTTGGGACAACTAAGCTGAGTTTACCCTTACAGCTTAGTCAAGGGACCTTACGGACAAAGTAAGAAAGTGTTTGTAGTCGGGTACAAGACCTTACAACTCGAAAGTAATGAATTAAAGAGTTGGAGTTGTAAGTAGAAGATTGAAAGTAAATACGATGACTTTGCTCAAGTACGTGTATTAACAATAATTTCGGCCAATCTTCAAGTCTTGTGAAGTGGCTTCTATTTATAGATGACCAGGCAGAGTAGCCGTTATCTTCATCTCGCTGACCGAGAGTCCTCTGCGACCGTTGATATAAGCTTTCGAGTCACTCGGAAAGTATCCGTTGTAATGTGAACGTTGGACAACGGTTTAATTCTCTTGGAAGTCCCAAAACCACTGGCGGTGTCTTGAAAGGTAAGGTGGAAACCACCGTTAAGCTTGGCGTTCCAGTTTTCCAGATTTGGAAACAGACGGCTCGACACAATCTTCCGGGACTGGAGCAGAGAAGGTGAAAAGCCATGTCTGCTTGTGATTTGACGTTACGAAGCCGATTACTTTTGTGGTTTGAAAAAGGTGTATCCTCGTTTGAATAACCTACAAAAGTAAATAAATTTTAGTTCTCAAAGTATAAAATACTTTGGTCCAAGATTAGACACGAGATAATAAAATTATTAAGATAATTAAACAGTGATTATCCGAGTCGAAACGAAATGTAATTTTCGATTGCAATATCCATGATACTCGAATTCCATCCGACTTAGTCTAATCGAAGAATCAAGTTCGAGTAAAGAATATCGAGTGAAGTAACTTGATATAGACTAAGCATGAAATAGACTAGAAATACTAACTATAACAAAATAGAACTTATAACCGAAGTGAGATTCCGAGTGAGAGAAGGTGAAACACTAGTCCATTTAATATGCGATAAATCGAGTGATGAGGGACTCGGAACAAAGAATCGGTTTTACGAGTCACTTACGGATAAGTAAGAAATATAAGAAGTAAAAGTCTGTATGACTTAGAGAAGATACCATTTTACTCAAAGAAGTTTCGAGATACGAGAGAATGCCTTGGAATAAAAACTCTATAAGTATGAGATGGTTATGCTCGATTCATTTAATGCAACTCGTAAATGCGTTGAGAAGTGTCCGAGTCTTCATTTATCTTTCTTAAATGCACAGTTAGGCAATCCTCTAACTAAACCATGAGAAGCAAGCTTCTTAATGGTATGCAAGCTAATATGACCTAATCTACGGTGCCATGTCCATGAATCATCATGTAGAGATGCTTTTAAGTAAGATAGATTCTGACTTGGGTCGAAAGAGGAATTGTGTAGGTGTTACTCGATCTCTTACCCGAGAGCTTGGTCTCCTTGGTAGTATCATCAGAAATATAACAATTGTTCTGAGTGAATCTTACCTCTTGACCTTTGTCACATAATTGAGAGATGCTAAAGAGATTGTACTTTAATCCCTTGACAAGGTATACTTGGTCGACCGGATCGTTTCCTTTTCCAATCTTACCTATCCCAATCATCTTGCCTTTGCTTGTCATCTCCAAATGTGACTTTGCCTCCCTTGTACTCTTCTAACTCAGAAAAGAGTCTTGGATTTCCGACATGAGACGTGAGCATCCACTATCGAGGCACCAATGCCCTTTTGTTCTTTTCTCGAACCAGCTGTAAGTCAGAAACAAACTAACGTTTCTCACTTCCTCTAACGAACCCAGTGACTTCCTTTACTATGGTCCTTTTTGAGGAAGATGATTCTTGGGAAATAACTTTAGGTTTGGTCGGATTCCGAGTCTTTCTTTTAGAGAACCGAGTCTCTTTCTTTTGAAACTCTTTCCTTTTATAAACGAGGAGGAGAAGGTTTTCTCCTGTAAGCTGGCGTGGGCTCGAGTCCTCCTTTCATTCTTATGTATGGGACCATGCTTAGCCTTCCTGAACTTCACAGTTCTAGAATCCTTTTAAAAGCTCCGAGTAGGAATTGGATTCCTCCTCTTTGTTAAAACCAAGTCCTTCTTTTACGAAGGAGACACATTGAGACCCTAAGAGCATGTTAAGGTTTTTCGACCTTTAGTAAATTTTAAAACAAGCTCTTGAGACTCATTGAGCTTTTACTTCGGATGCTTATTTTCTCTTCGAGTAACTCAGAGTCAATCTCATTAGATTGAGTACTAGTCTTGATTTCTCTTCGAGTAAGTCTCGGCTTTTCCAATTCATTTTTCAAAGAGATGCTCTCGAAATAACAGACTCAAGTTGTTCTTTAAAGCGAGAAGAATCGGAATTGGACTTTTCTTCCAAAGTACAAATATATTTAGCTAAATCTACTTTGGAAAACTTGAGGAAGTATTCAATTACCTCCCGAGGATTTGTTTCCTCACCGTCCGAGCGATCCGAGTCTAACTCTAATTCGGCTTCGAGTGCGAGAGTGCCATCGGACACTTTGAATCATCCGAGTCCTCATCATCTTCGGATGAGTCTTCATCACTCCAAGTGGCCATCATAGCCTTCTTCTTCTTTTTGTCCCTCTTTCTCCTTGGACGAGTCTTTGACTATGTATTCCTTGCTGCCACATTCAAAATAACCGGAGTTCTTAGTTAAAGATAACTTTGAAGGGGAAGAATGTTTACCTTTTCTATCCTTCTTGTCTTTGTTGTAGAACTCTTCTCTTAGCTTCTTATCCCATCTCTTGTGCTTCATCATTCTTTTTAAGCCTTTGGCGATAAGTGCCATGGGACCCTCTTCGAGTCGGATGAACTCGGAGTTGCTTCTCTATTTTACGGGGCCTTTAGTGCGATGTTCTTTTTAATGCTGACCTCTACATCCTCATATTCCAGGTGGATCTCATGGATGAGTAGCTTCCTAATGAGCTCATCCGGCTTCGATGAGGACGGGTTCTAAGCCTCATCGATGGTTTTTACCTTGGGACCCCATCTTCTCTTGAGTACACTTCGAGTATCTTTCTGCACATTTCCTCGTGGGAAATATTTCTACCTAGAGATTTGAGATTGTTAGTAATCACGGTGAAGCGGATGAACATCCGAGTGATGTTCTCTTCTAGCTCCATCTTGAACGGCTCGTACTTGTGAAGATATTAGCTTATCTTTGCTTGTCCGACTTGGCTTGTGCCTTCATAAGTGTTGACAAGTGTATCCCACACTTCTTTGGCTGTGTCACGAGTCGACACTCGGTTGTATTCTTCGAGCTAATGGCGGACATCGGAATGTTCATCACCTTGAAGTTCTTTCGAACTTCTCCGCTTCTTCGATAGTGTACTCGGACTTTGTTTTGGGCACGAGTCATGTTTCTTCCATCTTCATTAGAATGTAGTTGCCTACTTGTATGATGTTCAAGACATCTTCATCGTGATCCAGTAGGAAACATTCCATGAGCTTCTTCTAGTGCACGAAGTTAGATCCTTTGAACTTTGGTGGTCTGCTGGAAGATCTTCCTTTATCGAACTATCCATTGTTCTAAGCCATCTGATCCTTAAACCTTCGGATGGTTAAATCCTTTACGAAAGGCTAAGCTCGATACTAATTGAAGGTTTGCTCTTGGAGAGACTAAGTCACCCTAGAGGGGTTGAATAGGGTGAAGGGTAAATTTAAACAAAAAATGGAAGATTAAAGTCGAAAACTAACTTTGAGACAGTCTTAGTCTAAATTGGACTCGGAAAAGTGTTAACTCGGAAAATACGTGGAAACCCTCCTTGGGCGAGAAAACCACAGGCAGTGCTAATGTAAGCACCAAGTCAAATCCACTATTTTGGATACACACAATACAGTAGAAAGACTCAACTAGAATTGGTCCCTTAGACAATTGCTTACACGGTTTTCCTAGACTCGAAATTCCCTTATTTGATCTAGTACTTCCTAACCGAGGTAACCTTTACAGCTAGGGACAACTAAGCTGAGTTAACCCTTACAACTCAGTTAAGGAACCTTACTCAGAAAGTAAGAGTAATTGTTTGTGACTGATTACAAGACCTTACAACTCGAAATATGTTAAGTACAGAGTTGGAGTTGTAAGTAGAAGATTGAATGCGAATTATATAGAGAGAGATAATTTTAGCAATAGGTTCAACAATCTTCTTGTCTTATAAAGTGGCTTCTATTTATAGAGGACCAGGCAGATTAGCCATTGTGACTATCTTCCGATTAGAAGTCCTCTCGTGACCGTTGCAATGGCTTTTACGAGTGACTCGGAAAAATGTCCGTTGAGGTGTGAACGTTGAGGAACGACTCTTGACTTCTTTGGGTGTCCCAATCTACTGGTGATATCTCGAAAGATAGGGTGTAAACCACCATTGAGCTTAGCGTCGAAAATTTTCAGTTTTGGAAACAATGTACTGGGCCTTGGTTAGAAGTAGAAAAAGCCTTGTCTGCTGGTGATTTGACATCTTGAAGCCGGTTACTTTTGAAATTCAAAAGTAGGATAACCTCGTTTGAATAACCTACAAAAGTAAATTAACTTGGTTCTCAAAGTATAAAATACTTTGGTGTAAGATTAGGCATAGATAATGTTTTTAATGAAGATAATTAAGAACCTAATTATCTAAGTCTTCAAAGAGTGGAATTTTCTAAGTCAAATATCGGTTATACTCAAATTCCAACCGAGTCGGTCCGAAGTCAAACAAGTTTGATAGAGAATATCGAGAGAAAAGAAACTTGATCTAGACAAGCATAATTCAAACGAAACATGTTGACTTTGAATTAATACGATAATTCAATTAAACTTAGATTACAAAGTCGGACTTGAGTTTATGCACGTTAGAGCAAATGTTTGAACATGCGATATGTCTAAGTGTTGTCCGAGTGACTCGGAAGCTGTGTGTGAAATGATAAGCAAGAGTATGCTTTACGAGTCATTTAGAATCAAGTGAAAACATATGCAATAGTATTTGTAACGCTCGGAAAGATTTTAAATCACTTAGAAAAGTTTCTAAAGCACTTAGAATAACTTGTAATCAAGACTTACAAGAGATGAAGTCTCGTACCTAATTCCTTGATGGTACTCGGAATGATATACCTGCAAAGTTTGAGTCTTCACTTTATAAGTTTTCCTAGACTCGAAGTTCCTTTATCCGATCTAGTACTTCCGGACTCGGATAACCCTTACGAGATAGGGACAAGCGAGCTGAGTTAGCCCTTACAACTCGGTTAAGGGACTTAGAAAGAATGTAAATAGTAGAAGTGATGAAAGCACTTTCTTTACAACTCGAAAGTAACAGATTACAGATTTGGAGTTGTGAAAGCTAGAAGATTCGAGTAAGAGTAGAATGTGCCCAGTTCCAGCAATCTTAAAGTCTTGTGGAGTGGCTTACGTTTATAAGCACCAAGGCGAGAATGAACATTGTGACTTGTTTTGGATTGGTGAGCTTTATTAGCCACTGTAACGGCTACTATGAGTCACACGAAAAAGATCCGTAGAGATGAGAACATTGTGTAATGGTTCTTGGCTCCAAAAATAGCCCAACCCTTTTATGGTGACTAAAATTATGGGTGGAAACAAGCTGTTAGACTCAAAGTTGAAGTTTTCCAGCTTTGGAAACAAACTACCCTTCCACGGTGTCTAAGTCATTTCCGAGAAAAGGTTAATTTATGTCTGCTTGGTGTTTAACGGCTAGAAACCTAGGTTGATTTTATGATTCAAAAGTATATTACGCTTGTTTAAACAACCTAGAAAAGTAAATCAAAGTGGTACACAAAGTAGAAAAATACTTTGGTCAAAGATTAGGCATAGATAATAATAAAATCAGAGTAATTAAGCACTTTATTATCTTAAGCCTAAAAGAGTGGAATTTTCCGAGTCTAATATCCATTAGGTTCGGATTCCATCTTTAGTCAATCTTTAAAATGATCAAGTTAGAGAAAATAAAATATCAGGATACATACACTTGATCAAGCAAATAATTCTCCATAAATAACTAACTTAGAAATTAGAATTAGCTCGTAATTCATTTTCACTTGAAACACAAAGTCATTGCTCATAATATAAGTGTTAGAGAATTTACTCATGCGATTGTTCCGAATTGTGTCCGAGTGGGTCGAAACACGAGTTTAGAATGTTATGCTTGATTGACTAGTTTCTCAAAGGGTCGAGAATAAGATGAAAACTTAGATATGAGTTTCTATAAAGCTTAGAATGACTTAGAATCAAAACCCAAGAGAGATAGAGAGTTATACCTAAGTCTTCGATCTGCCTCTTTTTGATGAAAGCATTCCATACTTAAGATAGAAATTTGTCAGTTGAAAGAGTTAAGTTTTCATAAAGAATTGATCGGAACCTAGAATATTAACTAGAGCAAGAAATACAATGAAGATCAATTATCGGTTCGAGCTTAGTTTAACTTAGATCAAAACATAACTCGAATATGTTTCTTGAGATAGTCAAAACAAGATTGTTAAAGAGTAAAGAAATAATATCAAAGCAAGAAGAAATAAAACATGTACTCAAAAACAAATAAGCTCGGACATAGATAAATATCACATATTACAAGAAACATTTGTACAAGGATAAAGTAAGATAAACTCAGGAAACAACAAAGGGAAAAACTCCCCTAAACCAATCATCTAATTTTTCTATATTTTCTCTCCCCTATACATTTTAGCAAAAAATAACAAAAGGAGGGAGGAAAGAGCAAGTAATTACTGAAGATGTTGGATTAAAAAAGCTGTTTGAAAATTTGGAGGGAAGGGCATTAGAGTCGAGTTAGGATGTAAGCCTAGAAAGAGTTCGAGTTATTTTCAAATCTAAAGCAAGAGAAGCAAGCTTGTTGGCCACTTTTTCAAGAAGCTCAATAGAGGGAGCAGGCAGTAAAGTAGAAGGTCCAGCAGATAAGAGTGGAACCTCTGGAGTTATCCATGTCTATGGTGGAGGAGGAGGTGGAGGTAACTCCGACGCATGAACCCGGACACCGGGTTTGACTTCCTGGTATCCCAAACCCATATGTTCACTCTTGCCAAGACAAACGGCAGGTTCCAAGCAAGAGTTTGGGTCAAAAGGAGAGGGACATGGAACCGAGTAAAAATAGCACTCAAAAGAGCTCCAAAGGGATATGAAGCCGACTTCTTAGAGTCGGAGGTCACGAGATGCCATCTGCTCCAAAATGAAAGGAAAGAGGTCTACTTCGTAGCCCTTGAGAATGTCATATAGAACCTTGAGAATTTTGGAGTTGGGGTTCACTTTTGACAGGTAATGTGAAAAGAAAGTCCTCATCATAATGAAACACGAAGCCTAGCTACGACTTCATCCGAGTCACAAAAAGTTCTTTCCGGACTAAGGAGGCTCTTTAGCGTATTTGTCAAAGAAATCATCAGCGATTTCATTGAACAGAACATGATTGGAGCTGAGAAAGAGAGTCTTCACATTGAAAAGTTTGTAAAGTAAGGCAAGATTGATTCGAACGGTCTTACCTTGAACAAGAAAAGTGATGATGCCATCGCTGGCATTCATGTTAGTGTAGAACTTCGGATATATAAGGTGCGGGTAGATGTAGTCATAGAAACAAAGATAGTTCTACGCATCGGTTTTGACAGGTGTGTTTCAATGATGAGAAGGAGGTTTTAGGAAAGAACTTGTCATCCAGATTAAAGTGTTGGGCGACAAAGTATTTTGGATCTTCCGAGGCGGGCTCTTTGCCTTTGCTTGGTGCAACTTCAGATTGAGTTGATTTGGTTTTGGCCTTCTTATTGGCCAAACCTCCTTCTCGAGCAGTTCCTCTCTTAGGCATAGTTAGAGAGTAAAAATTGATGGAGAGAAACGAGAGAAAGAGTACGAGAACATAGAAGATTGATAATCGAGAGAGAGAGAGAGGGTGAGAGAATTTTAAGAGCAAAGAGAGCGAGAAAGCAAGCACTAAGTAGGTAAAGTGGAGAAAAGAAAGTAAAGCAGTGCTATTTATAGTAAGAAAAGGCTTCCAGGCGACTTTCTAACCGAGTTACCAAGCAACGGTTATCGGACCGTTCAGCCTCTCAGTGCGATAACGGTTAGTTTCTCCAACAGACTTTCTTCCAATGCCTAATTTTTGCTAACTGTTAGCATGATAGAGAGAGAGAGAGATTGAGAAGAATGAGTTTCGAAAACATTTATGAGATTCTCCATTTATCTAGAGATGACCTCAAAATTTGAATATCCATTTTGCTCATAATCTGTGTCCGACTCGGTAAGGTGTCTAAGTGACTCAAAACGCTCGAGAAAATATATAACTTATAGCTCAATCTCATTCCGATTCAACTCACCCTTTTGTTATTTGCCCAAGGCATATGACACTCAATCATCAAAGAATAATTCATGCAATAAATCACATAATCATGCATTAATCATACCAAGTTCATCTCTAATAAAGCAAAATTGATCTTCACTCAGAGGTTTAGTGAATATATTAGCTAGCTAAAACTTCGTAGGAATAAACTCAAGTTCAATATCACCTTTCTCAGAATGGTCTCTCAGAAAATGATACCTGACCTTAGTATGCTTTGTCTTTAAGTGATGAACTATATTCTTACTGATGCTAATTGCACTTTGATCATCACACTTAATTAGAAACGACGTCAATGATAATCCAAGATCCTTCAAGTGTTGCTTGATCTAGAGAATCTAAGCACGAGCAAGTCAGTAATCGCAATGTACTCGGCCTTCACAATTCATTATGCTTCTTTCACTCGCCAGGAGATGAGGGATTGACCAAGAAATTGGCATGCTCCTGATGTGCTCTTTCTATCAACCTTGTATCCAGCATAAGTAACATCCGAGTATCCAATGAGAGTCGGTTCGAGTTCTTTGAAAACCACAAACCAAGATTCTAAGTCCCTGCAAAATATCCAAAAATTCTCTTCACAGCAGTGAGATATGATTCCTTAGGATTAGTTTGAAATCTTGCAAAAAGGCAAACACTAAACATGATATCTGCCCTATTAGATATGAGATAAAGCAATGATCCAATCATATCTCTCGTAGAGTTTCGATCTACGACTTTACCTTTCTCGTCCGAGTCTAGTTTCAAATTGCTACTCATAGGTGTTGCTGCATGCTTCACATCTTGTAGCTTGTATTTCTTCAATAACTCCTTGGTGTACTTAAATTCATGGACATAGATGCCACCCTTGTCTTGTTTGATTTGCAAACCAAGAAAGAATTTGAGTTCTCCCATCATGCTCATTTGGAACTCCTGTCTCATAACTTTGAAAACTCTTGACATAGAGTTTCATTAGTAACTCCAATATCTTCAACATATATCCGAATGATAAGTAAATCATTCCTCTTGGTTTTTGTGAACAAAATTTTGTTAACCTGACCTCTTTTGAAATCATTTTCAACCAAGAAACTGCTTAGTCTTTCATACCAATTTACGGGGGCTTGTTTAAGACCATTCAAAGTCTTTTATAATTTGAAAACATGATATGGAAATTTTGAGTTTTCAAATCCAGGGGTTGGTCAATATAAACTTCTTCTTGACTATAACCATTGATAAATGCACATTTGATATCCGTTTGATAAAGCTTGATGCTCATGCTAGATGCAAATCCTAAGAGAATAACAATTGCCTCAATCCTAACAAAAGGTGTAAAAGTTTCCCCATAATTAATTCCCTCTTCTTGGTTATACTTTTAAGTAACTAATCTAGCCTTATTTCGACTACCAACCCTTCCTCATCCAGTTTGTTCTTGAAAACCCATTTGGTTTATATTACTTGGTGGTCAAAAAGTCGTTTGGTTGGAATCTAGATTTTGTTTCATTCGAATTGATTTAGCTCTTCTTGCATGGCCTCTACCCATTCAAGCTCGGTTAAGGCTTCTAGTGCATTTTTAGGTTCTGTTAATGATATGAATGTAGAAAATGCATAGATTTTGCAAAGAAAAATGAGTTATTACCCCACTTGTTGATATTAGAAAGTATGTTCTCATGTGGGTGACTAGATGCATATTTGAAAGCTCTACCTATCCTCTCGGTTAACCAAGTTTGTTGAATGAATAGGCTGATCTTCAATTGGTTGCTCTTGCTGAGTCTCTACATTGGCTTGTTCTTCAACATTCTCATCTTTAGCAAAGTCATCAAAGACAACATGGATACTTTCTTCCACTTTGCTAGTCCTTTTGTTAAAAAATCGATAAGCTTTACTATGAGATAAGTAACCCGAAATATACCTTCATCCGATCTAGCATCAAATTTAGTAAGATATTCCTTACCACTATTATGTACAAAGCATTTAGATGCGAATGGTCCGAAGTAGGAGATGTTGGGTTTCCTTTCCTTGTACAGCTCATAGGGTGTCTTCTTCATAATGGGTCCGATCGGGCATCCGTTAAGTTTGTAGTTTGTTGTGTTGATCGCCTTAACCTAGAAATAGAATGGTAGATCATTATCAATCATCATAGTCCTTCCTATTTCTTCAAGAGTTCTGTTCTTTCTCTCCACTACTCCATTCTCTTAATGAGCTCTTAGTGTAAAGAAGTTGTAGGAGATGTCATTCTTGTCACAAAAATCTGCAAATTCCGAGTAATTGAATTCCCTTTCATGGTAAGTTCTTATTCTTCTAATCTAAGTCTAAGACTCCATTTGAATTTTCCTAGAGATCTTAGTGAACTCTTTAGAGGCTTCATTCTTGTTCCTCAAAAAACATACCTAGGTAAATCGTGAATAATCATCAACAATAACTAGCACATATGATTTACCTCGTTAGCTTTCCATATGAATTTCACCACACAAATCCATATGAACCAATTCAAGTACTTTGGATGTAGACATAGTTTTGAGAGGTTTGAAAGATTATCTGAGTTGTTTTCCTTTTGTGCATGCTTCACAAATTTTATCTTTCTTAAATGCATAGTTAGGTAGACCCCTAACCAATCCATGAGATGCAAGTTTCTGGATGGTATGCATGCTAATATGACCTAGTCTACGATGTCATGACCATGAATCATCATTCAAAGATGCTTTCAAGCAAAATAAATTCTGACTAGAATATGAAAGAGGAATAGTATAAGTGCTACCTGACCTCGGACCTAAGAGCTTTGTCTCTTGGCCTTTATCACATAGTCTGGAAATGCTAAGGAGATTGTACTTAAGCCCTTTGACAAGGTACATTGCTGCTGACCGAGTTATTTCCTTTATCAATCTTGTTAATCCCAGCTATCTTGCCTTTGTTATTCTTTCCTAATGTGACTTTTCCTCCTTTTCGGATTTTCTAACTCGAGAAGAGTTTTGAATATCCAAACATATGGTGTGAACAACCACTTTCTAAGTACTAATGACCCTTCTATATCCGAGTCACTTGCAAAATAGAAACAAACTAACCCTTCGACTTCCTCTTATAAATCCAATAACTGCTTTTACTCGTGGTCTTTCTCTAGGGAAGAACACAATTGGGAACCTAAATTTGAATAATTTTGGGTTTGATCCGATTCCGAGTCATCCTTCTAGAAAACCGAGGTTGTCTCTTTTTGTTGAAAATCTTTTCTTTTGTAAATAGGTGGAGAAGGCTCTTTCCTGTAAATTAGTCTAGGCTTAGTCCTCGTTTTATGCAAGTGAATAGGACCATGCTCAACCTTCCTTAACTTTACGAGTTCGGAATCGGTTTTGAAAGACTTAAATAGGAATTAGATTCCTCTTCAGACATTATAACCAAGACCTTCTTTTCTAAAAGAGACACACTTAGATCCAAGTGAAAGATTAAGGTTTTTCTAACCTTGAGTGAGTTATAAAACCAACTCTTCGAGACTCATTGACTTCCTTTTCAATTGTCATTCTCTATTTTCGGGCACTCGGACTCATTCTCATTATCTTGAGCATTGGTCTCAAGTACTTTTAGATTTTGTCTCTAGTTTTCTAACCCATTTTTCAAAACATTACTCTCAGCAGTAAGAGACTCAAGTTGTTCTTTAAAATTAAAAGTTAGAATTGGACTTTTCTTCTAAAGTAAAGATATATCTAGCCAAAACAGCTATGAAAAACTTAAGGAAGTATTCAATTACCTCCTAAGGACTTGTTTCCTCAACATCCGAGTTGTCACTCTTTGACTTAGATCTAGCTTCTAAGTCTATCGGTGCCATAAGACACTTCGAGTCATCAGAATCATCTTCTTCATATGAATCATCATTGCTCCAGGTTGCCATCATAGACTTTTTCTTCTTTGTGTCCTTCTTTCTCTTTGGATAGTCCTTGACTATGTGTTCCTTACTACCACATTCAAAGCAACCAAAGTTCTTAGTTAAAGACAACATAGAAGGAGATGAGTATTTACCTTTGTTGTCCTTTTTGTCTTTCTTAGAGAACTCTTCCTTTGGCCTTTTTGCCACTTTTTGGACTTCATCATCTTTTTGAAGCCTCCGGCAATTAGTGTCATGCAATCCTCTTCCGAGTGTGAGGAGCTCGGACTTTGTCATATAATTTCGAGACCTTCAATGTAATGTTATTTTTGGTGCTGATCTCGACATCCTCTTGTTCCAGGTGCAGCTCATGTGTAAGTAGCTTCCCAATGAGCTCATCAAGCTTCAGTTTAGAGAGATTTGAAGCCTCTTTAATGGTTGTCACCTTGGGACCCCATCTTCTCTTTGGTAAACTTCTCATAATTTTTCTGACCATTTCCCTATGAGATCTTTGTACTCGGAGACTTCGATTGTTGGTAATCTTAGTGAATCGAGCATACAACCGAGAGATGTTCTCTTCTCCTGCTTCACTTAACTGTTCCTTGACTGTTCCTTCATAGGTGTTGATAAATGTATCCCACACCTCTTTGGTTCACAAGCTAACACTCTGTTGTAATCTCGACCTGATAGCACACATCGGTGTGTTCATGGCTTTAAAGTTCTTTCTAAACTTGTCGAAGATCATGCACCATCCATCTTCATGGAATGAAGTTTCCATTCTTGATGATATTCCATACTTCTTCATCATTATCCAAGTAGAAAGAACTGCATCATCTTTTTTCCGAGTGTGCAAAGTTTGAACCTTTGAATTTGAGTGGTTTGGTGGATGATCTTCCTTCATCTAACTCTCCATTGTTCTAAGCCATTTGTTCTTTAGACCTTTGGATTATGAGATCCTCTTACAAGGCTAGGCTCGATACCAATTTGAGTGGGGATGAATAAGGTGATGGAGGATTTTTAGAAATCTCAAACAACTTTACACAAAACAGAAACAAAAACTAATTCGAGTCTAGATTTGGCTCGGAAAGTTAAACATTTAGAAATACGTGGAAACCTACTAGGGAAGAAACCCCGCTAATCCAAACACCAAGTCAAATCCACTAATTGAATCCTCAATTACTAAGGACTGACTCTAACCAGAATTACTCTCTTAGACAATTCCTTTACAAGTTTTCCTAGACTCGAAGTTTCCTTATTCGATCTAGTACTTCTCGATTGAGATAACCCTTACGAGTCAAAGCCAACTGATTTGGGTTACCTCTTACAGTTCAGTCAAGGGACTTAAAAAGAAAGTAAAGAGTAGAAGTGATTACAAGACTTTCTTTACAACTCAAAAAGTAAGAGATTACAGATTTGGAGTTGTAAAAGTTAGAAGATTGAGTAAGAGTAGAATGTGTTCAATTCCAACAATCTTTAAGTCTTGTGAGTTGTATCTATTTATAAATACCAAGGCGGAATGACCAGTTGTGACTTGTTCTGGATTGGATAGCTTTATTAGCCATTGAGATGTGAACATTGTGTAATGGTTCTTGACTCCAAAAGTAGTCTAACCCTTTGGTAGTGATTGAAATTTGCGGTGGAAACAATCGTTAAACTCAAAATTGAAGTTGTCCAATTTTGGAAACAAACAACCCTTACACGGTTGTCCGAGCCATGTCTAAAAATGGTTAATCTCTGTCCACTTGGTGTTTAACGGCTAGAAACCGGTTGCTTTTGTGATTCAAAAGTAGATTACCCTTCTTTAAACAATCTACAAAAGCAAATCAAAGTGGTACTTAAAGTATAAAAATACTTTGGTACAAGATTAGGCATAGATAATAATAAGATTAGAGTAACTAAGCACTTAATTATCTTCGACCTAAAAGAGTTGAATTTTCTAAGTCTAATATCCATAGGTTCAGATTCCATCTTGAGTTCATATTTAAAATCATCAAGTTAGAGAGAATAAAATATCGGGATATATAAACTTGATCATGCAAATAATTCTCCACAAATAACTGACATAGAAATTAAATTTAGCAATGTAATTCATTTTCACTTGAAACACAATGTCGGTTCTAAGAATAAAAGTGTTAGAGAAATTATTTACTCATGCGATTGTTTTGAGTTGTGTCCGAGTGGGTCAAAAACACAATTAAGAATGTTATGTTGATTGACTTATTTCGAGTAGGTCAAAAAGGACGAAAACTTAGATATGAGTTTCTATAATGTTCAGAATGACTTAGAATCAAAACCCAAGAGAGATAGAGAGTTATACATGAGTCTTCATTCGGCTTCCTTATAGATCATGTTGTGTAGTAATGTTATGGTGATTCTCCGATATGTAGCTCTTGCAGTCTTAAGCCAAAATGGCATCATCATATAATAGTACATCCCCCATTGAGTGATGAAGGTCGTCTTTTCTACTTCTTCTTCGATCATTTTCATCACCTGATTATACCCAGTATAGCCGTCCATGAATGAGAGTAAGGCATGTCCTTCTCTATTATTTATGAGGATGTCGATATGAGGCAGTGGGAAATCATCTTTATGGTTTGCCTTGTTTAAATCCATGAAGTCTACACACATCCGGACCATGCCATCTTTCTTCGGAGTAGGAACTATGTTCGCTACCTATTGAGGATAGTGAACCACTTTGATAAACCCCGTTTCGGACATCTTCCTTAATTTTCGGTGCCTACTCAGGTTTCATCCTCCGAGTTTCGCTAATTGCTTGGCATCTTCGTAAAGTGAAATTTTGTGTTCCTCTATACTTGGATCTATCCTAGGCATATCTTTGTAGGACCATGCAAAGACATCTATGAATTCCGTAAGGATCGAAGTGACTTGCTTCTACTCCTATGGATTCGAGTGTTTTCCCAATTTTTACCTCGTGGGGTTGATCAACCGATCCTAGGTTAATTGTTATTGTTTCTACTATTATTGGTGAACGATTTTCATGATCTTCCATAACATTTATTAATTCTTTAGGGAATTCTTGTTCATCATTACAGGCAAAATAATTAAAAATAAGGGAACGAAAAGAATAAGCGAAAAGGTTCATCTTATCGAATGAGGAAATGAGTACATCAAACTCGAAACATAAATTGCGGAACTGGAAAATGAACTAACGAAATAGGAATAAAAATAACAGCCCTAGTACTAGACTCAAGAATGGGATGCTCTCCTCGGCTAACAACAAATTCTTGGCCCTCCTCACCATCGATCCAAGTAATATGCTTGGACCCTTCGGTGTTGACGTTGGTGATGAATCTGGATGGATCAAACTATGGGTGCGACATGGCTTAGGTTAGTACTGAAACTACATTCCCCTCTAGGTTCTTCTCCCATCCGAATAGCGAGCCTCAAAATGTTGCTCTCGGCTAGATTGGTCTAGTCTTGTGTGGATTGTCCAACTTCAAGGAGGTAGGGTGCCTCCTTGAGAAAACGAGGCTCGGGAAAGCCATAGTAGGTGAAGTCATCTCCTTCTTTCAGGAATTCCGTGTTTAGGGTATGAGCAAAGGGCTTAATTGAACGGACTATGTATAGTGCGACCCTTCTAGTTTGAATTTTCCACTTGGCTTGGGCTATTTTCTTAGCGATAGGTTGATAGCGTAATCAAAACTTCTAGTTGTTGGTGGGTTTAACAGGTGGAAATGTTGGGTGGAATGGCCTCCGGCACTGTAGCTAGGCACTGGAAAATACCCCTTCTTCCTAAGCATCGAATGATCACTAGGGTTACCATAAGGATTGAAGTTAAAAGGTGCTTCATCCTTGTTTATAGCAGATGATAGTGTCAAACCCATAAAGGTCTTCGTCATCGGCGTCGTGTTCAATTTCGATGACAGATTCTATAGAGGTAATGGTGGCACAGAGATTATCCCCATTGATGGGTAGGATCTGGCCTTTGATGATCATCTTGACTTTTTGATGCGGTCTAGAGGGCACTGCACTGATATTCGTGGAAGCGAGGACGCCCTTAGAAAAGGTTAATGTTAGCTTGGATGTGTAGAACTTGGAAGTCAATGTTCTTTATACTGGTTCAACATTGATTGGCAGAGTCACCATTCTCAAAACTATCCTTTTAGAGTTGTCATAAGCTTAGAGATGAATAGTTTATTTAGAGAGTTGTTGCTCTCTAATACCTAACCTTTTGGTGATCCTCCAAGGATAACATTTACAATAGATCCATTATCTACTAAGGTTAAAGGGATGCACTTGTTAATATAAGTTACAATCAAGTAAAAGGCATTGTTGTGTGCAATGTCTTCTTCAGGGAGATCTTTCTTGTCAAAGATAATCATTCATCCCCATCATAACCAATCCTACTACTTCCTCAGGTGTCATTTTAGGAGAAACTTTAATTTTGTTAAGTGCATCAATTAAGGCATGTCTATGCTTTTAGGAAGCATGTATGAGTTGCTAGATAGAGGTATAAGCTTTAAGTTTTTGAAGTTGTTTTTGGATACGGTCTTCTTCTTTAGTAGCTTTAGCTTCTTTTGGAGCTTCCTAAGTCTGTGGTGGACCCACAACCGCATTATGTCGCCTAGACCTAGTAAGGAATTGAATCTCGGGGCTCTTTGGTTCTCCCCAAAAATCTTCTTCTTCTAAGGGTGGTGTGCCCCGAAGTTTTCATCATTGTCATGTTAGGTTTCTTATACATCTTTTTCATCACTTACCCATAATATTCATGCACTTTTAGGTGTGGGAGACAACTGCATCACTTCTAATATTGCATTTATTAGAGGTTTTCTTAACCTTAGACTAATAGCTACCTCTATATCTAGTCACGACTTTTGTGGTCATGGTAAATAACTCTTCTTCTATTAGCATGTTGGTATCTCTAAGAGATGAAAAACCCATAAATGGTAGGAATTTGAGGTATTGATTGTAGGCGGGTTGGAGGTTATTCATAATGATTCGTACATCATCCTTCTCGGAAGGTCAATCTACTATGTGGGCAACCTTTGCCCTCCATCCAGTGAGAAAGTCTGTAAAGCATTCTTTCTCACCTTGCTTGATTAACTTAAGGTCTCTAAGTGTGACAGGTAGATTAGTGTTATAGGAGTATTGGTGTAGGAATTCCTTACATAGATCATTTCAATTGGTAACCTTGCGTAGATTAACTATGTTATACCACTTCATTACATCACTATCGAAAGTCCATGGGAAAATGATTTGGTAAGTGTCTTCCGATATGTTCTTGAGAGTCATTGCTCTTAAAAGTTGTGAATATGGTGATGGGGATTCTCATAACCTCGAAACTTGATATCCGGCATGGTTAACTTAGGGGATAGCTTCCCTTTGGGGATTAAAGTGAATCCCATACAATCAAAGAAATGAATTTCGAACTTGGGCAACTCCCTTAACATTTGTTCTATCTGATCTATGTGTGGTTAAGATTTAGGCTTATGTTCGGGACTCGCTTTGATGAGATGGGTTAGGTGGTGGACGTCCTCCTCCTACTTTATCTTCTCCTTAACCATCGTTCTTATTATCCTCAAGAGTCTTTAGGATGGCTTTAAGAGTGTCAAATATATAGATTATATTTTCTTATCTTGAGCAAGGTGATGATAGGAGTTTGTTATGCTTTGTTTTAGCCATTGTAGGGGAATTCTTTTTGGGTGCTGGCCTATGACAGAAAATAGACAGTGAAGACTCGGACTTTACTCAGCACAATTCCGAGTTCTATCAAAGGAATCAGGTATAAGAATTTCTCACTTATAGAGTTTTGATTCCAAGGCATTCTCTGTACCTTAGAAACTTTTCTGAGTGATATAGTATTTTCTCTAACTGATATGGCATTTACTTCATGTAATTTTTGCTTGTCTCTAAGTGACTCGGAAAACGAGATATGCACTCAAGTCTGTCTCACTCAGTTCCGAGTCCCTCATCACTTAGATTTATCGCATGTTGAAATGACTAGTATTTCGCTTACCAGCACTCGAGTCCGACTTCATATTATAAGTCCTATTCCATTATAGTTTGCGCTTCTAGTCCGAATCATGCTTAGTCTAGATCAAGTTTGTTATATAACTTGATTCTCGCTTACACTAACTCGGATGGAATTTTGAGTTTCATGAATATTTGACTCAAAAAATTTCATTCTTTTTCGACACAAATAATTAGTCATTCAATTATCTTAATTATATTATTATCTCGTGTCTAATCTTATATCAAAGTATTTTATACTTTGAGAACCAATTTGATTTACTTTTGTAGCTTATTCAAACGACGATACACTTTTGAAATACAAAAGTAACCGAGCTCAAAACGTCAAATCACGAGCAGACATGGCTTTTCCCCTTCTCGACCTAGCCCCAAAAGATTGTGTCGGTAGCTGCTGCATTTCCAAATCGGAAAACTAAAACGCCAAGCTTAACGAGTGGTTTCCACCTTATCCTTCAAGACACCGCCGGTGGTTTTGGGACTTCCAAGAGAGTTAAGAACCGTTGCCCAACGTTCATATCACAACGGATACTTTCTGAGTGACTCGAAAGTCCTTAACAACGGTCACAAAGGACTCTCGGTCAAAAGATGGACTCAACGGCTATGCTTGCCTGGTCATCTATAAATGGAAGCCAACTCTTAAGATTTGAAGATTGCCGAATCTATTGTTAATACATACTTGAGCAAAAGTCATTGTATTCACTTTCAATCTTCTACTACAACTCCTACTCTGTAATTCATTATATTCTTAGTTGTAAGGTCTTGTACTTCGTTACAAACACTTTCTTCTTACTTTCTAAGTAAGGTCCCTTGACTAAGTCTGTAAAGGTTAACTCAGCTTAGTTGTCCCTAGCTATAAGGGTTATCTCAGCTAGGAAGTACTAGATCAAATAAGGGAACTTCGAGTCTAGGAAAAACTTGTAAAGAGTTGTCTAAGGGAGCAACTCGGGTTCGATCGATCTACGATATTTTATGGACTAAAAATAGTGGATTTGACTTCGTGCTTGGATTAGCACAGTCCGTGGTTTTCTGCCCCAGGAGGATTTCCACGTAATATCTATGTCATTACTTTCTTAGTTCATTCTAGACTCGGACATACTAAGTTGCGGCTTGAATCTACTTCCTTACTTTTTACCGAGATTACGAGTTCATACTTTTCGACCTCGTTTTAGACTCGGAATGCATTACTTGTCTCTACTTTGACAAAAAGAGTTCAATCTTCACAAAAATCCTCCATCACCCTATTCACCCCCTCTAGGGTGACTTAGACTCTCCCGAGCAAACCTTCAATTAGTATCGAGCCTAGCCTTTCGGAAAGGATCTAACCATCCAAAGGTTTAAAGATCAAATGGCTCGGAACAATGGAGAGTTCGATGAAGGAAGATCTTCCAGCAGACTCGCTAAAATTCAAAGGATCAAATTTCGTGCACTTGGAAGAAACTCATAGAATGTTTCCTCCTAGATCATGATGAAGATGTTTGGGAGATCATACAACAAGGAAACTACATTCCTATGAAGACAGAAGAATTAAGACTCATTCCCAAGACTAAGGCCGAGTTTACTCCGGGTGAAGCGGAGAAGTTCGAAAGAACTTCAAGGCAATGAACATTCTAATGTGCGCCATCAGCTCGGAAGAATACAATCGAGTATCCGCCTATGATTCAGCCAAAGAAGTGTGGGATACACTGGTCAACACTTATGAAGGCACAAGCCAGGTCGGACAAGCAAAGATCGGCTAATATCTTCATAAATATGAGCTATTTAAGATGAAGCCGAAGAGAACATCACTTAGATGTTCATTCGATTTATTGAGATTACCAACAATCTCAAATCTCTGGGTAAGAAGATTTCCCACGAGGAAATGTGCAGAAAGATACTCGAAGTCTACCTAAGACAAGATGGGGTCCCAAGGTGACTGCCATAGAGGAGGCTCGGAACCTATCACTTCTAAAACCGAGACGAGCTCATTGGAAAGCTTCTCACTCATGAAATCCACCTGGAAGAGGAGGATGCTGAGGGCAGCACCAAAAAGAACATAGCGGCGAAAGCCTCGTAAACCGAGAGAAGCAAATCCGAGTTCCCCTAACTCGAAAAGGATCCCATGGCACTTATTGCGAAAGGCTTCAAGAGAATGATGAAGCACAAAAGATGCGATAAGAAGCTAAAAGAAGAGTTCTACGAAAAGACAAAAAGGATAGGAAGGTTAAATATTCATCTCCTTCAAAGTTTTCTTTGACTAAGAACTCGGTCTGTTTTGAATGTGGCAGCAAGGATCACATAGTCAAAGACTCGTCCAAAGAGGAAATGGGACAGAAAGAAGAAAAAGGCTATGATGTCCACATGGAGTGACGAGGACTCATCGGAAGATGACGAGGACTTAGATGACTCAAAGTGTCCGATGGCAATCTCGACTCAAAAGCTGCAACGAGTCGGACTCGGAATCGGACAATGAGGATTCTAATCCTCAAGAGGTAATTGAGTATTTCCTAAAATTATCCAAAGTTGATTTGGCTAAGTATATTTTTACTTTGGAAGAAAAGTCCAATTCGACTTTTCTCATTTCGAAGAACAACTTGAGTCAATTTCCTCCGAGAGCATATCTTTGAAAAATGAATTGGAAAAGCTGAGACTTACACTCAAAGAACTCAAGACTAGTGCTCAATCCAATAAGACCGAGTCCGAGTTACTCGAGAAAAGAAAATGAGCAGCTAAAGCAAAAGCTCACTAAGTCTCAAGATCTTGTTTTCAAAATTCACTCAAGGTCGAAAAACCTTGACATGCTCTTAGGATCTCAATGTATCTCCTATAGAAAAGAAGGTCTTGGTTTCAACAAAGAGGAGGAATCCAATTCCGACTTAGAGCTTTCAAAAGGATTCCGAAGCTGTAAAGTTCGGAAAGCTGAGCATGGTCCCATTCATAAAAATGAAGGGAGGACTAAGCCCGGAGCGGTTTATAAGATGAAACCATCTTCTCCAGTCTCCAAAGGAAAAGTTTTCAAAAAAAAAGAGACACGGACTCGGTTCTTTAAAGAGAAGACTCGAGAATCGGACTAAACCCAAAGTCATTTAAATCGGGTTCCGAAAAACCTTCTTCCTCGAAAAGGACCGTACTAAAGAATGTTACTAGGTTCGTTAGAGGAAGTGAGAAGGGTTAGATTGTCTCTGTCTTGCCGGGTACTCGAAAAGAGCAAAAGGACATTGGTACGTGGACGGTGGATGCTCACGCCTCATGTCGGGAGACTCGGGACTCTTCTCCGAACTAGAAAAGTACAAAGGAGGAAAAGTTACTTTTGGAGATGATAACAAGGGCAAGATGATTGGGATAGGCAAGATTGGAATGGGAAGCAATCTGGTCAGCCCAGTTTACCTCATGAAAGGATTAAAGTACAATCTGCTCAGCATCTCTCAATTATGTGATAAAGGTCAAGAGATAAGATTTACTTAGACCAATTGTTACATTTCGATGATACCACAAAGGAAATCAAACTTTCGGGTAAAAGATTAGGTAACACTTATGTTATTCCTCTTTCGACCCGAGTCGAATTTATCTCGCTTAAGAGCATCTCTCCATCATGACTCATGGACATGGCATCGTAGATTAGGCCATATTAGCATGCATACTATCAAGAAATTGGCATCTCATGGTTTGGTTAGGGGTTTACCTAACTGTGCATTTGAGAAAGATAAAGTTTTGAAGCATGCACAAGAGGGAAACAAGTCGGATCTTCATTCAAATCTCTAAAGACAGTTTTCACATCCAAAGTACTTGAGCTACTGCATATGGACTTATGTGGTGAAATCCCTATTAAGAGCCTCGGAGGTAAATCATATATATTTGTTATTATTGATGATTATTCACGGTTTACCTGGGTGTGTTTTCTTAAGAGCAAAAATGAAGCATTCAAGGAGTTCGAGCAAGCTCTGCAGAAAAATCTAAGTTGAGGCTCAAACTCAGATTCGAGAGAATCGGAACCGACCATGGAAGAGAGTTTGATTACTCGGAATTCGAGAGTTTTGCGACAAGAATGGAATTTCTCACAACTTCTCAGCACCTCGGACTCCTCAACAAAATGGAGTTGTAGAAAGAAAGAACAGAACCCTTGAAGAAATAGCAAGGACAATGATGATTGAGCACAACTTACCTTACTATTTCTTGGCCGAGGCGATCAACACGACCAACTACACTCGAATAGATGCCTCATCGGACCCATTCTGAAGAAAACACCTTATGAGCTCTATAAAGGGAAGAAACCAAATATTTCCTACTTCAGACCATTTGGATGTAAGTGTTTCGTTCACAATAATGGTAAGGATCACTCGACTAAGTTTGATGCTTGGACGAGATGAAGGTATTTTTCCAGGTTATTCTTCTCATAGTAGAGTTTATCGTATTTTCAATAAGAGAACTAACAAAGTGGAAGAAAAGCATCCACGTTGTATTTGATGAGCTTGAACAGGAAAAACCAAGTGAGTCTTCATACTCGGACTTGAAGCTCAGCAGAGACGATGATAATGATGAACATAAGACTCCAAGCTCGGAATGAAGTCACTCGGAACAAAGTGACTCGGAATGAGACAACTCGAGAACCTGCTCGGAATGTTGAAGAACAATCTGATGAACAAGTTCACTCGGAACAAGGTTGTGAAGGTCAGGTAGTTCAGCCTACAAATCTTGTGAATCGGAGAACAGGTAGAGCTTTCAAGTTCACTTCTGGTCACCCACTAGAAAACATATTATCGGATATCAACGAGTGGGGTAAGAACTCGTTCCTCTCTTCAAAATCTATGTGAATTCACTGCATTCATCTCATTAATCGAACCCAAAAATGCACTAGAGGCCCTAAATGAACCTGAATGGGTAGAGGCCATACAAGAGGAACTCAATCAATTCGAAAGAAACCAAGTCCGGACTCGACCAAACGAACTTCTAACCACCCGAGTCATAGGAACCAAATGGGTTTTCAAGAACAAAATGGATGAAGGTGGGTTGGTAGTTAGAAACAAGGCTAGACTTGTGGCTAAAGGTTACAATCAAGAAGAAGGGATCGATTGTGGGGAAACCTTTGCACCTATTGCCGAATTGAAGCTATTAGAATATTGTTAGCATTTGCATCTAGCATGAATATCAAATTATATCAAATGGATGTTAAGTGTGCATTTCTCAATGGTTTTATTGAAGAGGAAGTCTATGTCGAGCAGCCTCCTAGTTTTGAAAACCCAGAATTTCCAGATTATGTTTTCAAACTTCAAAAAGCTCTTTATGGTCTTAAACAAGCTCCCCGAGCTTGGTATGAAAGAGTGAGCAATTTCTTAGTTCAAAATGATTTTAGAAGAGGTCGGATCGACAAGACTCTCTTTATAAAAACCAAGGGGAAAGATTTCCTTATTGCTCAAATCTTTGTTGATGATATAATTTTTGGAGCTACTAATGAATTTCTGTGCCAAGAAATTTCCGAGTTAATGAGTCGGGAATTCCAAATGAGTATGATGGGAGAACTCAATTTCTCCTTCGTCTATAAATCAAACAAGACAAAGATGGAATCTACGTCCATCAATCAAAGTATACCAAGGACCTGCTAAAGAAATACAAACTCCAAGATGTAAAGCATGCATCTACACCCATGAGCAAGCAGTATAAAACTTGACTCGGACGAGAAAGGTAAAGCAATAGATTAGAAACTTTATCGAGGTATGATTGGATCTTTGCTATATCTTACTTCCAGCCGGCCGGATATAATGTTTAGTGTTTGTTTATGCGCAAGATTCCAAGCTAATCCAAAAGAATCACATCTCACTGCGGTGAGGAGAATATTTAGATATCTTGTAGGGACTCGGAACTTAGGTCTATGGTACTCAAGAGACTCGGAACCGACCCTCACCTGGATACTCGGATGCGGATTACACTGGGTACAAAGTTGATAGAAAGAGTTTTTCAGGAGCTTGCCAATTTCGGGTCAATCTCTAATATCTTGGCACTCAAAGAAGCAAAATTCAGTGGCTCTATCAACTGCCGAAGCTGAGTATATTGCAGCTGGAGCATGCTTGTGCTCAGATTTTATGGATAAAGCAACACTTGAGAGATCTTGGACTTTCTTTCAAATCGGTTCCAATCAAGTGTGACAATCGGAGTGCAATCAACATCACAAAAATCCAGTTCAGCATTCAAAGACAAAACATATTGAGGTCGGTATCATTTCTTAAGAGACCACTCGAGAAAGGTGATATTGAACTTGAGTTCATTCCTACTAATCTTCAATTAGCTTATATCTTCACTAAGCCTCTTGGTGAAGATCGGTTTTGTTTTATTCAAAATGAGGTTGGTATGTTAAATGCATAATCGTGTGCTTTCTTATGTGAAAATATTCATTGTGCGTTCAAATTGTTAATAACCATTGGTTCAGTTGATTCAGTGATACTGAGCCGATAGTTATTATTTGTGTGAAGTTTCCGAGTCACTCGGAAAACTTAGCTAAGTCGAGACTCAAATTTTTGAGAAAAATGGACATCAAATCTCTGGAAACATCTCTAAATAAGTGGAGAATTTCAGAATTTATTTTCAAAAATCTTTTTCTCTCTCTCTCTCTCGCGAACTGTGATCAAATGCTAGCCGATGGATTTCAAACCGTTTGAATCCTAACCATTGAAGAAAAGAACCGTCACATCGGTCTAAGGTGACTGATGGACGAGCTGAGTCGGAATAGATTTATAACGATGAGTTGACGGACATTTATTTTTCTATAAATAGCGCCTATTCACCTTCGTCTCATTACTTCACATTTCATTTACTCTCTCTCTCTCGTAAGCAAAACTTCTCGCGGAAGCTTTCTACGTCTACAGTGGTCTCTGGACATTTTCAAGTGACGTGAAGCTCATCTCAAGTAAGCTCGACTGCTCTCAACTCTTTCTTCTACTCCTTTTCTTTCACTCTCGGTGACCGACTCTATTCTACTCTCTTTCTCAAAGTTTCACTTCTTCTACTCTTCCTCACAAAATGCCTAAGAGAGGTAATCATCCCGACTTTTTGGTTCTTCATCTAAGAAGCCACGCACCAAAAGCCAAGAAGGCTCAACATCTTCTAAACCGGTTGTCACCCAGACATCTTACGCTGGACGACAAGTTCTTTACAACCACAAAATTTTTGTGGTTACCCCACATCCAAACCACCGGTGTTTATAATTTTCTTTGTTTCGGTGAGTTCATTTAGCCTAAACTCGTTTCTAAGTTTTACACCCACCTCACAAGCTCGAAGGTGTTCTAACCTCCGGGGTTCGGAACGTTACTGTTCGCATAAACACCTCTCTCCTCCACCGCCTATTCAAGGTTTCCTCTCTTTTCTTGAACGGCAACCCCATTCCTTTCACTGAAGTCGCTGATGACTTCTTTGAAAAATACGCGAAAGAGTTCCCTGAGCCACGGAAAAATTTTTCGGTGACTCGGTTGAAGTCAAACGCACACCTTACGTGCTTTCTGCCGATGAGAACCTTTTTCTCTCAGCATTCCAGCAAGCGAGAACCCCAACTCCAAGCATTTAAAAGCTCTTTTTGACATTCTTGAGGGCTACAAAGTAGACCTCTTTCCCTCCATCATTGAGCGGATGGCAGCTGTGCCAGCTCAACTTCAAAGTAAGAAGAACACCCCTCTTCCCCTCGATGCTCTTCTCACCCTAGTTTTCAAACAATTTAAAGTTCCTCTCCCCTCGGACCCAAATGCTACTTCGAGGCTGCCGTTGTTGTCGGCAAAAAGGAACTTCATGGGTACGGGTATCGGGAAACTCAACCTGGTATCCGGGTACACAACTCGGAGCCGAGGCCACCTTCTTTGCCTCGGATTCGAAAGAAACCCCTCTCTCTCTCCCTGCCCCACCTGGTGGTGCCTTCACCTCGGGTGTTTCTCAGTCTCTCTCCTCTATTTTGTCCTCTCGCTTTCTGGACATAATTAATTCCGTGTCCTCATAATTGAAGGACATGCTCCAGTCATTCAGGACTATCTATCGAGTCTATGACCATAAACCAAAAACAGATCCAGTCTCAAATTCGAGAACAGCAAGAAGCTGGTTCTTGAGATGAAGGGCTTGGTGAAGGAGCAAAAGGAGCCGATCGAGCTCCTCCGGGAAAGAAGGTCCAAGGCGGCTCAAGATCGTGGTAACTCGGACACTTCGAAGTGTCCTCGAGCTCGGCCATGACCTCCTCGAAAGCGGGGAGGAAGAAGAAGCGAGACGCCGAGGAGCCTGCGGGCGAGGCGGCTCTTTCCGGGCAAGGGAGGCGCAAAAGAAGAAGAAGGAAGGACAGCTGAGGGTAAAGCCGCTCCTCAAGCTCAAGTGGCGATACTCGGCTCGGATAGCGATCCGAGTGGGTTAGAAGACTTTCCGGTAAAGTTAGTCAATACACTCGCCTAATTCTCTTAGTGCATTACTCACTCAATCTTCAACTTACAACTCCAAGTTTGTAATTAATATTTTCTTAGTTGTAAAGTCTTGTAATCGGTTACATACTTCTCTTACTTTCGAGTAAGGTCCATTGGTCGAGCTGTAAGGGTTAACTCAGCTCATTTGTCCCTAATTGTAAAGGTTATCTCACTCAAGAAGTACTAGATCGGATAAGGGAACTTCTAAGTCTAGGAAAACATTGTAAGGAATTGTTTAAGGGATCAATTCTGGTAAAGTTAGTCATTTGTATTTTGAGGATTCAAAATAGTGGATTTGACTTGGTGCATGGATTAGCATTGTCCGTGATTTTTTCCCGGGAGGGTTTCCATGTATCTCCGAGTGTTTGCATTTCGAGTCCAATTTAGACTCGGACTCAACAGCTAATTTCTTTCTTAGCAAAAATTGTCTAAATTTGTTTTAATTTCCTCATCACCCTACTCATCCCCTCCCCCTCTAGGGTGACATAGACTCTCTAAGAGCAAACCTTCAATTGGTATCAAAGCCTAGCCTTTCAAGAAGGATCTAACAATCCCAAGGTCTAAAGATCGGATGGCCCATAACACTGGAGAGTTTGATGAAGGAAGGTTGAAGGTTTGCTCAAGGAGAGGCTAAATCACCTTAGAGGGGGTGAATAAGGTGATGATGAAACTTGCTTGAAATTTGAAATAGATATGACTCTATGGAGAGTGAGAGTCAAAGATGAACTCGGAAAATGAGCTAACTCGGAATTCAGAGATGATTGAAGAAACAAGTTAAACAGAATTCAAAGCTGTCCGAGTCTAGAATGGACTCGGAAAAGTAATAACTCAGAAAGTACGTGGAAACCCTCCTAGGGCGAGAAAACCACGGACCGTGCTAATCCAAGCACGAAGTCAAATCCACTATTTTGAGTCCACAAAATACGATAGACTGACTCAACCCCGAGTTGCTCCCTTAGACAACCCTTTACAAGTTTTCCTAGACTCGAAATTCCCTTATCCGATCTAGTACTTCCTAGCTGAGATAACCCTTACAGCTAGGGATAACTTAGCTGAGTTAACCCTTACAGCTCAATCAAGGGACCTTACTTAGAGAGTAAGAAAGAGAGTGTTTGTAATCGATTACAAGACCTTACAACTCAGAATATAATGAATTACAGAATGGGAATTGTAAGTAGAAGATTGAGAATGAATACAATGGTTTTTGATCAAGTATATGTATTAACAATAGATTCGGCCATCTTCAAGTCTTAAGAGTTGGCTTCTATTTATAGATGACCAAGCAGCTTAGCCGTTGTGTCCATCTTCTAACTAGAAATTCTTTTTGACCGTTGTGTAGGATTTTTGAGTCACTCGAGAAAATATCCGTTGAAATATGAGCGTTAGACAACGGCTCTTGACTTCCTTGGAAGTGCCTAAAACCACCGGCGGTGTCTTCAAAAGTAAGGTGGAAACCACCGTTGAGCTTAGTGTTGCAAATTTCCATTTCGAAAACAGATAACCACGACACGATTAGTCCGAGGCTAGGTCGGAGGTGGAAAAAGCCTTGTCTGCTGATGATTTGACATTTTGAAGCCGGTTACTTTTGTATTTCAAATTTAGAATAGCCTCGTTTGAATCACCTACAAAAGTAAATCAATTTGGTTCTCAAAGTATAAAATACTTTGGTCCAAGATTAGACACGAGATAATAATGTAAACAAGATAATTAAGTTACTAATTATCCGGGTCGGAAAAGGAATGGAATTTTCCGAGTCTAATATCCATGATACTCAAAATTCCATCCGAATCGATCTAACAGAGAATCAAGTTAACTAACGAATATCGGAGGAAATAAACTTGATCTAGGCGAACATGAATTCAAACTAAGATATCGAGTTTGAGTGCGGAAAAGATAGTGTTTGAATCATGCGATACTTTCTTAGTGTTGAGTGACTCGGAACCGAGTGAAACATGATAGGAGCGAGATATGCTTTCGAGTCATACAAAGTCATGTATAAATGCACTAGATAATTTCTATAACACTTAGAGAAAATACCATATCACTCAGAAAAGTTTCTAAGACACGAGGGAATGACTTGGAATCAAAACTTTATAAGTGAGAAAGTCTTATACCTGATTCCCTTGATAGAACTCGGAGAGGTGAGATGTAAAGTCCGAGTCTTCAAAGGTCGTCCACCGGACTACCAAAGTTTTACTCAATCTTCCATTTACAACTCCCAGCTTGTAATTCATACTTTACGAGTTGTAAAGTCTTATAATCGATTACAAACCTCTCTTACTTTCGAGTAAGGTCCCTTGACTAAGCTGTAAGGGTTAACTCAGCTCGGTTGTCCCTAACTATAAAGGTTACCTTAGTTAGGAAGTACTAGATTAGATAAGGGAATTTATGAGTTTAGGAAAACTTTGTAAAGAATTGTTTAAGGGAGCAATTCTGGTTGAGTCGATATGCTTGTATTTTGTGGATTCAAAGAAGTGGATTTGACTTGGTGCTCGTACTAGCACTTGTCCGTGGTTTTCTGCCCCAGGAGGGTTTCCACGTATGTTTGAGTTTACAATTTTCCGAGACCAATCTACACTCGGATTATCTGGTTCATTCTTTTTAAAGCTTAAATCTTCCAAGTTTGATAAAATTTCCTCATCACCCTACTCACCCCCTCTCTAGGGTGACTATCTTGTAGGAACTCGGAATCTAGGTCTATGGTTCTCAAGAGACTCGGAACCGACCCTCACTAGATACTCGGATGCTGACTATGTTGGATACAAGGTTTATAGAAAAAGCACCTCAAGAGAGCATGCCGGTTTCTAGGTCAATCCCTTATATCTTGGCACTCAAAGAAGCAAAATTCAGTCGCTCTATCAACTGTAGAAGCTGAATACATTACAGCTGGAGCATGTCTGTGCGGGTTCTATGGATCAAGTAACACTTGAAAGATCTTGGACTTTCATTCAAATCAATTCCAATCAAGTGTGATAATCAAAGTGCAATCGGCATTACTAAGAATCCAGTCCATCACTCAAAGACAAAGCATATTGAGGTCGGGTATCATTTTCTGAGAAATCATTCGAGAAAGGTGATATTGAACTTGAATTCATTCCTATAAAATTTCAATTAGCTAATATCTTTACTAAGCCACTTAGTGAGGATCGGTTTTGTTTTATTAGGAATGAACTTGGCATGATGAATGCATGATTATGTGTTCTTCTAAGTAAAAATTATCTTGCATGATTATGTGTTACGTGTTTTATTTATTTGTCTTAATAACCTTTGGTTCAATTGACCCAGTGATACTAAGCTAGAAATTATTATCTGTTTGCGCTTTACGAGTCACTCGAAACCTTACTGAGTCGGACTCAATTTTGAGAAAATTGGACTTCAAACTTCTAAAATCATCTCTAGATTGGTGAAGAATTTCAGAAATTTCTTTTAAAATTTCTCATTTTCTCTCTCTCTGCTGCACGCATCGATCGGTGGACTAACCGTTGGGAGACAGACACTAGAATTCTAACCGTTGGAGAGCGGAACGAGGCACTGGCAGTGCGAGGAGACCGTTGGAGGTTTGGGTCGAACGAATATCGAAGGACATTCCTGTTGCTATAAATAGCACCCCTTTTCCTTCATTTCAATATTTTACTCTCTGCTAACCTACACTCTCGCACACTTACTCTTGCAAACTAAGCTCTCAAGCATTCTCAACACTCTTAGTGCTCTCTCTCTCTCTCTCTCTCTCTCTCTCTCTCTCTCTCTCTCTCTCTCTCTCTCTCTCTCTTTTCTTGAGTTCACTCTCTTTCTTCTCAAATATCTCAACCATGCCTAAGAGAGGTGTCACTCCGGACTTTCTAGGGTCCGGAACAAAGAAGCCTAGAACCAAGAACCAAGAGGGTCCTTCTAACCCCTCCAAAATCCTAGTCACCCAACATCTTACGTTGGATGACAAGTTCTTTCCAACCACAACCTTTTCGTGGTTGAAACACATCAAAACCATAGGTGTTTATAACTTTCTATTTTTCGGTGAGTTCATATACCCAAAACTCGTTGCCGAGTTCTATTCAAACCTTTCTTGTTACGAGGGGATCATCACCTCAAGAGTTTGCAACACTTGTGGCACTCATAAATCTCTCCCTCCTCCAACGTCTTTTCAAGTCTCTTCTATCTTTCTCAACGGCAACCTCATCCCCTTCAATGAGGTTGCTGATGAGTTCTTCGAAAAATACGCCAAGGAAGTCCCCGAGTCACGCAAGAATTTTTACGTGACTCGAATGAAGACGAGGCTAGACTTCTCTGTTTCTTGCTGATGAGAACTTTCTTTTCTCATCATTCAAGCAAAGAGAATTCTAACTCAAAGATTCTCAAAGCTTTGTTTGACATTCTTGAGGGCTACAACGTAGAGCTCTTTCTCGCTATAGTCGAGCGGATGGCCACCGTGCCAGCTCGGACAAAGAAATCCACCCCTCTTCCTTTTGGAGCCCTTCTTACCTTTGTTTTTAAAAAATTCAAGGTTCGGCTCCCCTCGGAACCAAACAAAGTGTCCGAGGCTACCATCGTTGTTGGCGTAAAAGAGCTTCTTGGATACGGGTACCAAGAAACCCAACCCGGTGTCTAAGTCCATAGCTCATAACCGAGGTATCCTTCCCCTCCGCCTCGGACTCGGACTCACCTCTCACTCCCTCCTCCAATCGGCGGTGCTTCTACCTTAGGTCCCCCTCCAAGTAGCTATTGCTTTGTCTACCACACTAATAGACAAACTCACTTCGTGTCCACGGAAATCAGGACACTCTCCCCTCCTTCAAAGCTGTTCTTCGAACGTGACCATCAACCGTAAAACGGCCCAATCTCGGATTCGAGAGCAACAAGATGTGCTCCTCGAAATGAAGAATCTGGTTAAGGAGCAACTGGAGATACTTGAGCTCCTCCGAGAGAGTCGATCGAAGGCCACTAAGGACCCGGACAACTCGGACACGTCTAAAGAGTCCTCGAGCCCCGCCAAGTCTCCATCCGAAGAGGCAGCTGAAGCGGGAAAGGAAGGCTGCGGCTGAGCGGCTCTTTTCGAGAAGCAAGAGGAAGAGAAGGAGGAAGAGAAGGAAGAAGAAGCGGAGGGACAGGGTGCTGCAGTTCCTCAACTAGAATCGATAAGCTCGGACGGAGTCCGAGTGAGTCAAACGACCTTGCGGATGTTGGACGAGTCCGTAGTAGTCAAGCCGAAGAAGCGCCTCCCTCTATTACGTTTCAAGAGGATGAGCCTCTTGACGACCTAGTTTTGGATCAACCACTCAAAGTTGAGCCACTTCCGAGAGATACCAATGCTGCCGCTCGTCGGATCTTCAACATCATCCCAAGAATACCAGCATGAAGCGCACTGCATGCTCATCCTCCTCAACTCGGACCGCCCCAAATCCACCATCTTGATTTCTTTTTCTCTTATTTTATTTTTGTCCAGACATCAATTGTATTAGCTTGATATATTCTTCCCTATTTTTTGTTTTTTAGTCGAAAGGCAAGGGGAGAATACTCGAAAAATTATTGTCTTGTTTAGGGGAGTTCTCTCACCCACTTTTATGTGTAGTTTCCTTGTTTTGTAGTTTCCTTGTTTTCGTATATATAATAAGAAATTCAAACTTAGAAAGAGTGAACTCGAAATTAGTATGCTCGAAAGTACAACTTCATTCATATATATATATATATATATATATATATATATGAATGAAGTTGTACTTTCGAGCATACTAATTTCGAGTTCACTCTTTCTAAGTTTGAATTTCTTATTATTTAGTTCTGCTCCGACATATCAGCTCGCATTTTTTTCCTCTATTTTGCTCCGATATAATTACTCACGATTCTTAAGCTATATGAGTTATCTGCGAAATACTCTAAGTACGAATCACTTCACTCATTACTCTATATTCCGAGATATTCCACTGAGTAAGAATGAAAACTCATGATTATGTTACTAACAAAGTCTCTATCTAAGTATGGAATGCCTCTCATCAAAAATGGGGAGATTGAAGACTCAAACTCTAAAACTAGATCATTCCGAGTACTATTAAAGACTCGGTACAAACCTCATCCCTCCTAAGTTTTGATTACAAGTCATTCTAAGTATTATAGAAACTCATGTTTAAGTTTTCATTCGATTCCGACTAACTCATAATACACATTCTTGTCTATCCTCTTACATTGATGTTTCGAGTCACTCGGACATCACTCGGATTTATCGCATGTTCAAATAATCTCTCTAACACTTCTTATCCGAGTTCCGATTGCATATTCGAAGTTAAATGAATTACAGTGTTAATTCATCTTTCTAAGTCAGCATGTTTGTTTGAGAATTATTTGTCTAGTTCAAGTACGTATACTCGATGTTTTCACTCTTATAACTTGATCTCTCTTAAGATCGACTCGATGGAATTTGAGTATAATGAATATTATACTCGGAAAATTCCACTCTTCTAGGCCTCGAGATAATTATGCACTTACTTATCTTAATTAAATTATTATCTATGCCTAATCTTAGACCGAAGTATTTTATACTTTGAGAACCAAAATTGTTTATTTTTGTAGGTTATCCAAACGAGGTTATCTTATTTTTGAATTACAAAAGTAATCGGCTTCAAGTCGTCAATCACCGACAGACAAGGTTTTGCTACTTTTGAACAAGGCTCAAACGTCGTGTCGGGATTCTCTGTTTCCAAAACTAGAAAACTTCAACCCTAAGGTCAAAGGTGGTTTCCACCTTACTTTTCGAACATCACTAGCTGATTGGAGCACCTTCGGGAGCCAAGAGCCATTGCACAACGTTCATATCTCAGCGGATCTTTTCTAAGCGATGCGGAAGAACCGTTACAAGGGTCACAAAGGACTTCTATTCGGAAATTAGTTACAACGACTAATCCGCTTGGTCATCTATAAATAGAAGTCAACTCTCAAGACTTGAAGATTGATGGAATTATTATTGAAACACATTACTCCAAGCAAAAGTAATTATATTCATACTCAATCTTCCATTTACAACTCCCGACTTGTAATTCATACTTTATGAGTTGTAAAGTCTTATAATCAATTACATACCTCTCTTACTTTCTAAGTAAGGTCCCTTGACTGAGTCGTAATGGTTAACTCAGCTCGGTTGTCCCTAACTCGTAAAGGTTACCTCGGTTAGGAAGTACTAGATCGAGATAAAGGAATTTCGAGTCCAGGAAAACTTTGTAAATAATTATTTAAGGGAGCAATCCTGGTTGAGTCGGTCTGCTGTATTTTGTGCATTCAAAATAATGGATTTGACTTGGTGCTCGGACTAGCACTCGTCCATGGCTTTCTGCCCCAGGAGGGTTTCCATGTATGTCTCGAGATTTTAATTTTCTAAGTCCAATCTAGACTTAGATTATCCGGTTCATTCTTTTCAAACCTTAAATCTTCCAAGTTTGATAAAATTTCCTCGTCACCCTATTCACCCCCCGGGGTGACTAAGACTCTCCAAGAGAAAACCTTTATGAAATTCAGCTGAGATGAAGATGATCTTGCTAAAGCCGAGCTCAAAAGAGTAAGAAGAAAGCAACTCGGAATGAGGCGACTCGAACATTGTGACTCAAACTAAACCAGCTCAAGAGCTAGCTCAGCATGCTTGAAGGACAAGCAAATGAGGAGACTCAGCAAGCTCAAACTACTAAAGATCAGCCAGTTCAACCAACAAATTTGGTGAACTAGAGAACAGTAGAGCATTCAAATATGCTTCGAGCCACCCACTCGAGAACATTCTATCCGACATTAACGAGTGGGGTAAGAACTCGTTCTTCTTTGCAAAATCTATGTACATTCACTGCATTCATATCATTAATAAAACCAAGAAATGCACTAGAGGCCCTAAATGAACCTGAATGGGTAGAGGCCATGCAAGAAGAGCTCAATCAATTTCGAGAGAAACCAAGTCCGGACTCGACCAAACGACCTTCTAACCACCCAGTTATAGGAACCAAATGGGCTTTCAAAAACAAACTGAATGAGGATGGGTTAGTAGTTAGAAATAAGGCTAGACTTGTGGCTTAAGGTTACAATCAAGAGGAAGAATTGATTGTGTGGAAATCTTTGCACCAATTGCGAGGATCAAAGCAATTAGAATCTTGTTGGCATTTGCATCTAGCATGAATATTAAATTGTATTAAATGGATGTTAAATGTGCTTTTCTGAATGGTTTCATTCACGAGGAAGTCTATGTTGAGCAACCCCCTGGATTTGAAAACTCAGAATTTCCAAATCATGTTTTTAAATTGCAAAAAGCTTTATATGGTCTTAAACAAGCTCCCGGAGCTTGGTATGAAAGACTCGAGCAGTTTCTTAGTTGAAAATGATTTCAAAAGAGGTCGGATTAACAAAACTCTTTTCATAAAAACCAAGGGGAAAGATTTCCTTATTGTTTAGATTTATGTTGATGATATTATTTTTGGAGCTACTAATGAAAATCTCTGTCGAGAGTTTTCTGAATTAATGAGACACGAGTTCCAAATGATCATAATGGGAGAGCTCAATTTCTTTCTTGGTCTACAAATCGGATAAGACAAAGATGGAAGCTATGTCCATCAATCTAAGTATACCAAGGAGTTGTTGAAGAAGTACATGCTTCAAGATGTGAAACATGCAGCAACACCTATGAGTAGCAGCATGAAACTAGACTCGAGATGAAAAAGGTGAGGCGAGTAGATCGAAACTCTACAGAGGTATGATTGGATATCTGTTATATCTCACATCCGAGTAGACCGGACATTATGTTTAGTGTATGTCTTAAAGGATTGCTCAGGGAGAGTCCGAGTCACCCTAGAGGGGGTGAATAAGGTGATGGAAGATTTTCTTAGAAATCCAAACTCTTTTACAAAAGTAGAGACAGAAATGCATTCCGAGTCAAAAGCTTGGTCGGATAAGTATAGACTCGAAATGCTCTGTAATGAGTACGAAGCAAATTAAGCTAAAGCTTTGAGGCTGTCTCGAGTCTAGAATGAACTCAAAAAGTGAACACTCGGAGATTACGTGGAAACCCTCCTGGGGCGGAAAACCACCGACCGTGCTAATCCAAGCATGAAGTCAAATCCACTATTTTGAGTCCACAAAATACCGTAGACGGATCTGAACCTGAGTTGCTCCCTTAGACAACTCTTTACAAGTTTTCCTAGACTCGAAATTCCCTTATCTTATCTATTACTTCCTAGCTGAGATAACCCTTACAGCTAGGGACAACTAAGCTGAGTTAACCTTTACAACTTAGTCAAGGGACCTTACTCGGAAAGTAAAAAAGTGTTTGTAACTAAGTACAAGACCTTACAACTCGGAATGTAATGAATTATAGGGTGGGAGTTTTAAGTAGAAGATTGAGAGTAAATACAATGACTTTTCTCAAGTACGTGTATTAACAATAGCTTCGGCAATCTTCAAGTCTTGTGAGTTGGCTTCTATTTATAGATGACCAGTGCGAGTAGCCATTATCTCCATCTCGCTAACCGAGAGTCCTTTGCGACCGTTGATAAGAGCTTTACGAGTCACTCGGAAAGTATCCGTTGTGATATGTACGTTGGACAACGGTTTAACTCTCTTGGAAGTCCCAAAACCACTGGCGATGTCTTGAAAGATAAGGTGGAAACCACCGTTAAGCTTAGCGTTTCGGTTTTCCAAATTTGGAAACAGAAAACCTTGACACGAGCTTCGGGACAGGGACAGAGAAGGTGAAAAGCCATGTCTCGCTGGTGATTTGACGTTTTGAAGCCGGTTACTTTTGTATTTTGAAAAGTGAATCCTCGTTTGAATAACCTACAAAAGTGAATCAAATTTTGGTTCTCAAAGTATAAAATACTTTGGTCCAAGATTAGACACGAGATAATAAAGTAATTAAGATGATTAAGCAACTAATTATCCGAGTCGGAAAGTGAGTGGAATATTCCGAGTCTAATATCCATGAAACTCAAAACTCCATCGGACTTAGTCTAAGCAACGAATCAAGTTACATAACGAATATCGAGTGAGATAACTTGATATAGACTAAGCTCAATTGAGACTAGAAGCATTGACTCCAACAAAATATAACTCATATCATGAAGTCGGATCCGAGTGCAATAAATCGAGATACTAGTCTATTCAAGCATGCGATATATCTAAGTGATGAGAGACTTAAAACCGAGTGAGACACGTATATCTGTTTTTGAGTCACACAGAGACAAGCAGGAATACGAGAAGTAAATGCTATATCACTTAGAAAATATGCTATATCACTCAGAAAAGTTTCTAAAGTACGAGAGAATGCCTTGGAATCAAAACTCTATAAGTAAGAAATTCTTATACCTGATTCCTTCAATACAACTCGAAATGTGTTGAGCGAGTGTCCGAGTCTTCAATCTCCCCTTTTTGATGAAAGGCATTCCATACTTAGACGAAACTTTATTAGTGAAAAAGATCTCGCTTTTGGATTCTTGCGCATGAAATCGGATAAGTAAAGTAGGCTTGGTGTATCAAAGCATAAAGGAAAATATGCTTAATGATGAAATAATGTGATCACGAGATAGAATTGACGAGAAAGCATTAATTCATTGAAATTAAAAAGAGTACACAGATTGAGAGGGAAATCTCCCCTAAACAAGACAACAAGTTTTTGTGACTCTATTTCTCCCCCTTGCCTTTCAGAAAAAACAACAAAGAAAGTGAGAAGAAAAGAACAATTAGTACAAGTTTGATGTCCGGACAAAAGAAAGAAAAAAATAAATCTCTCGAGAAGAAGAAGAGTCTAGCGGACCGAGGAATTGTGACTCAGTGCATGGCGCCTACGAGGGAGAGGGGATGCCCGAGTGGAAGCGGAGGGATTGAAGGTACGCCGACGCTGGTAGGATCTTGACGATGTGCTTGAGCGCGGCAGAGGAGAACCGGGATCGCCGTTAAGGGCTCAGCTCCGAGTGGCCGACCTAGAACGAGAGGATCTAGGGGTTCCTCCCCGTGAACCTCATAAGCTGGAGGGGGCTGCTCTATCGACCCACGACATGTTGTCGTACCACAACCAGGTCTTCGACCCACCTGCATCGTTGTCCGAGCCGAGTACTCGCCACTTGAGCTTGAGGAGCGACTCGACCCTCGCAGTTCCCGCCGCCTCTTCGTTGTGTTCCACCCCTTGCCCGGATGGAGCCGCCTCGACCGCGAGCTCCTCGGCGTCTCGCTGCTTCATTGTTTGCAGCTTCTTCTTCTTCTTCTTCTTCTTCCCCGCTGTCCGAGGAGGTCGGGCCCGGGCTCGAAGACGCTTCGCACGCGTCCGAGTCGCCACGGTCCTAAGCCACCTTAGACCTTCTCTCTCGAGAAGCTCGACCAGCTCCTTCACCAGCTCCCTCATCTCAAGAACCATTGTTTGCTGCTCTCGGATTTGGGATTGGGCGGTTTTTGGTGGAGGAATAAGGAATGATAGATAGTCTTTAAAGAGCCGAGCAGAGTGTCTTGAATTCGGAGGACACGGAGCCGATTTTGTCCAAGAAAACGGGGACAAAATAGCAGAGAGAGATTTTGAGGCACCTGAGGTGGAAGCACCAACAGGTGGGGCAGGGAGAGAGAGAGGGATTTCTTTCGAGTCCGAGGAGGAGAAGGAGGCCTCGGCTCTAAGTTGTGCACCCGGACACCGGGATGAGTTTCCCGGTATCCGTACCCCGGAGTTCCTTCTTGCCAACAACAGTGGCGGCCTCGCACACAACAGTGGGGTCCGAGGGAGAGGAACCTTGAATTGTTTGAAAACAAGGGTGAGAAGAGCACCGAAGGGAAGAGAGGTGTTCTTCTTATTTTAGAGTTGAGCTGACACAACCGCCATCTCGCTCAATTATTGAAGGGAAGAGGTCTACTTCGTAGCCCTCAAGAATGTCAAAAAGAGATTTCAAATGCGTAGAGTTGGGGTTCTCCTTGCTAGAATGCTGAGAGAAAAAGGTTCTCATCGCCGAAAGCACATAAGGCGTGCTTCGACTTCAATTGAGTCACCGAAAAGTTTTTCCGTGACTCGGGGAACTCTTTAGCGTATTTTTCAAAGAAGTCGTCGGCGACTTCGATGAAGGGAATGGGGTTGCTATTCAAGAAAAGAGAGGAAACCTTGAACAGGCGATGGAGGAGAGAGGTGTTGATGCGAACAGATCACATTCTAAACTCTGGAGGTTAGGACACCTTCAAAGTGAGTGAGGTGAGTGTAGAACTCGAAACGAGTTCGGGATAGATGAACTCACCGAAACAAAGAAAGTTATACGCTCCAAGTGGTTTGAATGTGAGCCAACAAAGAAAATTTGGTTGTAGGGAAGAACTTGTCGTCCAAGCGCGAGATGCTCTGGGTGACAATGGGTTTAGAGGGGCTTGAGCTTTCCGGGTTTTTGGTGCGAGGCTTTTTGGAGGAGGAGGAGACCCGAAAGTCCGGATGATTACCTCTCTTAGGCATTTTGAATATGAGAAAGAAAGATGAAACTTTCCGAGAAAGAGAAGAGAAGAGTAGGTAGACGAGAGCAAAAGAAAAGGAGTAGAAGAAAGAGATGAGAGCAGATCGAACTTACTTGAGATGGCCTTTACGTCGCTTAAAGAAGTTCAAAGATCACCGTGTACGTAGAAAGCTTCCATGAAAAGTTTCGTTTGAGAGAGAGATGAAATGTAGAGTATCGAGACGAAGATGAATAAGCGCTATTTATAGAGGAAATACACGCCCGTCAACTATCCGTTAAGTATAACTCCGTTCCGACTCAGCTTGTCCATCGAGTCATCGTAGACCGGTGTGACGGTTCTCTTCTCAACGGTTAAGATTCTAACAGTTTGAGATCCACGGCTAGCGTCCGATCACAGCGCCAAGAGAGAGAGAGAAAAAGATTTTGAAAATATATTCTGAACTTCTCCACTGATCTAGAGATGAATTCGGAAATTTGAAGTCCAAAATTTTTCTCAACGTCCGAGTTTAACTTCGAGTGGTTTCTCGATGACTCGAAACTAGAAATAATTAATAACTACTAACCCAAGTATCATTGGATCAACTGAGCTAATGGTTATTAATAATTTGAAAACACATAACATATAATCATGCAATGAGATTATCACAAAGGTAGCACACGATTATGCATTTAACATACCAAGCTCATTCCAAATAAAACAAAACCGATCTTCACCAAGAGGCTTAGTAAAGATATCATCTAATTGAAGATTAGTAGGAATGAATTCAAGTTTAATATCACCTTTCTCATAATGGTCTCGTAAGAAGTGATATCTCGACCTCGATATGCTTTGTCTTCGAGGGCTGAACTGGATTCTTGGTGATGCTTATTGCACTCGATTGTCACACTTGACTGGAACAAATTTGAAGGAAAGTCCAAGATCTATCAAGTGTTGCTTTATCCAGAGAATCTGAGCACAACTTGCTCCATCTACAATATACTCGGCTTCAGCAGATTGATAGAGCCACCGAATTCGCTTCTTTGAGTACCAATATATTAGAGATTGACCCGAAATTGACAAGCTCCGAAGTGCTCTTTCGATCAACTTTGTATCCAACGTAGTCCGCATCCGAGTATCCAGGTGAGAGTCGGTTCGAGTCTCTTGAGTACCGGAGACCTAAGTTCCGAGTTCCTGCAAGATATCTCGAATATTCTCTTCACCGCAGTGAGATGTGATTCTTTTAGATTAGCTTGAAATCTTGCGCATAAACAAACATTGAACATTATATCCGGCCAGCTGGAAGTAAGATATAGCAATGATCCAATCATACCTCGATAGAGTTTCGATCTATTGCTTTACCTTTCTCGTCTGAGTCAAGTTTTATACTCGTCGCTCATAGGTGTAGATGCGTGCTTTGCATCTTGAAGTTTGTATTTCTTCAGCAGTTCCTTGGTATACTTGGATTGATGGACATAGATTCCATCTTTGTCTTGTTTGATTTGTAGACCAAGGAAGAAATTGAGTTCTCCCATCATATTCATTTGGAATTCCCGACTCATCAACTCGGAAAATTCTCGCACGAGATATTCATTAGTAGCTCCGAAGATAATATCATCAACATAGATTTGAACAATAAGGAAATCTTTCCCCTTGGTTTTTATAAAGAGAGTCTTGTTGATCCGACCTCTTTTGAAATTATTTTGAACCAAGAAATTGCTCGAGTCTTTCATACCAAGCTCGAGGAGCTTGTTTAAGACCATAAAGAGCCTTTTGAAGTTTGAAAACATGATCCGGAAATTCCGAGTTTTCAAAACTCGGAGGTCGCTCGACATAGACTTCCTATTTAATAAAACCATTGAGAAATGCACACTTAACATCCATTTGATATAATTTAATATGCATGCTGGATGCAAATGCCAATAATATTCTAATAGCTTTGATTCCGGCAACAGGTGCAAAGGTTTCCCCACAATCAATTCCTTCTTCTTGATTGTAACCTTGAGCCACAAGTCTAGCCTTGTTTCGACTACCACTCCACCCTCATCCAGTTTGTTCTTGAAAACCCATTTGGTTCCTATAACCGGGTGGTCGAAGGTTGGTTGGTCGGAGTCCGGACTTGGTTCCTTTCGAATTGATTGAGTTCCTCTTGCATGGCCTTTACCCATTCACGTTCATTTAAGGCCTCTAGTGCATTTCTGGGTTCGATTAATGAAATGAATGCAGTGAATGCGCAAAGATTTTGAAGAGAGGAACAAGTTCTTACCCCACTATTGATATCGGATATTATGTTTTCTAGTGGATAACTAGAAGTAAACTTGAATGCTTTACCTGTTCTCTAATTCACAAGATTTATGGGTCGAGCTATCCGATCTTCGAAGCTTGTTCCGAGAGATCTTCTTCATTGGCTTGTTTGTTCCGAGCGCTCTTGAGTTGTCTCATTCTGAGTCACTTCATTCTAAGTGACTTCATTCCGAGTGACTTCATTCCGAGCCGGTTGAGTTTGAGTCTTTGTGGGCTCGGTCTCATCATCTTCTCTGCCGAGCTTCAATTCGAGTATGAAGACTCGCTTGGTTTTTCCTGTTCAAGCTCATCAATGTGGATGCTTTCTTCCACTTTGTTAGTTCTCTTATTGAAAATGCAATAAGCTTTCGTTGTGAGAAGAATAACCCGTAAAAATACCTTCATCCGACCGAGCATCAAACTTGGTCGAGTGATCCTTACCATTATTGTGAACGAAACACTTACATCCAAATGGTCCGAAATAGGAAATATTTGGTTTCTTCCCCTTGTAGAGCTCATAAGGTGTTTTCTTCAATATGGGTCCGATGAGGCATCTATTCAAAGTATAGTTGGTCTGTGTTGATCGCCTCAGCCCAGTAAATAGTAAGGCAAGTTGTACTCAATCATCATAGTCCTTGCTATTTCTTCAAGGGTTTGGTTCTTTCTCTCCACTACTCCATTTTGTTGAGGAGTTCTTGGTGCTGAGAAGTTGTGAGAGATGCCATTTTTGTCACAAAACTCGAGAATTCCGAGTAATCAAACTCTCTTCCATGGTCGGCTTCGATTCTCTAAATCCGAGTCCGAGACTCAACTTGGATTTTTCTACGAGCTTGCTGAACTCCTTGAATGCTTCATTTTTGTGCTTAAGAAAACACACTCGGGTAAATCGTGAATAATCATCAATAATAACAAAGATATATGATTTACCTCCGAGACTCTTAATAGGGATTTCACCACATAAGTCCATATGCAGTAGCTCAAGCACTTTGGATGTGGAAACTGTCTTCGAGAGATTTGAATGAGGATCTGACTTGTTTCCCTCTTGTGCATGCTTCACAAACTTTATCCTTCTCAAAAGCGCAGATAGGTAAGCCCCTAACCGGACCATGAGACGCCAACTTTTTGATAATATGCATGCTAATATGCCTAATCTACGATGCCATGTCCATGAGTCATCATGAAGATATGCTTTTAAGCAAGACAGATTCGGAATAATATAAGTGTTACCCGATCTTTTACCCGAGAGCTTGATCTCTTTGGTTGTAACATCCGAAATGTAACAGTTGGTCCGAGTGAATCTTACCTCTTGACCTTTATCGCACAGTTGAGAGATGCTGAGCGGATTGTACTTTAATCCTTTGACCGGATAAACCTGGACTCGACCAGATTGCATCCTTTTCCAATCTTACCTATCCCAACTATCTTTCCTTTGCTATCATCTCCAAACGTGACCTTTCCTCCTTTATGTTTTTCCAACTCGGAAAAGAGTCTTACGTCTCCGGACATGTGGTGTGAGCACCCACTGTCAAGGTACCGATGACCTTTTGATCTCTTCGAGTGACCTCTTGTGGATTAGTTTCCTCATTGTCTAAGTCCGACTCGACTCTCTTTCGGCTTACGAGTAAGAGATTGCCATTAGACATTTCGAGTCGTCCGAGTCCTCATCATCTTCCGATGAGTCCTCATCGCTCCATGTTGCCATCATAGCCTTTTTCTTCTTTCTGTCCCTTTTTCTCTTTGGACAGTCTTTGACTATGTGGTCTTTGCTGCCACACTCAAAACATCCGGAATTCTTAGATAACGATAACTTTGAGGGAGAAGAATACTTACCTTTTCTCGTCCCTCTTATCCTTCTTGTAGAATTCTTCTTTTGGTCTTTTATCCCATCTTTTGTGCTTCATTATTCTCTTAAAGCCTCTTGCAATGAGTGTCATGGGATCCTCTTCGAGTCGGAGGAACTTAGATTTGCTTCTCCGGATTCCGAGTCTTTCGGTGTTATGTTCTTTTTGGTACGCCCTCAGCATCCTCTTCTTCTAAGTGGATTTCGTGAGTGAGAAGCTTTCCGATAAGCTCGTCCGGCTTTAAGAGTGACAAGTTCCGAGCTTCCTCTATGGCAGTCACCTTAGGACCCCATCTTCTCTTGGATAGACTTCGAGTATCTTTCTGCACATTTCCTCGTGAGAAATCTTCTTACCCAGTGATTTGAGATTGTTGGTAATCTCGATAAATCGAATGAACATCCGAGTGATATTTTCTTCCGGCTCCATCTTGAATAGCTCGTATTTATGAAGATACTCGGCTGATCTTCGCTTGTCCGACCTGGCTAGTGCCTTCATAAGTGTTGACAAGTGTGTCCCACACTTCTTTTGCTGAATCACGAGCGGACACCCGATTGTATTCTTCCGAGCTAACGGCGCGCATCGAATGTTCATTGCCTTGAAGTTCTTCCTGAACTTCTCTGCTTCTCCTAGAGTAAACTCAGCCTTTGTCTTGGGAATGATTCTAAATTCTTCTGTCTTCATTAGAATGTAGTTTCCTTATTGTATGATTTCTCATACATCTTCATCATGATCCATGAGGAAACATTCCATAAGTTTCTTCCAAGTGCTCGAAGTTTGATCCCTTGAATTTTGGTGGTCTGTTGGAAGATCTTCCTTCATCAAACTCTCTATTGTTCTGAGCCATTTGATCTTTAGACCTTTGGATAGTTAGATCCTTTCTTAAAGGCTAGGCTTTGATAGCAATTGAAGGTTTGCTCGGGAGAGTCCGAGTCACCCTAGAGGGGGTATATAGGGTGACGGAAGATTTTCTTAGAAATCCAAACTCTTTTACAAAAGTAGAGATAGAAACAGATTCCGAGTCAAAAGCTTGGTCGGATAAGTATAGACTCGAAATGCTTGTAATGAGTACAGAAGCAAATTAAGCTAAAGCTTTGAGGTCTGTCCGAGTCTAGAATGAACTCAAAAAGTGAACACTCGGAGATTACGTGGAAACCCTCCTGGGCGAGAAAACCACCGACCGTGCTAATCCAAGCACGAAGTCAAATCCACTATTTTGAGTCCACAAAATACCGTAGATTGACTGAACCTGAGTTGCTCCCTTAGACAACTCTTTACAAGTTTTCCTAGACTCGAAATTCCCTTATCCGATCTAGTACTTCCTAACCGGGATAACCTTTATAGCTAGGGACAAACGAAGCTGAGTTAACCTTTACAACTTAGTCAAGGAACCTTACTCGGAAAGTAAGAAAGTGTTTGCAACTAAGTACAAGACCTTACAACTCATAAAGTAATGAATTACGAGTGGGATTTTTAAGTAGAAGATTGAGAGTAAATACAATGACTTTTCTCAAGTACGTGTATTAACAATAGGTTCGGCAATCTTCAAGTCTTGTGAGTTGGCTTCTATTTATATATGACCAGTGCAGAGTAGCCGTTATCTCCATCTCGCTAACCGAGAGTCCTTTGTGACCGTTGATAAGGGCTTTACGAGTCACTCGGAAAGTATCCGTTGTGATATGTACGTTAGACAACGGTTTAACTCTCTTAGAAGTCCCAAAACCACTGGCGATGTCCGGAAGGATAAGGTGGAAACCACCGTTAAGCTTGGCATTTCGGTTTTCCAAATTTGGAAACAGACAACCTTGACACGAGCTTCGGGACGAGGGACGAGAGAAGGTGAAAAGCTATGTCTGCTGGTGATTTGACGTTTTGAAGCCAGGTTACTTTTGTATTTTGAAAAGTGAATCCTCGTTTGAATAACCTACAAAAGTGAATCAAATTTTGGTTCTTAAAGTATAAAATACTTTGGTCCAAGATTAGACACGAGATAATAAAGTAATTAAGATGATTAAGCAACTAATTATCCGAGTCGGAAAGTGAGTGGAATATTCCGAGTCTAATATCCATGAAACTCAAAACTCCATCGAGACTTAGTCTAAGCGAAGAATCAAGTTACATAACGAATATCGAGTGAGATAACTTGATATAGACTAAGCTCAATTGAGACTAGAAGCATTGACTCCAACAAAATATAACTCATATCATGAAGTCGGATCCGAGTGCGATAAATCGAGATACTAGTCTATTCAGACATGCGATATACCTAAGTGATGAGAGACTCAAAGCTGAGTGAGACACGCATATCTCGTTTTCCGAGTCACACAGAGATAAGCAGGAATACGAGAAGTAAAATCACTTAGAAAATATGCTATATCACTCAGAAAAGTTTCTAAAGTACAGAGAATGCCTTGGAATCAAAACTCTATAAGTAAGAAATTCTTATACCGATTCCTTCAATACAACTCGAAATGTGTTGAGTAGTGTCTCGATCTTCATGTCCGTGTATAAGATTTCAAACTAATCTAAAAGAATCACATCTCACTACAAGTAAAGAGGATTTTCAGATATCTTGCAGGGACTCGGAATTTTGGTCTATGGTTTTCAAGAGACTCATAATTGACCCTCACCTGGATACTCGGATGCCGACTATGCTCGGTTACAAAGTCGACAGAAAGTGCACATCAGGAGCATGCCAATTTTTAGGTCAATCCCTCATATCTTGGCACTCAAAGAAACAGAACTCGGTTGCTCTATCAAATGCTGAAGCTGAGTATATTACAGTTGGAGCTTGCTCGTGCTCGGATTTTGTGGATCAAGCAATACTTAAAGGGTCTTGGACTTTCATTCAAATCTATCCCAATCAAGTGTGACAATCAAAGTGCAATCAGCATCATTAAGAATCCAGTTCAAGCACTCAAAGACAAAGCACATTGAGGTCGGATATCATTTTTGGAGAGACCATTCCGAGAAAGGTGATATTGAACTTGAATTCATTCCTACAAAATTTCGGTTAGTTGATATTTTCACTAAGCCGCTTAGTGAGGATCGGTTTTGTTTTACTAGGAATGAGCTTGCCATGATTAATGCATGATTACATGTTTTACGTTTATAATTTTGGCTTATACTTGTTTAACGACTAGATTAGTTGACTTAAAAATGAGACTAAGTCTGTGAGTTAATTGCTTTCCGAGTCGCTCGGAAACCATACCGAGTCGGACTCGGTCTTTGAGCAAAATGGACACCAAACTTTTGAGATCATCTCTAGATGAATGGAGAATCTCATAAAGATTTTTTCTAAACTCTCTTTCTCTCTTTGACACGCGTCACTATCAAACAATTCGAACCGTTAGAGAACCACTCGGAATTGTAGTCGTTCGATCGTTGTACGTCATATCCGTCTCGAGAATGTCGTTTGAACATTAAGTAAGAAAGAAGGTTGAAGGACAATTCTGTCTTCTCTATTTATAGCATTTATTCGTCTTTATTTCTTCACTTTGCGCTTTACTCTTTTCGCACGAAATACTCTGCTCTCTCATACTCTTTCCTTGCTTTTAAAGTTCTCTCTCTCTCTCTCCTTGAGTAACATCTCATTTCTCCATTCTCACAATGCCTAAACGAGGTTCTACATCCAAGTTCATGGGGTCCGCAACCAAGAAGGCTCGAAAGCTAACTCAAGAGGGTTTGTTTATCCCCTCAAAAGTGTTTGTCGTCCAGCGCTTCACATTGGATGACAAATTCTTCAAGACAACTTTGTTCTCTTCGCTTAAATACATTCAAGAAACCGGAGCGTATAATTATTTATGCTTTAGTGACTTTATATATCCAAAACTCGTTGTTGAGTTCTATGCCAACAAATCCTTCTTTGGGGGTGTCATCACCTTGAAAGTTCAAGGTACGGTTGTTAGAATCAACCTCCCTCTTCTCCACAAACTTTTCACTGTCACCTCTCTTTTTCTCAATCCCAATCATATTCCATTCTTAGAAATTGTCGATGATTTATTTGACAAATTCGCCAACAAAGTGCTTGAGCATAGGAAAAACTTTTCCGTGACTCGGATGAAGAGCGAAGTCGATTGCTCTGCTACATTCTAATGAGGACTTTCTTTGCTCACTACTCGAGCAAGGAGAACCCAAACTCCGGGGTTCTCAAAGTTTTGTTTGACATCATGGAGGGCTACGATGTAGACCTCTTTCCGTTCATCATTGACCAACTAGCTCAAGTGCCTCGCTCAATCGAAGAAATTTGCTCATTTCCTTTTGGAGCCCTTCTCTCTCTTATCTTTAAACAATTCAAGATCACCCCTCCCTCGGATCCCACTTCGTTTCGAGTTGGTCATAGTTATGGGTAGAAAAGAAATTCAGGGTATGGATATCGGGAGGTTAAACCCGGTGAATGGGTTTACCCTTCCGAGTTGGAACCCGCCTCTCCTCCTCCCGGCACTCGGATTCAACCAAGCACATCCATCCACTTTAGTGGGTCCCTCTTCTTCTTAACCTCCTCTCTCGCTGGAGCGTGTACGCCTTTGTCGAAAGGCTCGCTTCAGCAGCTGACCAACTCCGGTCGGTTGTTTGCTCTCTCAAGCCTATTTTCCATAGCATGGTTATTAACCAAAAGACCGGCGAATCTTAAATTCAGGAGTGTCAATCCCCGATGCTTGAGTTCAAGGGCATTCTTGGCATGCAACGTGAACGGCTTGAACTCCTTCGAGAGCGCAGGATGAATGTTGCACAGGACTTTGAATCCTCCGACACATATGAGGAGTCCTCCAACCCGGCCAAGTCTACCTCCGATAAGGTAAAAGAAGAAAAAGAAGAAGAAGAAGAAGAAGAAGAAGTTGAGGTCGTAGGTGAGGCAGGTGAGGCTTAGCCTTAAGAGAAGAATATGGAGGAAAAATGAGCAAAGGACCAGGCTGGTCCACCAAAAGACAAGGGTGTTATGGAGCCCAAACTCGAGCTGATGTCCTCAAACCCCGATCCGAGTGGGTCGGAAGATGCTCGGAGATGTTGGATTATCCAAACTAGCTAACTTAAAAGCCCCTGCCATATTTCAAGAGGATGAGCCGGAGGATGATATTGTTCGACTCGACCACCCAGTGTCCGAGCCGCTTCTCAACATCCCGGTGCTACGCGCCGCGCTCTACCACCTCCTCCCGGACATACCGGCGCAAGCGCACCGCTCGTCTCGTCCTCCTCCGACCAACCAGCTCCACCTTCCTAATCTATTTCTTTTCTTGTTTTTATTTTTTATTTTATTTTTTGTCCAACATTAAGTGTATTCACTTCCAAAATTTCTTCCCTCCTTTTTCTTTGAAATGCTAGGGGAGAAAAATATAGAAACCTTGATGTTGTGCTTAGGGGAGTTTCTCTCTCCTCTTTTTGTTGTACATTTTGTTTTTTATGAATGAATGTTATGATCTATCTTTTCTAAGCTTTTATCGTTTTTTAGTTTACTTTTAACATTTATCTTATCTACTCGTAAATCTGCATTGGTTCTAATATCTCGCTTATAAGTCATGCTTTAATCTGGAATTTTTTTAACTTTGTATTCTACATGCTCGATACGTAAGAAAACACATATCATTAGCACTAAAAACGTATATTTTATACTAACAAGTTTCTATCTTAAGAATGGAATGCCTTTCATCAAAAAGGGGAGATTGAAGACTCGGATCTTAACTTTAAATATTTTATGAAAAACTCAGGTATAAACTTCTATCTCTTTTAAGTTTTGATTGCAAGCCATTCCGAGCAACATAGAAACTTATATCTAAGTTTTCATCACTGTTCTTAGTGACTCAAATAACACTTTGTTTTATATCTTCTTTACTCGAGATATTCTAACCTACTCATAGTCTACTTAGAACCATCATATGATCAAATAATTCTCTTAACGCACTTTTTCTTAGTATCGATTGTGCTTGCTAAAGTAAACCGAATTACAGTGTTAATTCAGTCCTCTAAGTTAGTTTATTTCTTATATGATTATTTGATAGATCAAGTTCGCTTTCTCTATTGATTATTCTTCAACTTGATTTTTTAGGACTTATTCGAGCTGAGTTTGAACCTATTTGATATTAGACTCGGAATATTCCACTTCTCTAGGCCCAAGATAATTATGCTCTTAATTACTCAAATTTAATTAATATCTTTGCCTAACCTTTGAACAAAGTATTTTATACTTTGAGAACCAATGTTTTTGAATCTCAAAAGCAACCGACTTTTAGTCGTTAAACACCAGCAGACGGTTTTAGCCAATTCCGGATAGGACTCGGACACCGTGTCGTGGCTGTCTATTTCCAAAACTAGAAAACTCCAACACTAGGCTCAATCGTGGTTTCCATCTTCCTTTTCGGATTACACCGGTTGATTGAAACACCTTTTGGAGCAAATAGGCATTACCCAATAGATCTTTTCGAGTGACTCGGAAAAGCCCTTACAACGGCTAGTAAAGACTTCGGTTTAGAAATCGGACTCAACGGCTACTCTACTTGGACATCTATAAATAGAAGCCACTTCACAAGACTGGAAGATTTGCTAAAACTATTGATCAATAAACTACCTAATTCTCTTAGTGCATTACTCACTCAATCTTCAACTTACAACTCCAAGTTTGTAATTAATATTTTCTTGGTTGTAAAGTCTTGTAATCGATTACATACTTCTCTTACTTTCCGAGTAAGGTCCATTGATCGAGCTGTAAGGGTTAACTCAGCTCGGTTGTCCCTAATTGTAAAGGTTATCTCGGTCAGGAAGTACTAGATCGGATAAGGGAACTTCTAAGTCTAGGAAAACACCGTAAGGAATTGTTTAAGGGATCAATACTGGTAGAGTCGAGTCCTTTGTATTTTGAGGATTCAAAATAGTGGATTTGACTTGGTGCATGGATTAGCGTTGTCCATGGTTTTTTCCCCAGGAGGGTTTCCATGTATCTCCGAGTGTTTGCATTTCGAGTCTAATTTAGACTCGGACTCAACAACTAATTTCTTTCTAAGCAAAAATTGTCTAAATTTTTTTAATTTCCTCATCACCCTATTCACCCCCTAGGGTGACTTAGACTCTCCAAGAGCAAACCTTCACCAAGAGGCAATTAGAAGAACTAAAAGCAAAAATGAGAGAGTCGCCATTCGGTTTTAGAAGGTAAAAACTAACAAAAATAAATAAAATACTCTTCTAATCTTAGTATGGAAAAACTATGCTTGAAAGAGGTTTAAAAATGACTCCTTCGAGTCTAAAACCGGGAATCGGTGTTTGGGGGTGAAGGTACAAAATGAAGAGATAAGCTCTCCATTCCGCCCATCAACGAGACGGTCTTTACTAGTTTACGTTGTGAGTTCAAAAAACATGTTTATCAAGCATACAATATATAAAGTGTGGAAATAAATCAACCAAAGCATGCTAAGAAAGCAATCAATAAGTAAGTAAGAAAGTAGTAAATGAAAGTAATAAAGAAAGCAAAAAAAAAGCGAAAAGAAATAAAAGTTATAGTGGGTGGGGAGGAATTTAAGACTAATTACATCTTTGATCCACAACACGAAAAGCAGATAATATAAATAAATAAAAGTCATAAGAACAAATGGAAAGAGGATATGGCACCCTTTGGTTGTCCTATCTAATGATCTTGGATCACAAACGAGAATCCGAGTGGTGTAACAGCGAGTAGTAAGCTTAAAAGGAGCAAGAAAAAAGCTATTTATGGGATTTTAGATTTGGGAAATGTGTGTGGCAGTATGACAAAAATGAAGAGAGTAGAGAGTGGTAGAGAGTGGTAGAGAGTAATGGGAGCATTTTCAACTTAGGGCGTTTACTAGCTGAAGATTAAGTAGCAAGAGCTTAAATGCGATGAGCCAAAAATGAGGGATTAAGCCTCTATTTATAGAATTTTTAGGTCACAAAATCAACCAAGAAACTACTTCGACCTCTAGAATGAGCTGAATCGGGTCCGAATTTTTCGGCAAGGATAAAGGAACTAAACCCAACAAAATGTAGAGAATCTCGCTTGAGGAGCCGAGAAGACCAAACGTTTTCGTACGATCACCTCGAGTTTCATGCCTCAATTTGGTGCTGAGGACCAAACATTGTATTCCGGCAATTTAAGCCTAAAAATGTGGTGCCGGTCAAAAATGGTGTCCTACGGACATCTGCAGTTCCATGCTTAATGGGTCACTAGGGAATAAAACGCAGCATTTTGACGGATCAAGCCTGAAACGCGATGCCGGTCTTGATGATGTCATATAGATGCTTGAGTGATGTGTTACGATGGAACGTTAGGAGTGAAACGCTGCTTTTGATGCGCATGTTTGATCGAAATGCGACACCGATTTGGGTTTCTGATTGGGAGACCGAACCCGGCTTGGCTCGGTTGAAAAAAATGGGTTTGTGGGTCGGCCCAAGCAAAAAGGCTAATTTTTGTTGTGCTAATGGGTTCTTTGTGGTTTACTAGCTTTCTTTACATCGATAAAATCTCGATCATGACCTAAGTTTGCAAACAGGACTTGGATTTCATCGTCGAGTCCACAAAAATAAATAAAAGAGATAAGGGCAACACATTTTTGGTGTCTACACTTTGTTATTTGCTCCTATGCATCTAAAACTTTGCATTCGTAAATCTTCGACTCTCACTCGGAATCTTTCAACTCTTTCATTTCATACTCAGGTTTTCACTCTCACTCTCTCTCTGTCTATTTCTCGTTCTTTCAATTCATTTCACTTCCACTTCTACTCCTTTTTCTTCTACTTCTCACTCACTCAGTCACATTGACTAAGTAGGTATCTAAGATCGAGACTGCCTCGCCCACAAAGAAGAGAGCTAGAACCTCTTTTAGACTTGCTCCTTTCACCACCAAATTTAAGGACCCTTAGAAAAAAGCCTCAAAAGAAAAGGCCAGTTCTTCCTTGAATCTGGAAGAATCTAAAACTCCTATTTTCGCACAACACTACTATTTGGAAGACAAATTCTTTCTTTCAACCAAAATATCTTGGGTTGAGAAATTCAAGAAAACTGGATTTCTTAATCTTCATTTCTACTATGACAATGTCTACCTAGGCCTAGTCATCAACTTTTACCAAAATCTATCTGTCTCGGACAACATTCTTATTTCTTTTGTTCAGGGAAATAAAATTGTTATTAATCTTGCTCATCTCTATAGACTCTTCAAAAACGAAAGTCTATTTCTCGACACTCGACACTCAATCTTTCTCTGAAATTGCTGAGGATTTCCTATTAAAATATGTCCGAATCAAACCGAAGGCTCGAAAGAATTTCTTGGTCACTCGCCTAAAGCCCGAAGCCGGACTTCTTTGCTTCTTTCCGATGAGAACTGTGTTCTCATTCTATCCTTATAAGGAGAAGCGTAACAATAAGGTTCTGAAAGTTTTCTATGACATTCTCAAAGGGTAGGTTGATCTATCCCCTTACATCATAGAACAAATCGCTTATGTCCCCTAGGACACGAAGAACCTCCCTCTTCCCTTAGGAGCAATACTCTCGAAAGTCTTTGATCATGTCAAGATTGAGCTCCCAAAAGATGTTTTTTAACCCCTATCATTTCTATAGGTAGAAATAAGCTTCGAGTCTAAAATACAAGGAAAGTGAGCTTGGGATCCGGACTTATTCGTCGGAGATAGTTCAACCTCAAGCTCCTCCTCCCAAAAAGAGTTCTTAGGAAACTTGTTAAGTCGTATTTTATACATGTTTTTAGTAGTTATTTAGTTCCTATTATATAGTTTATTTTATCTAGATTATTCTATGTTGTCTATTTTTAGATACTTGTCTAGTAAAGTGGAAAAGAGAAGAAAGGACGTAAAAAGCGAGACTTTCAACTACCGACAAGCGCCGAAGATAATATTCGAAGTCGGTCAAAAATAATGACTCATAAAATATTTATTTTATGAGGACTTATTTTATGAAGTCCTAATTTTAAGAGGAGAGTGAAGAGAAATAATTATACTCCTAAATCCACTAGGACTCCTCCTTAGAGTGACATAAAAAGGAGGAGACTTGGAAGAGAAGAAAGGGAAATATCATCATCAAGAAACTATTTGCTGCTCTCCTCGGCTTCTTGATCCCTCATGTCTCTCACCAGCCTCCTTATCTCAATCATCCCCTTGGCACCTCCAACATCTCACCCTCTCATCTCACGCTACCCCCTCTTCGGCTCCCTATAATCACCACCTCCCGCCACTTCACCTTTCCCTCTCTACCCATCTCCCTCATCATCTCATCACCATCACAATCATCCCTATCTCACGTCTTCTCCTCTTAAAATCACCATCATCATCTTCATCAGCGCAAGCTTGATCATCACCATGATGGGAAGAAATATTATGGTAGTAATATTATTATTGTAATTTTATTTTGAGACCCTATTTTTATTGTGAGATTAATATTAAAGATATTATTTTTATTTAATTTACGTGTCCTAAATTATATTATGTGTGAGTAGTCTTTTATGCTTAGGGTGTGTTTGGTTGGACGTAAAACCATTTTCCTGGAAAATTATTTTCCGATTTTCATGTGTTTGGTATCGAAATTTCGGAAAATAGTTTTCAAGGAAAATGAATTTTCCATGAGGGAAAGGAAAATATTTTCCAGTTTCTATCCCAAGTAAGTTGCATTTTCCTTTCCCTGTCTTCTCAAGCTACTCTTTCTCTCTCTACTTCTTTCACTTCGCCTTCTTCACCGGAGACCCATTCTTTTGCCTCCATGCTTGAGATTCTCTCTCTCCATCTTCCTCGCAACTCTCTCTATCCCTGCTCGAGACTCTCTCACTCTCTCCATCCTTCCTCACGTAAATTTCTCTCTCCCTGCCTGCTCGAAACTCTCTCTCTCTCTCCATCCTTCCTTACACACTTGATCTCGTGAGTCCATTGTTGAAGACTTCAATTTTTTCGGTAACATATAGACTTTAGGGTTTCAATTTCTACAAATTTTTGGGTTTGACTTTGATTTGTAGATTTTTCTATTTCTAGGGTTTCAATTTTTTGTTTGCTTTCTGTGTAAACTATAGGGCTTATGAACTAAAGTCGTGAAGTTAAACAAGCAATTGTTTTTTCTATCCCTCATATGCTAGTCTCTTCCCCGGTAAACTCTCTGTCTCTCTACCTCTTCCATTTTTCATATGCTAATTTGTCCTTCTGTTCCATTCCTTCTTGTCACTTCCCTTTAAGCTCTATAGATCCGGGGTTGATTTCGTTATGTGAATTCAATTGATCGGTGCATTGTTTATGTGATATTGAAACTTTTTGGTGATTAGAAAATTGTTACGAGACTTTAGTTTGAGCTTCGAATAATTTTTGGACATTGTCACATTGCAATCGGTTTGTGTGATAAAATTTGGACTTTGTTTTATTATGTTGAATTGGATTAAAATGATCGATCGAATGCATCTACACTTGTTCTTGATTTCTCAAGGACTATTTCTACAAAAATTGAACCGCATACCAACCGTTAAAAGTCTTGAGTGAAGACAGTAAAACAATTCCCATTGAATTGGCTTGAACTTATTTTGTATGATCAATACTAAGATTATAACATGCTTAAGAAACATAATAAAGTCATACTTATTGGCTTGAATTGGCATAAATTCATTCCTAGTGGATCTCCCTCTTGCTAAATATTGCTGACTTTTATTCTTAAAAAAGGGAGTTATTCATATGCACTTTTGGCTTCTAGATTATCTCAATGGGAGTCCATTAATTTCAGTCGAACAAAAGATTGAAAAAGATATGAGGGAGGAAGATTATCTTCTTTAAGAAAAATCTATTTTATCGTAACTTGTTAGGCCCAAATGAGTCAGTCATATGAATATCATAATACCACTCTGCCTCACTTGACTTCCCTGCACAACCCGACGAGTCATAGATGATGGAATTGGAACATGAGAAATATTGTGGTCCCTTCCTACTTCCTTCTGTTACTTACCATCATTTTCATTAGGAAGCTAGAATATCCATTGTTGTGGTGTTTGAAATGAACTACATGACACAACATTATATATGGATCATTTAAAACAAGAGAGCTCGGACTAATTTAGCCGAGATGAACTACATGACAATCGACAAAACTCGACTCAGCCTTACAATGAGAACTAACGTTACAAGTTGGAGAGAAGAATACTTTGTTGAATCTAAGACCGGGGAGGGGGCAACGGTAAATAGAAATTTGAGGAAGGATATGTGCTTTGGCCATGATCGGTGTGCCACAAGAAGACATATAGTAGCATTTATAATGATAGGTGGGAGAAATAGAATGCTAATAATTTTATTTATGCTTGGTTTCACCTAAAGATGGTGAACAACAAAAGCTTATTTGCCCCTTTTGCCAATGGAACAACTTGGAGGATATATATTGAAAGATCCTTAGAATTGTCGTGGAATTTCGGTTTTGTCCCCGCATTCTAGAATGACTTGCTCAATGCTACAAGTTTGTTCCAAAAAGTTGGACCTCCTAATTCTATCCATATATATTGTGAAAATATTCCCACTATGGCGGTGATAACTTAATCACCTCAAGTAATTCACCAAAGAAGAGGAAGAAAATCCACCCTTTGAATTGGTAATAAAGCAAGGTTGGAGGGGGACTGCTTTAGGGGTGGGGGTCTTGCCAGTCTTGCCAAATAGTGTATGTAATGAAAAAGAAGTTGAACTTGCTGACACTAACAACAATTTTCCCACCATTCTTTTGTATTATATTAGCTTTACGCCCTCAGCAATATGGACTTCAGTGAGTCATGCTATTAACACTAGTTGTCTCTTCGAAGCCAAGGTGATCAAAGGTTCCGGATCAAGCTCCAGATGTCTGCAGCTGATTGTGATTGTAGAGCAATGACCCTATGCAATTGATGGGTGCAATCCACCTTCAAGTCGGATAGACAAATTTCAGCTGCATTATTACATATTCAAAGTTATAGCTCAACCCATAAAACCAAAAGAATGTAGATTATAAATAAACTTACGTGCATCATATGTATTAGAAGAAGTCATTAAATTGAAAGAATATCATAGCATTTGTTGTCGTAACATTGAATATGACATGCTTTTTTTGTATAATATTGTTTAAACTCTGTATTTTTTGTATTTTGGCTTGTTGAAACTGTGCTTCTTTGATTTTCTACATTTTCATGCTTTTTCGGATAAATTTGGTTTTTTTTTTGTTTATTTTTAGGAATCATTGTTGGTTTCCTTTGTTTTGGAGAAGGGTTTAGAGTTAGGGTTTAGGGTATAGGGTTTTAGGTATGGGTTTAGGGTTTAGGGTATGGAGTTTAGGTTTTAGGTCTAGTATGGAGTTTAGGGTTTAGGGTGTGGGGTTTAGGGTTTAGGGTTTAGGGTATGGGGTTTACGAAAATGTTATTAATTTCCTTCCTACCAAACAATGAAAAATAAATTTTTGAATAATTATTTTTCATTCTACCAAACAGAGGAAAATGTACATGGAAAATGATTTTCAAGAAAAATCATTTTTTCATGGAAAATTATTATTCCCACAACCAAACACAGACCTTAGTATAATCTACTTAAAACCATGTTAAATTATTTATTTTGAAAAAAATTTTGATCTTTATTATCCTATTGATTCTATTTATGATTATATGATAATTTTATTATTGAAGGTTTGCTCTTGGAGAGTTTAAGACGCCCTAGAGGGGGCATGAATAGGGTGATGAGGAAATTTGAGGGAACTTAGTAACTTTTTGCTCGTAAAAGGATAAAGAGCTGAGTCCGAGTCTAGATTGGACATAGAAAAGAAAACACATAGCAATACGTGGAAACCCTCCTAGGGCAGAAAACCACGGATAGTGCTAATCCAAGCACCAAGTCAAATCCACTATTTTGAATCCTCAAAATACAAAGGATCGATTCTACCGAATTGCTCCCTTTGACAATTCCTTACAAGGTTTTCCTAGACTCGAAATTCCCTTATCTAATCTAGTACTTCCTAACTCATATACCCTTAACAGTTAGGGACAACTGAGCTGAGTTAACCCTTACTCGCTCAGTCAAGGGACCTTACTCAAAAAGTAAGAGAAGTATGTAATTGATTACAAGACTTTACAACTAAGAAAATATTAATTACAAGTTGGGAGTTGTAAGTAGAAGATTGAATATGAATATAATGATTTTTGCTCAAGTAATGTTTAACAATAATTCCAACAATCTTCAAGTCTTGTGAAGTGGCTTCGATTTATAGATGACCAAGCGGAGTGACCATTGAGTCTTAATTCGAACGAAGTCCTTATCGACCATCGTAACGACTCTTTTGAGTCACTCGGAAAAGATCCATTGGGATGTGAACATTGTGCAACGGCTCTTGGCTCCTAAAGGTACTCTAATCAATTGGTGATATCCGAAAAGTAAGGTGGAAACCATCGTTGAGCCTAGCGTTGGAGTTTTCTAGTTTTGGAAACGAGCAACCCCGACAAAGGTGTTTGAGCCCTATTCGGAAGAAAATAAAGCTTGTCTACTAGTGATTGACATCTAGAAGTCGGCTACTTTTGTATTTTAAAAATGAGATAACCTCGTTTGAATAACCTACAAAAGTAAACCACTTTGGTTCTCAAAGTATAAAATACTTTGGTCCAAAAATTAGGCACGAGATAATAATTTAATTAAGATAATTAAGTGCATAATTATCTTAGGCCCGGAAGAGTGGAATTGTCCGAGTCTAGTATTCAATATACTCAAATTCCATCGAGTCAATCTTGAGAATGATCAAGTTAAAAAGAATAGAATCATCATAATATAACGACTTGATATGGACAAATAATTCTCAAACAAACAAACCGACTAAGAAGAAGGAATTAACATCGAAGGTTTGCTCTGGGAGAGTCCGAGTCACCCTAGAGGGGGTGAATAGGGTGATGGAAGTTTTTCGTGGAAACTTTAGCTCTTTTGTCAAAAACAAGACAGAGACAGATTCCGAGTCTATCGGCGAGGTCGAAAAGTTTAGACTCGAAATGCTATCACGAATAGATAAGCAAGAGTCGTAAAATTGTCCGAGTCTATAATGAACTCGGAAAGATAACACTTAGAGATTACGTGGAAACCCTCCTGGGGCAGAAAACCACGGACCGTGCTAGTCCAAGCACGAAGTCAAATCCACTATTTTGAGTCCACAAAATACCGTGAACTGATCGAACCCGAGTTGCTCCCTCGGACAACTCTATACAAGTTTTCCTAGACTTAGAAATTCCCTTATCTCGATCTAGTAATTCCTAGCTGAGACAACCCTTACAGCTAGGGACAACTAAGCTGAGTTAACCCTTACAGCTTAGTCAAGGGACCTTACAGAAAAAGTAAGAAAGTGTTTGTAATCGAGTACAAGACCTTACAACTCGGAAAATAATGAATTACAGAGTAGGAGTTGTAAGTAGAAGATTGAGAGTAAATACAATGACTTTGCTCAAGTATGTGTATTAACAATAATTTCGGCAATCTTCAAGTCTTGTGAGGTGGCTTCTATTTATAGATGACCGGACAGAGTAGCCGTTATCTTCATCTCGCCGACTAAGAGTCCTTTGTGACCATTGACGAAGCTTTCGAGTCACTTAGAAAATATCCATTGTAATGTGAACGTTGGACAACGGTTTAACTCTCTTGGAAGTCCCAAAACCATTGGTGGTGTCTTTAAAGATAAGGTGGAAACCACCGTTAAGCTTAGCGTTCCAGTTTTCCAGATTTGGAAACGCAGACGCTTCGACACAATCTTCCGGGACTGGAGCAGAGAAGGTGAAAAGCCATGTCTCGCTGGTGATTTGACGTTCGAAGCTCAGGTTACTTTTGTAGTTTGAAAAGTGTATCCTCGTTTAAATAACCTACAAAAGTAAATCAATTTTGGTTCTCAAAGTATAAAATACTTTGGTCCAAGATTAGACACGGATAATAAAATTATTAAGATAATTAAACAACCGATTATCCGAGTTAGAAACGAAATGGAATTTTCCGAGTCTAATATCCATATAGCTCAAAATTCATCCGACTAAGTCTAAGCGAAGAATCAAGTTATATAAAGAATATCGAGTGAAGTAACTTTGATATAGACTAAGCATAAAACATACTAGAAATATCGACTATAACAACATAGAACTTATAATCGAAGTCGGATCCGAGTGAGGAAAGATGAAATACTAGTCTATTCAATATACGATAAATCTGAGTGATGAGGGACTCGAACCGAGTGAGATACGCATATCAATTTTCTAAGTCACTCAAGGATAAGCAAGAAATACACGAAGTAAAAGCCGTATCAATTAGATAAGATACCGTATCACTCAGAAAAGTTTCTAGCAAACAGAGAATGCCTTAGAATCAAAACTCTACAAGTACGAGATTATTATACCTGATTCCTTTTATACAACTCGAAAAGCATTGAATAGTGTTTGAGTCTTCAAACACTATAATTCACTTTGCGTTGAAATATACGAGTAGAGCTCATAATAAAAAAAGTTAGAGAAATTATTTGAACATGCAGTAGATCTAAGTGATGTTTGAGTGAGTCGGAAGCAACGAGTGTAGAAGATATACAATAATGTGATTTCTAAGTCAATCGAAACGTATGAAAACTTATGCGAGAGTTTCTATAAAACTCACAATGTCTTGAAATCAAAACTTAGATGATATAAGATTTATACCTGAATCTTCATGTGGTACTTAGAATGACTTAGAGTTAGAATCCGAGTTTTCAATGATTTTATGTCTAATTAATTAGAGTGCACGCCAATTAGTTTTATATAAATTTATATGATAATTTAAAGGGTTTAAGTACGTAATCGCTTGGTCTTTTAAACATAAGTATCACCCTATTTAATCATAGATGACTCATACCCATCTCTTTTGATTAGGAGGTTATCATAGATTCTTTTTAAATCGGTTTGCTAGTAGATTGGTTACTAGGTGCTAGATGATGTTTTTTTCTAATACTTAATGCTCTAATTTGATTAAATTCTAGTGCTAGTGTTAGGGTTGTCAATATTAGTAGGGTTTATGTTATGGCCATGCCTAAGTAAACTAATAACTAAGAAAAAATTGGGAAGATTCGCTAGTGATTATCTTCTACGAGTTTAGCTCATGGGTAGCTAAATTTGTGTGTTAATGATAAATAATAATTTACATGGTAGATATAGATTATACTAAGTGCTTTTTATAAATTTGATATCTTTGATAATTTTTTTTTTGCTTTTTAGTTATTTTCTTTAGTTTGTCAATTTTTATTTACAAATGTATAATATTTATTATTAATTTCATTATCCCCCTAAACATCAGTATTTTAGGTTAGTTTTAGTAATTTTAGTTTAATTTAATTTTGAGTCTTTATATATTTTAATTTTCAGATTATTTTTCTATAAGTTTTTATTATTTTTAAGTCAGTTTGCTAGAAATTAGGTTAAAAATAGTTTCTTTCATTATTTATCTTGTTTTATCTATTTTTAGGTTTTAGATAGAGTCCTAGTTTACTGTAATTAAATTTTAGAATTTTTGGAAGTGATTTGATAATTTTTCATATTTAATTCTTGAATTTAATTATTGTAGATTTTTAGTTAAATAAATTCATATTTTCGGTTTGTAAATTTTAGTTTTATATTTTTAGGGTTTGTTTAGGTCTATAAAATTATTTTTAATATTCAGGATAATTTTAATATTTATTTTCGTAATTATTTTAGTGCAGAATTTTAGTTATTTAATTTCCTGTTTTAGATTATGTTTTATTTTACTGTTTTAATTTTCTGTTTTAGTTATTATAAAAAAATATATAAAATATTTCTGATTTATTATAATTTTTATATTCTTTATAAATTAGTTATTTAATAGTAGATAATTTTATGTGATTTATAATTATTAATTTTCTGAGTTATATTTTATATTTTGATTTTAAGAGTAATAAATTTAATTAGATTTAAAGCTAGCATATTATTATATCTTTTTTCGTGGATTCGATCCCTACTTCCCTATGCTATATTATTTATTATAAGCATAAGTAGTGGCAAAATTTGTGAATGTACGACAAGCTAGCAAAATTCTTCTTCTTTCTGTCGGTCCTTCTACTTCTCGGATAGTTCCTTACGCTCACTCTTTTGAGCAACTGGCTTCTCAATTTGCTGCCTTGGCAACAGAGTTCAAAGTCACTTTAACCTGTCTTCCAACACTTCATCCCGCTTCGATCCGGATGCAAGCAACGACTCGGAGGCAAATTGATAAGAGCACAACTCTTATTAATGAACATCAAGTACAATCAATAAACAAGAGGCTCGATTAAGCTCAATCGCCAACCTCAAGCAGCTTGGCAGCCAGTCATCATAGGAGAATCTAAGGACGAGTCATCCTCAAAAGAAGAAGAAGAAGCCGAGAGGTTCTTCTTCTAAGGAGTCAAAGTCCGAAGAGATAGGAACTTCTACGGTACCTCCTTCTTCGAAGCCTATTCAGCCGGTTCAAGGAGAAGGCTTAAATATTGAAGAAGAAGAAGAAGAATCATTAGCTCATCACAAGCAAGCTCAAACTACTAAACGAGCATCTTCTTCACAACCTCCCCATCCTCCAGCAGAGATTGGAGCACCAAGTTCTTCTCAATCTGTTTCAATGCGAAGTTCTAGGATCTTGAGACAGGCATCCTCTTTTCAAACAGCTCCACCTCCCTCTTAACCTCTTTTATATTTTTATATATTTTTTCTCTATCCAACATGTTTTTCTCCCTATTTTTTAAATAATTTTTATGAAATGCATGGGGAAAATTTTTGACTTATTTAGGGGAGCCTCTCTAATTTTTTTCTCTCTATATTAGCTTTATGTTTAATGAAATTTTCAGTTATTACTACAATTTCGGTACATTTTCATTTGTTTCGCTTATTGCTCTTATACATATGTTGATGTATTCTTGTTTCTTTTGCTCGATACTCATACTCATGATCCGATACTTAATTTCATAACATTCTTTAAGCTTTGGTATAATTACGCCTAATTCTTATTGCTCGATACTCTTAAATCATCTAACTTATTTGATTTCGATCTAATTATTGTTACTATGATTCGTCTCTCTAAGTTTTGAATGCCTTTCATCAAAAAGAGGAAAATTGAAGACTCGGGTATGAACTAATATCTTTTTATGATTTTGAATTCAAGACATTATTCCAAAACCGAGATATACATATTTTAACTCAAACACACCCTTTATGAGTTTCTAAATGAATATAATCTTGAATGAATCCCTTAACAATTTGATACATACTTTGGATTCTTAATGAGCTATAAAAAAATCACCTAAGACTACAAGCTTTTACAAAAATATCCTTCTTAGTCTTAGAACTTAGTTGCTACTAGTTTCGACTCACTCAAAAATGTTTCCTGAGAAATGAATAAGTACTCGGTTATGGGAATCGACCCAATAAGTCGGGCTCAAACAGAAAGTTTGCCTAAATAATTTCATACACTCAACTTATCTTTTCAACGTGCTTATTTCATATTTCAAAATAGAATTACCTATGTTATTTCTAAAATAACAACATTTATTAATTTGAATTTAATCAAATCGGCAAACACCTGAAAGATGTCTATAGAAATCTTGAATTCAACTCTATCTTATTTATACAATGAGTATAGAAATTAATGCAATTGCAATATATTGAATATTGGACTTAAAAATTCTATTTTTATAGATTAAGGATTTTTAGTCGTTAACTAATTTATTTAAGATTAATCCTTATCTAATCTTGGACCAAAGTATTTTTATACTTTGAGTACCATTTGTAATTTGTTTTTGCAGGTTTTTAAACATGATTAATCTCAATTTAAAAGCAAAAACAATCAGTTTCTTATTGTTTCAAGATAGGAGACAAAAAAGGCACTATTTCCAGGCACACTTAGCCACCGTGTTAGGGTCTGTTTATCTCCATTTTTCGGTAATTTTTAATTTTTAGTCAAACGAGTTGTTTCTACCCTGGTTTTTAGATGCAACAAGTGGGTATGACTACTTTTTAGGGTAGAACCTATGCTCAATGGATACATCAACAACGGTTTTGTTTCTAAGGACTCAAACTATCCGTTGTAACGACGAGTTAATCCGAAGCTCAAGCCTAAGGCATAACGACTTTTTACCATGCTACCTATAAATTGAAGCCTTGTTACATGACTTATATGATTGTTGGAACAAAGTTCTTAACTCTCACACTCGTCCTTTTAGCTTACAACTCTTTGTAATTAGAATTTTAACTTTATGTGTTGTACTCTCTTGTAAAAAAAAAGTTTTATAATCTCTACACTCTCTTATACACTAGTCTTCTTTTTCTTCTCTTGACTAAGCTATAAGGGTTAACTCAATTAGGAAATATTGGGATAGATAAGGTAACTTTTATGTTTAGAAAAACCTGTAATAGATACTAAAAGAAATACTTAAGTTTATAACCGTAATTTTGTGATCGAATAAAAATAGTCGCAATTTTATGACTAATTTTATGACCATTTATAAGTGTCAGAATTTATGAGCAAATTGTTAACAATGAAAAATTTTAATCACATTTTATGAATAATTTTGTGATTATTTTAAAATTATTCACAAAATTAAAATTCTAAAGTTTTATAACTAATTTTGTAACCATAAAATAATTTAATAGGGTCACCAAAATGGTTAAGCTTATTCAATGGAATGATCTATTCTGTCTCAATCGCTTTCTTCAGTCACACCTCTAGGACTCTCTCGCTCTCGCCCTCGCCCTCGCCCTATCTGGCTCTCACCTGCAGCACATCAGCGTGGCCGGCAGATCCACGGCGATCGGCGACTCCACGTCGGGCGACGACTCCAGTGGCAGGTATCTCCCTCCCTCTTCTGTCTCAATCGGAATCAAATTTTTTATGTTTTCCAGGTTTCTCAACTCACTCTAAGCGACGAGCATCGCCTCCACGACTCTCTCTCTCTAAACTAACTCTAAGTGGCCGGTGAAAACACCAGTAACACGGTTTTTTCCGGTAAGTTTCCCCTGCCCCTTGCTCTCGACCTGAATTTTAAAGGTCTCCCCTCCCCCTTCCTCTTCGGTCTGAAATTTTGGAGTTCAATTTTAAAGGTTTATCGGAGGTTGGGAGGAAGAGAAATGGGTGGTAAGCACTGAGGATGAGGGCCCAAACGATGGGATCTGTCTTTTGATTTCATTACAATTTTCATACGTCACTGATTTTTTCCAGCATTATATCTCTCAATTTGAACCCCTCTCCGGGGATAATTGGAGTATGTATATCCTCATTAATTGGTTCGTATGCTTTCATTGTCAAGTGTTTGTTTAGGTCTAGTGATTTTGACGTTGGTCTTATTTCTCCGTCTTTGAAAGCATGTTCTGTGTGAGGCTGGCCTTCCTGTAAAGGAGGGAGATATAGCGTTTTTGCTAAATTTTATCAGTAATTGTTAATTTTGTGGTTTTTTTTTTTTGCATTGCTTTAGCGTTTTCTTGTCCTGCTAATTATAACAGAAATGACCATTGATATCTCCTATCAATCATGCGTGTTGTATTTCTTTGTTCTGCTTGTTTAGCATGTCAATATGTACACCCGCATGTTTGTGTGTTTTTGGGGGATTTTTGAACTCTATTTGGTCGATTTGTTAGACAATTAGGTGCAGGAGGGCCTGAAGAGGAAACATGTTGGAGAATATAGAATGCGGGAAGCGGATAAGGCAGAAGAAACAGTTTCTCGGGTGGTTGTTGGATGGAGGATCAGAGCAAAGCATGTGTTAGGCTTGAAGAGTCAGGTGAGGAGATAGAAGAGGGACATAGTTAGAGGAGGTTGGTTGAGTCAGGTGACGAGATAGAGGTTATCAAAACTACTTTGGTGTTAGCTGGTTATGTCTTGGAAGGATTATTAGTGCTTGAATCCTTTGTTTGAATTTTATTTTCTTTGTATGTTTATATTTAAAGAGGCTAGAGCTGGATATTTGAGACAGTGATTCGGGTTATATTTTACCACCATAGTCTGTTTATTTCATAAAGTATTCGAGCGGGTCCGACAACCGTTTTGGGGGAAATTTTTTCCCAATTGTAGTATCTTTTTCGATGGCCCTCTTTGATATAGGAGGCCTTTTGAAGAATACAAGTCCTTTTCAGTTATTATCTCCGATAGTGTATTTGCTAAAGTTTATCGAGTAATTGTTAATTTTGTGGTTTTTTTGCATTGGCTTTGCGTTTTTGCTAAACGAGTAGAACAAAATTTAAGCATTTCCTATAGTGTTTTTTTCACTTGAGAGAGAGAAGACTGTTGGATTGGGGAAGGGGTAGAAAGGAAAGCCAGTATATAGATAGGAAGAGAAAACCCTTTTTCATAACATCAATTCGACTAAGTATATGAATAGGTTAGGTTTTAAACATTATGGCTTAGTAAATGTTTCTTTTATCGATATTTTATTTTTGTATCAATGAATTCTTTAGTGTATTGGAAAATATTATTTTTCATCCTCTAAATTATTATTTTTCATTTAGGAAACATAACTCCAAGGGCTCTTATAGTTGTAATTTGATTTGGAAGCTAGTGTTTGATATGTACTAAAGGTATGCCTTCTATGACTAATGCAAATATACTTATTTTTTAATTTATAAATTTTATTGTGATTGTGGTGGAAGGGATTAATTGGCCGGCATCAATCTATACGGTCAATGTGGTATGACCTGATAATTTTTAATTTATAAATCCTTTTGATTCCAGGGTGTTTTCCAAGGCAGCGACTGCCCATTGATGCCTTTCCTTATCTCGCCCTTCCCGATTGCCTTAGCTTACATGACTTATTACTAGACTTTCCCTTATCTCATCCTTTAGAGCAATAAACTTATCTTTATCGTTAAGCTATTAACCAATAGCTTGCATTTTAGCATTAAATCCTAAACCTGGCTTGCATAAATTCTTTCCCACTATCATTTTGAAAATTCAGCAATTTTTAAAAAAAACACTAATTCGTGCTGTTGAGAATCTTGCATGGAAAGGATAAGAGATCATAAGTAAAGACACTATATGTTTCGGGTGTAAGTTGGCTGTATATGATTCATTGGTGTTGACATGAGTAAAGTTTGAGTGTTGTAATAAAAATAGAACTTATGATCCTCCCTCCCCGCCCTCCCCGAAAAAAATGTGAAGAAAACAAAAAAGAAGAAACCTACAATGGAATCATTACATGATGAATAAATTGGTAAGCATAAGTTTATTTCTTGGTACGCTTGATAAGGATAAAATTATGAAGTTGGATATTGTGGGTGAACTGAATTTTGTTAGACTCAGTAATCTGGAAGTTATGGCCTAATCATAGCCGTTCAACTCAGGACATCATTGATCATCATCATTTGTGGGATAAAGTGGTCAAATTGGTTAGGTTAATTTTTTTGATCTCTATCTCTAAGCTTGTTCTTTTTACTATGACCAAGTTCAAGTTCTTTTCTAATTTTCCATGTGAGGTGCGCATGACTGCTTGGGCTCACTAGTGTACTTCATGTCAATGTGTCAAGATATGAAATATTACAAATTAATTGTGAGAAATTATATAATCTCATATATGAAAGAAGTTGTGCGTTGCTAAGGTAGGTATCCCCTTCACAATTCAATGTTGCCGGTCGGCCCCATTGAAGCACCACACCGGAAACTACAACCATTTTCATAGCATAATTCAACTCTTGCCTTAACCAATGTGGTTGCAATTGCAAGTCATTGTACTTTTTCTTTTTCAAAAAGTGTAGCATAATTCAACTCTTGAGGATTCATTTTTCCAAAAGAAAAAGAAAGTGGTTGCAATTGATAAATACTAACTTTGACAAATAAATGAAGGTGCTATTTTGGAGGGTTCATTTTTTTAATTTTTTTCTTGGCTTAACTAATGTGATTTGCTTTGCACTTGATGATTTCAAAAAGAAGCAAATAAACATGCATCTCTACCTAATATATTCATGGGAAGACAAGAGAAGAGAGAGGTGAGGTGAGAGTTTAGAGAGGAAGGCAAGTATGGGGAGAGGTGCATTACTGAAAGAGGGATGAGGGAGGGGGACTTCAAACATAGAAAGGAATGAGAGAATGTTTGAGTGTTGGAGACATTATTTTTCATCATTTAGACTATTATTTTTCATGTAGGAAACATAAATCTAAGGGCTTTTATAGTTGTAATTTGATTTGGAAGCTCGTGTTTGGTATGCACTAAAAGTATGTCTTTTATAAGGAATGTAAATATACTTATTTTTTAATTTATAAATTTTATTGTGATTGTGGTGGAAGGGATTAATTGGCTAGCATCGATATATACGATCGATGTGGTATGGCCCGAAAATATATATCTTATTGTGGAACTCGAATCAATTGTGTTGTGGTTTTCATGTTGGGGTTTAGTTCCCATGAGAGCATGTGATTGTTATTATATGCAAATAATGTGTATGCTTTTATATAATAGTGTACGAGTGCTTGAATGAATTTGCCCTTAAAGTGTTCGAAAAATGCAATTTTGTCTCCAAGCTGTTTTTTGTTTAATCGTGCCGTTAATTAAGTAAAACTATGCAAAATTTACCCTCGGGGCCCACAAAAATCGTTTTTGCCGTTTTTAAGTATTTTTCATTTATTTTCTAGGCGGTATTGGGTTTGGGCAAGTTTTAAAAAGGAAAAATAAAAAAATTGCTTTTGTATTCCCTCCAATCACTTTATTTCCTATCAAATTTGTTCACTCCTTCCCAAGTCGGTCATTATCTCCCTCTCTCTCGTATCTCTAGGAAGTTCAAAGTGGTTCTCTATTAAAACCCTAAATTTCGACCAATGATCGTTGAAGAAGGGGTAGTGAGCAAAAAAGGAGGCTTGTTGAATTCTAGGGATCATCAGGTATTCTTTTTACCAAGAATGGTGAAATGTGGGTTTTATTTCGAAAAATCATAATAAACCAAGAAATTGAATGTAGATTGTTGGAATTCGATTTTTTTAAAGCATGCGGTTAAAACTTTATATTGATTCAAAATTCAGCCGTTGTGACAATGTGGGATTTCTCTCTCTTCTCTCTGTTTTTTGGCGAAAATAATGATATTTCTTGAATGACATAAAGGAATTTGAGCAATGATGTTTGGTAAGGTTGGTGTGGTTATAAATCACGGTGAGGAATTTGAGCAAGGGTCATTCCTAGTATATTGTGAGGGGAATGCTATGTATATGATGATGTGGACCCCGATTATTGGATTGTGGATGACATAAAGGAAATGGTTATAAAGTTAGGGTATGAAGAGAAGAGAATTAGAACTACAATTGAGATAAAACTTTCGCGGAGAGTTTTGTAGCCATTGAGAGAGATGAACAAATTTATGATATACTTGCTATTGTTGAACTAGCAAAATTTTGTTGAGTTATGCTTGAACATAATGATGCGAGTTGATAGTGGAGAGAATAGAGGTAAGGATGTTTAAGATAAGGGTGACTTTATAGAGGGTGATGGAACCACCCTTTTGATGACGTAGAAGGTCCGTCTCGATGATGATAATTGGATGAATTTAGATGATGAAGATGATGAAAAATGTGTTAAGGCGGGGAACAAAAAAAAATATTAATTGAGGGAAGATGTTTTGAAAAATATGCAATTAATTAATGAGAACAATGCAAATGCAACTCGACTTGGAACATGAATCGGATTATGCAGAGAGCCCTTCATCCGAGTCAACATGAAAATGAAGACTCAAAGAAGAGAAAGAAAAATAAGAGGATGAAGTACCTTAGATATAGGGCAGCCAAGACCTGGAGGTTGGGATGTATTTTGTTGATAAGAATAAATTTAAGAAAGTTGTGGATGATTATAAGATATTTAGAGGATACAATTTGAAGGTTGGAAAAAGTGATAAGGGTAGGTTGAATTACTATTGCTCAATAGAGAATTGGGAGTGGTATGTTCATTATTCTTACTATGGGGTAACTAAGACTTGGCAAATTAAAACTATGAGAACACCACATACATATATCCCATTTGGTGTGGACGGGGGACAGACAAGGATGAACACTACCTAACTTGCTAGTGAATACATAGAGACTTTTAGGGTTATGTGTACTTTGAGGGTAAGGGCTTTCCAAGTAGTTGGTTTTAAGGGAAAGAAATTACAAGCCCTCATAGTTTATGTGCTTAAGGACTAGAAATTTGGCATTGACAAGCATTGTTGGAGACTACAAAGAACAGCTTTGGACTCTTAAGGGATTATATGTGGGGATTATACATATGAGGCATTCAAGCGAGAGGATCAACAATCAAATTTACAACAATCAAAACTCGGGAGGGCTATATTTTGAAATCATTGTACATGTGTGTGGGGAGCTTGAAAAGAGGATTCTTGGCGAGAATGCGAGCAAGTGTTGTCCATATATGCATGTTTCATTAAAGGACTATGGAATAGTCAAGTTTATGTGGCGATAGGCAAGGACGCAAATAATCGGATGTATCCTATAGTTTGGGGTGTATCTCGGGTGGAGAATTATTTTTCTAGTTGGTCATGGTTTACCAAGTACTTAATTGAAGACTAACATATTGGTGATGGGGATGGCTGAGTTATAATCTCTTATTACATATTTATTGATTTATTTAAATTTTATGCTTGTATTTTTATAAAATGTATTACTAACATTGTTTTTTTAATATGGTCTTATTGATACTATATGAACTCTCTTGCCAAAATGTGAGCATAAACTTTGTGTTAGACATGTTTATACTAATTTGAGGAAGACTTGGAAAGGATTGGTGTTGGGATGCCTTTTGGAATCTTGCTAAGAGCACAAATGATATGCATTTTAATAAGTATAAGCGGGAAAGTCTGGATGGAATCATTTAGAGAAAAAGGAAAGTTGGATGGAACCATTTAGAGAAAAAGGATCCTAAACATTTCAAGAATTTCTTTTCCACCACAGTGAAGTGTTGACCATAACATGGCGTAAATCTACAATACTATTGTTCCGAGTTAGGTACAAGCCAATTCGGACAATGCTTGATGATATACCTAACCAATTCGGACAATGCTTGATGATATTTATAAATTTGTGATGGATATGATTGTTAAAAGACAAAGCTGGTCGTCATCTTTAGATCATCCAATTTTCCTTAGAATCATCACTAAGTTGGAAACCAAGAAAGATCGGTCCGGATTGCATCGAGGCTAGAAATGGGTTGTATAGTGTTAAGCATGGGATAGAAGGGTTCATTGTTGATATGAAAGAAAAAGTTTGTTCTTGTTGGCATTGACAATTGAGTGGTATCTCATGCCTCCATGTTATATCTGTCATGAGGCTTGAGAGGTTAGACTCCGGGAACTATGTTGATAAGTGTTACAAAACCGAGATGTTGAGGAACACATGTACACATATTCTCTATCCCTTTAATGGTAAGGACATGTGGGAAAAGACAAGTGGGGAGCCAATCACTGCGCCAAAGTTCAAATATAAGAAGCAATTGAATTAATCGTGGAAAAGATGGCTTGAAGGAGAGACAAGGACTCGCGGCAAAGTGTCTAAGAGAGGAGGTGTAGTGCGAGTGTCCTATTTGTAGTTAAGAAGGGCATAAGCTGTTTGACATGCCCTCATAAGGTATCCCTATCTAACTTGGTGTTAAATTTCGATGTTATGATATTTATAATGTTGATTATAAACCAATCTTCAATGACATGATGCACCTGTACATGCCAAAGGAAGAGACACATGAGGTCCATCTACAAGGAGAAGTCTAAGGACACATAAAGCCAGCCGAAGGTGCTTCAAGAGCTAAGCTCCAAGTATGGTTAGATAGTTTAATGAATTAACTAAAGAATCTTATAGTTGTCACTTATCCGCTTGTTCCGAAGCTTCCTCTCTACGAGTTGCTCACACAACAATCTACCTTGAGATTCTCAACGACTGAAACATGTGAAGAGAAGAAAAGGACCTCAACTCTTGTGAATTGCCATCTAGGGAGCCTTTCACAAAAGAAAAGAAGTGGACCCCTTCAAAGACAAGGTTTTCTTCTTTCACTTTAATGTCACTTTTGAGAAGATCCGGTAGGATGAGGAAAGTTTTATTTCCAACAAAGACATGTTGTCATTAATAAATGACAGGTGTTGGCAAATGTAGCGAGTATATGTATTAGGGTAAAGTCAATTCTCTTTTGGACAACATTGGTTTTGCGAGTGAAATGCTCAATCTTCTTTTTTGACAAAATGTATAGTACAATTGATTTGTCATTTTTGGGGGTATATGTGTAAAGGGTTTTGGGCGGTTTATCCTTTGAAAACAGCTTATCATTTGCAATGACAATGATATTGCTTTATTTGTAAATTTCCATTTATTTGTGAATATGCTTTTCATGTTTTTACCTTAGCAACGGGAATAGAAAATGGTATTTGTAGAGTATTTTAATTTTTGATGGGCTTATTGATTATGTGTATGTTGCACGGTAACAAAAGTGGGAGCTATTAGAATAAAATGCTATTTCTAAGTGATTATTGTCTTTATAGAGTTTTTTTTTTTTTTTGGGTATTTGGTGGATGTTGTTTCGAGTATTCTAGCTTTGCTTGCTTACTAGTTATCATCTTCAACATCAATGTCTGTAGGGGTAACATATACATTCATATATTGTACTCTAGCTTTGCTTGCTAGTTTAAAAAGAAAAAAAAATGTTTCTCCTAACTCGGAACTATTGTGCCACAAGATCGTCTTCCTTTCGGTATTAAAATGCTCATTTCATAAATTATAAACACATACACTTACTCACAACATAAAATAAATTATGCATTAACCTTTAAAGCATTATATAAATCAAAGTTAACATTCTCTCCTTCCCCCTAAAAAGATACATTTCTCCAACACAAAAATTTACAATTCACCTAAATCGGATCAAATTTATGAAATGTATTCTCCAAAATTCACCCATCCATCCAACACAAAATATATTCTCCAAAATCGGATCACATTACCCATTCCTAACCCACAAATGCACCTACCAATAACTACTCTTCCCTTTTGCAACTAACCCAAACACAATGGCGATCACAACATCATCACAACCATAATCATCCTCTCTGTTCATATATTTGTTTACCTCCATTTTCAGCTTTTTATTCTTCCCCTTCAACTTCCTCAATTCTTCTTTCTCTGCTGCTCGCTGCTGTTCGTTGCTTCAAATTTTGGAGTTCTTCGACATCTCGACTAAAGACTTCATTTTGCACAATAGTCCTACTACCATCGATCTTATGTGGTCATAAACAGAGTCATCCACCCATTCAAAATAATTGCAACCCCTAACCATTTCATACCTCTTGTACCTCGCGAACCTCTTTACAGGATTCTTCGTTGTCATGCTTGTCAAAATTATGCATTTCTTCCCACATTTGCATCGCCTTTGACAATCGAAAAGCAGGGACAAGATCGGTATGCATGAATTGGGCTTCGAGCAGTGGAACTTGACATATTTTCCCTAAATGTAGTCGATTTTTAATGAACTAAAAACCCCTAAACCAATTTCGAAAATCACCCTTGCCCTCCCTTCCAAATCGATCTCTCCTTCTCTCTCAAACCCTACTTACTCTCGAGTTCGAAAAGCTTGCATTTGGAGCGAACTACCTAAACACTTCCTCTACTCTTTTAATTCCAAATAAATGACTAATCCCGCTCGAAACCTACCCAAACCCGCCAAACCACCACCTAAAAAATAAATGAAAAATACTTAAAACCGACAAAAATCAATTTTTGTGGGCCTTGAGGGTAAATTTTGCATCGTTTCACTTAATTAATGGCACGACTAAACGCATAAACAGTTGGGGGCAAAGCGCATTTTCCGAACACTTTAAGGCCATATTCATCCCAAGCACTTTTGTATAATAATGTACATCCCGATTAATGCAAATAGTAAATGATTGTTTTACTCGATATAAATGATGTTTTTGATGTAAATAGTATGTTGGTAATGGTGGAAACCATATGTAGAAACCATAGCTGGAACCGGACCGAGCTTCCCGCGAATCGGCGAAAGGGTTTAGAAAACTTTTAAAGAATGATTAGGGTTTTCAAGATGAAACTTTAGAAAGTGGGGATGAACCTTTTATTAAGATTTCGAATTTTATTAACTACGATTTAAAGCGAATTAGGCAAAGTTTGAATGACGATTTTATATTATTTTATTTTGATAATTATTTTAAGAATTTTTGGGATATTATTTCTTAACCAAAAAATAGAATTAGGGTTCATTGAATCGCGCACGAGGCTTTAGGGCCAAATTGGTGTGAAAATACCGATTTGGACCGAAGTCCCGCTCGCTGACACTCGGTGCAGGCGACAACTTGCACCTAGTGGTGGCCAACATCGGCCAGGGGCAAAGGCCGAGACAGTCATCCTCGGCCTCGGCTTAGCGAGATCCGGAACCCCTTTTCTACCTTGCGGTTAAAAAATAGCCAAGATGTAATTTAAATAGAAATAAAGCAAAAAGAAGAGTCGCCAGTCGGTTTTTAGTAATGAAAAACTAATTAAACATAAAAATAAAATTTACCCTTCGAATCTTAGTATGGGAAAATTAAGACTGAAGTGACTCCATCGGTCTTTGAAATGAGAATCGGATTCGGGGCGAGAGTGGGAAACATAGGGATAAACCCTTCCGTTACGTCCAGTCCTAAGACGACCATTACTAATTCGAGTAGTGAATTTACATAATGTCTAAACACAAGCACATAACATGAAGTACGAAATTAAAGCAACCAAACATAAATGAAAGCGATGAAAGGCAAATAAAAGGAAAGCGGTAAAGAAAGAAAGCGAAACGGAAAAGAAAAGCGGAAAGAAAAGAAATCAAAAATTAAAAGATTACATCGAGGAGGAGGAATTTAAATGCAATTACATATCGAAACCACAATATGGAAAGCGATAAAAAGTATAAAGTAAATAACCGTAAGAAGTCGAAAGTGAATCTAGCGCCCTTAGGTTGTCCCACCTATCGATCCGGATCTTGAATCCGGATTTGGTGATGCGATGGTGGTGAATAGAGACAGACTTTTTGTGAGTTTTGAGTATAGGTAGGTAGGTAGAGGATGTATGAATGATGGAGTTTTCGGGTTTGGATGTGGTTTGAATAGGGAGAAGAATATGAGTAAGTCGAAAAGTTACCAAGAAACCGAGAATACAAATGGGAGTATTTAGTAGCTCTTAATCGAGTTTCAGCAGCGTGAAGTCGAGGGGATGAGCCATTATTGGAATGAGAGCAAAGGCTCTCTATTTATAGGGAGAGGTTAGGTCAAGGAATGACCTAAGTTTAGCTCTCGGCCGGTCGTCCAAAATAGGGTACAAAGCTGGGCGGGATATTGTGAAGATTGAAGCGGATAGAACCGGGATAAAACCGGATAAAACAATGGTAAGGGCGCCGACCACCAAAGGAAATTCTAGGGTTCCGAGCCTTTTAAGCTGGACCAGGATTCCTTGGGCCAAAACACAACGTTTTGAGGCGAAATCGGTGGTAGGGGTCATTGGCCATGTTGGGCTTTTCTAGGGTTTTGTGCCCTTTCCGTATTGCCCGGGAGTCTTGACCAAAACACGGCGTTTTGAGTGAAATTACCGGTAAAGGGTGCCGACCATGATATGCTTTTCAAGGGAATTGTGTGCTCCTAGTCTCGGGTAGACTGTCTTGGAGCCAAAACGTAGCACTTTAATGCTTGTGACCATGAAATGCGACATCTAACGTTGTCTTAAGGTCTTCGACTCCTTGTCCGGTTGGACTGAAGTGGAATGCGAGTGTTCTAAGCTTGGAATTCCTCGATATGCGATCTTGGACTCCGTTGTCTCTGGAGGCTTGGCCCGGACTTGGACTGTCCAGAAAGAAAAGGGGTTTTTAGATCAATCCAAGGCAAAAGGCTATTTATTTGGTGTTAAGGGGTTTTTGTCATTTATCGGCTTCCGTCGCACCAATCAAACTCGATCCGTGATCCAAATCCTCAAACAGGACTCTGGATTTCATCATCGGACCAACAAATAAATAAAATAGAAAAGACATGATACTTTCTAGGTGTCTATGGTTAGCCTCCACTTTGACCGAATTTGAAAGACGAAGGTCAAAGTTGACACTAAAGGAACCCGGTACTTGTGTTGCTTTGGAATTTGATTGAATTAATATGTTGGAAATTTGGTATCTTGAACTCTAACGGGGGCCTGGACTTGACTAGCGAGTCCGAAGTTCAAGTTGTTGATTCCTAAACTTGGCTATCGAAAATGTTAAAGCTCGGATTAGTGTGCCTAAACTTGACCATGTAGTTAGTCCGAAACTTGGTGAGGGAGCTTAAACTTGACTCGAGTAGTAAAGTCCGAAATCCAGTTGGGGGCTCGAACTTGACCTTTCTTGGATTTGAAGTTCGACTGGGTATGCTTGAGCTTGGCTCGTTCGGTGTCCTGAAGCTCGGATGAGGTGCCTAAACTTGACCGCGTACTTGGTAGGGGTGAGCACGACTGATAGGTACCCTAGAACCGAACCGGAACCGGTCAAATGGTTATGGAACCGGAACCGTTCAAACGGTTCGGGTAAGGTTCCTAAAATTTAGGAAGCTGTCAAATAGGTTTTGTTTCCAATTCCAAAAATCAAACCCTGAAACCGGAACCTAAAACCTTTCGGATAGATAATTTTTTCGGAATTTTCGGTTTTTAGTTTGTAAATATGAGACCGTGTAATTTAGGTTTAATTAGTTTGTGATTCATGATTTTTACTCTTTAAATGCAACGAGAAGCGTAAACTAATGTTTTGCTTCTTGTTTCCTTTTGCCTAGGATTTTTAAGTTCTCTTCTAACTCTTCGTGTGGAAAATTAATTTGCTATTTATTAATACTTGAAATGTAATTAATCTAAGAATATATAATTATTAAGGTCTTAATTTTTTTATAAAAATAATGGTATGGACAGCGTACCACTGGAATCGGAAGGGGACCACGAGGTTCGAGTTCGAGTTTCTAAAATTCAAGAACCGAACCCCGAGGTTCCGGTTCAAGTTCCTAAAATTCAGGAAATAGTCAAACAGAGTTAGGTTCGGGTTCCCAATTTTAGGACAGGGTACCCGTAACTACTCATCCCTAGTACTTGGTTTGAAGCTTGGTTGAAACTTTTCGCACTAACAGTTTTGTTAGCTTATAATCTAGTGTAAATAGTTGCAAGTGTTACCTAGAAATTGTCTATAGCTAATTCATGTTTTAAATTGTTTTCTTGACTCGTCCGTGGGGAGGTCTCGAAGTCTGGCGTTGTGTGTTTGAACTTTGATCGCTGCTGGGTCGCAAGTTTTATGGAAGGATGTCCGAACCTTGTCCACGGTTGGGCCTAAAGCTCGACGGAGTTGTGTCCGAACCTTGACCACTGTTGGGCTCGAAGCTCGACCGAGTTATGTGTGAACCACGACCACTGCTGGGCTTGAAGCTCGACCGAGTTGTGTCCGAACGTTGACTACTTGTTGGGCCCGAAGTTCGACTAAGTTGTGTCTTAACATTGACCGCTGCTTGAGTCCGAGACTCGACTTCCATCCATTTTCGTCAAAATAGGACGAATGCTTATCTTTATGTAGAAATTCTTGCCTATATTTGGTCGTTGGATGTAACACCGGAATCGTAATCGTATTTAATTAAATTAACTTTATTTACGGTTTTAATATTGTTTAAGAGTAGTGAGCGAGTGCGAGAATATGAAACCGAATTTTTTTTTTAAAAAAATGGCGAGCAAATTTAAACATCGCAAATAATAATCAATAGTTTGAATAAATTTAATAACTATGCAAAAAAATGTATATACACTCGAATAATGTAAAATTGTGTCTCAAACATGGTTTATTTATAAATAAATAATAAGTAAATAAAAAAGTTAGAAAATATGTAAATATAAGCAAATAAAAATGGGCCAAATGTGTGGTTAAATATTTAACCATGTGGGAAAAATTAATAGTGAGAAGATATGAATATAATAGAATTTAGAAGAAAAAAAAAGAGATGAAGGTGCTAGTAGTATCGGGAGAAGTCGGCGAAGGGGGCTTGTAAGCCAAGCCTAACATATTCTTCCTCCATCCTTCTTTTGCCTCTCCTTCCTCATCCCCCACCACCTTGTTGCCACCGCTGGCCCCTACTTGTTGCCACCCGGTCGCCGCGGCGCCCAGCCACCACCCTACGCCTTCGAGCACCTTTTCTTCTCTCCTCTTTGCTGCGTTCTGCGCCAAGCACGGGTTGTTCCGCCTCCGGCTGCTACCGTCGCCACCGGACTAGGTTGGTGCCACCGTCCCCTTGCCGCCGCGACACCGTCAACCAATGCTCGCCATCGCCGCCCAACAACCCAGCTCCGCCGCCGGACCTTCCACCACCCCTTTTTTCGCATCTAGCCCCTTTGAGGTATATCTCTAATTCTCCATATCTAAGCAAATTTCTATCACGAATTATGTTGTAATTGAATAATTAGACAATTAGATATGAATGAGATTTGTGTTTTGAACTGGTTGTGTGGAATTGAAAGAATCTTGGGAGCAAGTGAAATCGAATTTAGGGTTTATTATGTGTAGATATCACATTGGAAATTAATTTGGATTTATTTATAATTGTGAATGTGCTTGTTCACTTTTATGAGTATAAATGAATTGTTTGGTTATGAAAGAATCGGGAGAAAGATATTGAGGATGACTGAAATATAAACATGTATGTTGTTGTGAGTTGCTTTCAAGGATGTGTAATTGGAGATTGATGGAAAATTGAATTTATTTGTGTATGTGTGCTAAAGTTGAGCAAGCTAATGTAGTTGAATTTTGATTTGGTTAAGAAAGAGTTAATCAATTTGAAATGTGAAAATTTGATAGAGTATGGAGGTATATTAATGTGTGTGAATCAAATGGAAATTGGGTATGCTAAGTTTTGGATTGAAAATATGAAATAAAAATTGGCTATGAAGTTGAAGGTTTTATTGGAATTAACGGAGATTTTATTCGAAGTGAGTTGTGATGAGGGGAAAATAAGCCGGTAAGTGCTTTGATTGCAATGAGACATGAATGACTAAGTGAGTAACAATTTTAAAGAATGTTTTGGATATTATTCAAAGAGAGAAGGATCGAAAAGAAATTCGGAATGTTGAATCGAGTTGAGAAGGGCGGGAAAAATAGATTTTTATTAAAATTGTGAAAGCTTTAAGTATAAATTAATTTTGAGCGGCAAGTGAGAAATTAAAAGAAACCGAATGTAACAGATTACTGGAAAAAAATATGAAAATGAGATAAGAGATCTAATTTATCGAATCAAATTACTTTCGGAAACAAAAAATTGACTGAACGACTTCATCAAAGAAAATAACGAAAAGCGATATATAAAGCAAAACGAACAACTATTTGAGGTATGTTACCACTTGTCCCTTTCGAAATGTTTAATGTTCACTTGTTTTACTAAAATTTTAATTGTTTCTCGTTAATTGCTTATAAATGCTTGCTATGAGAACGAATCGTATTGGGCTCTCCTTGATAGCCAGGAGCCCTACTTGGATTGTTTAACTGAAATTATTGTTACAATGTAAATGTATTAGTGTCCTACAGCTGATCAAGAATTGAAAAGTTTACGAAAATGAAAATAAGAATTTGGTTTAAAAGAAAAGAGTGAACTAATCTATTAAATCATATCGTGAGTAAGAATTATTTGTGCATGTTATGATGACGATGGAATAAGAGGTGATTGAATTGTAGACACATATATTTATATATGTTAATTTAATTAATATAAGTATTTTGCGACTCAACTTCGAGGTAATATATGTAAAGAGCAAAATTGACAACTAATAATGAAATAGGATGGAACTCATGAAGCTATCTTGGAAAAAAATGAATGAAATGATGAAATAATATGTGGGTGTAAGTGTCTCAACTAAATGGAAAGAATTATGTACAAAAGAGGGCTTGATGTTTGATGTTTTGAATTGTTACGATTAATAATTGGATCTTAATATAAGAAGTGATTAATGTGGTTGAACTTAACCGAATTGATAAAATGAAATGCTTGGTGATTTTTAAAACAAGTACTAATGTATATAACCGATCATGGAGAGAAAAAGTGATAAAGCTTGAGTCTCTAATGGGAGAAAGAGGAAATAAACCCATTGATTATCCCATATGAATTAAGATTATATCTTTAATAGTTCATGTTGAATTTGTATGAATACAAAAATCAAATGGAAATAATATGGAAAGTAAATCGAAAATTAGAAATTTCTCCAAGAATGGATGTAAATATGCTAAAGACAAAGTAATCGATAGAATCGGATTCCTTTAAACGAACGAAACCGAATTGGAATTGTGCATACGCAAAAAAATCGAATTGAAATTCTGCTACAGGAACAATCAACAATCAAAAGGTTGGCGTACCAAGGTACGTTATTTGCTTATACCTTTGCCTAAAAGTGAAAGTTTTACAACATTGATAGTTCATGCTTACCAATTCATGGCATTTATAAATATGTTTTAACGGTTTTATCATGATTAGGCCATGCAAAGGAACAATTAATCGTTATGATGGTCTATGACCGCATATAATCGTAATCATAATTGTAATCGTAATCGTAATCGTAAATGGTTGATCCGGGGACGCTTGGACAACGTTGCACTGCTAGCGAGCATTTAACCGTTAATCATTCAATTGTTCACAGCTGATTGCCGAATGGTTCACTAAACCTAGGAGTCGGATTACATATTGTCTTAATTGATTGTTTCATAGTACGGGTCCTAAGCATGGTTAATCGAAAAAGTGAATTAGCAATCATACCGTTTATTCAAGATAAATGATTTAAGATATGCACGTATTTAACAGTAGCATAATTTATTATTTTATTTGATAAGGGTAACGTATCGAGTTTCTAGCTCACACGTCTATTGTTTTTTATGTTTTAAATTTTTAGGAAGTCGAGTACATGACAGTCTATTCACAATCACGCATAAAGTTTAAATAGGAAGAAAAAGATAACGCTGGTCGGAAGAAGTGATGTATGGTTGTTCGTCTTAACCCCATACTTGCTAGTCCCCTCCTTGGTCTCGTAGCTCATGATTCTTCTCGAGCCGATCCTCGGCGTTTTGAAAATTGCATTTTCTATGAAGAAATTTCAGGTTGAATTTGAATAATTGATTTGCTCAAATGAATTTGCCTTATTTTCATTTTGAAAACGGCGATAACATCTCCCAATTTACAAGTCTTCCGCTGCGATCGGTAATAAATTACTTATTTATGTGGTTACGTATTGGGGCGTTACATTAGATGACCTAAAGTCTAAGGAATGCGTGCTTGAAAATATGATGTTCCATGAGGTTATCTCGCCTCATTCTAAATTTGAGCCTTTAATTTGTGTGCTAATAGCTCTTTTATTTGTATGATAGAAGATTGGTGTCTTCCTTGAGTATTCTTGGAATTGTTGTGGTTGTATAACCTTTTCAATAACGAGCCCCCACGTTCTTTTTGGGTGCTTATGTCTAGCTCCTTTCGAATGTTGGAGAATTGGTGAACTTCAATATTCTTGGTTGGATTCTTAAAAGGTGGCGATACTTGTGACTTTCTTGATGCTCGATGCTTGATTAAATAATTCCTTGTAGGGTACTTTATTATTAAGTTTTGTATTCTTAGGAGTTTGACTCATGCAAAGGAGATGTATGCAAGACTCAGTTCTAAAAACAAATGCATTCTTTTATTAAGATGATGCAAAAAGTTCAAAAATACAAAGACAAAATTACACTTTAGCCCCCACTCCCAAAAATAGAGCCTAAAGAAGGGTAGGTCGCTCGAATCGCAATGTATTGCTGCCGCGGTGACCGTGAACCTAACGGTTTGGTTCTAAATCCGACTGGCATGCTTCTTGATAATTCGGTGCCTTTCCCCAATTAGTTTTTGCTCCTCTGGATAGGACAAAGTGGCTTTTGGATTTGGGAAATTGGAAATGAAAATTGGGATCAAGATTAGTTTTAGGGCCAAACTTCATGGGCTTCCTATGTATCCGCTATAGCGGAAATCGAGCCTTCATAGTTCAAAAGAAGTATGATTTGGGTTTTTTTTCGAAGACAGGAAAAGGAAATAATTATACAATGGATATGGAAAAAGGGGAAAGGCAAGCTTTATTAATATCCCTTATGAGTGATTGGCTCATTGGATGATCTTTTACCTGGTTGAAACTTGTTCTTCTTCTATGAGCATGCTAGCATCTATGAGTGTTTTGAAGTCCATGACGAGTAAGAACTTCAGGTGCTAATGATAGGCAAGTTGTAGGTTCTTGATGATTAATCCGATCCGATCCTTTTTAGATGGTTGATCCGTCATGTGGGCAGCCGTCACCCTCCAATGAGTAAGGAAGTCGGTGAAGCTTTCATCCTCTCCTTGCTTGATTAATTCTAAGTCCCGAAGAGTGACTAGTAAATCAGTATTGTAGGAGTATTGATGTAGGAACTCTCGACAAAGATCCTTCCAATTTGTGACTTTGTGTGGGTCGACAGCATTGTACCAGTTCATGACGTCTTCGTCGAACGTCCATGGGAATATGACATGGTATGGTCCTCCGGTACATTCTTTAGAGTCGGTGCCCCTACGAAGTTCCTCACGTGGTAGTGAGGGTTCTCGGTTCCGTGAAACTTAATGTTAAGCATAGTGAATTTTGGGGGCAACTTTCCTTTAGGGATTGAAGTTAATCCCTCGGCCTAATAGTAGTGATTGAACATTGATGATTCCCGCAATGACTTCTCTATCCAATCTATTCTTGGAAGCGATCGAGGATGGGGTTTAGGGCGAGATTTTCCTTCTTTTAATTTCTCTTTGGACTTTGATTTCTTCTCCGAGTTCTTTGTGTATGAGATTGAGGGTTTCTTCTATTGACTCAATTTTCTTATCCCGAGCCTCAATCTTGGATTCTACTTTAGCAACAGACTCTTTGATCAAGGTCATGATGGGCGTTTGCTTTGGCTGGTTGACCATTTTTAGAGGAGGATTGAGTTTAGACCTTGGGCGGCACATTGGTGTTACTAGTAAGGGTGTAGGACGTACTCGGTGTGTTACATACTAATGCGGGAAGTATTGGTGTCAACCGGAGCGAGGGTTCTAGATTTGAGTTGGATTACCTATCTTGTATCCCAAAAGAGTATGATCGGGATTGGCTCGTGGAAAAAGTTGTAGGGGAGATGGGGCTTAAGTGCTCGACTCGAGTAACGACTAATCCTAGGATAAAAGAAAATGATATGTTCTTTTAATTGGATGCACGCAAAGAATGCAAAACAAATGGAATGGAATGTATGCAACAATGCACATGACTTAATATGGGATGATTTTATGATTTGGCTAGTGCATAACTCGAAATGTATAGATAGTTATTCCTAAAGGAAGATGAATTTGTTTTAGCTAAATGAGAAATGAAAATGCAAAACCGACTCACCTAATTTGAGTCGAATTTTAATTTAACTAATGCAAATGAAAGGCCCTCCTAATTAGAGATGAATTTAATCTTGGCTAATGCGAAAATAAAATGATTGGACTCACCCTAATTGGGATGATTTTATTTTTGGCTAATGCAAAATGGATGCACATATCTTGAGATGAAATTTGCTTTTGGCTAATCCAAGCCGGGCGCACCTATCTTGAGATGAAATACAAAATGGAATGCAAGACTGGACTCAACTAATTTGAGATGATTTTGAAATTTGGCTAATGTAGAATAAAATGGATAAACACCTTAATTAGGACGAATTTATTTTTAGCTAATGCAAAATGGAATGCAAGAGTGGACTCCTAATTTGAGATGATTTTGAAAGTTGGCTAATGCAAAAATGAACCCACATATTTGAGATGAAATTTACTTTTGGCTAAATGAAATATGAAAATGAAAATAACGGACTCACCTAATTTAAGATGAATGGCTAAATGCAAAAAGGAAATACAAATATAGACTCACCTTATTTAGGATGAAATTTACTTTTAGCTAATGCAAGATTGGACTCACCTACTTTGAAATGATTTTGACTTTTGCTAAATGCAAAAAGGAATGTAATTATTGGACCGACCTAAAAGGGGAGGTAATTTTGGACTTTTGGTTAAAATGCACAAATAGACCGACTCAAAGAGGTTCATTATTTTATTTTTAGTTTTGCACCCATGAAAATAACCATCACTTTTGATCGAAGGATCTCCCGGAAGAATGCGTTGCACACAACAATGCCCTTTAGTTAATCGTAACTTGCATTAACAAGTTTGTTCCCTCAACCTTGGTAGACAACGGATCAGCACAACGTGTGTCCTCGGCGAACTGCTAAGAGGTTAGGAATTAGATAGCAACAACTCTCTAAACAAATTGTTCATCTCCAAGCATATGATAATTCTAGAAGAACAATCTTGGGAACAGTGACCTTACCAATCAATATAGGGCCGGCTGAGAGGAACGAAGACTCTTATGCAATGAGATGAAATGCAAGACTCAATTCTAAAAATGCGTTCTTTTATTAATATGATGCACAAAACTTAGGAAAATAACAAAGAAGAGAAAAAAATTTAGGCCAAGCCCCATTTCCCTAAAAGAAAATAATAAAAAGAAAATAAGAAATCTCAAGTGCATAATCCAAGTAATGTGCACGCCACGGGTTAGGATAAGAAACAAAATAACCAAGAAGCTGCTCGGGTCCGCAAGAAAACGTGAAATAGGCTGGGCTCGAGGTGGGGCCGGCGTCGGCCATCTTTGAGTCCCACAAGGACCGTAGTGCGTTGTTGTTCTAATCATAATAGGAATCAAAGAGCTCCGAAAAACGCCTATAAATACGGTCGTTCAACATAACAAGAAGTATACACACGAAAACCTTCACCTAGCCGAGAAAATATCCGCCTCGCCAACCATACATAAAACCATGGATTTCATGTCCGAATTAACCCGGTGGATGCATGAGATGAGCAACATGGATAGGTCGGGGTTATCCAATTATGGGCTAAGTGTCCTCTTTAGCATCCGTCAGGTGAAAATTTACTGGCCTTTCCTAAGGGCAGCAGCGTAGCTTCTTGGGATCACCTTTAGGTTCGAGGATAAGAAATTGTGTCCCCTACCCGAAGAGTTTGATATCATACTAGGCGGTTTTAGGTGAACAAAATCAGTTGTGTCCAAAACCTCGGAAAATCTTCATGAAAAGTATCAGTATCTTCTAAAAGCGAGTAAAAAGCATCTAGGGTGGATCCTTATTGGGAATCGGGTTAACTTAACCAATCTGATGCAGCATTACAGACAACATTTATGCTTATGCTTCGAGTCTATCATCATCTCGAGACGACGAGCTATAATCACTTGCATGATAGGCGGATTCTTGCTAGGAGGGGATCATGAGGATTTAGCACCGGCGTTGCTGCTGAGCCCGGTGGAATAGTTAGAGGATTACTTGTTCCCTAACTTCGATAATAGTTGCTAAAACAATAATTGGCCTAGACCGAGCTGAAGCGAATGCCGAATAGAATTTTCGCGGCAGCCCCTGTTGTGCGGGTAAGCACGAAAACCGACGAAAGCAAACAACGGTAACCTTCGGCCCATACTGAAACCTAACTTTCGTCCCTCATGTTTCGACTCTATTTTTTATTTCGATTTTGCTCTTGTTGGGCCAAAAAAATAAAAATAGAATTTGACTGTGTAGGACACTAATTTCCGATTTTGCATCCGTGATGTGCTAATCAGCTAATGGAACATGTGAAACTTATCGAATCTCCCCTAACTTGGACACATACCTAGCAACTCACTTTTGCCCGTGTAAATGAACATCGGCGGTAGTTGACCGTCCTACTTCCCGATAGGAAGAATGTCTCAAAAATCACACCAATGATCCGATATGGTATGTTAAGCATTGAAAGGTATCTCAATTCAAAACGCATTACATGCAGAGCATCCATGTATTCGTCTATTGGGCCCGGAGGAGAGCACTTATTACTTTTCAAGCCTTATGGTGCGGCAAATGGTTAGAGAACAAGTGATTCCACTAATGGATTGTATCCGGCCCGCGACATTTGACTTGTTTAGAGGACACGGTAGCTCTAGACGAATTGGGTCATGGCCCGAGTATTGGAGAGGTCTCCGAACTGCTGACCCCTCAATCCTAAGGACAACCGACGGAGTTGTAAATATCGTTGTTTCTCCCTATTATCCCCTATTATCCTTCGTGGATAATTTCCGATTTTGCATCCGTGATGTGCTAATCAGCTAATGGAACATGTGAAACTTATCGAATCTCCCCTAACTTGGACACATACCTAGCAACTCACTTTTGCCAGTGTAAATGAACATCGGCAGTAGTTGACCGTCCTACTTCCCGATAGGAAGAATGTCTCAAAAATCACACCAATGATCCGATATGGTATGTTAAGCATTGAAAGGTATCTCAATTCAAAACGCATTCGCATACAGCATCCATGTATTCGTCTATTGGGCCTCGGAGGAGAGCACTTATTACTTTTCAAGCCTTATGGTGCGGCAAATGGTTAGAGAACAAGTGATTCCACTAATGGATTGTATCCGGCCCGCGACATTTGACTTGTTTAGAGGACACGGTAGCTCTAGACGAATTGGGTCATGGCCCGAGTATTGGAGAGGTCTCCGAAACCGTTGACCCCTCAATCCTAAGGACAAGCGACGGAGTTGTAAATACCGTTGTTTCTCCCTATTATCCCCTATTATCCTTCGTGGATAATAGAAATCGATCCTGAGCGACGGAAAGCACTAAGACTTAGAGAATTAAATCCGGAAGAAGTCTGCTCCTGTTGCTGCCACTTTACAAATTCGTGAGGTCAACCCTCGGATGGCTGCACGCGCACATTGAAAAGAAACTAAAGCAAAAGAAACCGAAAAAAGAGGGCCCGCCGAATCCAGGAGCTTAAGGAACGCACCCGATACGAGGAAACCGAGTGTAGCGATCCTAAAGGAAAGAAAGTGAAAATAGACTAGGACTTGAATCCTTAGGAATTTGAGATAGAATATAATGAGGATTAGTTTTGCCTCTTTAGAACAATGTTTATTTGTTTTACAAGTAGTATGCTTGCAATTAAATTCCCTTTATTAGCTATGTATTCGGGTAAGTAGTAGGCTTACCCTTATTGAATAAAAGTAAGTGTTATACTATGCTTTTCATATCTTTTATCGCTCACATAGAGGTAAAATAATAGAAAACCAATATACATATTGGGCTGTCCTGTTGGACTATCCAAGCAAATAAACGAACTAAAGAAAACCAGAAAAATACAAGAAAAACCGCGGCCCCGACCAGTCCACCATTGATCGGGTGGTGGCCGACGCCTCCTGGCCTAAACCTAGTTGGGCCGGGCTTCGCCTACTACCTAGGTATGTGCTAGGCATAATACTTCTTTAACCGATCCGGATTAGTATATTGAAAGAACTCTTCTCCTTCCAAATCGGTTAATTTTACTACTCCACCGGGCAAAATCCGATTAAGTATAAATGGGTCCTGCTAGTTGGATCTCAATTTCCTCGATGGATCTTGAATTGGAGCTCGACCTCTCGAAGGACTAAATCCCCAATATGCAAATTGCGAGTCTTAACTTTCTTATTAAATGCCCTGGATATACGAGCCTGGTATATGTGGACATTATGCGGGGCATTGAGGTGTCTCTCATCCAACGAACACTAATTCCTCATAACGTGCTTTAGCCCACTCAACTTCGAGAATTTGACTCTCAGCAATTATCCTTAACGAAGGAATGGAAATCTCAACTAGAAGGATCTGTTTTCATGCCATAGACTAGGGAGTAAGGCGTTGCTCCCATGGAGGATCTTATACAAGTTCTATAACCCCACAAAGCGAAGGGTAATTTATCCGGCCAATCCTTATAAGTAACTCGTCATTTTCTCCACTATTTTTCGAATGTTCTTATTAGCGGCTTCAACTACTCGTTGGTCCGATGACAATAAGGAGAAGATTTGTGATGTTGGATTTTATACTTATCCAACAAATCTGCTACTTCCTTCTTAAAATGACTATCATGGTTATTTATAAGCTCATGAGGCACTCCATAACGACGGATAATATTCCGCGTGATAAATTTAGCTACCTGTTTCAGCGTCGTGGTCGCATAAGAAGTCGCTTCTACCCATTTCGTGAAGTAGTAGAATTGCTACTAACACAAATTCGTGACCACCTGTTCCTTTAGGAGTCACCTTGCCAATAATGTATATTCCCCAAACTAAAAACGACCAGGGTGAGGATAATGTCGTGAGAAATGACGGGGTTGGTGTTGTAAATTTGCATACACCGACATTTATGGCACCTTCTAACAAAGTCGTGACAATCCGCTGCCATAGTTGACCAATAATAGCCAAGTCTCCGAACCTTCTAGACCAACATTCTACCGTTCATGTGCGGTCCACATTCTCCTCCGTGAATTTGTTCCATAATGCGTTTTGCTTCATGTTGATTGACATAAAGTAAACCGATCCCGAGTTAGTTTTCTTAAACAACCTGTCCTTGACTAAGGAAGAATTGTGCAGCCAACATCCTAATGGCTCGTTGGGCTCTAGGTGTGGAGTCCAAAGGATATTCTTGGTTATCCAAATAATGATAAATATCATGATACCAACTAATATAGTCGATAATAGATACTTCCAAGGCGTAGACGTGTGCGAGGCTAACTCCGTGGCTCGATGTGAATAGGCATTGAGTGAATGCCACTAGGAATTATTGATCATAGATGCCAACTTAGCTAGTGCATCCGCAAATTGATTATCATCCCTAGAAAGGTAAGTGAAGGAAATCTTCTCGAAGTGTTTAGATAATTCTGTTAAATACATTTAGTAAGTTGCCAAGGCTTCACTACATACCTTCCACCTTTGTGAAATCCGGCTAATGACCAAACTAGAATCACCGAACACTCGATATTCTTGATCCCGATCTTTGTTGCAGCTTCAAGTTCCGTGATACAAGCTTCGTACTCGTAGCATTATTGGTAACCTTGAAGTCTAGCTTAACCGAAATGGGAGTATGTCCTCCCTCCGGTGAGACTAAAAGAATCCCTACTCCAAAGCCCTTCGATTGGAAGCGCCATCAAAGCACATTGTCCAAACATCCACCTCTACTTGTAAAATATCTCGCGTCCGGGAAGTCAAGGTGTTCGGTTTGCGATTCGGACACGGGTAAATTTGCTAAGAATTTTGATACTACTCTGCCTTTGATTGCTTTTTGAGGAATAAACTTGAGTTTGAATTCGATAGCATGACATTCCATCGCGCTATCTTACTGCTGATAGTCGGTTGCTCAAGTATGTACTTAATAGGATTCATGGCTGCTACCACATGTATCATGTGGGTCAACATGTAGTTGAGCTTCTTGGTAGCCTAAACTAAAGCCAAAGATGTCTTCTCTAATGGTGTATATCTAGTCTCATAATCCAGGAACTTCTTGCTAAGATAGTAGATTGCGCGTTCTTCTTTTCTCGTCTTGCTTGGGCTAACATGGCTCCCATAGTCTGTCTTTGTCGTTGTCGGATACAAAAGCAAAGGTTTCCCGATTGGGGTGGAACTAACACCTGGAGGATTAGCCAAGTATTCCTTAACGTTCTCGAATGCTTGTTGGCACTCGACATCCCAAATGGGCTCGGATCCTTTCTTTAACTTCTTAAAAATAGGTTCACATACCATAGTCGGTTTTGATATGAAATGACCGATGTACTGCAACATGATCCTAGAGAGTCCCTTATCTCTTTCTCCGTACTTGGTGGAGGGATTTCCTTAATAGCCTTGATCTTGGATGGATAAACTTTAATTCCTCTAAGACTCACAACATAGGCTAAGAGTTTACCGGAGGTTAACCCAAAGGCACACTTTTGAGAATTAAGGCACATGGTATACTTTCGAGTCTATAGAAGAATTTTCTCAGTCGGGTAAGTGCCCCGCCTCGTGCTTGGATTTTATAATCATATCATCTACATATACTTCAACCACTTTACGGATCATATCATGCGAGTAGTGTCATTGTTGTCCTCCGATACGTTACACCCGCATTTTTAGCCCAAATGGCATCACCACAACGAATAAGTCTCCCATTGAGCGATGAAGATCGTCTTTTCCATGTCTTACTCAGCCATCTTCACTTAATTATACCCGACGTAACCATCCATAAATGAGAGAAGAGCATGACCCGTGGTATTATCTACCAAAAGATCAATATGAGGTAACGGGAAATCATTCTTAGGACTAGCCTTGTTTAAATCTCTTAAGTTGATGCACATGCGAACTTTGCCATCTTTCTTTGGGACTCGGAACTATATTTGCTACCCACTAAGGATAGTGAACTACCTTAATAAACCCGGCTTCCAACCGTTTCGAACCTCTTCCTTAATCTTCAAGGCCCATTCTGGTTTCATCCTTCTTAACTTCTACTTAATCGGCTTAACACCTTCATAAAGCGGAATTTTGTGTTCTGCTTTACTTGGATCTATACCCGGCATGTCTTTGTAGGATCATGCAAAGACATCGATGAACTCGTTAAGGAGTGAAGTGAATTGCTTCGCTTTTCTACATCCAAAGTTTTCCCAATCTTAACCTCTTTGGGTTTGAAGACTTAAACACTTCTCAACGCATTTCGAGTTGCATTAAATGAATCGGTATAACCATCTCATACTTATAGTGTTTTGATTCCAAGGCATTCTCTCGTATCTCAAAAACTTCTTTGAGTAACATAGTATCTTCTCTAAGTGACACAGCTCTTACTTCTTATATTTCTTGCTTATCTATAAGTGACTCGAAACCCGATTCTTTGTTCCGAGTCCAGAATCACTGCAGTTTATCGCAGATCGAGTGGACTAGTGTTTCATTTTCTCCCACTCGAATCCGACTTCGGTTATAAGTTCTATTTTGTTATAGTCGGTATTTCTAGTCTGTTTCTTGCTTAGTCTATATCAAGTTACTTCACTCGATATTCTTTACTCGAACTTGATTCTTCACTTAGACTAAGTCGGATGGAATTCCGAGTATCATGGATATTGGACTCGAGAAAATTCCATTTTGTTTCGACTCGGATAATCGGTTGTTTAATTATGTTAATAATTATATTATCCGTGTCTAATCTTGGACCAAAGTATTTTATACTTTGAGAACCAAAATTGATTTACTTTTATAGGTTATTCAAACGAGGATACACCTTTTTCAAACCACAAAAGTAACCGAGCTTCGAACGTCAAATCACCAAGCAGACATGGCTTTTCACCTTCTCTGCTCCAGTCCCGAAGATTGTGGCGGAGCTGTCTGTTTCCAAATCTGGAAAACTGGAACGCCAAGCTTAACGGTGGTTTCCACCTTACCTTTCAAGACACCGCCAGTGGTTTTGGGACTTCCAAGAGAGTTAAACCGTTGTCCAGCGTTCACATTACAACGGATACTTTCGAGTGACTCGAAAGCTTCTATCAACGGTCACAGGGGACTCTCGGTCGGTAGATGAAGATAACGGTTACTCGCCTGGTCATCTATAAATAGAAGCCACCTCACAAGACTTGAAGATTGCCGAATATATTGCTAATACACATACTTGCTCAAAGTTATTGTATTTACTTTCAATCTTCTACTTACAACTCCCACTCTGTAATTCATTACTTTCGAGTTGTAAGGTCTTGTACTCGACTACAAACTCTTTCTTACATTCTTTGTAAGGTCCCTTGACTAAGTTGTAAGGGTTAACTCAGCTTAGTTGTCCCTAGCTGTAAGGGTTATCTCAGCTAGGAAGTACTAGATCGGATAAGGAAATTTCGAGTCTAGGAAAACTTGTATAGAGTTGTCCGAGGGAGCAACTCGGGTTCGGTCAGTTCACGGTATTTTGTGGACTCAAAATAGTGAATTTGACTTCGTGTCCGGATTGACACGGTCCGTGGTTTTCTGCCCCGGGAGGGTTTCCACGTAATCTCTAAGTGTTATATTTCCGAGTTTATTCTAGACTCGGACAGCTTTATAGCTCTTGCTTTTCTTGCTTATCCATTCGTAATAGCATTTCTAAGTCCAAACTTTTCTGACCCTGTTCATAGACTCGGAATCTGTCTCTGTCTTATTTTTGACAGAAGAGCTTTAATTTCCACGAAAAACTTCTGTCACCCTATTCATCCCCCTCTAGGGTGACTCGGACTCTCCCCGAGCAGACCTTCAATTGGTATCAAAGCCTAGCCTTTAAGAAAGGATCTAACAATCCAAAGGTCTAAAGGTCAAATGGCTCGGAACACCGGAGAGTTCGACGAAGAAAGATCTTCCAACAGGCTACCAAAATTCAAAGGATCAAACTTTGGACACTCGGAAGAAGCTTATGGAATGTTTTCTTATGGATCATGATGAAGAGGTATGGGAAATCATACAACAAGGAAACTACATTCCAATGAAGACGAGATGAATTCAGAATCATTCCCAAGACAAAGGCTAAGTTCACACCAAGAGAAGCAGAGAAGTTCGAAAGAACTTCAAAGCAATGAACATCCTTATGTGCGCCATAAGCTCGGAAGAATATAATCGAGTCTTTGCCTCGTGACTCTGCTAAAGAGGTGTGGGATACTTTAGTCAACACCTATGAAGGTACAAGTCATGTAAGACAAGCGAAGATAAGTCAAGTATCTTCATAAATATGAGCTTTTTAAAATGGACCCAGAGGAGAACATTACTCATATGTTCATTCGCTTCACCGAGATTACCAATAATCTCAAATCTCTGGGAAAGAAAATTTCCCATGAAGAAATGTGCCTGGAAAATTCTCGAAGCCCACCAAAGAGACGATGGGGTCCGAAGGTGACTCGCCATAGAGGAGGCTCATAACCTCTCACTCTTAAAGCCGACGAGCTCATCGGAAAGCTTCTAACTCACGAGATCCATCTAGAAGAAGAGGATGCCGAGGGCAGTACCAAAAGAAATATAGCACTAAAAGCCTCGTAATCCAAAGAAGCAAATCCGAGCTCTTCCGACTCGTAAGACGATCCCATGGCACTCATTGCAAGAGGCTTCAAGAGAATGATGAAGCACAAAAGATGGGACAAAAGGCCAAAAGAAGAATTCTACAAGAAAGATAAGAAAGACAGAAAAGGTAAGTTTACTTCCCCGTCCAAATTTCTTTGACTAAGAATTCTAGTTGTTTCGAATGTGGCAACAAAGACCACATAGTCAAGGACTGTTCGAAAAGGAAAAGGGATAGAAAGAAGAAGAAAGCCATGATGGCAACATGGAGTGATGAGGATTCATCGGAAGATGATGAGGACTCGGACGACTCGAAATGTCCGATGGCAATCTCGACTCGGAAGCCGAACAGAGTCGGACTCGGACTCGAACAATGAGGAAACAAATTCTCAGGAGGTAATCGAATACTTTCTTAAGTTCTCCAAAGTTGATTTAGCTAAGTATATTTTTACTTTGGAAGAAAAGTCCAATTCCGATTCTTCTCAATTCAAAGAACAACTTGAGTTAATTACTTCGAGAGCACTTCTTTGAAAAATGAATTAGAAAAACCGAGACTCTCATTCGGAGAACTCAAGACTAGTGCTCAATCTAATGAGACCGAGTCTAAGCCGCTCAGAAAGAAAATAAGCAACTAAAAAGGAAGCTCACCGAGTCTCAAGATCTGGTTTTAAAGTTTACTCAAGGTCGGAAGAACCTTGACATGCTCTTAGGATCACAATGTGTCTCTTTTCGAAAAGAAGGTCTTGGTTTTAACAAAGAGGAAGAATCCAAGTCTCACTCGGAATTGTTCAAAAGGATTCCGTAACTGTAAAGTTCAAGAAAGCTGAGCTCGGTCCCATTCACGTAAATGAAGGGAGGACTAAGACCAGAACTATTTACAAAAAGAAATCATTCTCTCCTGTTTCAAAAGGAAAAGTTTTCGAAAAGAAAGAGACACAGACTCGGCTTCTCGAGAGGAAGACTCGGAATCCGACAAAACCCAAAGTCATTCAAATCCGGGTTCCGAAACACCTTCTTCCTCGAAAAGGACCACGAGTAAGGAATGTTACTTGGGTTCGTTAGAGGAAGTAAGAAGGGTTAGATTCTCTCTGTCTTGCAGGTCACTCGAAAAGATCAAAAGGACATTGGTACCTGGACAGCGGATGTTCACGACACATGTCAGGTGACCAAGGACTCTTTTCCGAGCTAGAATCATACAAAGGAGGAAAAGTGACTTTTGGAGATGACAAGCAAAGGCAAGATAGTGGGTATTGGCGAGATTGGAAATGGAAACAATCTGGTGAGCCCAGTCTACCTTGTCAAAGGACTAAAATATAATCTTCTTAGCATCTCCCAGCTATGCGACAAAGGTCGGAGGTAAGATTCACTCAATCTAAGTGCTACATCTCAGATGAGACCACCAAAGAGGTAAAGCTCTCGGGTAAGAGATCCGATAAAACTTATATCACTCCTCTTTCGACCCAAGCTAGAATTTATCTTGCTTAAAAGCATCTCTTCATGATGATTCATGGTCTTGGCATCGTAGATTAGGTCATATTAGTATGCATACTATCAAAAAGCTGGCATCTCATAGTCTGGTTAGGGGTTTACCTAAGCTGTGTTTTGAGAAAGACAAAGTTTGTGAAGCATGTACAAGGGGGAAACAGTCGGATCCTCATTCAAGTCTCTCAAGACTGTTTCGACATCAAAGGTGCTTGAACCGCTACATATGGATCTATGTGGTGAAATTCCAGTGAAGAGCCTCGGAGGTAAATCCTACATTCTTGTCATTATTGATGACTTTTCAAGATTTACCTGGGTGTGTTTTCTCAAGCATAAAAATGAAGCATTCAAGGAGTTCAGCAAGCTCAGTAGAAAGATTCAAGTTGAGTCTCGGACTCGGATTCAAAGCATTCGAACCGACCATGGAAGGGAGTTCGATCGAAGGTTTGCTCGAAGAGAGTCCGAGTCACCCTAGAGGAGGGGTGAATAGGGTGATAGGAAATTCTTTGCGAAAACACACTCTTTTACACGTAAGTAGAAAGGAAGATAGATTCTGAGTCTATTAACCGGGTCGAAAAGATTGGACTCGAAAGCAATGAATCGAAAGAACAAGAGCGATAGAAGGCCGTCCGAGTCTAGAATGAACTCGGAGAGATAACACTTAGATTTTACGTGGAAACCCTCCCGGGGCAGAAAACCACGGCCCGTGTCAATCCGGACACGAAGTCAAATCCACTATTTTGAGTCCACAAAATACCGTGAACCGACCGAACCCGAGTTGCTCCCTTAGATAACTCTATACAAGTTTTCCTAGACTCGAAATTCCTTTATCTCGATCTAGTACTTCCTAGCTGAGATAACCTTTACAGCCTAGGGACAACTAAGCCGAGTTAGCCCTTACACCTTAGTCAAGGGACCTTACAAAGAATGTAAGAAAGAGTTTGTAATCGAGTACAAGACCTTACAACTCGTAAAGTAATGAATTACAGAGTGGGAGTTGTAAGTAGAAGATTGAAAGTAAATACAATGACTTTTCTCAAGTATGTGTATTAACAAGTAGATTCGGCAATCTTCAAGTCTTGTGAAGTGGCTTCTATTTATAGATAACCGGACAGAGTAGCCGTTATCTTCATCTGCTGACCAAGAGTCTTCGTGACCGTTGATAGAGGCTTTCGAGTCACTCATAAAGTATCCGTTGAAAGATGAACGTTGGACAACGGTTTAACTCTCTTGGAAGTCCCGAAACCATCGGTAGTGTCTTGAAAAATGAGGTGGAAACCACCGTTAAGCTTGGAGTTCCAGTTTTCCGGATATGGAAACAGACATGACTTCCGACACAATCTTCCGGGACTGGAGCGAGGAAGGTGAAGAGCCATGTCTGCTAGTGATTAGACGTTCGAAGCCGGTTACTTTTGTGGTTTGAAAAAGGTGTATCCTCGAATGAATAACCTATAAAAGTAAATTAATTTTGGTTCTCAAAGTATAGAATACTTTGGCCCAAGATTAGACACAGATAATAAAATAATTATAATAATTAAGCAACCGATTATCCGAGTCGAAACGAAATGGAATTTTTTGAGTCCAATATTCATGATACTCGGAATTCATCCGACTTAGTCTAAGCAATAGAGCAAGTTCCACAAAGAATATTAGAGTGAGATAACTTGATATAGACTAAGCATGAAATAAACCAAGAATACCGACTATACAAAATAGAACGTATAACCACAAGTCGATTCTCGAGACGGAATACTCGGTATATTCAAACGCGATAAATCCGAGTGAAGATGAACTCGTAAATTAAGATCCAGCTTTCGAGTCGCTTACGGAAACGCAATAAATGCAATAAGTGAAAACCGTATTACTCGGAGAAGATACTATTTTAGTCAAAGAAGTTTCGCGATACCGAGAATGCCTTGGAATCAAAACTCTATATGCATGGGATTGTTATACCCGATTCCTTTTACACAACTTAGAAAAGTATTGAGCATTGTCCGAGTCTTCAATCTCCCCTTTTTGATGAAAGGCATTCCATACTTAAACAGAAACTTTGTTAGAGAAAAAATATTGATTCCGAGTGATTTGCACATAAGTAAAACATACTCAATAGTTCGGAGCAATATATAATATATCGGAGCAAAACAAAATAAAGTATGCTTTAACATTAACTCGTAAAATAATGAACTCGAAATTAATAATGAAGTGCATTAATCCATTAAAAGTCAAAAGGGCGGAAAAAGCTCCCCTAAACAAGACAACAAATTTTCTGATTACATTTCTCCCCTTGCCTTTCAGCAAAAAAATAACAAAAAGAAGGGAGAAAAGAACAAGTAATACAAATGAGTTGTTTGGACAAAAAAATCTTTGAAAGAGAAAAAAATGCGGAGACACCGAGGAATTGTGACTCGAGTGCATGGCTCCTACGAGGGAGGGGGATTTCGAGTGGAGGCGGAGATGCGCCGCGCCGATATGATCTTGACGATGTGCTTGAGCGCAGCAAAGGGAGAACCGGGATTGTCCTCAAGGGCTTAGCTCGTGTGGCCGACCCGGAGAGAGTGGATCGAGGGGTTCTTCCCTTGGGACCTCGGTGGCTGGTAGGGGCTGCTCTGTCCGACCCGCCGGAGAAGCTAGGTCTTCGACCCACCTAGCATCGCTGTCCGAGCCGAGTATAGCTATTTGAGCTTGGGGAGCAGCTCGACCCTCAGCAGTTGCCACGGCCTCTTCTTCCCTTTGCCCGAAAGGGCCTGCTTCAGCTGCAGGTTCCTCGAGCATCTTCTGCTGCATCTGCAGCCTTCTTCCTCTTCTTCCTCATCCCCGCTGTCCGAGGAGGTCGGACTCGGGCTCGAAGACGCTTTAGACGCGTCTCGAGTCATCCCGGTCCTAAGCCGCCTTGGACCGTCTCTCTCTAAGGAGCTCGACCAGCTCCTTCGCTCCTGGACCAGCTCCCTCATCTCAAGAACGAGAGACTGCCGCTCTCGGATTTGGGACTCGACTCGATCTTTTGGTTGATGGTCGGACCTTGGAGGACAGATTTGAAACCTCGGAGCATGTCTCCGAGTTCGAAGACACGGAGCCGATCTTGTCCATGAAAGCGAGGGACAAGAGGGCGGAGAGAGATTTCGAGGCACCCGAGGTGGAGGCACCACCAGGTGTAGAGGGAAGAGGGAGAGGGGTTGATTTCGAGTCCGAGGAGGAGAGGGAGGCCTCGGCTCCGAGTTGTGAACCCGGGCACCGTGGTCGGCTTCCGGTATCCGTACCCATGGAGTTCCTTCTTGCCTACCACAATGGCAGCCTCACACACTCGCGTTTGGGTCCGAGGGAAGAGGAACTTGAAATTGTTTGAAGACAAGGGTCGAAGAGCACCGAAAGGAAGGGAGGTGTTCTTCTTGGATTGGAGTTGAGCTAGCACGACTGCCATCCGCTCAATGATGGAAGGGAAGAGGTCTACTTCGTATCCCTCAAGGATGTCGAAGAGAGCTTTGAGGTGCTTGGAGTTAGGGTTCTCCTTGCTCGGAATGTTGTGAGAAGAAGGTTCTCATCAGCAGAAAGCACGAAGGCGAGCTTCGACTTCAACCGAGTCACGTAAAAGTTTTTCCTGGACCCGTGGAATTCTTTGGCGTATTTTTCAAAGAAGTCGTCGGCGACTTCGAGTGAAAGGAATAGGATTGTTGTTCAAGAAAAGAGAAGAGACCTTGAACAGGCGGTGGAGGAGAGAGGTGTTGATGCGAACAAGTAATGTTTTGAACCCTAGAGGTTAGAACATTTTTGGAGTGGGTGAGGTGAGCATAGAACTCGAAACGAGTTCAGGATAGATGAACTCGCTGAAACACAGGAAGTAGTATACTCCGGTGGTTTGTATGTTGGACAACCAAGAAAATTTGGTTGTTGGAAAGAATTTGTCATCCAGAGTGCAAGATGCTCGGGTGACAACGGGTTTGGAAGGGGTTGGTGCGAGCTTTTGGAAGAGGGAGAAACCCGGAAGTCGGGATGGTTTCCTCGTTTAGGCATTGTGAGAGAAGGAGAGAAGAGATGAAACTTTTCGAGTAGAAGAGAGAAGGAGGTGTAGAAGAGAAGAAAATGAAAATGTAGAAGAAAGAGATGAGAGCAATCGAAACTTACGAGAGAGAGAGAGCTTCTTCGATGCTTGCGGACGATCAAGAGTGACTGTTCACGTAGTAATCTTACGCGAGAAGTTTCTTTTGAGAGAGATGGAGTTTAGAATACCGAGATGAGGATGGATAGTCGTTATTTATAGAAAATAAGCGCGCCCGTCAACTATCCGTTAAGTATAACTCCGTTCGACTCGGCTTGTCCATCGAGTCACCAAAGACCGGTGTGACGGTTCTTCTTCAACGGTTGAGATACCAGCGGTTTGAAATCCACGGCTAAGATCCGATCGCAGCGCTCGAGAAAGAGAGAGAAAAAGATTTTGAAAATATAATCCGAAACTCTCCACTATTCTAGAGATAGTCTCAGAAAATTTGATGTCCAAGTTTTTCTACATCCGAGTTTGACTCGTAAAGTTTTCCGAGTGACTCGAAACACGAAATAACTATCAGCCCAAGTATCACTGAATCAATCGAACTAATTGTTATTAACAGAGAAAGCACATAGCACGGAATTATGCAACAGAGGTAGTATAAAATTAAGCATTTAACATACCAAGCTCATTCCGAATAAAACAAAACCGATCTTCACCAAGAGGCTTAGTAAAGATATCAGCTAATTGAAGATTAGTAGGAATGAACTCAAGTGTAATATCACCCTTTTCGAGTGATCGCGTAAGAAGTGATACCCGACCTCAATATGCTTTGTTTTTGAGTGCTTGGACAGGATTCTTGGTGATACTGATTGCGCTTTGGTTGTCACACTTGATTGGAACCGAGTTGAGAAATAGTCCAAGATCCTTCAAGTGTTGTTTTATCCAAAGAATCCGAGCGCAACAAGCTCCAGCGGCAATATATTCAGCTTCCGCAATCGATAGAGCTACCGAGTTCCGCTTCTTTGAGTGCCAAGATATTAGGGATTGACCCGTAAATTGGCAAGCTCCGGATGTGCTCTTTCGATCAACTTTGTATCCTACGTAGTCTGCGTCCGCAAGATATCTAAATATTCTCTTCACCGCAGTGAGATGTGATTCTTTTGGATTAGCTTGAAATCTTTCTCATCCGAGTCGAGCTTTATACTCGTCGCTCATGGGAGTAGATGCGTGCTTTGCATCCCGAAGTTTGTATTTCTTCAGCAGTTCCTTGGTGTATTTTGATTGATGAACAAAGATTCCATCTTTGTCTTGTTTGATTTGTAGCCCAAGGAAGAAATTGAGTTCTCCCATCATACTCATTTGAAATTCTTGACTCATCAACTCGGAAAATTCTCGGCACGTAAATTCATTAGTAGCACCGAAAATAATATCATCAACATAGATTTGAACAATAAGGAAATCTTTCCCTTTGGTCTTTGTGAAGAGTGTCTTGTCGATCCGACCTCTTTTGAAATCATTTTGAACCAAGAAGCTACTCGATCTTTCATACCAAGCTCGAGGTGCTTGCTTAAGACCATAGAGAGCCTTTTGAAGTTTGAAAACATGATTTGGAAATTCCGAGTTTTCAAAACCAGGAGGTCTGCTCGACATAAACTTCTTCTTCAATAAAACCATTGAGAAAAGCACACTTAACATCCATTTGATATAATTTAATATGCATGCTTGGATGCAAATGCCAATAGTATTCTAATGGCCTCAATTCACGCTACTGGTGCAAAGGTTTCCCCACAATCAATTCCTTCTTCTTGATTATATCCCCGAGCCACAAGTCTAGCCTTGTTTCGACTACCACTCCACCCTCATCCAGTTTGTTTTTGAAAACCCATTTGGTTCCTATAACTCGGGTGGTCGAAGGTCGGTTGGTCGAGTCCGGACTTGGTTTCTCTCGAATTGATTAAGTTCTTCTTGCATGGCATCTACCCATTCAGGTTCATTAAGGGCCTCTAGTGCATTTTTGGGTTCGAGTTAATGAAATGAATGCAGTGAATGCACATAGATTGTGTAAAGAAGAACGAGTTCTTACCCCACTTGTTGATATAAGAAATGATGTTTTCTTGGGGATGACTGGAAGTAAATTTGAAAGCTTCACCAGTTCTTTGATTCACTAGGTTTGTGGGTCGAGCTGTTTGATCTTCGAAGCTTGTTCCGAGTATGAAGACTCACTTGGCTTCTCCTGTTCAAGCTCATCAAATACTACATGGATGCTTTCTTCCACTTTGTTAGTTCGATTATTGAAGATACGATATGCTTTGCTATGAGAGGAGTAACCTAGAAAAATACCTTCGTCCGACCAAGCATCAAACTTGGTCGGATGATCCTTACCATTGTTGTGAACGAAGCACTTACATCCGAAAGGTCTCGAAATAGGAGATATTTGACTTCTTCCCTTTGTAGAGCTCATACGGTGTTTTCTTCGGAATGGGTCCGATGAGGCATCTATTTAGAGTGTAGTTGGTCGTGTTCACTCGCCTCCGCCTGAGAAATAGTAAGGCAAGTTGTGTTCAATCATCATCGTCCTTTCTATTTCTTCAAGGGTTCTGTTCTTTCTCTCTACTACTTCATTCTGTTGAGGAGTTCTGGGTGCTGAGAAGTTGTGAGAGATTCCATTTTTGTCACAAAACTCGAGAATTCCGAGTAGTCGAACTCCCTTCCATGGTCGGTTCGAATCCTCCGGATCCGAGTCCGAGACTCAACTTGAATTTTTCTGCAGAGCTTGCTGAACTCCTTGAAAGCTTCATTTTTGTGCTTAAGAAAACACACCCAGGTAAACCGTGAGAAATCATCAATAATTACAAGTATGTACGATTTACCTCCGAGACTCTTCACAGGGATTTCACCACATAAGTCCATATGCGATAATTCAAGTACTTTGGATGTGGAAACTGTCTTCGAGAGATTTGAATGAAGATCCGACTTGCTTCCTCTCGGTGCATGCTTCAAATACTTTGTCTTTCTCAAAAACACAGTTAGGTAAACCCCTAACTAAACCATTAGATGCCAATTTCTTTATGGTATGCATGCTAATATGGCCTAATCTACGATGCCAAGTCCAAGAATCATCATGGAGAGATGCTTTTAAGCAAGATAAGTTCGACTTGGGTCGAAAGAGGGATGATGTATGTATTACCCGATCTCTTACCCGAAAGCTTGATCTCTTTGGTTGAGACATCGAAATAGTGCAATTGGTCCGAGTGAATCTTACCTCTTGACCTTTGTCACATAGTTGAGAGATGCTGAGCAGATTATATTTCAATCCCTTGACAAGATAGACTGGATCGACCAGATTGCTTCCTTTTTCAATCTTGCCAATCCCCACGATCTTGCCCTTGCTATCATCTCCAAAGGTGACTTTTCCTCCTTTATGTCCTGTTCAACTCGTAAAAGAGTCCCGCATCTCCCGACATATGGCGTAAACATCCACCTGTCAAGGTACCAGTGTCCTTTTGATCTCTTCCGAGTGACCCGCAAAACAAAAAGAATCTAACCCTTCTCACTTCCTCTAACGAACCCAAGTAACATTCTTTACTCGTGGTCCTTTTCGAGGAAAAAGGTGTTTCGGAACCCAAATTTGAATGACTTTGGGTTTTGTCCGATTGTGAGTCTTCCTCTCGGAGAACCGAGTCCGTGTCTCTTGCTTTTTGAAAATCTTTCCTTTTGAAACAGGAGAAAATGGTTTCTTTTTGTAAATAGTTCCGGGCTTGGTCCTCCTTTCATTTCGTGAATGGGATCGTGCTCAGCTTTCCCGAACTTTACGGTTCCGGAATCGTTTTGAACAATTCCGAGTAGGAATTAGATTCTTCCTCTTTGTTGAAACCAAGACCTTCTTTTCGAAAAGAGACACACTCGTGATCCTAAGAGCATGTTAAGGTTCTTCGACCTTGAGTAAACTTTAAAACCGGATCTTGAGACTCGGTGAGCTTACGTTTTAGTCGCTCATTTTCTTTCCCGAGTAACTCGGACTCGGTCTCATTAGATTGAGCACTAGTCTTGAGTTCTCTCGAATGAGAGTCTCGGTTTTTCTAATTCGTTTTTCAAGGAGGTGCTCTCGAAGTGATTGACTCAAGTTGCTCTTCGAATTGAGAAGAATCGAATTGGACTTTTCTACCAAAGCAAAAATGTATTTAGCTAAATCAACTTTGGAGAATTTGAGGAAGTAGTTTATTACCTCTTGAGGATCGGCTTCCTCATTGTTCGAGTCCGAGTCCGACTCTCTTTCAGCTTAAGAGTCGAGATTGCCATCGAACACTTTGAGTCATCTCGAGTCTTCGTCATCTTCCGATGAGTCCTCATCACTTCATGTTGCCATCATGGCCTTTTTCTTCTTTCTATCCCTTTTCCGTTTTGGACGAGTCCTTGACTATGTGGTCTTTGCTGCCACATTCAAAGCATCCAGAATTCTTAGATAAAGACAACTTTGAAGGAGAAGAAAACTTACCTTTTCTATCTCTCTTATCCTTTTTGTAGAATTCTTCTTTTGGCCTTTTGTCCCATCTTTTGTACTTCATCATTCTCTTGAAGCCTCTTGCAATAAGTGCCATGGGATCGTCTTCCGAGTCGGAGGAGCTCGGATTTGCTTCCTTGGATTCTCGAGGCTTTAAGTGCAATGTTCCTATTGGTACTACCCTTAGCATCCTCCTCCTCTAGATGGATTTCGTGTGTTAGAAGCTTTCCAATGAGCTCGTCCGGCTTTAAGAGTGAGAGGTTCCGAGCTTCCTCTATGGCGGTCACTTTGGGACCCCATCTTTTCTTGGGTAAGCTTCGAGAATTTTCCGGCACATTTCTTCGTGGGAGATCTTCTTTCCCAGTGATTTGAGATTGTTTGTAATCTCGATGAAACCGAATGAACATCCGAGTGATGTTCTCCTCTCGGCTCCATTTTGAAAAGCTCATATTTGTGAAGATATTGACTTATCTTTGCTTGTCCGACCCGGCTTATGCCTTCATAAGTGTTGACAAGTGTGTCCCACACTTCTTTTGCTGAATCACGAGCGGACACTCGGTTGTATTCTTCCGAGCTTATGGTGCACATAAGGATGTTCATGGCTTTGAAATTCTTTCGAACTTCTCGCCTCGTCGGTGTGAACTCGGCCTTTGTCTTGGGAAGAATTCTGAATTCATCTGTCTTTGTTGGAATGTAGTTTCCTTGTTGCATGATTTCCCATACTTCTTCATCATGATCCATGAGGAAACATTCCATAAGCTTACGAAGGTTTGCTCGGGAGAGTCCGAGTCACCCTAGAGGGGGTGAATAGGGTGATGAAAAATTCTTTGCGAAAGCACACACCTTTTGACAGAGAAGAGTCAAAGACAGATTCCGAGTCTAAGCAAGGGGTCGAGAAAGATTGGACTCGGAATGTAATGAATCGAGTAAACACGTTCAGCAGGGCGCTCGAGTCTAGAATGAACTCGTAAATAGAACACGGAGAATTTACGTGGAAACCCTCCCGGGGCGGAAAACCACGGCCCGTGTCAATCCAGACACGAAGTCAAATCCACTATTTTGAGTCCACAAAATACCGTGAACTTGATGGAACCCGAGTTGCTCCCTTAGACAACTCTATACAGATTTTCCTAGACTCGAAGTTACCTTATCCGATCTAGTACTTCCTAGCTGAGATAACCCTTACAGCTAGGGACAACTAAGCCGAGTTAACCCTTACGACTTAGTCAAGGGACCTTACAAAGAATGTAAGAAGTGTTTGTAATCGAGTACAAGACCTTACAACTCGAAAGTAATGAGTTACAGAGTGGGAGTTGTAAGTTGAAGATTGAGAGTAAATACAATGACTTTTATCAAGTAAGTGTATAGACAATATGTTCGGCAACCTTCAAATCTTGTGAAGTGGCTTCCATTTATAGATGACCAGGCAGAGTAGCCGTTATCTTCATCTCGCTGACCGAGAGTCCTCTCGTGACCGTTGTGAAAGGCTTTCGAGTCACTCGAAAGTATCCGTTGAAATATGGACGTTGGACAACGGTTTAACTCTCTTGGAAGTCCCAAAACCATCGGTTGTGTCTTGAAAAATAAGGTGGAAACCACCGTTAGGCTTAGCGTTCCAGCTTTTCCGGATATGGAAGCGGACAGCCTTCGACACAATCTTCTCGGGACTAGAGCAGGGAAGGTGAAAAGCCATATCTCGCCGGTGATTTGACGTTCGAGCTTCGGCTACTTTTGTAGTTTGAAAAGATATCCTCGATTGAATAACCTACAAAAGTAAAACACCTTCGGTTCTCAAAGTATAAAATACTTTGGTCCAAGGTTAGACACGGATAATAAAATAATTATGAAAAATTACGTAATTGATTATCCGAGTCAAAGAGAAATGGAATTTTCTGAGTCTAATATCCATGATACTCGGAATTCCATAATACTTAGTCTTAAGCAAAGAATCAAGTTCTATTAACAAATATCGAGTGGGAAACACTTGATGTAGACTAAGCATGAAAAGAGCTACGAATGCCGACTTTGCAAATAATAGAGTAGATAATCACAAGTCGATTCTCGAGTGAGAGTGGACTCGGAATAAAGAACAAGTTTTCCGAGTCGCTAACCGAAAAGCGATTAAAGAGATATGTGAAGGCCGAATCGCATAGAAAAGATACTATTTAACTCAAGTAAGTTTCTAAGACACAGAGAATGCCTTGGAATCAAAACTCTATATAAATGACATCGTTATACCCGATTCCTTTTGCATGACTCGGAAAGATATAGAGCAAGTGTCCGAGTCTTCAATCTCCCCTTTTGATGAAAGGCATTCCATACTTAAACGAAACTTTGTTAGAGAAAAATAGATCGATTCCGAGTAGTTTGAGTAACAAGTAGGGCATAATGAATGGATCGAGCAATGTACACTATATCAAAGCAAATTAAAGTATGCTTGAACTCATTAACTCGTAAAAGAAAGAACTCGTAAATTAATAATGAAATGCATTCAGTTCATTAAAAAAATATTACAAGGGCGGAAAGAACTCCCCTAGACAAGACAACCGGTTTCGACTACATTTTCTCCCCTTGCCTTTCAGCAAAAACAAGAAACAAAAAGAAGGGAGAAAAGTACAAGTAATACACACAAGTTGTCCGGACAAAAAGAAAATTTTGAAACGTAAATTCCGGAGACACCGAGGAATCGTGACTCGGTGCATGGCTCCAACTAGGAGGGAGGGGATTTCGAGTGGAGGCGGAGGTGCGCCGGCGCCGATAAGATCTCGACGATGTGCTTGAGCGCGGCGAAGGGAGAACCGGAACAACTCGCAGGGGCTCGGCTCCGAGTGGCCGACCCGGAGAAAGTGGATCGAGGGGTTCTTCCCGTGGGACCTCGGGGCTGGAGGGGCTGCTCTGGCCGACTCGCCGGAGGAGCGAGATCTTCGACCCACTCGGACCGCTGTCCGAGCCGAGTACAGCAATTTGCGCTTGGGGAGCAGGCTGTCCCTCAGCCAGCTGCCACGGCCTCTTCTTCCCTTGGCCCGGAAGGGCTGCCTCAGCCCGCAGGTTCCTCGGCGTCCTCCGCCGCATCTGCAGCTTCTTCCTCTCGCTTCCTCGGCTTCCTCGCTCTCCGAGGAGGTCGGCCTGGGCTCGAAGACGTCTCGGATGTGTCCGAGTCATCCGGTCCCGAGCCGCCTTGGACCGCTCTCTCTCGAGGAGCTCAGCCAGCTCCTTCGCTTCTTAACCAGCTCTCTCATCTCAAGAACAAGAGACTCGCTTGCTCTCGGATTTGGGACCGACCGGTCTTTTGGTTGATGGTCGACCCCGAAGAACGGACTTGAAACCCCGAGCATGTCTCTCGAATTCGGAAGACACAGAGGTGATCTTGTCCATGAAAACAGGGACAAGAGGGCAGAGAGAGTTTTGGAAGCACTCGGAGGTGGAGGCACCACCAGTGAAGAGGGAAGAGGGAGAAGGGTTGATTTCGAGTCCGAGGTGGAGAAGGAGGCCTCGGCTCGAAGTTGTGAACCCGCACACCGGGGTTAGTTTCCCGGTATCCGTACCCTCGGAGTTCCTTCTTGCCGACCACAATGGCCGCCTCGCACACCGCGTTAGGGTCGAGGGAAGAGGAACTTGGAATTGTTTGAAGACAAGGGTGAGAAGAGCACCGAAAGGAAGGGAGGTGTTCTTCTTGGTTTGAAGTCGAGCCGGCACAGCGGCCATCCGCTCAATGATGGAGGGGAAGAGGTCGACTTCGTATCCCTCCGGGATATCGAAGAGGGCTTTGAGGTGCTTGGAGTTGGGGTTCTCCTTACTAGAATGCTCGTGAGAAGAAGGTTCTCATCAGCAGGAAACACCGAAGCCTGGCTTCGACTTCAACCGAGTCACGTAAAAGTTCTTTCCGGACCCGGAAAATTCTTTGGCATACTTTTCAAAGAAGTCGTCGGCGACTTCAAGTGAAAGGGATAGGGTTGCTGTTCAAGAAGAGAGAAGAGACTTTGAACAGGACGGTGAAGGAGAGAGGTGTTGATACGAACAGTAATGTTCTGAACCCGAGAGGTTAGAACATTTTCGAGTGGGAGAGATGAGTATAAAACTCGAAACGAGTTCGGGATAGATGAACTCACTGAAATACGAGAAATGGTAGACTCCGGTGGTTTGAATGTTGGACAACCAGGAGAATTTGGTTGTTGGGAAGAACTTGTCGTCCAAGCGCAAGATGTCTGGGTGACAATGGGTTTTGAAGGGGTTGAGCTTTCCGGCTTGTTGGAGCGAGGCTTTTGAAGGATGAAGAAACCCGAAAGTCGGGGTGGTTTCCTCTTTTAGGCATTGTGAGAGATGAAAAGATGAAACTTTTTGAAAGAGAAAGAGAAAGAGAAAGAGAAGGAGGTGTAGAAGAGAAGAAAACGAAAATGGTAGAAGAAAAATGAAAAGAGAGCAGATCGAAAACTTACGAGAGAGAGAGAGAGCTTCTTCAATCCTTGCGTGACGATCAAGGGAACACTGTTCACGTAGAAAACTTCCGCGAGAGGGTTTTCGTTTGAGAGGGAAGGAGTTTTAGAATACCGAGAGGAAGATAGATAGACGTTATATATAAAGAGTACGCGCGCCCGTTCACTATCCGTTAAGTAACTCCGTTCCGTCTCACCCGTCCATCGATCATTAATGCCCGGTGCGACAGTTCTTCTTCAACGGTTGAGATATCGGTAGTTTGAAATCTGCGGTTAAGATCCGATCGCAGCGCTCGAGAAAGAGAGAGAGAAAGAGACTTTGAAATTATAATCCGAAACTCTCCACTGTTCTAGAGATAGCTTCGTAAAATTTGATGTCCAATTTTCTCTACGTCCGAGTTTGACTCGTAAAAGTTTCGAGTGACTCGAAACACGTAAATAATTATCAGCCCAAGTATCACATGATCAATCGAACTAATGGCTATTGACAACGAAAGCACATAGCACGTAAATATTCAAGAGTCACAACACAAAACTAAGCATTTAACATACCAAGCTCATTCCGAATAAAACGTAATTGTTCTTCACCAAGAGGCTTAGTAAAGATATCGGCTAATTGAAGATTAGTAGGAATGAATTCAAGTGTAATGTCACCCTTTTCGAGTGATCGCGTAAGAAATGATACCCGACTTCAATATGCTTTGTTTTTGAGTGCTGGACAGGATTCTTAGTGATACCGATTGCGCTTTGATTATCACACTTGATTGGGACAGAGTTGAGAGTTAGTCCAAGATCCTTCAAGTGTTGTTTTATCCAGAGAATCCGAGCGCAACAAGCTCCAGCTGGCAATATATTCAGCTTCTGCAGTTGATAGAGCTACCGAGTTTTGCTTCTTTGAGTGCCAGGATATTAGGGATTGACCTGAAACCGGCAAGCTCCGGATGTGCTCTTTCGATCAACTTTGTATCCTGCGTAGTCCGCGTCTCGAGTATCCGGTCGGACTCGGCTCCGAGTCTCCGGAGTACCACAGTCCTAGACTCCGAGTGCCTGCAAGATATCTCGAATATTCTCTTCACCGCAGTGAGATGTGATTCTTTTGGATTAGCTTGAAATCGTGCGCATACGCAAACACCGAACATTATGTCCGGTCCGCTCGAAGTAAGATATAGCAGTGATCCAATCATACCTCGATAGAGTTTCGATCTACCGCTTTACCTGTTTCATCCGAGTCGAGTTTTATACTGCTCGCTCATAGGAGTAGATGCGTGCTTTGCATCTTGAAGTTTGTATTTCTTCAGCAGTTCCTTGGTGTACTTTGATTGATGGACAAAGATTCCATCTTTGTCTTGTTTGATTTGCAGCCCAAGGAAGAAATTGAGTTCTCCCATCATACTCATTTGGAACTCTTGACTCATCAACTCGTAAAATTCTTGGCACGTAAATTCATTACTAGCACCGAAAATAATATCATCAACATATATTTGAACAATGAGAAAATCTTTCCCTTTGGTCTTTATGAATAGGGTCTTGTCGATCCGACCTCTTTTAAAATCATTTTGAACCAGGAAGCTCGCTCAGTCTTTCGTACCAAGCTCTAGGGGCTTGCTTAAGACCATAGAGAGCCTTTTGAAGTTTGAAAACATGATTTGGAAATTCCGAGTTTTCAAAACCAGGAGGTCGCTCGACATAGACCTCTTCTTCAATAAAACCATTGAGAAAGGCACACTTAACATCCATTTGATATAATTTAATATGCATGCAGGATGCAAATGCCAACAGTATTCTAATGGCTTCAATTCTAGCTACTGGTGCAAAGGTTTCCCCACAATCAATTCCTTCTTCTTGATTGTAACCCCGAGCTACAAGTCTAGCCTTGTTTCCGACTACTACTCCACCCTCATCCAGCTTTGTTTTTGAAAACCCATTTGGTTCCTATAACTCGGGTGGTTAGAAGGTCGGTTGGTCGAGTCCGGACTTGGTTTCTCTCGAATTGATTCAGCTCTTCTTGCATGGCCTCTACCCATTCGGGTTCATTAAGGGCTTCTAGTGCATTTTTGGGTTCAGTTAGTGAAATGAATGCAGTGAATGCACATAGATTATGAAGAGAAGAACGAGTTCTTACCCCACTCGTTGATATCGAAATAATGTTTTCTTGGGGATGACTGGAAGTAAATTTGAATGCTTTACCAGCTTCTTTGATTCACCAGGTTTGTTGGTTGAATTGCTTGATCTTCGAAGCTTGCTCTAAGTGATCTTCTTCATTGACTTGCTCGTTCGAGCGACCTCTAGAGTTGTTTCATTCTCGAGCTTCCTCGTTCGAGTGGTCTCCTTCGAGTCTTTATAGACTCATCTTCGTCATCATCCTTTCGAGCTTCAGCTTCCGAGTATGAAGATTCACTTGGTTTTCCCTGTTCAAGCTCATCAAACACTACGTGGATACTTTCTTCCACTTTGTTAGTTCTCTTGTTGAATATACGATAAGCTTTGCTATGAGAAGAATAACCTAGAAAAATTCCTTCGTCTCGACCGAGCATCAAACTTGGTCGATGATCCTTACCGTTGTTGTGGACAAAGCACTTACATCCGAAAGATCCGAAATAGGAAATATTTGGCTTCCTTCCTTTGTAGAGCTCATAAGGTGTTTTCTTCAGAATGGGTCCGATGAGGCATCGATTGAGAGTGTAGTTGGCTGTGTTTATCGCCTCGCCTGCAAATAGTAAGGCAAGTTGTGTTCAATCATCATCGTCCTTGCTATTTCTTCAAGGGTTCTGTTCTTTCTCTCAACTACTCCATTCTCGCTGAGGACTTCGGGTGCTGAGAAGTTATGAGAAATTCCGTTCTTGTCACAAAACTCGAGAATTCCGAGTAATCGAACTCCCTTCCATGGTCGGTTCGAATCTTTTGAATCCGAGTCCGAGACTCAACTTGAATCTTTCTACAGAGCTTGCTGAACTCCTTAAAGGCCTCATTCTTATGCTTCAGAAAACACACCCGGTAAATCTTGAAAAATCATCAATAATAACAAGTATGTAAGATTTACCTCCGAGACTCTTCACAGGGATTTCACCACATAAGTCCATGTGTAGTAATTCAAGCACGTTGGATGTGGAAACTGTCTTCAGAGATTTGAATGAAGACTCGACTTGTTTCCCTCCGGTGCATGCTTCACATACTTTATCCTTCTCAAAAGCACAGTTAGGTAATCCTCTAACCGGACCAAGAGATGCAAGCTTTTTGATAGTATGCATGCTAATATGACCTAATCTACGATGCCAAGTCCAAGAATCATCTTGAAGAAATGCTTTTAAACATGATAAGTTCCGACTTGGGTCGAGAGAGGGATGATGTAGGTATTACCTGATCTCTTACCCGAGAGCTTTACCTCTTTGGTGGTCTCATCCGTGATGTAGCACTTGGATTGAGTGAATTTTACCTCTTGACCTTTGTCACAAAGTCGGGAGATGCTAAGTAAGTTGTACTTTAGTCCTTTGACCAGGTAGACTCGGGCTCACCAGATTGTTTCCATTACCAATCTTCCCAATGCCCACTATCTTGCCCTTGCTCGTCATCACCGAAGGTCACCTTTCCTCCTTTATATGACTCCAGCTCGTAAAAGAGTCCTTGGTCACTCGACATATGTCGAAAACATCCGCCGTCCAGTACCGGTGTCCTTTGATCTTTTCCGAGTGACTCGCAAAACAGAGAAAATCTAACCCTTCTCACTTCCTCTAACGAACCCAAGTAACATTCCTTATCGTGGTCCTTTCTCGAGGAAGAAGGTGCTTCGGAACCCGGATTTGAATGACTTTGGTTTTAGTCCGACTCCGAGTCTCCTTCTTTTCGAGAACCGAGTCCGTGTCTCTTTCCTTTTAAAAACCTTTCCTTTTGAAACAGAGGAAAATGGTTTCTTTTTGTAAATAGGTTTGGGTTTAGTCCTCCGTTCATTTTTGTGAATGGGACCATGCTCAGCCTTTTGAACTTAACAGTTCCGGAATCCTTTTGAACAAATCCGAGTAAGAATTAGATTCTTCCTCTTTGTTGAAACCAAGACCTTCTTTTCGAAATGAGACACATTGTGATCCTAAGAGCATATCAAGGTTCTTCCGTCCTTGAGAAAACTTTAAAACCAGATCTTGAGACTCAATGAGCTTCGTTTCGCTTGCTCATTTTCTTTCCTGAGTAACTCGGACTCGGTCTCATTAGTTTGAGCACTTGTATTGAGTTCTCTCGAGTGTGAGTCTCAGCTTTTCCAATTCGTTTTTTAAAAAGGTGCTCTCGAAGTGATTGACTCAAGTTGTTCCTTGAAATGAGAAGAATCAGAATTGGACTTTTCTTCCAAAGTGAAGATGTACTTAGCTAAATCAACTTTGGAAAATTTGAGGAAGTAGTTTATTACCTCTTGAGGATCGGCTTCCTCGTTGTCCGAGTCCGAGTCCGACTCTCTTTCGGCTTCCGAGTCGAAATTGCCATCGGACACTTCGAGTCATCCGAGTCTTCGTCGTCTTCGGATGAGTCCTCGTCACTCCATGTTGCCATCATGGCCTTTTTCTTCTTCCTGTCCCTTCTTCGTTTTGGACAGTCCTTGACTATGTGGTCTTTGCTCGCCACATTCAAAACATCCAGAATTCTTAGACAAGGATAACTTTGATGGTGAAGAAAACTTACCTTTTCTCGTCTCTCTTGTCCTTTTTGTAGAACTCTTCTTTTGGCCTTTTATCCCATCTTTTGTGCTTCATCATTCTCTTGAAGCCTCTTGCAATGAGTGCCATGGGATCATCTTCCGAGTCGAGGAGCTTGGACTTGCTTCTTTGGATTCCGAGGCTTTAAGCGCGATGTTCCTTTTGGAAGTACCCTCAGCATCTTCTTCTTCCGGATGTATCTCATGGGTCGAAGCTTTCCGATGAGCTCGTCCGGCTTCAAGAGTGAGAGGTTCCGAGCCTCTTCTATGGCAGTTACCTTAGGAACCCATCGTTTCTTGGGTAGGCTTCGAGAATTTTCCAGCACATTTCTTCATGGGAGATTTTCTTTCCCAGAGATTTGAGATTGTTGGTGATCTCAGTGAAGCGTATGAACATCCGAGTAATGTTCTCTTCGGCTCCATTTTGAAAAGCTCATATTTGTGAAGATACCGGCTGATCTTCGCTTGTCTCACCTGACTTGTACCTTCGTAGGTATTGACCAGAGTGTCCCACACCTCTTTAGCAGAGTCACGAGCAGAGACTCGATTATATTCTTCTCGAGCTTATGGCGCACATGAGGATGTTCATGGCTTTGAAGTTCTTTCCGAACTTCTCTCGCTTCGCGGCGTGAACTCAGCCTTTGTCTTTGGAAGGATTCTGAATTCATCTGTCTTCGTTGGAATGTAGTTTCCTTGTTGTATGATTTCCCATACTTCTTCATCATGATCCATAAGGAAACATTCCATAAGCTTCTTCCAAGTGACCGAAATTTGAACCTTTGAATTTTGGTGGCCTCGTTGGAAGATCTACCTTCGTCGAACTCTCCGGTGTTCCGAGCCATCCGATCTTTAAACCTTTGGACTGTTAGATCCTTTCCGAAAGGCTAGGCTCGATACCAATTGAAGGTTTGCTCTGGGAGAGTCCGAGTCACCCTAGAGGGGGTGAATAGGGTGATGAAAAATTCTTTGCGAAAGCACACACCTTTTGACAGAGAAGAGTCAAAGACAGATTCCGAGTCTAAGCAAGGGGTCGAGAAAAGATTGGACTCGGAATGTAATGAATCGAGTAAACACGTTCAGCGAGGCATTCCGAGTCTAGAATGAACTCGGAAATAGAACACAGAGAATTTACATGGAAACCCTCCCGGGGCAGAAAACCACGGCCCGTGTCAATCCAGACACGAAGTCAAATCCACTATTTTGAGTCCACAAAATACCGTGAACTTGACGTAACCCGAGTTGCTCCCTTAGACAACTCTATACAGATTTTCCTAGACTCGGAAGTTACCTTATCTCGATCTAGTACTTCCTAGCCGAGATAACCCTTACAGCTAGGGACAACTAAGCCGAGTTAACCCTTACAGCTTAGTCAAGGGACCTTACAAAGAATGTAAGAAGTGTTTGTAATCGAGTACAAGACCTTACAACTCGTAAAGTAATGAGTTACAGAGTGGGAGTTGTAAGTTGAAGATTGAGAGTAAATACAATGACTTTTATCAAGTAAGTGTATAGACAATATGTTCGGCAACCTTCAAATCTTGTGAAGTGGCTTCCATTTATAGATGACCGAGCAGAGTAGCCGTTATCTTCATCTCGCTGACCGAGAGTCCTCTCGTGACCGTTGTGAAAGGCTTTCCGAGTCACTCGGAAAGTATCCGTTGAAATATGGACGTTGGACAACGGTTTAACTCTCTTGGAAGTCCCAAAACCATCGGTTGTGTCTTGAAAAATAAGGTGGAAACCACCGTTAGGCTTAGCGTTCCAGTTTTCCGGATATGGAAGCGGACGGCTTCGACACAATCTTCCGGGACTAGAGCAGGGAAGGTGAAAAGCCATATCTCGCTGGTGATTTGACGTTACGAGCCGGCTACTTTTGTAGTTTGAAAAGATATCCTCGATTGAATAACCTACAAAAGTAAAACACCTTCGGTTCTCAAAGTATAAAATACTTTGGTCCAAGGTTAGACACAGTATAATAAAATAATTATGAAAAATTACGTAATTGATTATCCGAGTCAAAAGAGAAATGGAATTTTTCGAGTCTAATATCCATGATACTCGAATTCCATAATACTTAGTCTTAAGCAAAGAATCAAGTTCTATTAACAAATATCGAGTGGGAAACACTTGATGTAGACTAAGCATGAAAAGAGCTACGAATGCCGACTTTGCAAACAATAGAGTAGATAATCACAAGTCGATTCTGAGTGAGAGTGGACTCGGAATAAAGAACAAGTTTTCTGAGTCGCTAACCGAAAAGCGATTAAAGAGATATGTGAAGGCCGAATCGCATAGAAAAGATACTATTTAACTCAAGTAAGTTTCTAAGACACAGAGAATGCCTTGGAATCAAAACTCTATATAAATGACATCGTTATACCCGATTCCTTTTGCATGACTCGAAAGATATAGAGCGAGTGTCCGAGTCTTCGACTTCTTCCAGAGTGCCCAAAGTTTGAACCTTTGAATTTTGGTGGCCTGTTGGAAGATCTTCCTTCGTCGAACTCTCCGGTGTTCCGAGCCATCCGATCTTTAAACCTTTGGATTGTTAGATCCTTTCTAAAAAGCTAGGCTCGATACCAATTGAAGGTTTGCTCGAAGAGAGTCCGAGTCACCCTAGAGGGGGTGAATAGGGTGATAGGAAATTCTTTGCGAAAACACACTCTTTTGCACGTAAGTAGAAAGGAAGATAGATTCCGAGTCTATTAACTAGGTCGAAAAGATTGGACTCAGAAAGCAATGAATCGGAAAGAACAAGAGCGAGTAAGGCCGTCTCGAGTCTAGAATGAACTCGGAGAGATAACACTTAGATTTTACGTGGAAACCCTCCCGGGGCAGAAAACCACGGCCCGTGTCAATCCGGACACGAAATCAAATCCACTATTTTGTGTCCACAAAATACCGTGAATTGATCGAACCCGAGTTGCTCCCTTAGACAACTCTATACAAGTTTTCCTAGACTTAGAAATTCCTTTATCCGATCTAGTACTTCCTAGCTGAGATAACCTTTACAGACTAAGGACAACTAAGCTGAGTTAGCCCTTACAGCTTAGTCAAGGGACCTTACAAAGAATGTAAGAAAGAGTTTGTAATCGAGTACAAGACCTTACAACTCGGAAAGTAATGAATTACAGAGTGGGAGTTGTAAGTAGAAGATTAAAAGTAAATACAATGACTTTTCTCAAGTATGTGTATTAACAAGTAGATTCGGCAATCTTCAAGTCTTGTGAAGTGGCTTCTATTTATAGATAACCGAGACGAGTAGCCGTTATCTTCATCTGCTGACCAAGAGTCTTCACGTGACCGTTGATAGAGGCTTTCCGAGTCACTCATAAAGTATCCGTTGAAAGATGAACGTTGGACAACGGTTTAACTCTCTTGGAAGTCCCGAAACCATCGGTAGTGTCTTGAAAAATGAGGTGGAAACCACCGTTAAGCTTGGAGTTCCAGTTTTCCGGATATGGAAACAGACGACTTCGACACAATCTTCGGGACTCGGAGCAGGGAAGGTGAAGAGCCATGTCCGCTAGTGATTAGACGTTCGAAGCCGGTTACTTTTGTGGTTTGAAAAAGGTGTATCCTCGAATGAAGAACCTATAAAAGTAAATTAATTTTGGTTCTCAAAGTATAGAATACTTTGGCCCAAGATTAGACATAGATAATAAAATAATTATAATAATTAAGCAACCGATTATCCGAGTCGAAACGAAATGGAATTTTTTGAGTCCAATATTCATGATACTCGGAATTCATCCGACTTAGTCTAAGCAATAGAGCAAGTTCCATAAAGAATATCGAGTGAGATAACTTGATATAGACTAAGCATGAAATAAACCAAGAATACCGACTATACAAAATAGAACGTATAACCACAAGTCGGATTACGAGACAGAATACTTGGTATATTCAAAACGCGATAAATGCGAGTGAAGATGAACTCGAAATTAAGAACCAGGTTTTACGAGTCGCTACTGAAACGCAATAAATACAATAAGTGAAAACCGTATTACTCGGAGAAGATACTATTTTACTCAAAGAAGTTTCGCGATACCAAGAATGCCTTGGAATCAAAACTCTATATGTATGGGATTGTTATACTCGATTCCTTTTACATAACTCGGAAAAGTATTAAGCATTGTCCGAGTCTTCATCGACTATTCGGAATTCTCGAGTTCTACGATCGGAATGGAATCTTTCACAACTTCTCACCACCAAGAACTCCTCAACGAGAATGGAGTAGTAGAAAGAAAGAACAGAACCCTTGAAGAAATAGCAAGGACGATGATGATTGACCACAACTTGCCTTACTATTTCCGGGCCGAGGCGAGTCAACACAGCTAACTACACTTTGAACAGATGCCTCATCGGACCCATTACGAAGAAAACACCCTACGAACTCTACAAAGGGAAGAAGCCAAACATCTCATACTTTAAGCCCTTTGGTTGCAAGTGTTTTATTCACAATAATGGTAAGGATCACTCGACCAAGTTTGATGCTAGGTCGGATGAAGGTATTTTTCCGGGTTACTCTTAACATAGTAAAGCTTATCGTGTTTTTAACAAAAGAACTAACAAAGTGGAAGAAAGCATCCACATAGTGTTTGATGAACTTGAACAGAAGAAGGCAAGTGAGTCGTCATACTCGTAACTGAAGCTCGAGTAGAGATGATGACGAGCCGAGCCTACAAAGACTCGGACTCAACCTCGCTCAAAATGAGGTCACTCGTAACGAGGAAACTCGTAATGAGACAACTCAAGAGCTTACTCGGAACGAACAAGCCAATGAAGAAGATCACTCGTAACAAGATCAAGCGGTTCAATCCACAAATCTCGTGAATCGGAGAACAGTAAAGCATTCAAGTTTACTTCTAGTCATCCACCGAGAGAACATACTCTCGACATCAACATCTGGGTAAGAACTCGTTCCTCTCTACATAATCTATGTGCATTCACCGCATTCATTTCATTAAACGAACCCAAAAATGCACTAGAGGCCCTTAATGAACCTGAATGGGTAGAGGCCATGCAAGAGGAACTCAATCAATTCGAGAGAAACCAAGTCCGGACTCGACCAACCGACCTTCCGACCACCCAGTTATAGGAACCAAATGGGTTTTCAAGAACAAACTGGATGAGGGTGGGGTGATAGTCGAAATAAGGCTAGACTTGTGGCTCGTGGATATAATCAAGAAGAAGGAATTGATTGTAGGGAAACCTTTGCACCTATAACCAGAATTGAAGCCATTAGAATACTGTTGGCATTTGCATCCAAGCATGCATATTAAATTATATCAAATGGATGTTAAGTGTGCATTTCTCAATGGTTTTATTGAAGAAGAAGTCTATGTCGAGCAGCCTCCCGGTTTTGAAAACTCGGAATTTCCAAATCATGTTTTCAAACTTCAAAAGGCTCTCTATGGTCTTAAACAAGCACCTCGAGCTTGGTAAGAAAGACTGAGTAGCTTCTTGGTTCAAAATAATTTTAAAAGAGGTCAGATCGACAAGACTCTCTTCATAAAGACCAAGGGGAAAGATTTCCTTATTGTTCAAATCTATGTTGATGATATTATTTTCGGTGCTTTTAATGAGTTTCGTGCCGAGAATTTTCTCGAGTTGATGAGTCAAGAATTCCAAATGAGCATGATGGGGAACTTAATTTCTTCCTTGGCTTACAAATCAAACAAGACAAGGATGGGATCTTTGTTCATCAATCTAAGTATACCAAGGAATTGTTGAAGAAATACGAACTTCAAGATGCAAAGCACGCATCTACTCCCATGAGCAAGCAGTGTAAAGCTTGACTCGGACGAGAAAGGTAAAGCGATAGATCGGAAACTCTATCGAGGTATGATTGGATCTTTACTATATCTTACTTCCAGCAGGCCGTATATAATGTTCGAGTGTTTGTCTATGCGCAAGATTTCAAGCTAATTCAAAAGAATCACATCTCACTGCGGTGAAGAGAATATTCGGATATCATGCAGCACTCGGAATTTAGGTCTATGGTATTCCGGAGACTCGAACCGACTCTTTCCGGATACTCGGACGCAGACTACGCAGGATACAAAGTTGATCGAAAGAGCACATCCGGAGCGTGCCAATTTCGGGTCAATCCCTAATATCTTGGCACTCAAAGAAGCGTAACTCAGTAGCTCTATCAATCGCTGAAGCTGAATATATTGCAGCTGGAGCTTGTTGCGCCTGATTCTCTAGATAAAGCAACACTTGAAAGATCTTGGACTATCATTCAAATCAGTACCAATCAAGTGTGACAACCAAAGCGCAATTAGCATCACCAAGAACCTTGTCCAAGCATTCGAAAACAAAGCATATCGAGGTCGGATATCACTTCCTACGCGATCACTCGTAAAAGGTGATATTGAACTTGAGTTCATTCCTACTAATCCTCAATTAGCTGATATCTTTACCAAGCCTCTTGGTGAAGATCGGCTTTGCTTTATTCGGAATGAGCTCGGTACGTTAAATGCTTAATTATGTGCTATTCTTATTCATTGCATAATTCGTGTTATGTGCTTTCACCATTAATAACCATTAGCTCGAGTTGATTCACCGATACTGGGCTGGTAGTTATTTCGTGTTTCGAGTCACTCGTAAACCTATCTCGAGTCAAACTCGGACGTAGAGAAACTTGGACTTCAAATTTTCGAAATTATCTCTAAATCAGTGGAGAGTTTCGGATCATATTTTCAAAATCTTTCTCTTTCTCTCTCGAGCGCTGTGATCAAATATTAGCCGTGGATCTCTAACCGCCGAAATCTTAACCGTTGAAGAGAACCGTCACACCGGTCTTTGGTGACCGATGGGCAAGCCGAGTCGGAATGGAGTTATATTTAACGGATAGTTGACGGGCGCGCTTATTGTCTATAAATAGCGTCTATTCATCTTCGTCTCGGTACTCTAAACTCCATCTCTCTCAAACGAAACTTTTCGCGGAAGATTACTACGTGAATAGTCATCCTCGAACTTCGCAAGCGTTGAAGAAGCCATCTCTCGTAAGTTTCGATCTGCTCTCATCTCTTTCTTCTACCACTTTTTCGTTTCTTCTCTTGTACATCTCCTTCACTTTCCTACTCGAAAGTTTCATCTTTCCTTCCTCCTCTCAAAATGCCTAAAAGAGGTAACCATCCCGACTTCCAGGTCTCCTCCTCTTCCAAAAAGCCTCGCACCAAAACGCCGTAAATCTCCACCCCCTCCAAACCCATTGTCACCCAAAGCACCTTGCGCTGGACGACAAGTTCTTTCCTACAACCAAATTTTCTTGGTTGTCCCACATTCAAACCATCGGAGCATACAACTTCATGTACTTCAGCGAGTTCATCTATCCCGAACTCGTTTCGAGTTCTACACTCACCTCACCCACTCCGAAAATGTTCTAACCTCTAGGGTTCGAACATAACTGTTCGACTAAACACCTCTCTACTCCATTGCTTGTTCAAGGTCTCCTCTCTCTTCTTGAATAGCAACCCCATTCCTTTCACTAAAGTCGCCGACGACTTCTTTGAAAAATTCGCCAAAGAGTTCCCCGAGTCCCGAAAAAACTTTTACGTGACTCAATTGAAGTCGAAGCTCGCCTTCGTGCTTTCTGCCGATGAGAACCTTTTTCTCACAAGCATTCCAGCAAGGAGAACCCCAACTCCAAGCACCTCAAAGCTCTTTTTGACATTCTTGAGGGCTACGAAGTAGACCTCTTCCCCTCCATCATTGAGCAAATGGCCGCTGTGCCAGCTCAACTTCAATCCAAGAAGAACACCTCCCTTCCTTTCGGTGCTCTTCCGACCCTTGTCTTCAAACAATTCCAAGTTCCTCTCCCCTCGGACCCAAACGCCGTGTTTGAGGCCGCCATTGTTGTCGGCAAAAAGGAACTGCAGGGGTACGGATACCGGGAAACTAACCCCGGTGTCTAGGTTCATAACTCATAACCGAGGCCTCCCTCTCCGCCTCGGACTCGTAAATCCACCCCTCTCTCTCTTCCCTCTCCACCTGGTGGTGCCTCCACCTCAGGTGCCTCAAAATCTCTCTCTGCTCTCTTGTCCCCGTTTTTATGGACAAGATCAGCTCCGTGTCCTCCGATTTCGGAGACATGCTCCGGTCTTTCAAACTTGTTCTCCAAAATCGACCATCAACCACAAGACTGGTTAGTCCCAAATCCGAGAGCAAGCAGTCTCTAGTTCTTGAGATGAGGGAACTGGTAAAGGAACAGAAGGAGCTGGTCGAGCTCCTCGAGAGAGAAGGTCCAAGGCGGCTCAGGACCATGATGACTCGGACGCGTCGAAGCGTCTTCAAGCCCGAGTCCGACCTCCTCGGACAGCGGGGATGAAGAAGAAGAAGCTGCAGATGCAGAACCAGCAGACGCCGAGGACCCTGCGGCCGAGGCGGAGTCCATCCGGGCAAGGGAAGGAACATCAAGAAGAAGCAGTGGGAAGCTGCCGAGGGTCGACCGCTCCACAAGCTCAAATAGCAGTTCTCGGCTCGGACAGCGATGCCGGGTGGGTCGAGCGACCTAGCTACACCAGGCGGGTCGAGACGAGTAGCCCGCTCCAGCCTACCGAGGTTCCAAGGGAAGAATCTCTCGATCCACTCACTCCGGGTTAGCCACTCGGAGCCGAGCCCCGATGATCATACCGGTTCTCCCTTCGCCGCGCTCAAGCACATCGTCAAGATCATATCGGTGCCGGCGAACCTCCGCTCCCTCCGCCTCCACTCCGAAATCTCCCTCTCCCTCATAGGTACCATGCACTCGAGTCACAATTCCTTAGTCCGCGATTCTTCTTCCGGAGAGATTTTTTTCTTTTGTCCGGACAACTAAGTTTCACTATTTGTTCTTTTCTTCCCTTCTTTTTGTTGTTTTTCTTGAAAGGCAAGAGGGAGAAATATCTTAAAAACTTGTTGTCTTGTTTAAGGGAGTTTTCCCTTTTAATCCTTGTAATTTCGTTGAGTTCAATGAATTAATGCTTTCTCTTACATGATTTCTGTGTTTATAATCTATCCGAGTTTACATTATTTCATTACTAAGCATTCTTACTTTATGCTCGACTATATACCTCTTGCTCCGATACACCGAGAATTCTTTACTTAACTTTCCTCATAAGCAACTACTCGAGTCGATTTTTTTACTTACAAAGTTTCTGTCCGAGACTGGAATGCCTTTCATCAAAAAGGGCGGATTGAAGACTCGGACACTTCTCAACGCATTTATGAATTGCATTAAATGAATCGAGTATAACTATCTCATACTTATAGAGTTTTGATTCCAAGGCATTCTCCGTATCTCGAAACTTCTTTGAGTAACATAGTATCTTCTCTAAGTGATACGACTCTTACTTCTTATATTTCTTGCTTATCCGTAAGTGACTCGAAACCCGATTCTTTGTTCCGAGTCCAGAATCACTCAGATTTATCGCAGACCGAGTGGACTACTGTTTCACTTTCTCCCACTCGGAATCGACTTCGGTTATAAGTTCTATTTTGTTACGATCGGTATTTCTAGTTTGTTTCTTGCTTAGTCTATATCAAGTTACTTCACTCGATATTCTTTATCGAACTTGATTCTTCGCTTAGAATAAGTCGGATGGAATTCCGAGTATCATGGATATTGGACTCGGAAAATTCCATTTCGTTTCGACTCGGATAATCGGTTGTTTAATTATCTTAATAATTATATTATCCGTGTCTAATCTTGGACCAAAGTATTTTATACTTTGAGACCCAAAATTGATTTACTTTTGTAGGTTATTCAAACGAGGATACACCTTTTTCAAACCACAAAAGTAACCGGCTCGTAACGTCAAATCACCAGTAGACATGGCTTTTCACCTTCTCTCGCTCCAGTCCCGGAAGATTGTGTCGAGCCGTCTCGTTTCCAAATCTGGAAAAGCTGGAACGCTAAGCTTAACGGTGGTTTCCACCTTACCTTTCAAGACACCGCCAGTGGTTTTGGGACTTCCAAGAGAGTTAAACCGTTGTCCAACATTCACATTACAACGGATACTTTACGAGTGAATCAAAAGCTTCTATCAACAGATCACAGGGGACTCTCGGTCGCAGATGAAGATAACGGCTACTCTGCCTGGTCATCTAAAAATAGAAGACACCTCACAAGACTTGAAGATTGCCAAATATATTGCTAATACACATACTTGCTCAAAGTTATTGTATTTACTTTCAATCTTCTACTTACAACTCCCACTCTGTAATTCATTACTTTCCGAGTTGTAAGGTCTTGTACTCGATTACAAACTCTTTCTTACATTCTTTGTAAGGTCCCTTGACTAAGCTGTAAGGGTTAACTCAGCTTAGTTGTCCCTAACTTGTAAGGGTTATCTAAGGTAGGAAGTACTAGATCGGATAAGGGAATTTCGTGTCTAGGAAAACTTGTATAGAGTTGTCCGAGGGAGCAACTCGGGTTCGATCGGTTCACGGTGTTTTGTGGACTCAAAATAGTGAATTTGACTTCGTGTCCGGATTGACACGGTCCGTGGTTTTCTGCCCCAGGAGGGTTTCCATGTAATCTCTAAGTGTTATATTTCGAGTTCATTCTAGACTCGGGCGGTTTACAGACTCTTGCTTTTCTTGCTTATCCATTCGTAATAGCATTTCGAGTCCAAACTTTTCCGACCTCGTTGATAGACTCGGAATCTGTCTCTGTCTTGTTTTTGACGGAAGAGCTTTAATTTCCATGAAAAACTTCGTCACCCTATTCACCCCCTCTAGGGTGACTCATACTCTCCCTAAGCAAACCTTCGGGGTTGATCGGTTGACCCCACATTGATTGTTATTGTTCCTATATTATTGGTGAGCGATTTTCATGATCTTCCATTACTTTTATTAATTCTTTACGAATTTCTTATTCATCATTAGAGGCAAAACATTTAAAAGCAAAAGGAGGCAAGGAGTAAGCAAAAAGATTCACATTATTAAATGAGGAAATGAGTACATTAGACTCGAAATAAAATTGGAAATGACAAAATTAGAACTAGGAACAACAGAAGAAGAAGAAGAAATACAAGTCCTAACACTAGACTTAGAAGGAAGGTGCACTCCTAGGCTAATAGCAAATTCTTGGCCCTCCTTAGCATCAATCCAAGTGATATGCTTAGACCCTTCTACGTCAACATCGGTGATGAACCTGGATGGATCGAACTACGGATGCGACATAGCTCGTGATAGTATTGAGACAGAGCTCTCTTCTAGATTACTCTCTTGACCGAACGGAAGGCTGAAAAGATTGTTTCCGACGAAATTGGTCCAATGTGGACTGTCCCTTTTGAGAAGGTGAGGTGCTTCCTCTTCCGTAATATAGCGGTCATTGAAGATTTCCAAACCAGGTACTAGGATACCCTTCTCTTTGATATAATAGAGCTAAAGAAAACCATAATAAGGGAAATTATCTCCTTCTCTCATAAATTATCCATTCGGAGTATAAGCAAAAGGCTTAATAGAGCGGATCGTGTGTTGTGCAATCCTCTTCACTTGGATTTCCGACTTGGCTTGAGCTATTTCCTTAGCGGTAGGTTGATAGCCTAGCCCAAAGTTGTAGTTGGTAGTGGGTTCAAGGGGTGGGAAAATAGGATGGTATGCCTTTCCGCCTGCAGCAAGACCTGGAAAATACCTCTTCTTCCTAAGCATCGATTGGACACTAAGGTTGCCATAAAGGTTAAAGGTAAAAGGTGTTTCATCCCTCTCTAAGGCACCTACGGTTTCAAATCGTGCTCGATCTCCACTATAAACTCTTTGGAAGTGATAGTAGCACAACGATTATCCCCAGTTAATAGTTATGACCCGACCTTTGATGATCATTTTGACCTTCGATGCAGTGCGGAGGGCACTGCTCGATGATCGTGTAACCAAGGGCGTCCTAGAAGCGATTAAAAGTAGTTAGGATATCCAAGATTTGGAATTCAATGTTCCTCTCAGCTGGCCCTATATTGATTTGTAAGGTCAATGTTCCTAAGACTGTTTTTCTATAATTATAATAGGCTCGAAGATGAACAATTCGCTTAGAGAGTTGTTGCTCCCTAATTCCTAACCTCTTAGCAATTCGCTAGGGACACACGTTAACTCGCTGATATATTGTCTACCAAGGTGAAGGGAACAAACTTGTTAATAGAAGTTATGGTTAAATAAAGAGCATTGTTGTGTGCAACGCCTTCTTCCGGGAAATCCTTTTGATCAAAAGTAATAGTTTCGTCCCCACTATTAACCAATCCTACTACTTCCTCGGCGTGGTTTCAAGAGAAACTTCAATCTTACTTAGTGCATCGATTAAAGCTTGCATATGTTTCGGGAAGCGGATACTAATTGCCAGATAGAAATGTCAATTTCAATTTTTGGATTTCTTGAAGGATTGGATCTTCTTCCTTTACTGACTTCCGGTTCTTTTGGTGCTTCATGAGTTTGTTGTGGACCCGGAGGTGTGTTGTGCCGTCCCGATCTAGTAAGAAACTAAACAGCAGGGCTCTTAGTGTTTCCCCAAAAGTCTTGTTCTAAGGTTGGCGTGCCCTAAAAGTCGTCACTATTGTTGTCATCATCTCTCGTTTCGTAGACATCTTCTTCATCACTTACCCATAGCCCCTAGACTTCCGGATCCAATGACGGTGGACGAAGAAGCGGTTGTGACTCATTGACATCTCGAATAAAGATCGAAGGATCCCACTAACCTGGTATGGGTTCGAGTAAAGATAGCTAAGGTGCCGCTAAAAGGGTTTTTGTTATTACTTGGTTTCTAGGCAGCCGTAGGTAGGGGTAATCGGCCATTTCAAAACATGTCTTCTAGTTTGTTCTTGAATGTCCAACACCATTCGATGATCGTGTCCTCTCGCATGATGATATTTGCAAAATTTTCCTCGCGTCCCAATTCTTAGAGCTGTTTCGTGGTTTCTAATTCCGCTCTAATAGGTGGCAACTCTATTTTCCCTTTCTCCAAGAGACGATCAAGGGCTTGAGCATATGTAGTATCCATAGGAGTGTAGTCGGTATACCTGTTGAGGGCATTGACATCCGCACCCTCGTTAGCATTGCAAGTATTGGAGGTTTTCTTATCTTTGGAATGATAATTACCTCTATATTCGGTTGCGACTTTTGTGGTCGTAATGGACAATTCTTCTTCTATCAATAAACCAGCATCTTTGAGGGTCGAAAAGTTCATCATAGGTAGGAATTTGAGGTGCTGATTATAATTGGGTTGAAGGTTCTTCACAATAATGCGGACTTGATCTTTCTCGGAGGGTCGGTCAACGATGTGGGCTGCCTTTGCTCTCCATCCGGTCGGAAAATCAGCGAAACTCTCCTTTTCACCTTTCTTGATTAATTCCAAGTACCTAAGAGTAACATGTAGATCCGTGTTATAGGGCATTCATGAAGGAATTCCTTGCACAAATCTGTCTAATTGGAAACCTTGCGTGGGTCGATTGCGTTATACCATTTCATGACATCGATATCAAACGTCCAAGGGAAGATGGTGTGGTAACTCGTCTTCAAGAATGTTCTTAAGAGTCATTACTCCCAAGATGTTGCATACGTGATGATGGGGATTCTTGGAACCTTTGAACTTAATATCGGGCATGGTAAACGTAGGAGGTAGTTTATCCTTAGGAATTGAAGTGAATCCTTTATGATCGAAATAATGATTGGTGAACATGGATGACTCCCTCAACATTCGTTCAATCCGATCTATATGGGAATCAGACCGAGTTTTGGATTCGAGTTCAGGAGATTCAGGTTTAGGATTATATGGAGAAGATTGGATGGGTGGAGGTGGTATAACCATAGCCATTTCCCTTTGCATGCGCTCGGCTTCTTCCGCCTCTTCCCTTATCCTACGTTCAGCTTCCTCATCTCTCGACTAGCCTTCATAGCCCTTGTGATGGTGTTAAGATCTCTTGATATAGAGGATATCTGTTCTGTTGATTGTTCAACTGGGTTTCCACCTTAATTATATTCTCATTAAGCATACCGAGGCTAAGATACTTGTTTGGGATTAGGATCCATTGGAAGGGAACTCTTTTTAGGTACTTGTCTTAGAACAAGGAGTGGATTGTGACGGTGTATTATGCACCGAAGCTTGTCGCACCGGTGTAGACTGTGGAGTAGAAAGAAATGATGAAGTGCTAATGTAATCTTTTAGAGCTTGGATTCCGACAATACTCGGTTGTCATAGACTTCCCTATTCTACAGCCCAATGGATGAGGTTTAGGACCGCATAAGAGAAGATCCTTTTTAGGGGAAGGAGCTTAAGCGCAAGACCCGAGGAGACTAAGGATGCTATTTATTTGAATGCACATAAAGAATGCAATGATGATATCATATGAAGAATGTATCTTATATGATAATGCATTTTTCTATTTGAGATGAACTTAGGACTAAATGTAAAATGAGAATGACTGGACTTATCTATCCTAATATGAAATGATTTTATTTGGCGAATACAAATGGACTCATCTAATATAATGATTTTATTTGGCTAATGCAAATGGACTCATCTAATAAGATGATTTTATTTGGCTAATGCAAATAGACTCCTCTAATATGATGATTTTATTTGGCTAATACAACTGGACTCATCTAATGAGATGATTTTATTTGGCTAATACAGATGGACTCATCTCATGAGATGATGCAAAATTAAATGAGATAATGCTAAAGAAAAGGACTAAACAATAAGAAAAGGGAGCTTCCAGTAAGACCCTTTCACAAATAGCAACTACTTAGTCTATTAGAAAGATAATTTTGGAACGTCACGGAAAAATGTAAATGATGGACCGACCTTATTTAGGGAAAAAGGCTTTTTGACTTTTGGATAAATGCACATAATGGACCAACTCCAGGAAATTTATTAAAGTGTTTTATTTTCACCCATGCAAAGCACTCTTCACGTATTCCTAAAGGCTCACAAGTAGAAGATTAAATTTAAAACAAACACACTCATTCAAGCATGCAAATGAAGTCCGAGGGAAAACCTATAAGTCCAAAACTTCTATGGCCTAAGAGTTCAAGAGTTTGGATACATGGTGACAAGTAGTTCGAAATTTGGTCCCTCATGGGTTGCATGGATTCGAGATATCAACCAGAATTTCGGTGCCTCTCGGTGAACCAAAGGGTTTAGCCTAAGAGTGCGTACTACATGGGAGGAGGTATGTTTCCTTCGCAAATAAAGCCTAGTTGGGCCCACCGAGGAAACAATAAGAGCTTCTCTCCGTAAAGGATTAAATAGTGGATACAATAAAGCTTTCCTAGTGGTCCAAAACAATATTTAAACTAGTACAAAGGTTGCTAAATGCAGGATGTCTAATGCAAGCACATTATTAAAAACTCACTACTCAAATTTTCAACTTTTGCCCTCTTAACAAAAATTTTATCCCCAGTGGAGTCGCCACTATAGGAACCACGGCCCGAGGCCCCAACGCCGAGCTTCCCCACTTGTGTAGGGTCTCTTTTTTTAAGGATTGATTTTGAAAATGATTTCTAAGAGATGATTTTAGAATATGGGGATGAACCTTTTATTAAGATTTTCAATTTTTTTACTAAATCAAGTTGAGATGAATTAAATTAGATTTAATTGGCGATTTTATTGATCATTTTATTTTGGCAATTATTTTAGAAGTCCGGGTTCTTATTTTCTAATTAAGGAAAAAAAGCAAAAATAGGGTTTCGGTTCTGCCGTGAGGTTTTAGGGCCATATTGGTGTGAAAACACCAATTTGAACGAAGCCCCACCTGCCAACCACCCGGTACAGTGGCGGCTCGTGCCGAGAGGAAGCGGGCGCCAGCCGAGACTGGGGTTAATTGAGTTAGTCTCGGCCTCGCCCTGGAAGACAGACCCGAAACTTCTTTTTACCGTCCCTGCAACTAGAAAACACCAAGATGCGAATTTACGTAAAAGAAAGCATAAAATAAGGGAGTCGCCGAGTCAATTTTTAAGAAAGAAAAACTAGCAAAAATACAAAGTAAAATGATCGCCCTTCTAATCTTAGTATGAGAAAACTAAGACTAAAAGAGACCAAAATGACTCCATCGGTCTTGAATTGAGAATCGGATTTGGGGCGAGAGTATGAAAAGTAAGGGCAAACCCTTGCGTTTCGCCTGTCCGAAGATGGTCATTACTAGTTTGAATAGTGTGTTAATAAAGATGTAAGAAAGCAAGCATACAATAACATGCAAAGCAAAATTAAAGCAACCAAAACATAACTAGGAAAGCGATAAAGGAAAGCAGAAAGAAAGCGATAAAAGAAAGAAAAGCGAGAAATAAAGATTACGTTGATCAAGAAGAAAATTAAAGCGATTACATCTATTAAACCACAATAAGAAAAGCAAATAAAACAAAAATAAATATGACCATTCGAAGGCTGAAATATGGCCCTCGGGTTGTCCCACCTTGCTGATATGGATCTTGTTGAGAGAAATATTATACCGCAAGTGCACGGTGTAGCTGTAGCTAGGAACCGGCAAGTACGGGTCGTGTCCATAAGGAACTCGCTTTCAAATACTAAATCTACCTAAAAACTCTAATCTAGGTAAAAACTCGGTTCGACAATGATTTGGTTTTTGGATCAACTAATAACAAAATAACTAAGAGAAACCAATGAATAAAAAGCCTTAGATTGGGATTAATCACACTAATATGCCTAAAACCAGATTCGAATACCGTTTGAGATTTGCCTATGCTAGTAGTTTAGAAGAGGGAGACACCGAGTTAATCCTATCTTTGCCTACTTTCGAAGGTCAAAGACTAATCTTACGCAATCTAATCACCTATTTTCATGGGATTAATAAAGAGCAAAATCACTATGAATGCATCTCACAACCCCGATTAAAACCTTAATTATTTTCATATCAAAGTTCTAAACGTTCACAACATCATTCTACGTAAGTTTTCATCTTTCGATGTTCACAAAACCCTAATAAAAGCATATGAGTCCTCTCTCGAGGCAATCAATGAAAAAGTGATGAGCGAAGTGAATTCTAACCTAACAAGCATAGAACAATTCAATTGGTACTCAATTCATGATTATCAAGGCATAATAGGGATCAATCCCAACCTAAGTAGAGAATTTAGCCTTTAGACATAATACTAAACAATTGACAAAGATTGGGGAAAATAGCCATAGAGAAACGAACAGAAATTGTGAAGAAAACACAAAGAGAAGAAATTACGATTACCGAATAAAAAGCTTGATGCGATTCAATCATAAAAACTTCCAAGTAGAATAACAATAATGAGTGTTCTTAAGTCTACTCTCGAGCTCCTCTCGAAAACCCTAGCTAAATCTCTAATTTATGGCATAGAATCCTTCAACAATTACAATTAGGAAACTTAAATAATCGTCGAAACAATGAGTCGGACGGTCGTGCGAAAGTCGCACGGGGTACCGTGCACAATTCTACCGGAGTTCGCACAACCGTGCGGGTTCCGCACGGGGCCCGTGCGAAAACCCTAAACTCTCTGTCCATTTCGCACGATCGTGCGGATTCTCGCACGGGTGCCGTGTGCGCTTCAACTTCTATAACTTATCGCACGGTCGTGCAAGGTGTGCACAGGGGTCATGCGGTCTTCCTTTACTTCGAACCTTTCGCTCGATGGTCCGCATGGCTGTGCAGCTTCGCACAAGGGGTCATGCAACGTCTCTTGATGTATTTTAGGCTTCTTTCTTGCCTCCTCTTGGGCCCGAACTCTCCTCTTCATCGCTTTTCATCAAATTTATCTCGAATCTCTCTAATTTAAGCCCAAAAACCTCAAATAAAGAGATTCATGAGCTTAGGTGACGATAAAGAGAAAATGAACAAAATCCAACCCAAAACTGAATAAATATCATTGAAATCATCACGGAATTGGGTTGAATAATGCCTTAAAAACTGGTAAAAACGAGGTCTAATAGATCTCCTCATCGGATCTCTCGATGCAATGGTGACAATCCAAAGAAAAGGGCTAGTTTTATGAATTGTGTCTAGGGTATGGCAGTGATAAGTTGAATGAGTGCTTAGAGATTAAAATAATCGAATATTCTTTAGCTCTTTGCACGGATTCAACGGTGAAAGATGAAAGTTTGTGGAAAATTCAGCAAAGTAACAATTAGATGAGAGCTTTCAAGTTGGCTTTCAGCGAAGATAATGTTAAGGTAGAAAGTCGTATGAGAATGAGAGCCATATGTCTCTATTTATAGGAGAGAACCTAGGTCCCAAATGTCCTAGGGTTTGCCTCCATTTAGCCGTCCAAATAGCTGAAAGAAAACTAGATCATTCCTTAAGAGATAGAACCGGATCGTAAAGAGATAAAACCCGGATAGAACTTGTTAAAAATAGGAAGGCGGGTGTCTGGCTAACCAGGTGCTCCTAGGGATTCGTGCCCTAGTTGTGTTTCCAAGGATTCTCCTAGCCAAAACGCAACGTTCCACCAGGCTTCTAGAAGGCGAATGTTGACCTCACGATGTCGTTTAGGGAAAAGAGCTTCTAGCCTCGTGTGGGCTGTCTTGTGAAGCTCAAAACGCAACACTTTGATACTCTTGATCATGAAATGCAACGCTTTAACCTATGACTTGAACAAAAGTATAATGCAGTATTCTGCACTTGGAATTTCCCGGCACACATCATGGGACTCAACAATCTTTTAAGGCTCAGTCCGGCTCTTGGACAATTTGAAGGAAAAGAGGATTTGTGGACCGACCCAAGACAAAAGGCTATTTAAGTGGTGCTAAGGGGTTCTTTGTGGTTTATTGGCTTATATTGCACCGCTCGATCATAGTCCGGAATCCTAATTCATAGATGGGACTCGGGATTATTATCATGGGGCTAACAAAACAAAACACGTAAATAATGAGATAAAGGACGAAACTTTTTAGGCGTCTACAAGCCCATAATTGGTTAACCCCGACCTATCCATGTTACTCATCTCATGCATTTAGTGGGTTAATTTACTCATGAAGTCCACGGTTCCATGTATGGACATAAGAGGAGGATATATTGCGGCTAGGTGAAGGCTTTGGTGTCTCGTATTTCTTATTGCGCCGAGCGATCGCATTTATAGGCGTTTTCTCGGAGTTCTTCGAATCCTACTATGATTGGAATAACGAGGCACTATAATCCCTGCGAGACTCGTACATGGCTGGCGCCGGCCTCACCTCGAGCCCAGCCTATATAGTGCTTTCTCGCAGCCCGAGCAGTCCATGGTTATTTTTGTTTCACGTCCTAGCCCGTGAAGCGCACCTTACTTGTACTATGCACTTGAGATTTTTTATTTCTCTTCATTATTTTCTTTTATGGGGAATGGAGGCTAGTGCCCATTTTTTAAAAATTTTGTCTTTATATTTTTTCGTAAGTTTTTGTGTATCATATCAAATAAAAGAACGCATTTTTAGAATCGAGTCTTGCATTTTATCTCATTGCACAAGATTCTTCATTACAAAATAAATAATATATCATTAAAACAAACACCCTACAAGAGTCCATGAATCGGCAAGTAGTGGAAGCAGCGAGGGATCATCTATACATCGTCATCGGAGTCCTCATCCAAGATGAAATTCCTGAAGTCCTCCAAGACGGATGTTAAGAATTGGCCACCTTCATTGCCTTGGTACAAACCACCTCCATGGTCCTAAGACTGAGAAGCCCCATAAGTTGGTCCGCTATAAGAAGACCGAGGGAAGTCAAGAGGATTCCCGTGTCGATCGAAGGCCCGCAAGGTAGGATGTCCAAGCTCTCCTCGGAGTGGCTAGGTCCCGTATTGGAGGTACTAGGCCCGAAAGCACTAGGTCCTACCTCGGACGCACTCCTATGATGTGCACGCCTTGAAGAACGTCGGGACGAGCCTTGTCTAGCGTTGCTACTAAAGGGCGCTTGTTGTTCATGAGCTCGGGATGATGTCTCGGGCACACTAGGTAGGTTACCGAAAGGACTGGCTCTACAAGATCGAGGAAGCGATTAACAAATCACTAAAAGCGTAAAGAAATTAGCATTACACTAATTGAGGACTTACTCGAGAAGTACAGAAAGATCGTCCGGTATTGAAATTCGGATTCCACGAAGAGCTTACTACAATATAATAGATATGGTCTTATATTGCTCTCGGTCGTACTACAAAGTTTATTTGAGATTATTAACGAGAAAGATACTTTTAGCACGTAACTAAAAGGAAAAGAGCACATAACTCTTACCCCTCGCCAATTTCTAGGAAAGGGATGCCCAATACACTCCTCTTCCGAGATTTCGGGAATGGTGACGAAACGAGGATGTCCCCCGGGCATAATAATATCCATGTTGAGACTTAGGATGTGAATGTCGGTAGGAGTGAGCTGCCGATGATTAATTTCCATACAATAAATTCAAAGTTATAAGAGAGGAGTTGAGCACTCACTAGTTGGGTGATGATGCGGGAAGCATGATGTGTGTAGGAGGTGTTTAAATTCAAAAGTGAAGTAAATGGATACCCCACCATGGACGCTGCTTACTTGTTGGGAGAGAGAGAGCGAAAATATAACATTGTCGAAGGAGGATCGACCGGAACAAATGGGGGCCATGTGTTAACTTGAATTTGAGGAGTGACCCTCTACCCAAGATAAAAGCAAAATCCGAAGGACCTTCAAACAAGATCCTTCTTTCACTCAATTCCCGGGCCGCAAAGGACATTTTAGGGAAGTTGAAGTTGAGCCCAAGGATGGAAGTTGGCCTATACACAAGAATTATCAAGAAATAAGCAAGAAAGAATGAAAAATAACAAGAAAATGGACAAAAACCGTGGATATAAGGGGCTGGATTGCACCACAGACGGTCCCACAATCAGTGGTTCAGGTTGTAGGCATGACCAGAATGTTAAAAGTGTGTTGAAAAGCTCGTTTTGGCCTATTTTAGAGCAAGTTTTGAGAGTAGAAGCAACATATGGAGTTGACGCGGTTGAGGGCTGACCTCAAAAGCCTATCTCATGTATTTTGGTTTGCTCAAGATTTATTCTACCCCATGATACGAACGCCGGGAACGCGGGCCGATTTGTTGAACCGGGAGAGAGATGTGGAAAGTATCCGTATAGCCACGACTACATTTTAACAAGTCAAGTAAAGCTTTTTATCCACCTGAGATGAAAATTAAATATTAAAGAAGGGAAAATTTGAGCATACCTCAATGATCTTCCTTAAGCCATTTAAAGGAAGATAGTTGGTGGAATTCGATTATGGCCTTACATGCTGCACACCGGCATGGAGGCCTCTAATGAGGCAAGTATATGAGGGAGCACCCCAATTGAGCTCCTTTATTCTATCAAGATCCACTAGGTTCACCAAGTAGTGAAAATGAATCTTAGTGGCCTGGTCGGAGAAAAGTATCGTGCTCAAAAAAGACCAAGCACGATCCTAACTTGTTGTTGAGGAGAGTGTTGAGGCCAGATAACTTCATTCTCAAAAGCCTTAAATAGAATGGTATGTTTAAAATGATTATTATATGGAAATCTATCTGCTACGGGGCCGAAAAGGTGACGGAGGTAGTCACGGTTTTTGTACAAATTCCAGTCATATTCTAAAGGTTCCCCTGAAAAACCTAGACTGGATAAAATAGCAAAATTGAAAGGAGTTATTGTCATCTCACTAAAGGGGAGGTGGAACGTATTGGTGGTGTCCCAAAATCGCTTACCGATTGCTCTAATGGGATCTCTCTCCCTCCTATCAATGAGATTTCATAGAGCAATGTAGAGAGGCTCGAATCCGGTATTGTACATGACATTCTCCCAAAATTGCTCACTAATTGCTCTAATGGGATCTCTCTCCCTCCTATCAATGAGATGGCATAGAGCAATGTAGAGAGGCCCGAATCCGGCATTGTACATGACATTCTCAAGAGGAACAGTTTTATCGGTGGGAGCTTCTCGGCCCACCAATCATCTTTTCGAAACAGCTTTTATCGATCTGTTTTGATTGAATTATTCAGGTAAAATCACTGCTCTTTTGTCAATTCAATTATGCACTAACCACTACAAAAAAACTCGCTGTTAGCGTCGAAATTTAGCAACTACCAAAATATCCGACGCTAATAGTAACGTATTTAGCGTCGGATACCAAAAATGACTCCGTTTGGATTGGAATAAAAAAGGACGTGACTAGCTTCGTATTTTAGAGTTGGATTTGTTATCCGACTCTAATAGAGTCAGATTTTTAGTCATACATTAATTTCCGATTCTATTAGAGTTGGATCCTTCATCCGACACTAAAATTTGATGAGAGGCAATTCTAATAGGCTCCCGTCATTCGCTCACCTTTCTCAATCCCTAAAACTCCTCCCCTTTACTCTCTCATAGCTGCTAGCCTTCGCGTCCCCTCCATCACCAGCGGTCATCCCCTCCGTCAGCGGTGTCCTTCCCCTCCGTCACCGACATCCTTCCCCTCCGTCACCGGTACTCGGTCTCACCAACCTTGCTCCTCAAGTACGCTGATGTCGCCTTCGATTTCTGGTACTCTCTCTTTCCCAGATTCATTCATTCATTTCATCAATCTTGCTTGCTCTTCTTTCTTATCAATTCATTCCTATTCGGTGCAATTTCGGGGTTGTTCCGGATTTGTTATGTATTTTGAACCTCTGCGAACCTCTGCTGGATTTCTACTCCCTCTCGTCCATCACCGAAAGTTTCACGTTTTCCCTCTCTCTTGCCGTTTGAAACTTGAGAATTCGAGTCGGTGTTTGTCTCTCTCCCTCCCCGATTGTTTCTCAATGCTTTGCTCTTTTGTATTATTTTGGGTGAATTTTTAAATGAATGTCGGATGTTTGATGAAATGCCACAAAGAAATATAACAGAGATGAAAGTTCAATTCAATGACCGAGATTACGGTTACTCGAGTTTTATTGTTTGTAATTTTTTATAATTAGATGGTTAATTCGGTTGGTATGAGCACTACACATGTAGATAGAGACCTAAGTATGGAATAAATCAGTGTATTAAATATGTTATGTGGTATCATAATCCTTTTAGTTTTGGAACTAATTCTCCCCCGTCCCCCAATAAGTAGCCTTTTCTCATTTTTTTTTTCAAATCACAAAAAACAAAGAACATAATTTATTTATTAGTGATACATAAAAAACAGGGTAAATAATTAAATCTCTTCCCTGAGTTTTGAAGAGAAAGCTCTATTGCGAAAATAATTAAAAGTTTTGAAATTTATAGGATTTATTACGTCTTTTCTTTTTATTTAAAATTAAGTGGGCAATTTATATATAAAAAACAATACAAAACTAGCTAATTTTTTTTGGCAACCGAGACGGGAATTATCAAAGTACATTAACCAACCTTCCTCCGCCTAGCCCTCCGAGCTAACACGCGTGTCAGTTTGATAAGACTCTTACTTACCTTAATTATAGAAACTGACACAAAACTAGCTAATTGGATTGATATTGGTCATGGTCCATGCCCTATTTAAGTACAAAGGTAAAGCCAATCAAACTTAACTAAGAAGTTTAAGAGAGATAATCAATACAAATCCACATTTCTTATATATTTAATATTATTACTTTGTAATAAACAATTCATTATTAGCGTATAAAAAGCCAAATAAAGGTTAACCAACCTTTCCTTGAATGAAAGCATGTTTATGGAAATTTTGCTTTTAGAAAACAGTCAATTTGTTTTTAATTTGAATACAAACATAATTAGAGATAATTATTAAATTAATCTTTCTTGGAAAGGAAGAACATGGAAATAGCACTTAGGTTTTAAAAAATTAAAATAAAATACTATTTATATAAACTCGGGTGTGTAGACTCAGCTACATGATGTAACTTGTAGGTCATCCAACCCATCTTATTGTAGTCATTCACTTGTAACTTAGTTATATTCCATCTGTTTCAAAATGATGCCCCTTCTTAGGATATGTTCATTTTAGAGGTTATGATGGTGTTTGTAATCACTAATCGTTGGTAACTACTAATTGTAACTTATCGTTAACTATGATAGCAACTGATAATGACTTGAGTTGAAATGTTTCCTTTTCGGTTATGTCCAACTCGTACAAGAATTAGATACTATCGCATTGATTGTCACATTGTCACTTATTTTAATCGGTAAAATTTGTGAAAGTTATTATCTAATATATGAGTTCAAATCTCGTGTACATAAATTTTTACGCCTTATTGTATAAAAAAATTATACTATTGCACCCTTACATACACATATGTTAATAAATCAAGCTTGTAAGTTTAAAAGATAAACATACTTAACTATTTTAGAATCGTATATATCTGCAATAATGGAGACAAATAGAGAGTGGATGTATAAGAAGTTTCATGGAAAATACTTGAATAAGGAGTTCATTCGTAGGATAGGAGATGAATTTATTCCATTTGCTAAACAAGAAGAAAGCCGCAAGAGGACAAAGAAGATGAGATGTCCTTGCAGTAAATGTGGCAACGTGTCTTTCTTAGATGAGGATATCTGTGAAATTACATTTGTATAAACATGGGTTTCGCGCTAATTACTTTCATTGGGTTAACCATGGGGAGACTTACCCTGATTTAGAAGTGAACAATCAAGGGTCGTCAAATCCACAAGTAGAATCAATGCATGAAATGTTGATGGATGCATATGGGCCTATGTCCTCAACATGGATTGATGATGAAAGTGTGGATGAAGAACCAAATGAAGACGCAAAAATTCTTTGAAATGTTGGAAGCGACTAAGAGACCTTTGTATGAGAGGTGTGATTTGTCCTTATTGTCGGTAGTCTCACGGCTCATAAACATCAAATGTGAGTTTAATCTCCCAAATAGAGTTGTTGACAATTTGTTGGTACTGATGAAGGAAATGTGTCCGCCTAATAATGAGATGACTCGACACTTATTATTTTGCAAATAAGTTGCTTGCTGCTTTGGAACTTCCACATGAGAGAATTGATGTTTGTACAAATGAGTGTATGTTGTATGGGAAAAATAAAATTAATTTGGATAGATGTGAGCATTGTGGGGTCGATAGATAAGAGAAGAAGACATTAGGGGTAAAGGTATTGCAAAGAAAGTACTAATATACTTTCTAATTGGGTTGAGGTTATAAAGATTGTATGCGATGAATGGCACAACGGCCCGGATGAGGTGGCATTCTGAAAATCCATGTGAAAGTGGCTTTATGGCACTTCCATGTGATAGTAAAGCCTGGAAGCATTTTGATGTCACTTTGAAGGAATTTGCCGTCGAACCTCGCAATGTTCGATTAGGTTTATGTACCGATGGCTTCGCCCCATTTGGCAATTTTGGGCGGACGTACTCTATTGGCCCATAATTGCAACTCCATACAATTTACCACCTTGGTTGTGCATGAAGAGACAATTTATGTTTCTTACTTTGTTGATTCCTGGCCCAAAGAGTCCTAAGGGGAAACTTGACGTTTATTTACAACCCTTCATTGAGGAATTAAAGTAGTTGTGGGATGTTGGCCTTCAAACGTATGACGTTTCGAAAAAGAATAACTTTACATTGAAGGCAGCAGTTAAGTGGACAATGAGTGACTTTCCAGCATATGGTATGCTTTCGGGTTGGATGACATCGGGAAAATTAGCTTGTCCTTATTGTGTGGAAAACATGAAGGCATTCAGATCGAAACATGGGAAGAAGACCACATGGTTTGATTGCCATAGACAATTTCTTCCCGAAGGTCATCGTTTTAGGTCTAACAAGATTGCTTTTTTGAAAAATAAGGTCGACCATTCACCTCCTCCTCCTCGTCTTAAAGGTGATCAAGTATGGGATCGCATATGTAGGATCCCTAACTCGTTGATTATCATGGCACAATTAATGGTTACCATGAGTATCACAATTGGACAAAGCGAAGCATATTCAGGAATTGCCGTATTGGAAAGATCTTCTTATACGTCACAATTTAGATGTCATGCATGTCAAAAAGATTGTGTTTGATCAAGTAATCAACACAATCATGGATGTAAAGTGAAAAACTAAGGATGACGTCAATGCAAGAAAGGATTTAGCCACTCATTGTAAGCATCGAAAACTAACCATTCGGACTCATCGAACATGCTAATGGAGGACGAACTAAAAGCTGTTCCGGACGCTTCATATGTTATGAGTAAAGAGGCAAGAAAAACTTTATGTGAGTGGTTAAAACAACTCAAGTTACTCGACGGATATGCTAGTAATTTAAGTTGATGTGTTGATGGGAAAAATTCAAAGTTGCATAATTTGAATAGTCATGATTGTCACATCCTTATGGAGCAATTATTACCCATAGCTGTGCCCATAGTTGTAAGGGAATTACTGCCTCCAAATGTTTGGAAAGTTCTTACGGAACCGAGCCAATTCTTCGAGGATTTATGCGCCACTCATTTGCGAATGGAGGATGTACTCTTATTAGAGGCAAATATCCCTGAAATTCTATGTAAGATGGAGCTGATCTTCCCTCCATCTTTCTTCAATGTGATGGGGCATCTTCCTATGTACTTATCATATGAGGCTAAAGTAGGTGGACCCGTTCGAGTATAGATGGATGTATCCCTTTGGAAGGTATCAGGTGGTTCTTATCAAGTTTCCAATTAATATTTTGTAGTGATAATACTAAATACTTATGCTTATGATGCAGATTTCTGCATCATTTGAAGAAGAAAGTCAGCAGTAAAGCTCGTGTTGAACCGTCCATATGCAATACATATCTAACGAGAGGAGATTTCAAATTTTTGTGCCGCTTACTTTGAGTACAATATTGACACAAAAACAAGATATCTTGGGCAAAATGTATATCCTCATATAGAGGAGAATCAAGGTGAACACATTCCGGATGTCTTCTCCTCTAATGTCGGGTATGCCCCTAGCGAGGGACGTATGAGATACCTTGATCAACGTGAGTATGATGCAGCTCATGCATACATTCTTCAGAATTGTGAAATATTAGAGGATTATGAACGGTATGACTATCAACTTGAATAATTTTGTCACATATTATCTTTTAATGATAACGAACTAATAATAAGCATTTTCCCCAACTAAAGATGAAATGATTACACTACATCCACGTGTTAAGAAAGATGAAGTATGGAGTAAGTTTGATAAAGAATTCCCAAAATGGTTTTCGAGAGAAGGTTAGTATATTAATGTTATGTTGCAATGGTTTAATTATGTATTCCATTTTCATTAACTTATACTTTGATGGCGTAGGTTTTTTCATTTGAACGAGAACAATGGAGTAATTAAAAGTTTGGCACTTGGTCCAAAGAAGGATGTGCGTATTTTTAACCATTATTACATAAATAATTACAACTTTTACACCCATAAATACGGCCAGTATGAACTATGGGGTATCCGTGAAAGGGGTAGATGACATTCATTATTATGGAATTCTTCAAGAGATGATTGAGTTAGAGTATGTTGGGGATTCTCATTCTTACAAGACAGTTTTGTTCAAATGTGAATGATTCGATTCTATAAGAGGTATTAATACACATGAACAATATAAATTAGTGGATGTCAACCATACAAAGAAGTACCCAAAGTATGATCCATTTGTATTAGCATCACATGTTATGCAAGTGTATTTTACCCCTTATCCAAGTATAAGGAACGATAGAAACCAATGGTGGGTCTGTGCTTAAGATAAAATCAAGATCAACCATTGAAGCACCACTCAATAATACAACATTTCAGGAGGATACTAATGATAATCCTCCTACTTTGTGTGAGTTCGAAGGTGTCCAAGAAAGAGTTGAAAATGAACAAGGACATAAGTGAAGAGGAAGCTAATGAAGACGATTTCAATACTGAAAATGAGGATAATAATTTTGAAGGGGAGGCGGATGATGAGAATCTTTCATTGTATAATGACATTGATGATGAGATTGTAGCTAATGATGATGATGATTTTGAAGTAATATTGTAATCTCGTGACACCGATAACCAAACAATCTATGTTATCATTTTGATTTATGTTTTGATTTTTTGTGTATATTAATTTATTTTTGAATATATATACTTAAATCTTATTTGCATGACATTATTCATTGTATATACAAGTATGCCTCGAACAAAAGGTTTTGCGCTAAATCATGGTGCGCCTACTTTTGGTTCCTATTCCAATCTTGGGGCTTATCAAGCTATAGTCCAGGCTCAATCATCATCATCACAGGGAGATGGCTCACAACAAGGGGCAGCTTGTAGGAAAAGAGTTTTGTCAAAGGATGATGATAACTGGTGGTATGTATTAGTAATTTTGTTTATCTTTCGTATTCTTTGGGTACTTTTAACTTAATAATTTTATTGCAGGTTCACTAAGTCGAAGTTGTCACGAGCTATTTCAAATGATATCAAGAGTTTCTATAATGGCCAGTGCACATGTTTATCAAATCTCCCTAAACAAGAGCAACAACTCTTGTGGATGACTTTTGAGGTAAAAAGCTTGAAAACAATTGGATATATATGAGTACTTATTAATATTTTCAATTTATGTTTGGTAATATTTTTGTAAAACAGGGAAAGTATACTTGGGCTCCAGAACTTTCTCAAGAAATCTATGCAGAATGGAAAAAGAAAGTTGGTAAAAATTTGAGGAACTTAGCGAGCAAGGCTGGAAAAAGGCCCGATGATAAACCAATAACTTGGTTGTCGGATGAGGGCGAGAAAGGTTAAAGGGCCTAAGAAGTACCCTTGAATTTCAAAAAAATCTGCCCAATGCTTGAAGAATAGGACAGAAGGGTTAAAAGTAGGAACCTTACATAGCCAAGGATCGGTCTCAACCGCGAGATCTCATAGTCCAAATGGTATAAACTCTAGTATTTTAGTTTTCTTTCATTTTATATACATAATGTAGTTTGTGTAACTTTATTGCCTATTTTATATACCTAAATCAAGGAAGGGAAGAATCCTACCCCCTCTGCATTGTTTGTGAGGAGTCGTGGTAAGGAAGATGCTCAATCTGGAAAGGTCTTCGTGGACAAGCTGGTCCAAATCTCTATGGGTAAGAATAATATCTCCATAAACCTTTACAAGCATATAAAATATGTGATCAATTGTATCTTCGTGAACCTTGATGCATCTCTTTAAGTATGGGCTTAAAATATATTGGTTATAACTTATGCTAGGGTTGGACTTGGGCTGTAGTGAATTATATAGTGCCTTAAAAGTAGTCTCGGGTGGTATATACTTAGAGCCTATGGCTGCATCCATGATTATCAATATTGAATGGACAATGGATGTCTTCCCTTTGCAGGAAAAATATAAGGCGGTTATAATTGAGCGTGGTATTCAAGAAGGGACAAAAGAGGCGAGAGAACCTCTACTATGAGGTATCGCGTGGGTGGAATCAAAAATCAACCATCTACGGATTGGGTAATTCCACGACAATGTTCTACGAGAAACCTATCGCCTCGACATCCTTTACGAGTGCTACCTACAATTCCCCGACCTATTCTTAGCTACAATCATAACTTAAATCAACCCAAGAACAACTTGATGAGCAAAGAAAACTACATGAGAGTCAGCAAAAGGCCATGAAAGAGTAAAGAAACTAGTTGAGAGTCGAGCAAAAGGCCATGGAAGAACCAATGAAGCTCATCCAAAACAAAGGAAATTAGCGTCGGACACAAATCTAAAGCTGTTGCGTCGAATCTATCCGAAGCTAAATTGGAAAAGGAGACGCTAATAGCATCTCTTTTTCATCCGACGCTACTTTGCGTGGGATTCCATCCGACGCTAAATAGCGTCGACGCGAAATAGTTTAGCGTTGAGGTCTTCCGTGACATATTTTTTCCGACGCTAAACATGATTAGCATCGAATTTTCTTGATTTTGCGTCCGATTGTGTCCGACGCTAATTACCAGTTTTACTGTAGTGAACAAGTATAGCACAGTAGATTATTTAGCCAAGCTTCGGATCAAAAACGATCGAAGTTTCAGCATCGAAACATGCCAAGCTTCGAGGCTATGATCAAGCCATGCTTAGGATCCTTTTACCAAACTTCGAACGCACGCATCATGATCAAGTTCATGTCCCACTTTGGAGTTCGAGTTTGACTTCAACCAATTCCAAGCATCCTATAATGTCTTATAGAAATCAAGGTAGGTACCCTTTAGTGTCTACTTTGACCCTTCATCTTCCTAAACTCGGTCAAAGTGCGGGCTAATTATAGACACCTAAAAAGTGTCGTCCTTTATCTCGTTATTTACGTGTTTTGTTTTGTCGGACCGATGATGATAATCCCGAGATTGATCGAGTGCAACATAAGCCAGTAAACCACAAAGAAACCCTAGCACCACTTAAATAGCCTTTTGCCTTGGGTTGGTCCACAAATCCTTTTTCTTTCGGACCGTCCAAGAGCCGGGCCGAGCCTTTAGAGATTGGGGAGCCCCATGATGTGAGCCGGGAAATTCCAAGTACAAAATGCCACATTCTACTTTTGTCCAAGTCGGACAAGGAGATGAAGACCCAAAGACAACGTTGAAGTGTTGCATTTTATGATCGGGAGCATCAAAGTGTCTGCGTTTTAAGCTTCACAAGACAATCCACATGAGGCTAGAAACTTTCCCCTCTAAACAACATCGTGGCTGGCGCTCGCCTTCGGGAAGTATGGTGGAACGCTGTGTTTTGAGCTTGGAGAGTCCATGTAGACATAATTAGGGCACCAAACCCTAGGAGGGTCAGGTTGGCCGGTGCCCATCTCCTCTCTTTTAACCGGTTCTATCCAGTTTTATCATCTTCCGATCCGGTTCTATCTCTCAAGGAATGGTCTAGTTTTATTTCAATTGTTTGGACGGCTGATAAGAGGCAAACCTTAGGTCATTTGTGACCTAGGGCCTCTCTTATAAATAGAGAGCCTTTGCTCTCATTCCGATAGTACTTCCTGGCTTAGCATCACGCTGCTGAAAGCCAACTTGAATGCTCTCATCTAACCATTACTCTGCCGAATTTTCTATCAACATTCATCTTTCACTTGTTGAATGCAGTGCAAAGAGCTAAAGAATATTCGATTATTTTGATCTCTCGGGCACTCATTCAACCGATCACTGCCATACCCTAGACATGATTTACAAAACTATCCCTTTTCTTTGGATTGACGCCATTGCATCGAGAGATTCGGCGTGGAGATTTAGATCGGCAAGGTGGGACAACCTCGAGGGCCATATTTCAGCCTTCGAATGGTTATATTTATTTCTGTTTTATTTGCTTTCCGTATTAAGTTTTAAGAGATGTAATCGCTTTAATTTCCTTCCCGACCGATGTAATCTTTAATTTCCCGCCTTTCTTTCTTTTATCGTTTTCTTTATCGCTTTTCTTTATCGTTTTCCTTGTTATTTTGGTTGCTTTAATTCTTTTTTCGCATGTTGTATGCTTGTTTTCTTACATCTTTATTAATACATTACTCAAACTAGTAATGGTCGTCTTCGGACGGGCGAAATTGAGGGATTTATCCCTACGTTTGGTACCCTCGACCCGAATCCGATTGTCGGTTCAAGACCGATGGAGTCAATTTTTAGTCTTTTTCGGTCTTAGTTTTTCCTATAATAAGATCGAGGAGCAAGTCTTCTTTTTGTGTTTTTGTTAGTTTTTTCCTTCTTAAAAATTGACTGGCGACTACCTTATTTTATGTTTTGTGCTACACAAAATCACATCTTAGTGTTTTTGGTTGCGGGAAAAATTATATTAGGTTCCGGATCCGCCCATTGGATAGAGACCGAGGCTGGTTTCACTAGCCACGGCCTCGGCCAGCGTCCGTCTTCCCCGGTGCGAGGCTACGGCCAGTAACATGGGGGCAGTGGTGGTGGCTTTAGTCCAAACCGGTGTTTTCACACCAATCTGTCCCTAAAGCCCCACGGCAGAATCATAACCCTAATATCATTTAGTCCTTAATTAGAAAATATGATCCCGGGACTTCTAAAATAATTGCTAAAATAAAATGATTAATAAAACCGCCAATCAAATCTAATTTAATTCATTTCAACTTGATTTAATAAAATTCAAAAATCTTAATAAAAGGGTCATCCCCATATTCCAAACTTGACTTTCAAAAACTATTTTCAAAATCAATCTTAAAAAAGAGACCCAGGCACAAGTGGGGAAGCTCGGCAGGGCCCCAGCCGGCCGTGGTTCCTACGAGTTAGTCACAAAATTGGTCACAAAATTACATGACTTTAAAACTAAGTCAATCACAAATAGATTGCGGTCACAAAATTGGTCACAAACGTATTCGGTCACAAAAGCGGTCATAAAGTGGTCTTAATTTCACACCGTAAAAATAGTCGCAAAATTAGTGGGAAATATAAAGCGGTCACAAAAGTTGCTCAAAATTTGTGACCACTATTTCGGTACATCAAAGAGTAGGTCACAAATTCTATTTCCGATGAGGGGTTTTTTGACCGCACAAATTGGTTACAAAAGTGGTCACAAAACTCATTTTTTATGCAAATTTGACATTTTGTGACCGATTTTGGCGGTCACAAATTGATGTTTTTCTTGTAGTGAGAATTGTTTAAAAGAGTAATTTTGAGAGTCAGTCCTTTGTATTTTGTGGATTCAAAATAGTGAATTTGACTTGGTGTCTATATTGACAATATTCGTGGTTTTCTAGCTACAGGAGGGTTTCTACTTAAAATAATTTGTGTATCTCTTTCTACGTTCAATTTAGGCTTAGCTCATATTTCCGAGTTCTAACCTTCCAAAGATTCTTTAAATTTTTCATTTTTCCTTATTACCATATTCATCCCCCCTAAGGTGACTTAGACTCTCTATTCTAAACCTTCACAGAGGCATGAAGTTATCTCGAATATTTTGCAAGAGTAGTACGTCAAGCCACGACACGTAGACTTCTTATCAAAAAGTATACGCGAACACATCCCAATGAAGGTCCTTTATTTGGTCTAAATCTACCAAATTGGCTAAATAGTGGATATGGACTCTAGGCCCTTGGTTGGAAAAGATAGACATGCACAAAATAAGGACAATCATGATACGAGCTTATTGTTGTGGATCGTGTTGAACCTACAACTTGGCATCGGTAAAAGCATGAAGAAGACTTAGATACTTAAAATAATTGGCATCGGGAAATCCAAGAGCAATCAGACCAAAAAGGTGTCGAAGATAATCAAGGTTTTCATACAAATTTTGGCTATATACTAAGGGTTCACCCGACAAATCCAAACCCGTAAGGACGGTTAAGTCTAAAGGAGTGATGGTGATTTCCCTAAATGGTATCCTAGAATCGCTCACTAATAGATCGAGTGATACCCCGGTCGGTGCGATCACAAAATTGACTCGAGTTAGAGTAAACCAAACCTGACATTAGTTAATGTTTTCTGCAATGGGTAGTTTCGCTCTTTGCGGGTGTTGAAGAACTTTTTACGACTTCATTATGGACGATGTCCTCCTACCAAGAATGAAAATTTGAAGCATTTTAATCAAAGTGCCACACTAGCATAAAATAGAAGAGATTCAACTAAGAACATTTATCGTAGTGGATATTGCCAATGAAGAAACATGGTCTTCCACCTCCACCAAGAGGTCACTTGGGTTCCACTCATGGTAAGGGTGTCAATCCCTCTCTAGGAACAAATCTTATGTCAAGCTTTCGACCCTTGTCCTTTTCTCAAGATGAGGACGTGTTCGAGACATATTTTGAGGATGTTCTAAGAAACCACACTAGTTTTCTCTAGAAATAAGAAGGCAAGCTCAAAAGGAAGCAAGAAAAGGAGTTATAAAGATGTGCAAAATGAGTGTCCAAGTCCCCTCCTTTTATAGGCAAACCAGTTGGCATTTAAAATATAAAGCAAAAATCAAGTCATTTTATGATTGGTTAGATGCACCTTCCCCGATCACCCAAAGCATATCTAGCGTCGGGTCCCAAGGCCTAGCATGATTGAGCCACGTGAGTTAAGTGGAAGCGGGCGTTGCCCGTAGCCGGCGCCGATTCCGAGAAGTGTGGTCGACGGCTCCTGTAGGTCTGTGCAAACAAGTGGGCTCATGGGGCCCACTATTTTAACTTTTTCCACTTTTCTTTCTTAGTCTTCTGTGATTGAATTTTTCAAATAAAATACCAAACTTTTGTACATTTGATTATTTACTAAAAGAATGTTAATACAACAAAATTATTTAACCAAGCTTCGGATCAAGAAACGAGCAAGCTTTAGCAAATTACCGAGCTTCAAGACTCGATCAAGTCAAGCTCATGATTTTTCTAGCCGGATTTCAAAACATATACTGTGATTAAGTCCAGGCCCCAATTAGTCGGAGTTTAGGTCAAGAAATGACCAATTTTCGGGTCTCTTAAATCGGTCGGCATCCGAGCGACACCAGAAAAATGAGATTAGTAGCCTTTAGTGTCTACTTTGACCTTTCATCTTTCGGATTGTCAAAAGTGGGGGCTAATCGTAGACATAGAAAATGTGTTATCCTTATCTTTTTATTTGACTTATTTATTTTTGTTGGTTCGGAGATAAAATCCCAGATCCTATTTGCAAGCTCAAGTCATGATCGGATTGAAAATGGCGTCATGGAAGCCAATAAACCACATAAAACTCGTTTCTACCACAAAATCAACCCATTTTCGCTTGGGCCGGCCCACAAGCATTTCTCTTGCCCGAATCAAGCCAGGTTCGGACTCCTAACTAGGATCGGAAACGAGTGTCGGTTACTTCGAGCCTAAGTAAAAATGCAAAGTGTCATTCTTCTCCAGCGAGCCAAATGCGGCACGCATCACAAACGTCCACATGATGATGTTTTAAACAATGTCGGTTTTCGGAAATGAAAGCGATGACATTTTGGACCAAGCGAATATCCGCTTTCGCATTATCTATTTCTGGTATTTTTGGGCCTAGTTGAAGCTGAACTAGATGGTGAAGTGCTTTTAGGATTCATTTTTTACCTAGTTTTTTCCTATAAATAAGGGGCTCCCCCCAAATTTCCTACACCAATTTCGTCTGGAAAGTGCCCCTTATGTTGAAATAGTTCTTCCTCATTCTCTCCCACACTTTTTCTCTCTATTCTTAGTTACTCCATTCGAGTAATCCCTTTTAAACCCACTAAAATAACCCTCTTTTCACCATTCTTTATGTGCTCATTTCTATACTATTATGCTATCGAAGTCCGTGCTTGTGGCTCAAGATCAGCAGGTGGGTCAACATGAGGGTGCTAGATCCATTTTCGAGTTTGTTTTATAGTTTTACATTAATTTCAATTTTAATCGCTTTCCGTGTTATGGATTGAAGTTGTATCGTATTTAATTCCTCCCGCTCAATTTAACTTTTATTTATTTTCCGCTTTTCTTTATCACTTTATTTAATACTTCATTTACTCGCTTTGTTTAGCGCTTTCAAGTATGTTGGGTGCTTCAATTCAGTAATTTACATGTTGGTTTCTTGATTGATTTAAACACATTTTCAACTCACAATTTGGATTAGCAAAAGTCGTATGTTGACGTGCGAAATAAGGAGCTTTCCTCCTTATTTCGTATGTTCGCCCCCAAACACCGGATCATTAGTTTAAGATCGATGGAGTCCCTTTTCAAAACATTTTCCGAGTTCAGTTTTCTTTCACTAAATTTAGAAAAGTATTTTTCTATATTTTTGTTAGTTTTTATTTCTTAAAGTCGATCGGCGACTCCCTATTTTTTGGCTCTTTTATCATCAATCACCTCTCGGCATTTTAGGCTAAAAAATAGAAAATTTTAGGTCATTTTGACAACTGAAGTTATATGATCGAGACTGATTCCTCATTGTCGGCCATATAGTCGGCGCCGTTTACAAGTCATTTCCGGTGTCAGCCGACGCCAACTAATAACCGAGGCTCGACTCTTGGCCCAATCAATGTATATTCTTTGGCCCGGAATCTTTTGCAACGAGATGTGATTTTTATTTTGTTTTAATTCTTTTACCTTTGAAATAACATCCCGAGACTTCCTTCAAATTAATTTCGAAAATAAAATAATTAATAAAAATTACCAATCGTACTTTTACCTAAAACTACTTTTAAAAAATCTAGTTCTAAAAACGAGTCTTAAAGAGACCCGCCTCAATTTCAAAATCAAACTTCAAAAAATAAAAAGAGTCGATGCTTCATGCGGAATGTGATCCAACTACCCTACAAGGGGCGGGCCATGGTTCCTATAAGTACTACGTTTGTAAACATACTTAGGATGTAATTAATGCAAAGGTAAAAGAGAGAAGAGCAAGCTTCAAATATGCATGGATTTATATGGTTAAAGGTTGGAAAATTGAGCAAATTTTGGCTCCTTTTTGCATGGCATGAGGTGTCAACACAAAAGCATTGATAGATTGCAAAACTTAGACCAATTGATTTGGTTTGATGGTTGACCAAGGAAAAAGACGAGAGGATAACTATCCTTTAAATCACCCACACGGTTTTACCTTATGATAAAGGATAGAAGTAATCATATTCATGGGAGTCATATAAGTCATGTGTTTGGGATCATTCCTTACCAAAATTTCAGAGCAATCAAAGTGAACAGAAAGAGAGAGGGAAATCGGAAGGAAATCACAAGATTTCAACGCTTAATCAAGTCATTAGCACTTACCTCCCAACCCTATGTGAGTTTTAGTTATATTTATCTTTTTAATTAAATATGATTGGTATATGATTAAAGGATTCAAGACATGATTTATTTCATACAAGTATATATGACTAAATGATGATTAAAGGAATAATCATATGTTGATGAATTAAAGTTATTAAGCATAAACCGAGAGCTATATACATGGAACTGAACAAAATGATATGGAGTGTTTTCGGTTTTCATATGAAGTAAAGGAAACTACAAGTTGATTCATGCTCTAAAAGATGGTTATGTGTGTCGGCAAGCTTTAGAATTATTAGAGGAAATTATGTGAAAAGATAACATAAGAATTTATATGATAACATATGATTTATTTGCAGCAGGAAGTGGAATATATGCATAAGTATAAAGTGTTTTTAGTCACGGAAAAGGGTTTTCGTGACATATGGATATTGGATAATTAGTTTATCATAAGTTAGTTTAGGGTTCCTAAGTAAGGAGTCCGAAAGTACATAAGAAATATTAAAATTATTTTATAAATTTATCTAAACTAATATAAGGGTCTAGAGGTATGTATATTGCTGGTACCCCTTATAAATTGTGTGGGTATTTTCAATATCTATGTTTTATGCTCCATTCTATTTTACTATTATTCCAGTGCATATGTTATATGAGACAAGAGTTATATGTGTTATGTGGTTGGTGTGGTCACATCATTGTATTGTAAAAAACAAGCTCATGTAAATGTTTTACATGTATACAACAAAGTTGCACCAAAAATATTTATAATTGTTGATATATGATGCATGCATACAATACAATACAGTACAATTATCGCTTACTTAATACGTGAAATGATAGAATGGTTAGCTAACACTTTTCGGTGTGATTTGTTTAGTAAATGAATTATTAAAGGTTTACATGCTAATGGGCGAATGACTTATATGATTTAAAAGAAATTAATTTTACACGTACAAGGGTATTGTGCTTATATTGTGCTAATTTTATATCTATGTGTGTTGTAATCATTTTGTTTTTAAAAGACAAAACCGGACAGGTTAACGAAGATCATAGAAAAGACAAAAGGAAAGGCCTACTACATTAAAAAGCTCTTTAGTGGTTGTTACCGGGACTAGATTACGGATTTAAAAGCTCTTTAGTGGTTATTATTGGGACTAGATTACGGATTTATGGATATTTCGCAGTTGTAAAACAATGTTGATTTTAGTCAGCAAGTTTTATGTTTAAATGTTTTTGGTTTGGATATTTTTAGCCATACTTCCATTTTAGGCAGTGACAGTAATGTTCCTAAATTTAAAAAGTCTTTCACTGCCTTGATCTAGTTTAGTTGGCTACCTAGTTGCTAATTAGATGGGGTTAGTTTGAGGGTGTTATAAAGCAAGTAAACAAACAAACTTATTATGTCAAGATTGGATTAAACTTCGTAACTATGGATTAAACTTCATAACTAAAGGTAGGATTTGCTTAATAGACACACAGTGCTACTAGTCTACTACCATATAAGTTCATAATACAAACACTACTACATGAACCATCGTTTACTACACTTAAAAATGATCTTTTACTACGGTTATTGGGCATCGTGTATATGGGCATAATAATTGGTAAATATCTTTTACTACGAGTTCAGAACCGTAGTAAAAAAAGAACCTATTACTATGATTCTTTGGATGGACCGTAGTCAAAGGCTTGTTTGAACAAGGCTTTTGTTACGGTTCTTCTTAAGAATCGCAGTGAAAACTACCCACTTCCCCAAATAAAAGTTTCTGCTCAAACAACGAAACAATCCCTAACTTCATATTAAAAAGCAAAATTAAGTCCATTATTTGAACACTAGAATAGATTTGAACAAGTTGAAGAAGAGAGAAGAAAAACGAATGTGAAAAAACAAGCAAAATCTAAAAACCAATTATTAAAACCCCGAAAAAGAAAAATTTATTTACGGAAGAACCATTTTCTTTCTTGGGAAGTGTTTTTGGTAAGGGGCTCTTTTTCAACTTCAATCCCAATGGCCTTGGCTCCTCCAAGTGGATTATACCCCTATTTCAATTCAAAATTCACAATAAAGAACGATCTCAAACAAAATCTGGAAAAATTAATCATAGAGAAAGAGAGAGAAGATGAATATTCAAAAACTCGAAGTACTGATGAGAGGACTCGAGCTTTTGGCATTTAGAGAGGGAGTAGATCTACGAGCCTTCACCACCGGGACGAGACCCTTCTCCAAAGGCTTCCACCTCCAACGTCTCCTTTAAGCCCAGCTCCGACGTCAAGGGCATCAAATTCGGCAGCCAATTCATCGTCAAATCTTTCACCGCCCGCTGCTTTTGCCCCTTAGAACTCTCTCTCCTCCTCAACCTCAACCCCGACCACCACTCTACCATAAAGCCTCCTCTGCCTTTTCCGTCAACAATTCGCGTTCCTCCCAACAAATTTCACCATCCTAGTGCCAATCTGACGTCACCGACGAAGATTCCTCCGGGAGAGGTCAACAAAATGCCCGATTCGGGGCTGAACGAGTGGGAGGTGGCCGTCGGGAGGCAAGGAGAGAGAGAACTTCATTGTTTCACTAAGAGAGAGAGAGAGAGAGAGAGAGAGAGAGAGAGAGAGAAAAGGCATCTCGAAGATAGGAGCGAGAAATTAGGGTTTTGAACTTAGCACATCTAAAGACCTTAAAAATGTGAGACTTTTACTACAGTTTATGGAGAGAACCGTAATAATAAATAATATATATTACTACAGTTTTTTTGTTGAATCGTAGTAAAAGGTTTAATAAACTTTTTACTGCGGTTTAATAAAAGAACTATAGTAATAGAGAATATTTATTACGATGATTCTTCTAGTGAATCGTAGAAAAAGTCGATGACCTAACATATTAATACAGTTGAATTAAAGAACCGTAGTAATATGTGAACTTTATTTACAAAAATGTCACCTGTCTTATTTTTACGACACTTTTTGTTTTAATCATTGTAAAAGACCCGTAATAAAAAGTAATTTCTTTAATAGTAAAATAAGCTTTTTTTCTAATAATTAATTGACAATTCAATAAAAGATATTATAGTAAAACCAAATGTCTCTATTACTTTTTTTACTTCTTTTCTGTGAAATAGTAGGTAGTCAATGGTTATTAAATCAGGTAAGCTGCAATATCAGACCCTTAGCACCATACCTAATGACGAAATTTATTGGTATTTGCATTTGGGCTTAGAATAAAAAGGATTCTATTAATATAATTTTACAAAACCATTATCAATGTCGAAGACCAGGGCATTGCTCTATTTAGTTTTAACTTATAATCTTACGATTGTTTGCAACTCCTAACACCTGCATATATTTTTATTCCTAGAAGTGATACTTGTTCACAATTGTCTTCATAATTGTTTTATTAATATGAAAATTTAATTGGGGGTGAATTTATTTTTCTATTGTTAATGAAATATTTACAAGTTTGAAATTAATATGTTCTAAACTAATATTTCACACATTCTTTACTATTTTTAATAATTTCCAACTTTATTAATTGGTTATAAGAATATTATTGCTCTCCAACAGCAAATATTTTTTTCTATTGACCATGGTAAATCGACCCAAATAAATATTTTACTTTGTATGAAATAATTTTTGTATCTAAGCTATAAAAATTATTTTTTATAAATATCAAACATAATTTCGTTTTTTGTGAAAAAAAAATCAAATATGACCACATTGTAAACAATGCACTTATTATTACAAATACAAATTTTATAATTTAATTCACGTAAAGTTTATAAACAAATAAAATAAAATATGTTGTTTTATTTTATTGCACATAACTAATCTTGGTAAACATTTTATAAATTATATAAAATACTTTATATTTTTTATAATTTCTCACAATTACACTATTACAACTTGTAGCATACAACTCCTTACAGGTAAATGGAACAGAGCCTAGGTCGTAGACACATAAAAAAATTATCCTCCTAATGAGGGTAATGATTTTAATTTAACTAGATTTAAGGACCAATGTGATGTAACTATAATTGCAAGTATTAATTCTTATAATTAAAAATACATTAATATTTTATAAGTTGCGAATTTTACTTCCTATTTATATCAAATAATATGGAATTACATCTTAATTATTAAAAAAATAAGTATAAAAAATAAATCAATATTTATTAAGTTATATGTACTATAATTTAATTTTAATTGTATATAAATACTCAAATTATATCAAATAATATGGAATTACATCTTAATTATTAAAAATATAAGTATGAAAAATACATCAATATTTATTAAGTTATGCGTACTATAATTTAATTTTAATTGTATATAAATACTCAAATTTACTCAGTACTTTCGGCACCATACTTTTCTGTATGTCTTTGTCACTTAATAATATCCAAAAATGCACCTAATAATAACTTTATTATTATCTCTATTACTAAATTATGGGTAATATTAGAAATCTATATCTTCTATTTAACACATTGCTTTTTTAAAATGAAAAAGGGAAAAATAATAATGTTGGAGGTGCCAAAAATACATTGAATCTTCTGAAAATGGGGATGAAAACGAGTAAAAATGTAAATTATGTGTGATTGATGCGTGGTAATAGGAGAACAGAGTTCATTTTGTTTTAATATATTTACTTATATAAATAAGCTAAAGTTGCACAACATGACTTTATAGTTATAGTTATATTTTACTAATTATAATATGCTTAGTTGTAGTTATATTTTACTAATTGTAATATGCCAAAATAATCTAAATAATATTTCAAATGGGAAAAACAAATTATGTCTGAGATCTCCTTATTAAACGTTTCATATTATAGATATAAAGGATTGTGAAAACATTTCATTGAGAACCTATAAGATTGATCATGTTCAAATGAAAAATGCAGACTTTTTGCCACCAAAGTTGTAATGGATAAAATATTAGTAACTAAATTTATAAAATAGTGTTACATAAATTTTTCACAATGAACATTTCTAAACACTAAACAAAATATCTAAAACTTTATTTGGATGTCATCTTTTTCTTTTTCTCTCAAACCATTAAACATTGTTTTGTACTTAACCATAATTTGATTTAAAAAATTTACCATTAAAAAGTACTACATAACGATATTAATTTTACTTCCATAAACTTGACACTGAGTTGGACGTACACAAGGACCAAATACAACCTTGCATGAACAAAGGGGTAAGCTGGTCATTTACCTCCTCTTGTACTACATCAAAGAGATATCATACCGTGCAAATAATTATGAGTGTCAGCGTGACACCACATGAATCTGAGTCCCTCGCCCGATCTTTCTAGTCACTGCTTGCTAATTGGAGTATCTCCTCAAAGCCAGTGGCTCCTCGAAATTGCAGCCCTCGTTATTTATGTAACTTGAGTCCACAAAATAAGACACTTCTTGACGTAAGACAGAGCCCAATTATAATATGCAAGCCTCCTGCTACTCCGAAGGGCCACATTTTACCTACGTACGTATGTTTATACTTAATTGCATGCTTCCAAGATATCCACGAAACCTTCACACCTTGTTTCTCTCTCTCTCTCTCTCGACTCCAAATGACTGGGAGACGTGAGAATCGTAGAGGGTAGACACTAAGGCATGCCATGCTGGCATTTTTGTATATAAAAATTAAGTTTCTTTCCCTATGTATGACGGCATAAGCTCATAATTTTATATTTCTTGACTCTTGTGTATTGGCAGGGGTCACACTACAACCCTTTTGACCATTGCTCAATGCTCCGATATTTTTTTCCTCATGAAATTATTTCATGTATTTCTTTTTCTTCCTTATTAAGTCTGATAAGTATTCGTGTCCTCTTTGTTTTATAAACAGTATTCTAAATCTACATGTATGATGTATCGTAAAATTAGAGTATAACATAAAGAGAGTATAAGACTAGACTTCCAGTTGCCTCACAAAATATATAAATAAATGAAAATTAGAAGTGTTGAGGTTACAGCTTGCTGTCTATAGATGCAACGTGGTGCAATTTTCACAAGGTTTGAGTTTTATCATCATTATTGGTTGTAGAAATATTGTTTGCCCACAAACTAGGTGTCAATTCATATCACCATATGGCAATTATACAGTTAGTAAAGTTATGTTACTGAAATTTGTTATTGAAGACGTTGTACAAATCTTGCATAGGTTAATCTTTATAGTTCTAATAAATCTAAAATTAATGCATTGTGCATCCATTCTAGTTTTAGAAACAACATAGATAAGGGTGCAAAAATTTCATGTCAAAGTTAAATTTGATTTGCATAAGTTTGATAAACACAAAAATTGATTCTTGATTTATTTCATCTGAAGGATTGGACATGCTTAACATACGTTAAGATAATCAAATAATCGTCAAAATATTATATCAAATTAAAATTTATATATATATTTAAAAAATTATGAATGTAATGAGTTTTCACTAGTTGACAGATTTAGGTTATTAAATTGGAGAAGATTTTGTCGTCATTGCTAAGCGTAATGCATCTTGCACTGCTAGTGATTAATTTTTTCTGAGGCTATAATTACTGGTTTCGTGCATTACAATCAAACAAGCTTTGTTGTCTTGAATGTAAAAACTCTCAATACTGATGAATGTCATATGGATTGAAAATAAAAAAAATGGTGTAAATAATAAACATAAATGAAATTAACATTAATGATACGCTCTCCATCCTGATTGTCATGATTGAAAAATACACATTTTAAGAATTGTATTTAATACTCTAAATTTTTCATATAAAAAAATACTCCTTCCGTTTCAAAATATATGTCACTTTAACTAACTCTTCTCGTTTCATAATAATTGTCAATTTACAATTCTAATGATATATTAATTATTAGTTTCCAATGAAATATAGGGACAACTTGATCTTTTAACATAAAATTTGTCATGAATTTCGTATTTCCTTGATTTTTCCTAATAAACTTAAAACGACATGTATTTTGCAACGGATGGAGTACTTCCTCTATCCCTAAAACCATATAAAATTTAAGATAATTGAAAAAAATAAGAGTACATCATTTATCTCTCAATAATTTCAAATGAAATGTCTTTTTTATTACTCAATAAAGAAACTTTGACCATTTTTTGGACATTCAAAATAGAAAGTTTTAACAACTTTTGTAGGACAGAGGAAGTATAATTTTTCAGAACTACCCTTAAAATATTGTGTTGTGCTAATATTTCTTCTGTTATTAAAAACTAGCGAGAACTAATTAACTTATACTCCCTTCGTTTTAACAACTTTTGAAAGACAGAGGGAGTATAATTTTTCAGAACTACCCTTCAAATATTGTATTGTGCTAATATCTCTTCTGTTATTTAAAACTATCGAGAACTAATTAACTTATACTCCCTTCGTTTCATAATAAATATCACTAACTTTTTCGTTTTACAATATGTGTCATTTTACAATTCTAATGATATTTTAATAACTAGTTTATATACCTTTTGTTCTAATCATTTTTTTTTCATTAATTTTATTCGTGTATAATGAAACTTTAGGACAATTTAATTTTTATCATAAATTTTGTTACAGATTTTGTGATTTTTAGTGCATTCTTAAAGTCAAAAAAAATAAATATTTTGAAATGAAGAGGATAATGTTTTAGCGCATTAATTATTGGTGCATGAATATATTAATTGTCATTATGATGAAGTGGTGAGGAGTAATGTGGATGTTTGAACTTATAGGGCAAGCAGAGAAGCACTGAACGTGGTAAAAGTGGAGTGGTTCTGTTTTAAATTAAAAAAGGAAGAGAAATGGTGAAAGGTTGAAACTTTTTTTTTTTTTGATCCAATAAAGGTTGAAACTTGAAACGTGAGAAATTGATAAATTAAATAAATCAAGATAATTCAGCCAAGAAAGCCACACGTTTTTCTCAGTAATCGAAGCAACTTTAAAGTTATTAATTAAGGGTTAAATCGTGCTACTCGTTTTAAAATTTTAATTTAAGTAACTAAACATTACATTATTTTGAGACAAATTATAAAAACTATAACAATTATAGTGTAACAGAAGGAGTAAATATTAGACAATGATTAGTGTATAGCTATATACATACTCCAGATATCTTAATTTGTTAATATTTGACAATCTCAATTCATATGTTTCAACATGCCTCTCATGTACAGGATATTAATAAGAGCCAACATGTACAAACAATCAATAACATGGAGACGGTGGCAAATGACAAGCACCTAGCTCTAATATCATATTAAATTTTATATAAACTGGTATTTAAACGTGCAATTAATGTGCATAAGTACAAGTGAGATTCCATCCCAAAGTCAATTAGTTAAAGTGGAATAGCTCATGAACTTATTAACATACTCAAGGCCTCTTAATGTGTCAATGTAGGACAATTCTACTTCATAGATTCCAACACATACTTATATTTGATTCGAATAACTATAAAAAAATTTCAGCATTACTTACGGTATCAATCAATTTCACGTAGTTAATTACTCTCTTCATTTCACATTACGTGTTGTTTTTGGATTGTGAGGGAATATCAAAAAAACACAAAATTTATTTCAAAAAGGATCAAGTTGTCTCAAAGGTTTTATTCAATGAAAAATGAGAGGAAAAAAATAATTAGTAAGGACAAAGTTGGTAAACTAGTCATTAATATATATGTCATTGAGATTGTAAAATGATACATATCGTAAAACGAAAAAAATAGTTAAAGTATATATATATATATATATATATATATATATATTAAAAGTTGGATAGAATCGGTGTATGATTACATATAGGATGCTTATGTAGCATTGCAATAATGTAAGATAATTATTGTAATGTCACATATGGATCCTATATATCAATCATATATTGATGCTACCCAACTTTTAGGAAATGTTTAAATGGTTCATGCATTTAATTAAGTTAAAGTAGACTTCTTTTTTGGTAAAATTACATATCATATGTTTATTGTGTTTGATTTGTATATTTCGAAAACTAATTTATTTTTATTTTGTGAATAATATTGTGTAATATTGTAAATTTAGCTAAAATATCGTTTTTACCTTATGAACATTTTTTCAAAAGAAATTGAAATTTTAAAGTTTAAACCTACAAAAACAAATGAGTTAAATAGATAAATAATAACAACAAATTATCAGAATAATTTTAAAAAAATTTTAAAAAAATTTTATGTTAACTATTTTAAAAAAATATATCCACTTATATTCTTTTAACTTATTATTAATTTGTATTGTTATATATTAATTAAAAATTATAAAGCTATAAAATAACTAATTATAAAATTAATTAATTAATGCCTTGCATAGGAAGGGTACAACCCTAGTGTATATTAAAACAAATAGAGTAGATTTTAATAGTTTGTATTTGTGTCCATTTTAACTCCTTAAGATATATAACTTGTTAGTACTCCTTCCATTTTTATTGACTTGTTGTTTTAGACTGTTGAGAAAATGTTAAAGTGGAGTTAACTTCAAGACAAATTAGTGACTAAAATATTAACATGTCTCTAAAAATTTATTGAAAATAAGAAAAATAGGAAAAATAAAAATAATTAATAAGGATAAAATTGATAATGATATTAATATGTTATTAAAATTATAAAGGGATAGATATTATGAAATAAAAAATAGTTAAATAAACTAAAATGGAGGCAACATAGTGGAAGTAACTACATTCGAATGTCAGTGGGAATGTAACCAATCTAATTTTTGGTAGCTTTACAAAATATTTCTTGGCTCCTTGTATTCCTGGTGTACTTTTGGAGTTTGTCGGATCAAAGTGTTATTAAAGTTTGCAAAATATTTACTTTTGTCGCTAAACGAATTTTTTGTTAAAACTACAATTAGTCATCCAAAAACATTCAAATATATCCTTGTAGCCCACAACTTAACGGATGTAGCTAGTTTATCACCCTTTGTCTTTTTGCTTGTGGGTCGTAGGAGTAGAAGCTGTCTACAATCTGATAACTTATAAGATTCAAAGTAAAATTTGAATGTTTTCACATGACGAAATATAAGTTTAACAAAAATTTAATTTAATGACAAAAAATGAATCTATTACATACTTTGAGAGTAGTTTAATATGAGAACTCATGCACTTTGATCCGCATTTCTTAGTTCTCAGCATGCATATTCATTTTTGTTGGGTGATGGAGCCTAATGGTTGGGTTGGGCTCGGGTTTTGCAAGCAAAAAAGTTAGCATGGTCACGGGAATGATGGCACGAGCATGACAACCTTGGCATGGTCAAGACGAACGAGGAACCTACGAGGTTACGGGGACCGAAAGGTGGCACGGTCGTGCCAAGTTATGGCATGACCGTGCCATGTGAGGTGTTGCCTCGGATGCTCGTTTCTTGCCATTTTTCGTCGGTTTTTGTGTTTAATGCCTTGTGTAATTGCTTGTAAATGCTGTTTTGACTTATTAGGCTATTTAATCAGTGCTAGAAACCTCCATTGAAATGTATGCAAGTAGTGAATTACAAGTGTATAAGCTAGGGAGAGCTTGAAGGAAATTCTTGTAAACTACTCAAGTCTAGTGCATCGGTTTCGTGGTTTTTCCCGGATTTGGGTTTTTTCCACGTTAAAATCTTGTGTCTTAATTCTTCTCTATTTTCTTTTGTCCTAAGTCTCATTGTTGTGAACCCCGATTCCTAACAACTAGTATCGAGCATAGGTGAGATTGAGTGTTCACAAAATGGAGAGCGATAAAGTAAAGATTGAGAGGTTCAATGAAAAGGACTTTGCGTTACGGAAAATGCAAATGGAGGACTTGTTGTACCGGAAGGAGTTGCATCAACCCCTCTCGGGAGTGAAGCTCGTGGACATGGAAGAAAAGGATTGGAAGTTGCTTGATCGGCAAGTGCTTGGGACGGTTAGATTGTCATTGTCGCGGAATGTGGCGTTCAATGTGATGGATCAAACAACAACAAAGGGATTGTTGGAAGCGTTGTCCAACCTCTATGAGAAACCTTCAGCGGTAAATAAGGTATATCTCATGCGTCGATTGTTTGATTTAAAAATGAGTGTTAGCACTAGTGTGGCGGATCATATTAATGATTTTAATATGATTATCTCTAATCTTGCTTCGGTGAGTATAAACTTTGAGGATGAAGTTAAAGCCTTAATCTTGTTGTCTTCGTTACCGAGTCGTGGGATACCATAGTGTCTACAGTTAGTAGCGCTAGGGGTTCAAATGCATTAAAGTTTGATGAGGTTCAAGATGTGATCTTGAGTGAAAGCATTCGCAAGGGAGGTACTCTAGAGTCATCGGGAATGCATTACATGTAAGGGGTAGGGAGAAACAAAGGAAAAATGGCCGGGAAATCCAAAGAAAGGGGACAGTCCAAAACCCGGGGAGGTTTGACTGTTGAGGCTATGGAGATAAGGGACATTTTAAGAAAAATTGTCCTAAAAGTTTGATGACCGAGTTCTATAAATTCCATGGAAGATGTAGGTGATGCACTTGTAGTTAGTGCAGAAAGTTCTATTGAGTCAAGGAGAAGTTTGTTTCACAATTTTGTTGCGGGAAAACTTGGGAAAGTTTTTGTAGCAAATGGGAAGAGCTTAGACATCCTGGGAAAGGGGATGTGAGGATCAAAACCTCAAGTGGGGGTTTTGGACATTGTAAGGTGTTAGGTATATTCGGGATTGGCAAAGAACTTGATTTCGGTAAGTCAATTGGATGAGTCGGGATACCTAATGAAGTTTGGCAATGGTGGCTGGAAAATTGTTAAGGGGGCATTGGTAGTGGCTAAGGGTATAAAATCTGGCTCTTTATACTATACCGGGGATGGTAGTGACTTAGCTTTGGATGTCGGGGTTAACAATTCCGAGTGGAAGTCTTCGAGGATGAAGGACTTGGTGTGGATTCTATTGTAGTGGAAGTTGATGAGGATGAGAAGGTGTTTGTTGGTTCTACAAACGGGTCATCGGGTGCTCCACAAGGAAATTTGCAAGAATCCGGGATAATAAAGAATGCGGCGTTGTCTACGGAAGGTAAAGCCCAAAGGTACAAATTATGTCTTCATTATGTTTTATTGACTAACGCCGGTGAGCCGGTTGTACATGGTGAAAGTGTGCAAGATGTAGATCGATCCGAGTGGAAGTTCACGTCGGGTGATAAAAATGGGCTTGAAGGCTTGGATAGTGGAAAATCCAGTGAAGGAGCTAGTCCGAGGAAAACGTACCAAAACATTAAGGCGATTCAAGGCCTTGATTCATGTTGAAGGGCCGGGTGTTTCGGTGGACTAGATGGGAGCAACAAGGAAGTGATCCATTAGTCTCCAAGTGGGAGATTGTTGGGTGATGGAGCCTAATGGTTGGGTTGGGCTCGGGTTTTGCAAGCAAAAAAGTTGGCATGGTCACGGGAATGATGGCACGAGCATGACAGCCTTGGCACGGTCAAGACGAACGAGGAAGGCTGCAGGTTACGGGGACCGAAAGGTGGCACGGTTGTGCCAAGTTATGGCATGACCGTGCCATGTGAGGTGTTGCCTCGGATGCTCGTTTCTTGCCTTTTTCGTTAGTTTTTGTGTGTTTAATGCCTTGTGTAATTGCTTGTAAATGTTGTTTTGACTGATTAGGCTATTTAATGAGTGTTAGAAACCTCCATTGAAATGTATGCAAGTAGTGAATTACAAGTGTATAAGTTAGGGAGAGCTTGAGGGAAATTCTTGTAAACTACTCAAGTCTAGTGCATCGGTTTCGTGGTTTTTCCCGGATTTGGGTTTTTCCACGTTAAAATCTTGTGTCTCAATTCTTCTTTATTTTCTTTTGTCCTAAGTCTCATTGTTGTGAACCCCGATTCCTAACGGTTTTATTTATTGCAAGTTGGCATAATTTTACGTAACCAATGGAAGAAAAACTTTATTAAGTACTAGGTTGATGGAGAAGATTTTTCTTTTAGGCTCTATTTGATTTGAAGAAAATGAGATGGAAAGAAAATTTAAATGGAAAAAAAGTAATGAGGAAAAAATGTTAAGGGAAAATTAATTTTTTTCTTATGTTTGGTTCAAGGAAAAATAGAGGGAAAAAAAGTATAATCATTTTCCAATTTCTTACCCATCACTACATTGTGATAGAGAGGAGAGAGAAAATACTCAATAAAATTGATTAATTGAGAGGAGAGAGAAAATTCTTAATAACCTTTTTAATAGAATTCTCTCTCTTTTCTCCATTCTCTCTCTTTGTGAATTTTTTCTTCCATTTTCCTCTCAATTTTGGAAGGAAAATATCATTGACCAAATTGATAAAATTTTCCATAAGTTTTTCCATCAAACTTTTTTATCTCCTTTTTCTTCAATTCAAACAAGGAAAAGAAATTCATTTTCCACATTTTTTTCCTTCTAATTTTTTAGAATCAAATAGAGCCTTAATGTAAGCAACGTAGTAGCTAGTCAACTCATTGATGAATTAATTGAACTACCAGGAGAACTTATCGTGTCTCTATATATATCTGCCAGTTATTATTTGTCTTTCATTTCACAATTTCATGCATTCTGATGCAATTAGAACTTTGATGCCTTCCATCCAAAAAAAAGAAAGGAACTGTCATGTCAGTATAAATTTTCAGAAGAAAATATTTCATTTGGAAGTTCATATATTATAAGATTTAAGGATATTAATAATCCCATCGTTAAAACCATATTAGACGACACCTGCTAACCTTTCCAACATTAGATAATTTATTGTCGTTTGAAGGTAGATAATTTATTTTATTTCTGCTTTATTATGGAGTAAAAAGAGAATTTTATTTCTGCTTTAAAGGTAGATAATCTAATTTTTTTAATGTGTTAATGTAGGACAATTCTACTTCATATATTCCAAACACATACATATATTTGATCCGAATAAATATAAAAAAATTTCAGCATTACTTACGGTATCTATTAATTTCACGTAGTTAATTATACTCTTCATTTCACATTACGTGTTATTTTTGGGTTATGAGTGAATATCAAGGAAACACAAAATTTATTTCAAAAAGGATCAAATTGTCTCAAAGGTTTCATTCAATAAAAAAGAGAGGAAAAAATAATTAGTAAGGACAAAATTGGTAAACCAGTTATTAATATATATGTCATTACGATTGTAAAATGATAGATATCATGAAATGAAAAAAATTAGTTTATATATATATATATATATATATATATATATATATATATATATATATATATATAAAGTTGGGTAGAATCAGTGTATGCTTACATATAGGATGCTTATGTAGCATTACAATAATGTAAGATAGTTATTGTAATGTCACATATGGATCCTATATATCAATCATATATTGATGATACCCAACTTTTAGGAAATGTTGAAATGGTTCATGCATTTGATTAAGTTAATGATTAACTTTTTTATAATAAAATTACATATCATATGTTTATTGTGTTGGATTTGTATATTTCAAAAACTAATTTATTTTTATTTTATGAATAATATTGTGTAATATTGTGAATTTAGACAAAATATCCTTTTTACCTTATGGACATTTTTTTCAAAAGAAATTGAAATTTTAAAGTTTAAACCTACGAAAATGAATGAATTAAACACATAAATAATAACAACAAATTATCAGAATAATTTACAAAAAAATTTAAAAAATTTTATATTAACTATTTTAAAAAAATATATCCACTTATATTCTTTTAACTTATTATTAGTTTGTATTGCTGTAAATTAATTAAAAATTATAAAATTATAAAATAACTAATTATAAAATTAATTCGTTAATGCCCTTACATAGCAAGGGTACAACCCTAGTGTATATTAAAACAAATAGTGTAGACATTAATAGTTTGTATTTGTGTCCATTGTAACTCCTTAAGATATATAACTTGTTAGTATTCTTTTCGTTTTTATTTACTTGTTGTTTTAGATTGCTGAGAAAATGTCAAAGTGGAGTTAATTTCAAGACAAATTAGTGACTCAAATATTAACATATCTTTAAAAATTTATTGAAAATAAGAAAAAAAGGAAGAATAAAAATAATTAATCAGAGTAAAATTGATAATGATATTAATATGTTATTGAAATTATAAAGGGATAGATACTATGAAATAAAAAATGGTTAATTAAAGTGACAAATAAACTAAAATGAAGGCAACATAGTGGAAGTAACTACATTCGAATGTCAGTGGGAATGTAACCAATCTAATTTTTGGTAGCTTTACAAAATATTTCTTGGCTCCTTGTATTCCCTATGTACTTTTGGAGTATGTCGGATCAAAGTGTTATTAAAGTCTGCAAAATATTTACTTTTATCACTGAGCGAATTTTTTGTTAAAACCTACAATTAATCTTCCAAAAATATTCAAATATACTCCTGTAGCCCACAACTTAACGATTGTAGCTGGTTTATCATCCTTTGTCTTTTTGGCTGTGGGCCATAGGAGCAGAAATTGTCTACAATTTGATAACTTGTGAGATTCAAGGAAAATTTAATGTTTTCAAATAATGAATTATAAGTTTAACAAAAATTTAATTCAATGACAAAAAATGAATCTTTTACATACTTTGAGAGCAGTTTAATTTGAGAACTCATGCACTTTGATCCGACATGCATATTCGTTTTATGTATTGCAAGTTGGCATAATTTTATGTAACCAACGGAAGAAAAACTTTATTAAGTACTAGGTTGATGGAGAAGATTTTTCTTTTAGGGTAAGCAACGTAGCAGCTAGTCAACTCATTGATGAATTAATTGAACTACCAGGAGAACTTAGTGTGTCTCTATATATATCTGCCAGTTATTATTTTTCTTTCATTTCACAATTTCATGCATTCCGGTGCAATTAGAACTTTGATGCCTTCCATCCAAAAAAATAAAGGAACTGTCATGTCAGTATAAATTTTCAGAAGAAAATATTTCATTTGGAAGTTCATATATAAGATTTAAGGATATCAATAATCCCATCTTTAAAACCATATTAGACTACGTCTTCCAACCTTTTTAGTTAATCACCTGCTAACCTTTCCAACATTAGATAATTTATTTTTCTTTGAAGGTAGATAATTTATTTTATTTCTGCTTTATTATGGAGTAAAAAGAGAAATTGCAACCTTTGATAGCTCGGATTTTTTTTTTTTTAGCTAAAAAGTCCTTATATTTCGTTTTGTTTTTATTTAAAAAACATTACATATCTCTATACCCTTTACACAAAAAAAAAAAAAAATTAATCTTCACACATTGCATGGACCCATGTTAGTAGAATTGCAAAAATTGATCCGACCAGCAATCGACCAAAAACATTTGCCACCCCTATCCGAAATAAGGGTGTGTTTGTTTCAATGGAAAATATTTTCTCAAAAAATTATCATTCTATTTTCTAGCGTTTGGTAGCATAAGTGGTGGATAAATATTTTATGGGGAAAATAATTGCCCTCAATCAAGGGAAAATAAATTTCCTTTTATGCGTAAGAAAGTTAATTTTTCTGTGCCTCAATCAAGGGAAAATAAAGTCTTATCAATAAGAGTTTAAGTTCTAATAAGTTTCTCTTATTGTGCCACCTTCAGTTTCTTTTTCCTAGTTTTGTCTTTGTCTTTTTCCCTTTTTTGTTGCAAAGTTCATAGTAAAATTTTTTTTTACATTATTTGTTTCTTTTTTTTAATTTCTATTATTTTATACATGAAAAGGTTTGATTATAGGGAAATGTACAAACTTATCAAATTTAGGTGCTCAACATATATATATATATATATATATATATATATATATATATATATATATATATATATATATATATATATATATATATATATATAAGTTTTAAAGTTGAATTTGTTATTTACTTTTTCTTTTCATATTTATAGGGTTTTTATGGTTGATTTTGCATTTAAGTAGCTATTTTAGAAAATTATTTTTCTTCTACCAAACAAAGAAAAATATGGGTGGAAAATGGTTTTCCTTAGAAATTCATTTTCCCATGAAAAATAATTTCCTTGGAAAATATTTTCCCTCAACCAAACACACCCTAAATTAAAAATTTAACTAAAATTTTAAAATCAAACATGAAATAACCCGACTTTAGTTAACATGACTTAATCTAAACTCATTACAATAGATATCCAATGTCCAAAAGTGGCTCGATTCCACGATTGACACTATATTAGCATGAAATGCTAAAAAATACTTATTCTTGAATAACATGATAAAAAATAAGAAATATTAAACAAAAGGAGCCAATTAACAAAACATTTATTTTGCATATTTATTTTTGTATAGGAACACTTTTCTAGGTAGGCTTAACAAGGTGGGACCATAGTTCGCAGTGACGGACCCGGGAATTTACGGAAGGGGGTCGAAATAAACTAAATAATAGTGTGTACAAGCTGAAAATTTCGGCGGAGTTTTCTCCGTAATATGACTAATCCTATAGGCTTAAAGCCTTAACCCTACACAAAACACGTTCATAAACTCAATGAGCCACACGCTCGGAGTATTCACAACACAAGCTCAACGAGCCACATGCTCGGAGTAAAATTGGTATAAAGAATGAATGAACTGAAATTGAAAAATCAATAAATCACATAAATTAAGGATAAAATTAAAGAAATTAAATCTAATATCACACAAATTATACCTTAAATTAAATTGAAATTGAAAAATTTAGAAGTTGTGAACTTACTGATTTAGGAATGAAAGAGAGCGTGTGGTACGCGAGAGAAGAGGAGGTGCACCGGCGACCAGGGCGAGCGGTGGCGATGGTTTCGGCTGGCGCCGGCGACCACTAGCCGAGCCGTGCCGTGGTGTGGTTCCCCGGGATGAAAGAGAGTGTGTGGGAGAGCGAGAGGGAGGCTCCGGCTAGGCTGGCACTAACGAGCACGGTGGCGGTGGTGGGAGGTCGCGTGGGCGGCAGCGGCAACGGAGGCGCCGCGGCGTTGATGCTCTGCAAAGGTTGGGGGCGGGGGCTGCGGCCACTGGCAAACGCAAAGCGAGGTAGAGTGTCGTGGGCTGGCTAACGAAGGGAAATAGAAGGAAGAAGTTCAAAAGTTAAATTTTGGAAAAAAAAAAAAGGGGACATTGCTTGCAACTGATTTCGAACCTCAAACCATTCGTTTGGATATGAAGGCTCTTACCAACTAAGTTAATTAAGTTTTCATGATACTTTTTGTTATATAAAAGATTTATTTTTTTTTGAGAGGGGTCAGTTGACCCCACTGACCTCCAGCTGGGTCCGCCACGATAGTTCGTGAAGTTAAGGTGTAGCTACACGAGGTTATAGGTTATAACTTAAAAACAAAAAAATATTGTGAATTAAAAGTCAAAGCAACCTAATATGAACCTATTATGACTCGATAATATCCTAAAATAAAAGTGATTTTATAATATATTGATTTAAGAATTACCCAAATCGAATAGATACAGTTAACCTAAACCCTAATTGAGTCAATACTTCTAAAAAGATTAGCAATATTTAGAACCCGTGTAAATAAACTCAAGTTCGACCCTATTGACCCATTTATTCCCTCTATATGTAAGGCAAATTGACTACTCTCATTAACTCCAGTATATGTTGTGAATGAAAAATATAATTCATATTCATGGTCGTCCAAAAGCAAGCTGGGGGATCATATATGCAAAGCAATTTTGCCTTTCAAGTTAATCGAAGAGGCACCATCATGTAACTTTGTTGTTACAAGCAGATTCACAATTGTCAGCTTTACTAGCTGGTTGTTGCAATTCTTATTTTGAGAAAAACGTTTCGAGGGAGCATGAAATTATTGGCTTCCGTTTCTTTGTCAATTTAAAAGAAAATATGAATTATTCTTCCCCACACGCACGATGCACACGTGTGCACATACACATATTCAGTAAAAATGAGAATTAATAAATAGAAATTTATACCGTTAAAATTTAATTTAAAAGTTTATAATTTGCCACATAATCATCTAGTAATTGTAATCACCCATTCCCAACCTCCCACCGTTTCTACCCTTTTCAGTAGCCATGACTGAAACTCAAATGCCACCACCACATGGCTCATCATAGGAGAACAACGAACCTAGATTAAGGGTTGTTGTTCACCGGCGAGCATCGTGGTGATTGTCGTTGGTCACTTTGAGTACTCTCTCTCTCTTTCTCTTTCTGTCTCCTCTGCATTAGCCACATTGCTGAATTTTTTTCCTTTGTCGGACAAGATTGGCACTTCTCTTTAGGGTTTTCATTTTTCTGGCGGCAAATACATAGAAACGCTATATTTCCTCTATTTTTGTAAAATTTGGGCTGGTCGATCCCATTACATCAATGAAATTTATTGGCTCTTCGTGGTTAACAATAGTCTAAGGCCCGTTCGGCAACGAGCGTTTGAAGTAACTTTTAGGGTTTTGACCAAGTCAAAACACTAATCAACCAAATATTAGCGTTCGGTAAGGTAGTGTTTTAACTAGCGTTTGCAGTAGCTTTTAGCGTTTCAAGTAGTGTTTACGAAAACTTAAGAATATTAGTTTTTCACATTTGAAAGTAGCGTTTCATATTTTTTGACAAAAAAACCCTTCATTCATTTATATTTGACAAATTATTTATATTCTTTTACGTCAATTTACAATAATCAGCTAACTCAACCGCTAAGTTTACCGAACACATTTATTCAACCGCTCAATTGAACAGCTATCCGCTATCCGCTAACGGCTAAAATCTAACAATTATCAGCTACTTAAACAGCTATCGATTACACAAACAGCTATTCGCTACTCAAACAGACTCATTTTACCGAATATGGCTAAGTAGAATCGCTGGCAAACGACAAATAATAACCAGCGTTCTCCCTTAACCGCTAGTTGCGTGGCATCGTCGTTATCCCCAAACTCTAGGAACTGGCGAGTTGTTGTGCCTATGCCCAGATCGTGGGGTGGTTGGGATGGGAGATTGAATTTATGAATAAGTGATGATGTGGCTAAGTTGTTGGATTAAAAAACAATAGTCCAAGTTAAAAGTTACTAATTTTCTTCAAAACTATTAGTTTTCATTACGTATATTCCATATATATATATATATATATATATATATATATATATATATATATATATATTATACGTGCCTCAAATTTTAAGCCAACAGCACAAATTCTGTGCATGTCTGAATCATGATTGCATGGTACACATGTTATAATCTCCAAGTAGCGGGGAATGTTTATGAGTTATGTGAGAATGATGATGTAGGCATGGCAGCTTGTTCTCCAATAAGCTCCCAAGTAACGGGATTGCTATTGAATGCACGACAGTTAATAATATTTACATAATTCCATTCATTTTGTTTTTCTTCATCTTGCTTTAGAGTTATTGCCGCCAGTAGCTAGCAAAAACTTAACGGATGTGGGAGATAATAGGGTCATCTAATCATTAATAGCTAAATGCTACCATATCTTATCCAAAAAAATGTTTTCTTTGATATTGATACATTTTAAAAAATGTTAATAATTTAACCGATGTGAAAGATAATAGAAACTTCAGTCAAGCCATAAGAATTAATGCATTAATAGGTCAGATTAGAGAGTAAAATAATTTCAGAATTTAACCTTTATTGTGAACATCTGCTTTATCCTAGGATTATAATATACTAGATAATATTCTTTGTTTGAAGACTAAGTTTGTCCAATTTATTCATAATGAGTTTATGAGGACCAATATGATACATGTGATTTATAGTTGTATTTATTCTAAGTTTTAAACTATGTGTATCTCACCTTCTATTTATTAAAAAATATTATAAAAGAATTATATGTGAAATAAATTAATTTAATTTGATGTAAAAACTCAAATTTAATAATTTATTTTTGACACCATATTTGTTTACATGTTTTTTCTTCCTAATTAATTATATAAAAATTTACTTAATAATAAATTTTGTATTGTCAGTCGTAGGCAAGTTTTCAACAACATTGAAGACTAGAATCTCTAATTTTCTACAATATTTTCATTAAAAGTAAAAAAATTATATTGGAGTTTCCAAAAATAAAATGTCCGGATAAAAAGAATAAAAAAGACAAAATATATGAGAATGGCATGTGTCAATTGGAAAAGAGAGTTTATTTAATTTTAATATATTTATAGAGGTATTGCTACATTGGACCTACTAATAGGTCTACTATGTATAGAGTATAATATCTTGCATTTTTAGCCTGGCATTAATATGATGTAGTTTAGGAGTATTGGGCAGGATTAATCATGTATTTTAAAAACAGCTCTTACCAGCATGTACTTTGATACTATTTATAGTCAATATGCTACAATTAAGGTAACACTATTACAAATATGACTTTTTATTATGAGTGATTTACAATGGTTAAGAGCAAAAAACCATCATAAAAAATGAGGCGATGATATTTTTGTAAATAAGCGGCCCGTTATTATACATTTGACTATGGTTCTTTCCCCGAACTGTAGTCATAGATCAAGCAGTCCACTTTTGACTACGGTTCTATGAAGGAATCGTAGTCGTAAGTCTAGTATAACGAGTTCTTCAATTGAACCATAATGAAATGTATATCCCGAAAACCTACAACACGAGAACTTCTACTGCTGTCGCCAGCCCCGGTTCACAATCTGCTGTACTCTTTCTCTTACCGTCCCTCTCCAGCTTGCTCTCCTTCTTTCTACTTCATATCTACTCGCTCTTGTTGCCCTTGTCACTGGTCTCGCTCTCCTTACCATCGTTGAGTTATCATTGTCCCTGCTCTCGCTCCCGTCTCTTGCTTGTCGCTGTGGTTGCTTCTCCCTCTTGCCTCTCGCTCACTCTCGCTGTTGTCGTCGTTCTTCCGGTATGAATTTCTTCCCCTCTCTTATTTTTCGCTTTAAGTTAGTTGCAAAATAATGTAGTTGAATGTTGAATATATTTGCAGCACTTAATTGAATGTTGAGAATGTGGGTAATGTTGAGATTATTGAAATGTTAAATCGTTTATTGAGAATATGGGTAATATTTTAGTTTTTAAGTTGAAAATGTATGAAATGTTTGAGATTTTGACAAATGGGTCTAGTAGTTTAGGATTAAATTAATGTAGGGAAATAGAATGATAGTTAGGATGACAAATTAAAAGGATCTAATGGGAGAAAATTTAATAGAAATTGCACACAATTGGAAAGATTTTTGATATAAGGTTATCCCCAAAAACTTGCATAAAGATAAATTTGTATCCAAATTTGTTTATTTTGATGAGGTGATGTTGGGGTATCCAATCATCAAAATTTGTATCAAAATTTGTTTACGATTTAGAGAAATAGAAAGATTTATGGTTAAGGGGTTTAGGAAAATGGAACAATTTATGGTTTAGTATTGAAGGATCAAATAGGAGAAATAGAAATTGTACATAGTTAGAAAGATCTTTGGATATAGGGTTGTCTCGAAAAAATTGTCATAAAGATAAATGTGTTATAAAATTTGTTTATTTTGATGAGGCGATGTTGGGGTGGACTAATTTATCCAATTATCGATATTTCCGGATTCCTTTTTGGTTGCAAATTTATTGTATTATACATGATCGTAAATTAGAGTACATGATTTTTTTTAAAGTTTACGTAATTCATAAGACAATAATGAATATAGTAATATGTCGAGGTCATCCTTTAATTTACTTTAACGACCCAAGATATAACAAGAACCGAAGTTCCATGATCCTTGTTGTCTTTAACAATGAGGTTGGGTTCACAAGGAAAAACATGGAGTATACATGCAACGTGGGTCGGTCCATGGAGAACGGGAAGAGGGGTAAAGAGTTCAAATGCAAATAAAGGTGATAAACAATAGGGAATTATTACTAGTTTTCTTATTGTTTATCACCTTTGTTTCCATTTGAACCCTCTACTTGTCTTCCCTTTCTTCGTGGACCGACCTACACTGCAGATATACTCCATGTTTTTTCTTATGAACCCAACCTCATTGTTAAAGACGATAAGTGTTATGGGAACTCTGTTTCTAGTTATGTGTTGCATTGTTAAAGAAAATTAAAAGGTAGTCTCGACATTTTATTCATATTAATTGTCACATGCATTATGTAAAACTTAAACAAAAATCAAGTCTAGTTTTATAATAATGTATAATACATCAAAATTAGACCCAAAAAGAAACACACACACACATATATGTATATATATATATATATATACACACACGCACACACCCCTCTTACACATCAAATAAAGGGAAAAAGACTATATATGTATTTTAAAAAAAAGAGAAATTTAACCACCACAAAAAATAAAAACTTATAACCATTTAACAAAAAAAAAAAAGAAATTTAATAGCTTAAAAAAACTTACAACCAATTAATAAAAAAAGGAATATACTAAATAACATCCTTTTGTTTTCATGTAATTTGATAAATGGCATCCTTAATTGTGTATAATTGTGCTTGTTTTTCTTACCAATCTATGCTTTTCCTAAATTATCGTATGCATTTCATAAGTTTAGAGAACCCATTCAAAAAGTTGTACATACATGCATAAATGTGCGTATAGCGCTCCCGAATGTTAGCTTGGTATATATAGGTTTTCGAATTGGCATTGTTGGACAGTTTGAGAATAATACGATAATAGGTTGTATGGCTATTATAATCTTTATCATACATTTGACAAGATATCATGGTGCTCATTTCCCCTCTCATTCTTCGAGTGCAATTATGATGCCGATGGGTTTGATGTGTATGTCCTTACGTTATGTTACCATGCAATTGAGTAAAGATATACACATTAGCCATTTCATTTTCGTATGTTATATACTTGAAGTACTAAGGGAAATATTTGCCAAAATTTTGTCAAATGTATGATAAGATTTTACTACACGGTCTATTGTCATATTATTCTTGAATGGGTTTAGGACCATCTATCCCTTTAGGGGATCTTAGGTTCATGTCATATTATTTCAGCATACTAAAATGATGAAAGTACGCACTATTCAAACTATATGTGGTGATGGTGCTATCTTGTTTAAGGGTAAGGTATGTATCGAGCGTGGATTTATAATTGTAGGAGGAGTGTAGAATATCGTGATGGCGTTAATAACTTTCTAGAGATTTCCATCGAACATGCAACCAAATTCGGAGAACATTCCATATTCTGTCTTTCTTTACGAGTGTTTTAACTCCTCAAGATTGATTCCTAAGGTTGTAAAAGCTCACCTATATTAGCATTGATTTGAAACATCTTATAAGGTGTGGGTATGGCATGGGGAAGAGGAGTCCGTGAATAATGGCGTAGGAGAAGAGGAAGGGTATGATAAAAATGAAGCTAGCAGTATGGAATTAGAAGATTGACATGAAGATCTTGTTCGTGAAGTAGAAGGTGAATTAGTCGATCAACCACAAATATTGGAGCGATTGTTAGCTGATTATGAGAAGCATCTTTACCAGGGAGTGATAAATATACTCGTTTATCGGTTTTGTTGAGGTTGATGAACTTAAAAATGGTTAATAGGCAGAGTGACAAAAGTTTCACGGACTTGTTAAGTGTGCTCAAAGACATACTCCCATAGGGCAATGCCCTTCACGATCGTACGCATAAACGAAGATGATATTGCGTCCTATGAGAATGGGGTATAAGAAGATACATGCCTGCCCCAATGATTGCACATCGTACCCAAAAAACACGCATATAGACACGAATGTCTAAAATGTGGTGTACCTATGTAGAAAATGAAAAACATTGATGGAGAGAGAATTAAAGGACTTCCCGTAAAGTCTGTTATGGTACTTTAGTAAGCTTGGCTAGAGGCCCCAAATTGGATGTCATTTCTTACCTTGGGTATGACATCATTGGATACTCTTTCTATACAAAGAGCCAGGACAATGGGAGCACTTGTGCAAAATAGTGGGGTCACATTAGAGGCTCATGCACTTCATGTTTCCAGCTCCAATCACAAACATCCCATTGTTACAAAAATGTCTTATTACGGATTCATTGAGGATATATGGGAGATAGACTATGTTGATGTTCGTAAGCCCGTTTTCCGGTGCAAATGGGTTGACAATGACAACGATGTCCAAGTTGATGAGATGGGGTTCACGATGGTCGATCTTACAAGAGAAGAGCCTAAAGTGGATCAATTCGTTATGGCATCCCAAGCAAGATAAGTGTTCTATGTTGAGGACCCAGCCAATGACAAGTTGTCTATTGTTCTTCGAGGAAGAGACACATTACTGGTTAGGACTGTGAAGATGTGTGTGAGTTTGTTAAGGACACCTCACGTTTCTCCTTGGGAATTCCTGTTGAAAATGAGGATGCCAGTTTTGAAGAATTGTATTTAAGAATTGACTATTAGGAGGCATATACATTGAAGATAAGTCCAAAGGAGGGGAAAAAAGGGGTATAAACCATGTAATTATATCAATTCTGAAGGTTTGCTCAGGGAGAGGCTAAGTCACCCTAGAGGGGGTGAATAGGATGATGATGAAATTTTCTTCAAATTTAAAATAGATATGAATCGATGTGAGCGAGAGTCGGAGATGAGCTTAGAAAAGCACTAACTCGAAATCGGTGAAGAGTGAAGAAACAGATTAAACGAAACTTTAAACTTGTCCGAGTCTAGAATGCACTCGGAAAATTAATAACTCGAGAAAGTACGTGGAAACCCTCCCGAGGCAGAAAACCACGGACCGTGCTAATCCAAGCACAAAGTCAAATCCAGTATTTTGAGTCCACAAAATACGATAGGCTGAATTGACATGAGTTGCTCCCTTAGACAACTCTTTACAAGTATTTCCTAGACTCGAAATTACCTTATCCGATCTAGTACTTCCTAACCGAGATCACCCTTATAGTTAGGGACAAGCGAGCTGAGTTAACCCTTACGGCTCAGTCAAGGGACCTTACTTAGAGAGTAAGAAAGAAAGTGTTTGTAATCGAGTACAAGACCTTACAACTCGGAATATTATGAAATACAGAATCGAAGTTGTAAGTAGAAGATTGAGAATGAATACAATGACTTTTGATCAAGTATGTATATTAACAATAGATTCGGCAATCTTCAAGTCTTGAAAGTTGGCTTTTATTTATATATGACCAAGCACCTTAGCCGTTGTGCCCATCTTCTAACTGGAAGTCCTTTGTGACCAGTTGTAAAGGATTTTTCGAGTCACTCGGAAAATATCCGTTGAGATATGAACGTTGAGCAACGGTTCTTGACTCCTTTGGAAGTCCCAAAACCACTGGTGGTGTCTTGAAAAATAAGGTGGAAACCACCGTTGAGCTTGGTGTTGCAGATTTCCGATGAAACGAGACAACCCGACATAGTGTGCGGGGCTAGGTCGAGGTGGAAAAAGCCTTGTCTGCTTGGTGATTTGACGTTTTGAAGCCGGTTACTTTTGTAATTCAAATTTAGGATTGCCTCGTTTGAATAACCTACAAAAGCAAATTAATTTGGTTCTCAAAGTATAAAATACTTTGGTCTAAGATTAGACATAGATAATATTATAATTAAAATAATTAAGTGACTAATTATCTAAGTCGAGAAAAGAAAAGGAATTTTACGAGTATAATATCCATAAAACTCAAATTCCATCTTAGTCGAGTCTAGAAGGCAATCAAGTCGGATAAAGAATATCGGAGTAAACGGACTTGATCTAGACTAAACAAAATTCAAACTAAATATGCTGACTTGGAACAATGTAATTCCTGAATCATGAAGTCGGACCTGAGTTTGAGCGCGGAAAAGATAGTGTTTGAATCATGCGATATATCCGAGTGTTGGGTGACTCGGAGCGAGAGAGAAGTAGCATATAGAATTATGCTTACGAGTCAATCGAGTCGAGCGAAAACCCCATACTAGATTCTATAACACTCGGAAGAAATATTATATCACTTAGAAAAGTTTCTAAGATGCATGGAATGTCTTGAAGTCAAAACCCTATAAGAGATAAAGTCTTATACCTGATTCCTTGATGGAACTCGAAGCTGAGTAAGTAAAAGTCCGAGTCTTCAATCTCCTCCTTTTTGATGAAAGGTATTCCATACTTAGACAGAAACTTTGTTAGTGATAAAAGTTTGAATTTGCAAACTTGCTCGAGAAAAGAAACTTAAGATTTCATAGTTCACAGAGTAAGAGAAGACATAAGTCCGGATACACGAAATTATTAATGAAATGCATTGATTTTAATGACAATGCTTGAGCAAGAAAACATATTGGATGAAAACTCGAAATACTTGCATTAAGCAACGAACTCGAAACATTGGAACGAAATGCATTCTCATTGACTTCACATAAAATATTTACAAAGGGTGAGAGAGACTCCCCTAAACAAGACATCTAATCTAATTTTCTATCTATTCTCCCCCTTGCCTTTCAGCAAAAACAACAAGAAAATATGGGAAGAATACAACAAGAAGTACATGATGTCCGGACAAAAAATAAAATAAAATAAAATAAAACACTCGTAAATAAAAGACTAAGAAATTAAGGAGGGGATGAGTTTGTCCGAGTTGAGGAGGAAGGACGAGTGGAGCGCCGGGCTGATAAGATCTTGACGATGTGCTTGAGCGCGGCGGAGGGAGGACATGGATCTCCGGAAAAGGCTTAGTTATGAGTGGCTGGCCCGGAACTAGTTCGTCAAGAGGCTCGTCTCGAACGACTGGAAGGGTGTGCTCGGGGTTGATCGGCTACTAACCTGTCCTTGTTCAGCAAGGTCTTCGACCCACTCAGACTGTTATCCGAGCCGATCACTTCCGGTTGAGCTTTAGGAGCACTTGGACCCTCAGTTGTTGCTCCTTGTCCTTCTTGGTCTTCCTGGCCTTCGGCTCACCGAGGCTCGAAAAGAGCTACATCGGCCGCGAGCTCTTACGCTTCTTCTCGATCTTCTTTTTCACCCTCTTCTCTGTCCGAGGAGGACTTGGCAGGGCTCGAGGATTCCTCGAAGTGTTTGAGTCTTCTTGATCCTGAGCTGCTTTGGATCGTCTCTCCTGAAGAAGCTCGATCGGCTCCCTTTGTTCCTTCACCGAGCCTTCATCTCGAGGAGCACGTCCTGTTACTCTCGGAGTTGAGATTGGGCGGTTTTTGGTTGATGGTCATAGGCTGAAAGACGAGTCTTGAATGAATGGAGGAGGTCCTTGAGTTGCAAGGCCACGAGAGGAGATTTTGTCCATGAAAGCTGTGGACAAAACGAAAGAGAGTGTTTTAGAAGCACCTGAGGTGGAAGCACCACCAGGTGGAGCGAGGAAGCGAAAGAGGGGCATCTTTCCGAGTCCGAGGTGGAGAAGGTGGCCTCGGCTACGAGCTGTGAACCCGGACACCGAGGTTCGGTTTCTGGTATCCGTACCCCGAAGTTCCTTTTGCCCACTACAATGGCGGCCTCGAAATTGCGGTCGAGATCCGAGGGAAGAGGAACCTTGAATTGTTTGAGTATAAGGGTGAGAAGAGCACTCGAAGGGAAGAGGGGTGTGTCTACTTCGTAGCCCTCTAGAATGTCAAAAAGTTTTTGAGGTGTTTGGAGTTGGGGTTCTCCTTACTAGAGTGCTTGTGAGAAAAAGTTCTCATCAGCAAGAAACACAGAAGACGTGCTTCGACATTAGCTGAGTCATAGAAAAATTTTTGCGTGACCCAAGGAACTCTTTTGCATACTTTTCAAAGAAGTTGTCGGCGACCTCATTGAAAGGAATAGGGTTACTTGTTCAAGAAGAGGAAACGACCTTGAATAGACGATGGAGGAGGGAAGTATTGATGCGAATAGTTATGTTCGAACCCTGGAGATGAGAATACCTTCGGAGCTGGAAAGATGAGTGTAAAACTCGAAACGAGTTCGGGATAGATGAACTCGCTGAAGCAAAGAAAGTTATAAGCCCCGTTCGATTGTATGTGAGGGAACCACAAAAATTTGGTGGTTGGAAAGAATTTATCATCCAGCGCAAGGTGTTAGGTGACAAGGGGTTTAGAATTTGAGGGCCTTCTTAGCTCTTGGTGCGAGGTTTCTTAGAGGCGGAACCAAGAAAGTCGGGGTGAGAACCTCTTTTCGGCATTTTGGTGAGAAAAGAGAGAGGATAAACTTGAGAGAGAGGATAAACTTGAGAGAAGACTCAAAGAGAGTGAAGGATAAAAGAAAAAAGGTAGAAGAGAAATGAGTTTGAGAGCGACGGAGCTTACTTGAGATGATCTTCACGAAGCTTGAGAGCACCGGGTGTCGCTTTGATCACGAGCACTTGTTCACGAGAAATTTGATTGAGAGAGAGAGAGAGAGAGAGATAGTTCGCGAGGAGTAAAGTAAAGAAATGAAGGAGAATAGGCGCTATTTATAAGAAAATAAACGACCTTCGATATTCGTTCGACTCAGCTCTTTCAGCTGTCACTTCGACCGGTGTGACGGTTCTCTCCTCAACGGTTAGAATTCCAGCAGTTTGTCTCTCAACGGCTAGTTGTCCGAACAGGGCGCGTAAGAAAAAAACTAATTTTGAAAACAAATTCCGAAATTCTCCACTTATCTAGAGATGATTTCGAAGTTTGATGTCCATTTTTCTCAAAGTCCGAGTCCGACTCAGCTCGGTTTTGAGTGACTCGAAACTAGAAATAAATAATAACTATCGGCTCAGTATCACTAAGTCAACTGAACTAATGGTTATTAATGAATTGTAAACATAGAACACACAATCATGTAAAGAGGTTTTCACATAGAAATCACATAATTATGCATTTAACATACCAAGATCATTCGTAATGAAGCAAAGCTGATCCTCACTAAGTGGTTTAGTAAAGATATCAGCTAATTGAAGATTTGTAGGAATGAATTCGAGTTCAATATCACCTTTCTCGAGAATGGTCTCTTAAGAAATGATACCGACCTCAATATGTTTCGTCTTTGAGTGATGAACTGGATTTTTGGTGATGCTGATTGCACTCGATTATCACACTTGATTGGAACTGATTTGAAAGAGAGTCCAAGGTCCTTCAAGTATTGTTTTATCCATAGAATCCAAGCACAACATGCTCCAGCTGCAATATACTCAGCTTCGGCAGTTGATAGAGCTACTGAATTTTGCTTCTTTGAGTGCCAAGATATTAAGGATTGACCCATAAATTAGCATGCCCCTGAAGTGCTCTTTCTATCAACTTTGTATTCAATGTAATCAGCATCCGAGTATCCGAGTGAGAGTAAGTTCCGAGTCTCCGGAGTACCATAGACCTAAATTCGAGTCCCTGCAAGATATCCGAATATTCTCTTCACCGCAGTGAGATGTGATTCTTTTGGATTAACTTGGAATCTTGCGCATAGACAGACACTAAACATTATATCTGGTCTACTTGGAAGTAAGATATAGCAAAGATCCAATCATACCTCGATAGAGTTTCGATATATTGCTTTACCTTTTTCGTCCGAGTCCAGTTTCAAGCTACTTACTCATAGGTGTTGTTGCATGCTTCGCATCTTGAAGTTTATACTTTTTCAGCAGCTCCTTGGTGTACTTTGATTGATGGACATAGATTCCATTTTTGTCTTGCTTGATGTGTAGACCAAGGAAGAAATTGAGTTCTCCCATCATACTCATTTGAAATTCTGTCTCATTAACTCGAGAAAAATCTCGACGCAGAATTTCATCAGTAGCTCCAAATATTATGTCATCAACGTATATCCGAGCAATAAGGAAATCTTTCCCCTTGTTTTTATAAAGAGAGTCTTGTCGATCTAACCTCTTCTAAAATCATTTTGAACCAAGAAATTGTTCGAGTCTTTTATACCAAGCTCCGGGAGCTTGTTTAAGACTATAAAGAGCCTTTTGAAGTTTGAAAACATGATTTGGAAATTCCGAGTTTTCAAATCCAGGGGCTGCTCAACATAGACTTCCTCTTCGATAAAACCATTGAGAAAAACACACTTAACATCCATTTGATATCATTTGATATTCATGCTAGATGCAAATGCTAATAGGATTCTAATGGCTTCGATTCGATAACAGGTGCAAAGGTTTCCCCACAATCAATCCCTTCTTCCGATTGTAACCTTGAGCCACAAGTCTAGCCTTGTTTCGACTACCAACCCACCTTCATCCACTTTGTTCTTGAAAACCCATTTGGTTCCTATGGCTGGGTGGTCGGAAGGTCGTTTGGTCGAGTCCGGACTTGGTTACTTTCGAATTGATTGAGTTCCTCTTGCATGGCCTCTACCCATTCAGGTTCATTTAGAGCCTCTAGTGCATTTTTAGGTTCGATTAATGAAATGAATGCAGTGAATGCACATAGATTCTGAAGAGAGGAACGAGTTCTTACCCCCACTTGTTGATATCGGATAATATGTTTTCCAGTGGATGATTAGAAGCATATTTGAATGCTCTACCTGTTCTATGATTCACCGGATCTGTAGGCTGAATTGGTTGATCTTCGAAGTTTGTTCTTAGTGATCTTGTTCATCGGTTTGTCCGTCATCATTTTGAGCGGGTTCTTGAGTTGTTTTATTCCGAGTCACTTCGTTTTGAGTGACTTCATTCCGAGCTGGTTGGGTTTGATTCCTGATAGGCTCACTTTTGTCAAGGTCATCATCTCTATTGAGCTTCGGATCCGAGAATGATGATTCACTTGGCTTTTCCTGTTCAAGCTCATCAAACACAACGTGGATACTTTCTTCCACTTTGTTAGTTCTCTTATTAAAAATGCGATAAGCTTTACTATGAGAGGAATAACCTAGAAAAATACGTTCATCCGACCGAGCATCAAACTTAATCAGGTGATCCTTACCATTGTTGTGAACAAAACACTTACATCGAAATATTGGGTTTCTTCCCTTTATAGAGCTCGTAAGGTGTTTTCTTCAGAATGGGTCCGATGAGGCATCCGGTCAAAGTGTAGTTGGTTGTGTTGATCGCCTCGGCGCAGAAATAGTAGGGTAAATTGTGCTCAATCATCATTGTCCTAGCTATTTCTTCAAGAGTTCTGTTCTTTCTCTCCACTACTCCATTCTGTTGAGGAGTTCTTGGTGTTGAGAAGTTGTGAGAGATACCATTCTTGTCGTAGAACTCCGAGAATTCCGAGTAGTCGAACTCCCTTCCATGGTCGGTTCAAATTCTCTGGATTTGAGTCCGAGACTCAACTTGGATCTTTCAGTAGAGCTTACTGAACTCCTTGAATGCTAGGATGTAGAAACTGTCTTCGAGGATTTGAATGATGATCCGACTTGTTTCCCTCTTGTGCAAGCTTCACAAACTTTGTCTTTCTTGAAAGCACAATTGGGCAATCCTCCGACTAAACCATGAGATGCCAATTTCTTAATAGTATGAATGCTAACATGGCCTAATCTACGATGCCATTTCCATGAGTCATCATGAAGTGATGCTTTTAAACAAGATAAATTCGACTCGGGTCGAAAGAGGAATAATATAAGTGTTACCCGATCTCTTACCTAAGAGTTTGATCTCCTTGGTAGTGTTATAAGAAATGTAACAGTTGGTTTGAGTGAATCTTACCTCTTGACCTTTATCACATAAGCTGGGAGATGCTAAGCGGGTTGTACTTTAATCCTTTGACAAGGTAAACTGGGCTGACCAGATTGCTTCCCTTTCCAATCTTACCTATCTCAATTATCTTGCCTTTGCTTGTCATCTCCAAAAGTGACTTTTCCTCCTTTGTACTCTTCTAACTCGGAAAAGAGTCCCGAGTCTCCGACATATGTTGCGAGCATCCACCTGTCAAGGTACCAATGCCCTTTTCGATCTTTTACGAGTAGCACTGCAAAACAGAAACAAACTAACCCTTCTCACTTCCTCTAATGAACCCAGTAACACTCTTTACTATGGTCCTTTTCGAGGAAGAAGGTTTTTCGAACCCGATTTGAATCAATTTGGGTTTAGTCCGATTCTGAGTCTTCCGTTTAGAGAAGCTGAGTCCGTGTCTCTTTCTTTTGAAAGGATTTTCTTTTGAAAAATGGTGGAGATGGTTTTCTCCTAAAAGCTGGTCTAGGCTCAGTCCTTCTTTCATTTTTATGAATGGGACCGTGCTCAGCTTTCCTGAACTTTACAGTTCTTGAATCCTTTTGAAAAGCTCCGAGTAGGAATTGGATTCCTCCTCTTTGTTAAAACCAAGACCTTCTTTTCTGAAGGAGACACATTAAGATCCCAAGAACATGTCAAGGTTTTTCGACCTTGAGTAAACTTTAAAATAAGATCTTGAGACTCATTGAGCTTTTGCTTTAGTCTGCTCATTTTCTCTTCCGAGTGACTCGGACTCGGTGTCATTGATTTGAGCACTAGTATTTAGTTCTCCGAGTGTGAGTCTCGGTTTTCCAACTCATCTTTTAAAGAAATGCTCTCGGAGGAAATTGACTCAAGTTGTTCTTTAAAGTGAGAAGAATCGGAATTGGACTTTTCTTCCAAAGTGAAAATATACTTGGCTAAATCGGCTTTGGAGAATTTGAGAAAGTATTCGATTACCTCTTGAGGATTTGCTTCCTCATTGTCCGATTGATCCGAGTCCGAATCTGTTTCCGCTTACGAGTCGAAAGTTCCATCATACACTTTGAGTCATCTCGAGTCCTCGTCATCTTCCGATGAGTCCTCGTCACTCCATGTGGCCATCATAGCCTTTTTCTTCCTTCTGTCCCTTTTTCTCTTGGGACGAGTCCTTGACTATGTGTTCCTTGCTGCCACATTCAAAACACCCGGAGTTCTTAGTCAAAGATAACTTTGAATGGGAAGAGTATTTACCTTTTTTATCCTTCTTGTCTTTCTTATAGAACTCTTCTTTTGGCTTCTTATCCCATCTCTTATGCTTCATCATTCTCTTGAAGCCTCTAGCAATAAGTGCCATGGGATTCTCTTCCGAGTTAGAAGAACTCGGATCTACTTCTCTGGTTTACGAGGCTTTCAGCACAATGTTCTTTTTGGTGCTGACCTCTACGTCCTCCTCTTCAAGGTGGATCTCATAGGTGAGAAGCTTCCCAATGAGTTCATCCGGCTTCGGTAGAGACAAGTTGTGAGCCTCTACGATAAGCTGTCACCTTAGGACCCCATCCTTTCTTGGGTAGGCTTTTGAGTATCTTTCTACACATTTCCTCATGGGAGATCTTTTTACCCGGAGATTTGAGATTGTTGGTAATCTCTGTAAATTGAATGAACATCCGAGTGATGTTTTCTTCGGGCTCCATCTTGAACAACTCATATTTATGAAGATATTGGCTTATCTCGCTTGTCTAACCTGGCTTGTACCTTCATAAGTGTTGACCGAGTGTGTCCCACACTTCTTTGGCTGTGTCACGAGCGGACACTCGGTTGTATTCTTTTGAGCTGATGGCGCACATTAGAATGTTCATTGCCTTGAAGTTCTTTTTGAACTTCTCTGCTTCTTCAGTGGTGTACTCTGCCTTGATCTTGGGCATGAGTTTTGTTTCTACTTGTGTTCATGGGAAGGTAGTTTCCTTCTTGTATGATGTTCCGGACATCTTCACCATGATCCAGCAGGAAACTTTCCATGAGTTTCTTCCGAGTGCACAAAGTTAGATCCTTTGAACTTTGGTGGTCTGCTGGAAGACCTTCCTTCATCGAACTCTCTGTTGTTACGAGCCATTTGATCATTAGACCTTTGGATAGTTAGATCCTTTTACGAAAGGCTAGGCTCGATACCAATTGAAGGTTTGCTCAGGGAGAGGCTAAGTCACTCTAGAGGGGGTGAATAGGGTGATGACGAAATTTGCTTCAAATTTAAAATAGATATGAATCCGATGTGAGCGAGAGTCGGAGATGAGCTCGGAAAAGCACTAACTCGAAATTAGTGAAGAGTGAAGAAACAGATTAAACAGAAACTTGAAACCTGTCTGAGTTTAGAATGCACTCAGAAAATTACTAACTCGGAAAGTACATGGAAACCCTCCCGGGGCAAAAATCACGGACCGTGCTAATCCAAGCACGAAGTCAAATCCACTATTTTGAGTCCACAAAATACGGTGGACTGACTTGACCTGAGTTGCTCCCTTAGACAACTCTTTACAAGTTTTTCCTAGACTCGAAATTACCTTATCCGATCTAGTACTTCCTAACTGAGATCACCCTTACGAGTTAGGGACAAGCGAGCTGAGTTAACCCTTACAACTCGGTCAAGGGACCTTACTTAGAGAGTAAGAAAGAAAGTGTTTGCAATCGAGTACAAGACCTTACAACTCGGAATATTATGAAATACGGAATTGGAGTTGTAAGTAGAAGATTGAGAATGAATACAATGACTTTTGATCAAGTATGTATATTAACAATAGATTCGGCAATCTTCAAGTCTTGAAAGTTGGCTTTTATTTATATATGACCAAGCAGCTTAGCCGTTGTGTCCATCTTCTGACTGGAAGTCCTTTATGACCGTTGTAAAGGAGTTTTGAGTCACTCGAGAAAATATCCGTTGAGATATGAACGTTGAGCAACGGTTCTTGACTCCTTTGGAAGTCCCAAAACCACTGGTGGTGTCTTGAAAAATAAGGTGGAAACCACCGTTGAGCTTGGTGTTGCAGATTTCCGGTTTGGAAACAGACAACCACGACACGATGTCCGGGGCTACGTTAGAGGTGGAAAAAGCCTTATCTCGCTGGTGATTTGACTTTTTGAAGCCGGTTACTTTTGTAATTCAAATTTAGGATTGCCTCATTTGAATAACCAAGAAAAGCAAATCAATTTGGTTCTCAAAGTATAAAATACTTTGGTCCAAGATTAGACATAGATAATATTATAATTAAAATAATTAAGTGACTAATTATTTGAGCCAGAAAAGAAAAGGAATTTTCTGAGTCTAATATCCATGAAACTCAAATTCCATCTTAGTCGAGTCTAGAAGGCAATCAAGTCGGATAAAGAATATCGAGTAAACAGTTTTGATCTAGACTAAACAAAATTCAAACTAAATATGCTTGACTTGGAACAATGTAATTCTCGAATCATGAAGTCGGACTTGAGTTTGAGTGCGGAAAAGATAGTGTTTGAATCATGCGATATATCCGAGTGTTGGGTGACTCGGAATTGAGAGAGAAGTAGCATATAGAATTATGCTTTACGAGTCAATCGAGTCGGCGAAAACCCCATACTAGATTCTATAACACTCGGAAGAAATGTTATATCACTCGGAAAAGTTTCTAAGATGCATGGAATGTCTTGAAGTCAAAACCCTATAAGAGATGAAGTCTTATACCTGATTCCTTAATGGAACTCGAAACGAGTAAGTAAAAGTCCGAGTCTTCAAATTCGGTAAGAACATTATTGTATCCATAGTTTTACTTGTCTAAAGTAAATGAAATTTCCTTTTGCGGTATTTCTCACCTTAATACTTCTCTGTAATAGATTATTGTGCTGTCCAATGGAAGGGAAAAAGTAATAAAATTATTGATTTTTCGATCAATCCGGTGTTCGAGATATGGGACCATGAAAAAGGAAATAGAGAATGTTGGCGAGATTTCCTATTTGTGTACTCCTTTTTAGTATTTACGCCAAAAGTTCATCTCTTCATCTTAAAACTTTGTGGTATAAATAATTTCAATATTTATGCCGAAAAGTTCATCTCTATTTACTTAAAGTGATGCTTTTTATTAGATTGAGTTATTTGTTTGTACAGTATGACTATATTGCTTGCTTGGAGTTCATGCAGAGGTAGCGTGGACAACAAATATGATATTTTAAGAATATATGTTGTCCAAGCTACTGCTACAATAACTCCAAGCAAGCAATATCATCACAAAGATAATCACATAACTAAATTTACTATGAAAGCATCACTTTGGGTAAATAGAGATTTTCCTTTTGGCATAAATATTGAAATTAGTTTATACCAAAAGTTTAAAGAAAAAGATATAAACTTTTTAACATAAAAACTGAAAAAGGAGTACTCATTGTATTATATCTCTTGTAATATATTCTTTGATGAAGATTGTGAAACATGGATTGTTGTGGTTGCAAAAGTGTAAAATTTTATTTGTTAAATAATTAAGACTGTCGGTGGTTTCGTGTAAATTGTTGTGGTTGTACGTGCATATCTTTTTGTAATAATTGTACGGGGATACAAAAAAACAAAAAAACAAAATTATTTGTTAGACAATTGAGGAAGAACCGTAATAACAAGTCTACATATAATCTATTAATATGATTTTTAATTAAAAACCGTAGTAATAGGTGTTGACCTAAAATTCCGGCCGGAAGAGGGGATTTGGGTCCAAACCTATTACCGTGATTTTTAACTAAGCACAATAGTAATAGGTGAACTTATTACTACAGTTGTTTATCCAGAGCTGTGGTAATATGTTCGCTATTACCACGGTTGTTCAAACAAACCGTAATAATAGGTGGTACTGTTATTGCGATTTTCAAATGCAGTAAAAGATACCCATCTACAATTATGGCCACATACACAAAGTCAGATAACTATATTAAAAGGTCTTTCGGAAGTAGTTAAAATGGTTCCTTTAATAGTGTAAGCGTGCTTGAATTCGATTTTTAAATTTTATGATATAGTGGTGGTGTAGGAGCTTAATTTATGTGGCGATTAAAAATCCATATTGTACTCCTCCACAGTTATGTCATAAGAAAGACGGAGTTAACATACCTTTAACTTTGTGGTATAGTGACAGTAACATCAAATTACAGACTAGAGGAAGCTATGTTTAAAATAGAGATTAATCTCGACCAATGCCCCTAAATTACAGATTGTTGCTGATAAAAATTCCTTTGGAAGAAGTTTGACTTTTTTTTGTAGCCTCTATAGTTTGCAACTTTACTATCCTTCTCCTCAGTAGCAATTGCCATACTTTTCTTTCTCCCTTCTCCAAATCTCTGTTTTCTCACCTGTCTAACTCCCACATCATAGTGCAATATGTATATTACGAACCTAGGTCCGTGATGTGTAGCTATGCACCCCCCCAACCGGGGTCCATGCTAATGCAAATTCAAGCCATTTGGGTCCAACTAAATTAGTCAAGTTTTCTTTGTCCTTCATAGTGGTCCGCTACAAATCTACATCAACCTCAAGGTAAGATGCAGTGAAGCCGATCCTCTACCTACTGGGGCACTATAGAGTGTCAAAAAGCTTCTCCATTATCCTAATCCATTCTTAAACCATTCTAGGCTCTGAAAGGTCGTTATAGGTTGGGGGTTTATGGATAGCGAGTCTCTCACACATTGCAGAATATCTTGTTATCCTGTCTTCTTTTCTCCCGATATGCAAAGCATTTCAACAAGTAGAAAATTGGTAAGTTCGTCTTCATTCAGGTTAGTTTCTGCACTTGTGCTAGCACTTAAGCCAAGTGAAGCTCGCATCTCATCCAGATGCTTGCGAAGATTAGCCATTGATCGCGTTGGGCTTTTCTCCCGATATGCAAAGCATTTCAACAAGTAGAAAATTGGTAAGTTCGTCTTCATTCAGGTTAGTTTCTGCACTTGTGCTAGCACTTAAGCCAAGTGAAGCTCGCATCTCATCCAGATGCTTGCGAAGATTAGCCATTGATCGCGTTGGGCTTGTTGCACTGTCTTGTCATTTGTCGTTTAGTCCCACAATTCTATGATAAAGAGGCCAGGGACTAAGTCTCCCATTCTAATTTCTAAGTTCTGAACCTACGGTTTTCCTAATTGTCATGTATTTACGATGAAGTTACCATAAATACAATGTACCTAGTTACTCAATAAAAAAATTAATTTAATAATAATCTCATTGTCCAGATGGCCTATGTACGCTCACTCTTACGCATGCTACTAATTTCTACATGGTGTATGACTTTATTATACTCTCTACACTACTGCAATATAAGGGTTTTTAACAACATATCTAGACAACTTTTAACAATGATTGACTACCGTTGTTTATGTGAGCGTTGTGAAAAGTCAGTACCTTTTGACAAAAGTTATACGATCATTGTGAAAGACACTTTATAACAACAATTCCGTAACAACAACCTTTGTCAAAGGTGACATATATGATAGAAATTTTTATAATAATCGTTATTAAAAGTCATGATCAAAGCAAGTCTAATAACAATGGTTCTCCTAGAACCATAGCTAATGATACTTATGACAACAGTTGTCTTCGAACCATTGTCATAGGTAAGGACTATTACAACGAGTTCTTATTGATAACCGTTGTCAAAACTTGACCTATAACAATGGTTATCTTCTGAATTGTTGTCATAGTCGAGCATTATGACAACGATTTTTATCGATAACTATTATAAGAACTTAGCGTATAACAATCTGTTGTACAAAAGAACCGTTGTCATGAAGCCTGATTGGATGAACCTTTATAACAACGGTTGCCATGAAAAACATTGTCATAGCTCTCATTTGACAATGGTTTATTTGGACAACCATTGTTGGAAGATTTTATTATATATATATATATATATATATATATATATATATATATATATATATATATATATATATATATATATATATATATTATTTTTGGCTTTTTGTTGAAGTAACAACAAACTAAAAGTACCATCAAATATCATTTTATTTTGTTTTTTAAGGAAAGTTCACAAATGTACACATCAAAATGATTAAAAGTAACTAAAAAAATATTTAATTATAATACATTATGTACACAAGTCTAGCTAACTACGGATTGAGTGATTTTTGTAAAAGTTCATAGACAAACTTCTGCCATCCATCTCAAAGCTCATTCAATGTGGCTATTGGATAAGGTGTGTGCGACTTCTTTTCAAGAAAAACTGCCACCAAAACTGTAAAATAAAAATCTTTACATCATGTCCAAGTAATGAAAAAAATATACCGATCAACAAAAATTCAAATTTGGTAGAAATTGTAAATAAGGGTAGTTAAAAATACCAGTCTTGAATTGGACTTGGAATCGTCCAAATCCAACTGAATCAAAATTTCTTCCATGCGTATTCGTACAATGTGGAACCCATACTCCATTTTGCTCGATTGCTTGCGACACTATAAAGATAGCGCATACATTAGTAGGTATGTAATAAGTAATTTAGTCGAGAAAAGTTAATTCTTCAAAGTTAAGTAAGAAAACCTCATCCTAACATAAACAAGAGATGATTGGTTAAGATCCTTTGGATTTTTCAGCCTTCCTTTGCAATTGTAAACTTGGATAACACTATATATGGGAAAAAATGAAATTATAATGTATTAGAAATATATCCATAAAGGCATGCAATAAAAATGAAAGTATATTTAAATGAAAATTAAGGGAACTCACCCTCGAGAATGCGCATAATTCTTCTCGAGCACTCATGGGTGGGTCGACCAAGAGGATCAAGCCAATAAAGCATCCAGTGTAACCACCTAAGACATATTAAAATTTACGTAAGTAGTTACAAATAAAATTTAATGTAAATTCAAGAAACTAATATATAGTAACTCACATGATGTCGAGCATAATAGAGTTAAAGAATTGCTGGACGTCGTCCTGGAAAACTAAGAAGTCTTTTTCTCCTTCTCCATCGTACCCCAACACCGATGGTCCCATTATCATCTTGACAACTACATTAAAATCCCATCCAATGACCAAATCTTTGAGACGGGCATTCCATTAGTGATCAGGTCGGAGAACTTCGGGTTGGGCAGCTGATTGCTCCTTCTTCCGACACCGAGCTGACTTCACGGGCTTCGACTTAGAGCTAACTTTGTAGGACTCTAATCTAGACTCGGAGCTGACTTTGCACTCTTCGTGGATGATCAGCTCTTCCGAGGTCCTAATTCACATAGGATGATACAAACTATAGTTGACGAGGCCATAATAATAATTTTTAGAATAGTTAATTGAATGGACTTCTTTTAAATTTGAAATAATACCTTTGAATCAACAAAGATGACAAACCCTTAGGCCCAACGAACAAAACCGTTGATCGCTTCTTGAACTGTATGTAAAAGAGCCAAAAGCATCAACAACCGACGATCACATTTCCCTTCAAAACGTCTTTCACCGTCACCTTAACTTGATCCTCGAAGAGTGGTGCCCATGAATGAGGGCACATGGTTAGCGAGGATTGAATGACAACCTTAGCCACAATGTGATCAAGAAAAGAGTTATATCTTATTGATAGTAACACAACAACCATTCCTTGAAAGAAGAGAAAACATAAACTACGAACAATTCCGTAGAATAACGGACGAGTTTCTTCTAAAAAGTCCACATTTTGCGAGAATAATGACCCTTTATCCGAAAAAAGACACAAATTTTATACGGTCAATCAATGACCACACGCCGGAGCTCCACAACAATCGAAAGTACACCATTGATTAACAAATCATATGTAATAAAAACAAAAGAAAACATGCATCATATATAATATCAAATGATACCTCGAGCATATATTCAAATTATATACATTATTGAATCAACGACCACAAGTCGAAGTTCCAAATCAAGCATATATTAAAAGTTAAACCTAGTTGAAAAACATGAATTAGATAGCAAATCATACCTTATCCGTTGATTCGGAAGCATCGTTGGATAAGCTTGCTTTCCGCTCGCCGGTGTATGTACTATGGGTTCATCTTTCCATAGGCCTTCGAAGATGGGTCGGTGCATGCCCATCTTGGAGAACTACTCCATGATAGTTGCCATCACCGAGACGTCACTTGCTGTCACCTCGGACATCACTTTCCATCAACATTAGATATTTCCTACTAACCATTAAGTGCATGAACATAATTAACTATTAATGACACTCACAAGTTGTTGAATAACATATTTGGTTTCTATGATGAAGGTGCCATCTTTCCTCCTTCCTTCAACCCATGACTCGTCCTCCTATCGATAGTAATCTACGAAGGGTCTATGATGGCTGAAGACTCGGACTTTATACTTACACTTTTCCGAGTTCCATCGAGGAATCAGGTATAAGACTTCATCTCTTATAGGGTTTTGATTTCAAGTCATTCCATGTGCCTTAGAAGCCTTTACGAGTGATATAACATTCTCTCCGAGTTTTATAGAAACTATTATATATGTTTACGCTTGACTCGACTCGACTTAGAAAGCTTACTTCTACATGCCACTTCACACTCGGTTCCGAGTCACTCAACACTCGGATATATCACATGTTTAAACACTTTATTTCACGCACATAAACTCAGGTCCGACTTCATGTTACAGGAGTTACGAGTGTTAATTTACTATTCCAAGTCACCATATTTAGTTTGAACTTTGTTTAGTTTAGATCAAGTTTGTTTACTCCGATTCTTTGACTTGTTTATCTTCTAGACTCGACTAAGATGGAATTTGAGTATCATGGATATTAGACTAAAAAATTCCATTCCTTTTCGACTCGGATAATTAATCACTTAATTACATTAATTATGTTATTATACTGTGTCTAATATTGGACCAAAGTATTTTATACTTTGAGAACCAAATTGATTTACTTTTGTAGGTTATTCAAACGAGGCTATCCTAATTTTGAATTACAAAAGTAACCGGCTTCAAAACATCAAATCACCGAGTAGGCAAGGCTTTTTCCACCTCCGACCTAGCCCCGGACACTATGTCGGGGTTGTCCGTTTCCAAAGCTGGAAATCCGCAACATCGAACTCAACGGTGGTTTCCACCTTATTTTTCAAGACACCACCGAGTGGTTTTGGGACTTCCAAAGGAGTCAAGAGCCGTTGCCCAACATTCATATCTCAACGGATATTTTACGAGTTACTCGGAAAATCCATTACAACGGTTACAAGGGACTTCTAGTCGGAAGATGGACACAACGGCTAAGCTGCTTAGTCATCTATAAATAGAAGCCAACTTCCAAGACTTGAAGATTGCTGAACCAACTGTTAATACACATACTTGAGCAAAAGTCATTGTATTCATTCTCAATCTTCTACGTACAACTCCAATTCCGTATTTATTATTTCTCCGAGTTGTAAGGTCTTGTACCCAGATTACAAACTCTCTCTTTCTTACTCTCTAGGTAAGGTCCCTTGACCGAGCTGTAAGGGTTAACTCAGCTCAATTGTCCCTAACTATAAGGGTGATCTCGAGTTAGGAAGTACTAGATCGGATAAGGTAGTTTCGAGTCTAGGAAAAACTTGTATGGAGTTGTCTAAGGGAGCAACTCGAGTTGAGTTAGTCTACTGAATTTTATTGGACTCAAAATAGTGGATTTGAGTTCGTGCTTGGATTAGCACGGTTCGTGGTTTTCTACCTCGGGAGGGTTTCCACGTACTTTCCGAGTTATTACTTTTCCGAGTGCATTATAGACTCGGACTGTTTCAAAGTTCCGCTTAATCTGTTTCTTCACTCTTCACTGAATTCCGAGTTAGTGCTTTTCGAGCTCATCCTTGACTCTCGTTCACCTCGGATTCTTATCTATTTTAAATTTCAAGCAAATTCCATCATCACCGTATTCACCCCCTCTAGGGTGACTTAGCCTCTCCCAGAGCAAACCTTCAATTGGTATCGAGCCTAGCCTTTCGAAAGGATCTAACCATCCAAAGGTTTAAAGATCAAATGACTCGGAACAACGGAGAGTTCGATGAAGGAAGATCTTCCAGCGAGACCACCAAAGTTCAAAGGATCTAACTTCGTGCACTTGGAAGAAGCTCATGGAATGTTTCCTGTTGGATCACGATGAGGATGTCCGGAACATCATACAATTAGGCAACTACATTCCCATGAAGACAGAAGAAACAAGACTCGTACCCAAGACAAAGGCCGAGTTCACTGGCGATGAAGCGGAGAAGTTCGAAAGAACTTCAAGGCAATGAACATTCCGATGTGCGCCATCGAGTCGGAAGAATACAACCGAGTGTTTGCCCGTGATACAGCCAAAGAAGTATGGGACACGCTGGTCAACACCTATGAAGGCACAAGCCAGGTTAGACAAGCGAAGATAAGCCAATATCTTCATAAGTATGAGCTATTCAAGATGGAGCCGGAAGAAAACATCACTCGGATGTTTATTTGCTCTACTGAGATTACCAACAATCTCAAATCTCCGGGTAAAAAGATTTCCCATGAGGAAATGTGCGGAAAGATACTCGAAGTCTACCCAAGAAAAGATGGGGTCCCAAAGTGATAGCTATCGAAGAGGCTCGGAACTTGTCTTTACTAAAGCCGAGACGAACTCATTGGGAAGCTTCTCACCCATGAGATCCACCTGGAAGAGGAGGATGTAGAGGTCAGCACTAAAAAGAACATTGCACTCGAAAGCCTCGAAACCAAAGAAGCGGATCCGAGTTCTTCGACTCGGAAGAGGATCCCATGGCACTTATCGCTAGAGGCTTCAAGAGAATGATGAAGCACAAGAGATGGGATAAGAAGCCAAGAGAAGAGTTCTATAAGAAAGACAAGAAGTATAGAAAAGGTAAATACTCTTCCCCTTCAAAGTTATCTTTGACTAAGAATTCTGGTCGTTTTGAATGTGGCGATAAGGAACACATAGTCAAGGACTGTCCCAAGAGAAAATGGGACAGAAGAAAGAAAAAGGCTATGATGGCCACATGGAGTGACGAGGACTCATCGGAAGAGGACGAGGACTCGGATGAGTCAAAGTGTCCGATGGTACTTTCCGATTCGAAGTGGAAACGAGTCGGACACGGATTAATCGGACAATGAGGAAGCAAATCCTCAAGAGGTAATTGAATACTTTCTCAAATTTTCCAAAGCTGATTTAGCCAAGTATATTTTCACTTTGGAAGAGAAGTCCAATTCCGATTCTTCTCATTTTAAAGAACAACTTGTGTCAATTTCTTCCGAGAGCATTTCTTTAAAAAATGAGTTTGAAAAATTGAGACTTACACTCAAAGAACTCAAGACTAGTACTCAAACCAATGAGACCGAGTCCGAGTTACTCGAAAAGAAAATGAGCAACTAAAGCAAAAGCTCAACGAGTCTTAAGATCTTGTTTTAAAATTTACTCAAGGTCGGAAGAACTTTGATATGCTCTTGGAATCTCAATGTGTCTCGTTTAGAAAAGAAGGTCTTAGTTTTAACAAAGAGGAGGAATCCAATTCCTACTCGGAGCTTTTCAAAAAGGATTCCATAACTCGTAAAGTTCAGGAAGGCTGAGAACGGTCCTATTCATAAAAATGAAAGGAGGACTGAGCCTGGACCAGCTTACAGGAGAAAACCATCTCCATCGGTTTATAAGAGAAAAGCTTTTCAAAAGAAAGAGACACGGACTCGGTTCTCGAATGGAAGACTCGAGAATCGGACCAAACCTAAAGTCATTCAAATCGGGTTCCGAAAAACCTTCTTCCTTAGAAAAGGACCACAGTAAAGAGTGTTACGGGGTTCGTTAGAGGAAGTGAGAAGGGTTAGTTTATCTCTATTTTGCAGGCCACTCGAAAAAGATCAAAAGGGCATTGGTACCTTGATAGTGGATGCTCACGCCACATGTCGGGAGATTCGGGACTCTTTTTTGAGTTAGAAGAGTACAAAGGAGGAAAAGTCACATTTGGAGATGACAACAAGGGCAAGATAATTGGGATATGTAAGATTGAAAAAAAAAGCAATCTGGTTAGCCCAAGTATACCTTGTCAAAGGGTTAAAGTACAACTTGCTCAAGCATCTCTCAATTGTGTGATAAAGGTCAAGAGGTAAGATTCACTCAAATAAAATGTTATATTTCGATGACACTACCAAGGAGATTAAGCTCTTAGGTAAGAGATCGGGTAACACTTTTATTATTCCTCTTTCGACTTGAGTTAGAATTTATCTTGTTTAAAAGCATCACCTCTTGATGACTCATGGACATGGCATCGTAGATTAGGTTATGTTAGCATGCATACTATTAAGAAACCGGCATCTCATGGTTTAGTCGGAGGATTGCCTAATTGTGCTTTTAAGAAAGATAAAATTTGTGAAGCATGCACAAAAGGGAAACAAGTCAGATCATCTTTCAAATCTCTGAAGACAGTTTCCATATCCAAGGTGCTTGAAATGCTACATATGGACTTATGTGGTGAAATCCTCGTTAAGAGTCTTAGAGGTAAATCATATGTACTTGTTATTGTTGATGATTACTCACGATTTACCTGGGTGTGTTTTCTTAAGCACAAAAATGAAGCATTTAAAGAGTTCAAGCAACCTCTGTAGAAAAATCTAAGTTGAGTCTTAGACTCGGATCCGGAGAATTCGAACCGACCATGGAAGGGAGTTCGACTACTCGGAACTTGCAGAGTTTTGTGACAAGAATGGTACTTCCCACAACTTCTCAGCACCAAGAACTCCTCAACAAAATGGAGTAGTGGAGAGAAAGAACAGAACTCTTGAAGAAATAGCTAGGACAATGATGATTGAACATAATCTACCCTACTATTTCTGAGCTGAGGCGATAAACACCGCAAACTACACCTTGAATAAATGCCTCATTAGACCCATCCTGAAGAAAACACCATACGAGCTCTACAAAGGGAAGAAACCCAATATCTCATACTTCAAACCCTTTGGATGTAAGTGTTTTGTTCACAACAATGGTAAGGATTACTCGACCAAGTTTGATGCTCGATCGGATGAAGGTATTTTTCTAGGTTATTCTTCTCATAGCAAAGCTTATCGCATTTTCAATAAAAGAACTAACAAAGTGGAAGAAAGCATCCACGTTGTGTTTGATGAGATTGAACAGAAAAGCCAATTGAATCAGCATTCTCGGACCTAAAGCTCGAAGAAATGATGATTGTGATGAAAATGAGCCTATCGAGAATCAAACCCAACCAGCTCGGAATGAAGTCACTTAGAACGAAGTGACTCGGAATGGGACAACTCAAGAACCCGCTCGGAATGATGAAGGACAAACTGTTGAACAAGTTCACTCGGAACGGATCTTTGAAGATCAACCAATTCAGACTATATCTCTAGTGAATCGGAGAACAGGTAGAGCATTTAAGTATGTTTCTAGTCATCCACTAGAAAGCATATTATCCGATATCAAGAGTGGGGTAAGAACTCATTCCTCTCTTTAGAATCTATGTGCATTCACTGCATTCATTTCATTAACTGAACCTAAAAATGCACTAGAGGCCATAAATGAACCTGAATGAGTAGAGGCCATGCAAGAGGAACTCAATCAATTCGAAAGAAACCAAGTCCGGACTCGACCAAACGACCTTCCGACCACCCAGTCATAGGAACCAAATGGGTTTTCAGGAACAAACTGGATGAAGGTGGGTTGGTAGTCGAAACAAGGCTAGACTTGTGGCTCAAGGATACAACCAGGAAGAAGGGATTGATTGCGGGAAACCTTCGCACCTATTGCCAAAATTGAAGCCATTAGAATCTCGTTAGCATTTGCATCTAGAATGAATATCAAGTTATATCAAATAGATTGTTAAGCTTGTCGTACAGACAACAAATTAAACCACTACTTAAACTTATAATAAATAATATAGCAAGGGCAAGTAGGGATCGAATCCACGAGGAAAGATATAATAACATGCAAGTTTTAATCTAATTAAATTTACTACTCTTCAAAACAAAACAGAAAATATAAATTAAAATCAATAACTAAAATTCATATAAAATTATCTAATAACTAAATAAATAATTTATACAGAATAATAAAACTACAATAACCCAGAAATATTTTTGTATATTTTTTAGAATAATTAAAACAGAAAACTAAAGCAGAAAATAAACAAATTCTAAAACAGAAAAATTAAATAAGTAAAATTCTGCACTAAAATAATTACGAAAATAAATACTAAAATTACCCAGAATAATAATACTAATTTTCTAAACCTAACCAGACCCTAAAAATATAAAAACAAAATTTAAAATCTAATTTACGAATTTATTTTATTAAAAACCTGCAGTAATTAAATTCAAGAATTAAATCTGAAAAAATATCAAATTATTTCCAAAAATTCTAAAATTTAATCACAGCAAACTAGGACTCTATCTAAACCCTAAAAGAAAATAAAACAAGAAAAATAACAAAAGAAACTATTTTAAAACTAATTTCTAACAAACTGACTCAAAAATAATAAACACTAACAGAAAATTAATTCTGAAAATTAAAATATATAAAGACTCAAAATTAAATTAAAATAAAATTACTAAAACTAACCTAAAATACTGATCTTTAGGGGGTAACGAAATTAATAATAAAAGACTATATATTTATAAATAAAAATTGACAAACTAAAGAAAATAACTAAAAAGCAAACAAATAATTATCAAAGATAGCAAATTTATAAAAACACTTAGTATAATCTATATCCACCATGCAAATTATTATTTATCATTAACACACAAATTGATCTACCCATGAGCTAAACTGTAGAAGACAACCACTAGCGGATCTTCCCGTTTTTCCTTAGTTATTAGTTTACTTAGGCCTAGCCCTAATATAAACCCTACTAATATTGATAACCCTAGCACTAGCACTAGAATTTAATCAAATTAGAGCATTAAGTATTAGAAAAACATCATCTAGCACCTAATAACCAATCTACTAGCAAATTGATTTAAGAAGGATCTATGATAATTTCCTAATTAAAAGAGATGGGTATGAGCCATCCATGATTAACTAGGGTGATACTTATGTCTAAAAGATCAAGCAATTACGTACTTAAACCCTCTAAACTATCACATGAATTTATATAAAACTAAATAGCGTGCACTCTAATAAATTAGACATAAATTCATAAACATTAAACACAAATTATCATAGAATCATGGATCAAATCAATAAGACAATAAAAATCAAAACTTTGTTTCAAAATAAATAATTTAACATGGCTTCAATGAGATTATACTAAGTATAGAAAAAACTACTTACACATAATGTAATTTAAAATATGTAAACTAAATAAAAATATCATCTTTAATATCAAACTAATAATAAAAATAGAGTCTTTAAAATAAAAATTATAATAATAACACCATAATAATCCTTGCCATGGTGATGATCAAGAAGGTGATGAGGAGGATTATGATGATGATGGGTTATGAAGGGGAGAGATGATGATTTTGTGAAGGAAGGGGCAGCAAGATATGATGGGCGGCTGGTGTTAGCGTGAGCAAGAGATGGCAGCCAACAAGAGGGGGAAGGAGCAGCGAATTGATGATTAGCTTCAGGTGGTGGGGAGCGAGAGATGTTGATGATGGCAGCAAGGTGTGTGGCGGCTGGTGTTGTGGGCAGCCAAGAGGTGTTGTGGGCAGCCAAGAGGCCGCGGACAGCCAGCACAAGAGGCAGCAAGGGCTCCGTGGGGGTTCCTCCCCATGATGATAATAAGTAGTATATATAGGGTGAAAGAGTTAGGGTTTATTTCTCTTTCTTCTCTTCTAAGTTTCCCTTTTCTATTCCACTTAGGATTTCCTAAAATATAATATCCTAAAATAAATATTTTATTACATATTATATTTATGGACCGACTTCATATATTTTCTTGGATGCTTGTCGGTAGCTAAAAATCCACTTTTAACGACTTTTCTTCTCTTCCCCACTTTATTCGATAATTACCTATAAATAGACAAAATAGAATAAATTAGATAAAATAAACTATATAATATAAACTCAATAACTACTAAAAATACGTATAAAATATGACTTAACATGGATGTTAAGTGCGCTTTTCTTAATGGCTTTATCGAAGAGGAAGTCTATGTTGAGCAGCCCCTGGATTTGAAAACTCAGAATTTCCAAATCATGTTTTCAAACATCAAAAAGCTATTTATGGTCTTAAACAAGCTCCCGGAGCTTGGTATGAAAGACCGAGCAATTTCTTGGTTCAAAATGATTTTAGAAGAGGTCAGATTGACAAGACTCTCTTTATAAAACCAAGGGGAAAGACTTCCTTATCGCTCGGATATATGTTGATGACATATTTTTGGAGCTACTAAAGAAATTCTCGTGTCGAGATTTTTCCGAGTTAATAAGACAGGAATTTCAAATGAGTATGATGGGAGAACTCAATTTTTTCCTTGGTCTACAAATCAAGCAAGACAAAGATGGAATCTATGTCCATCAATGAAAGTACACCAAGGAGCTGCTGAAAAAGTATAAACTTCAAGATGCGAAGCATGCAACAACACCTATGAGCAGTAGCATAAAACTGGACTCGGATGAAAAAGGTAAAGCAATAGATCGAAGCTCTATCGAGGTATGATTGGATCTTTGCTATATCTTACTTCTAGTAGGCCAGATGTAATGTTTAGTGTCCGTTTATGTGCAAGATTCCAAGCTAATCCAAAAGAATCACATCTCAGTGCAGTGAAGAGAATATTCAGATATCTTGTAAGGACTTAGAATATAGGTCTATGCTACTCCGGAGACTCGGAACCGACCCTCACTGGATACTCGGATGCTGATTACGCTGGATACAAAGTTGATAGAAAGAGCACCTCAGGAGCTTGCTAATTTACGGGTCAATCCTTTATATCTTGGCACTCAAAGAAGCAAAGCTCGGTAGCTCTATCAACTGCCGAGGCTGAATATATTACAGCTGGAGCATGTTATGCTCGGATTTTGTGGATAAAGCAACACTTGAGAGATCTTAGACTTTTTTTCAAATCTGTTCCAATCAAATGTGATAATCGAGTGCAATCAACATCACTAAAAATCCAGTTCAAGCACTTGTAACGCCCCGGTTACCATTACTTAATAATTCCCTAATTCGGGAATATTAGGTAAGGTCGCAGATGGAAGTCAACGATCGAAGGCGTCACCGCCGCCCTAATAATAGGACAAGGCTAAAAATAAAACACCATAGCAACTTCGTGTTTATCGGTTATGCTTAAGTCTTTGAAAGCACTAAATTTTATGTTGCACGGAGCCAAGCCCGACAACATAAATAAACCAATCCCAAATTAGAGTCCTACTAAACCTTTATACATTAAACAAGCCAATACAGCGAGCCTCACGATAGGAAATACGCAATATTTAAATACATTCCAAAGTCAAACCTGAATTTAATGAGGATGAGAATCACTCGTGAGCATCTAATCCCATCATAGTACAATGATAACGACATACCCAGACTAGGTCTTACTCCCGTCAGGCTCCTCGGGCAAAGGACTATTCACATATGCTTTTCCTAAAAACAAAAACATTAAAATAATTCGAAGAATGAGTCGAAACTCAGTACGAACATTCTTGCACAAGTAAAATAATTTTGAAACACATTGATTGAGCTTGCGCATTTCAATTCATTTTAGTTTGAAATCGGGGAGAGAATATGAGTAAAACTTGCTTGCCGGTTATTATCTCGGAAGTGGAACCCCTTGGTAATTGATACGATCTTAGTAAGGTGCTCACCCCTCGGGCCGACCGAGAACCCGAGTTGACGCCACGCGCGGGTGGAATTGGTGGGCATAAGCCCCGATAATTGATAATTGATAATTGGGCGGGGACCACTTAATTAGGTGGCAAAATTTGATTTGCAAATGATTCATTATTAGTTGTATATATGAGAAATGTTGAGATTTGATGAAACATGTGAGTTTTCGAAAGGTACAAGCAATGAACGTACTCGAACCGAGAATATTTGTTTCTCCCCTTTTATAAAAATTCAAGTTATCGCCTAATCGGCAACGGAAGTGGCCTCAATTCTGTTTCAAATAGATTTTTGTTTATTAATAATGTTTCTCTTGAGTTTCAATAATTGAATTTGTTTAAGCGTTGACAACTTATTTCATTTTCTATATTTATTACGTAATTAGTTAAACTACGATTTCTTACATAAGTTTACTCGCATTAATTCCGTTTCAAATATTGAACACAATGCACACTAAAAAAGTTGGTTCAATTAATTGGATAATCAATGATTTTGATGTAATTCAATTTGTTAGTTGACTTGGATTAAAAATGATATATATATGTACATACATAAACAATCACTTATTCTTGATTTATCCCTTACTTCTCCCTTCATTGCATTCGAACCCATAGTTAAGTAATTAATTAACCCATCAAATGCCTTTCCATAGGAAGGTTTCACAATTTGCCGATTTGCCCAAAGTTCATACATACACCACTTTAAGGGCTTAACCATTGTTTCCTCAATAGAATTCACATTCACAACCACAATTAGGTATACTTAAAGCTCAAATTTTTCTCACACTTCTACATTTCCACATTATCTAATCTCAACTTCTACATACACATTCCCCTTGTTTGCTCAATTTAACCATTTCCAAAATATAACGAATCCATCAAATTACTCAATTCTATAATTAAACATCTCCAACCTCATTCACTAAATCACATTTTCCTCAAAAGAAATCACATTCGTTCACAATTGACCCATCAAAATATCGAACCTCAATCATCCACAATAATTCGAATTTTCCCAATTCAATCTTTAAATTCACATCTTAAACATCTTTCTAAATTATATAATTCAGTTTACAACTACAATCAATAGATGGATAATTAAGGAAGACGAATTAGGGTTTAAGGTTTTACCTTCAAACCCAAGAGTGGAACCAAGGAGAGGAAGGAGGATGGTGCAGCGCAGCTATTGCTCCGACGTCTACCGGGAAGGCCGGCGATGGGCTTTAGTGGCCGAGGCTGCGGTGGCTGGCCAATAGTTGGGCCGCGGCAGAGAGCAGGGCAGGCGCACCGCAGGGAGAGAGTGAGCGCGAGCGAGTCGGATAGAGAGAGAGTTGAAGGCGGCCTTCGGCTAGTGCTAGCACCGACTTCCGACCGGCGTTGGCGACGTCCGGTTGCTGGAAAACAGCGCAACGAGAGAAGGGTGGAGAAGCGAGGGAGAGGGACGCAGGGGATGAGCGAGGCAGAGATGAAGGAATGAAGATTGAACTTGCTCGATTGTTTTATTTTTATCTTTAACCGCTCCTTTTTTTTATATATATAAAAATTCCGAGAGAAATCCATTTCCGGATTTCTCCTTCAAAAAATCTGATTTGTTTAATTTATTATTTTGATTTTATTTATTTATTATTATTATTATTATTATTATTATTATTATTATTATTTTCTTATTATTACTTTTTAATTTTATTTTAATAATGATGTTTACAAATTATGACCTTATTATGAGATTTTTATTAGGGCCACTTCGTCGCCTTAGCTGCATAACACATATATAAAAATAACGTAAATATAAATATAAAATATCGAATTGAAGTGCACGCGCTCAATCATATAAATCTTGTAATTAATGAATTAATAAAATAAACAATGTGATTTAGGGTCGGGTTGTTACAACACTCAAAGATGAAACACATTGAGGTCAGGTATCATTTCTTAAGAGACCATTCCGAGAAAGGTGATATTGAACTTGAATTCATTCCTACCAATCTTCAATGAGCTGATATCTTTACTAAACCACTTAGTGAGGATCAGTTTTGCTTCATTAGGAATGAGCTTGGTATGTTAAATGCATAATTATGTGTTTTCTATGTGAAAATCTCATTGCATGATTATGTGATATGTGCTTACGATTCTTTAATAACCATTAGTTCGGTTGATCCAGTGATACCGAGCCAATAGTTGTTATCTATTTCAAGTTTCGAGTCACTCGAAACTTAGTTGAGTCGACAACTTCTTTGAAAAGTACACCAAAGAGTTCCCTGTGTCATGCAAAAACTTTTCTATGACCCAACTAAAGTCGAAGCTCGTCTTACGTGTTTCTTGCTGATGAGAACCTTCTTCTCACAGCATTCGAGCAAGGAGAACCCCAACTCCAAGCATCTTAAAGCTCTTTTTGATATTCTAGAGGGCTACGAAGTAGACCTCTTTCCCGCTATCATTGAGCAAATGGCCGTTGTGCCAGCTCGGACTCAAAACAAGAACACCCCTCTTCCCTTCGGTGCTCTTCTCACTCTTATTTTCAAACAGTTCAAAGTTCCTCTTCCCTCAGATCCGAACGCCGTTTCGAGGCTGCCATTGTAGTCGGCAAAAGGAAATCCTCGGGTACGGATACCAGGAAACCAAACCTGGTGTCTAGATCCACAGCTCGGAGCCGAGGCCACCCTCCCCGCCTCGGACTCGGACCGAAATGCCTCTGTCTCTTCCTCGCTCCACCTGGTAGTGCCTCCACCTCAGGTGCTTCCAAAACTCTTTCTTCCATTTTATCCACCGCTTTCATGGATAAAATCTCTTTTCTGTCCTTGGAACTCAAGGACCTTCTCCGGTCATTCAAGACTGTCTTCCAATCTATGACCATCAACTAGAAAACCGCCCAATCTCAAATTCGAGAGCAGCAGGATGTGCTCCTTGAGATGAAAGCTCAGTAAAGGAGCAAAGGGAGCTTCTCGAGCTCCTTCAGGAGAGAAGATCCAAGGCAGCTCAGGATCCAGGTAACTCGGACACCTTTGAGGAATCCTCGAGTCCCGCCAAGTCCTCCTCGGACGAGAGGAGAAGAAGAAGAAGAAGGAGAAGAAGCGAGAGGAGCTCGCGGCTGAGGCAGCATCCTTCGAGCAAGGAGAGCAAGAAGGACAAGGAGAACAAGAAGGACAAGGAGTAGCAATTGAGGGTCCGGGTGCTCCTGAAGCGCAACTAGAAGTTATCGGCTCGGACAGTGAGTCCGAGTGGGTCGAAGAACCCGCCGACCAAGGACGGTCAGCAGTAGGTTAGCCTGAGCACACCCCTCCGGTCGTTGAGTTCCAAGAGGATAAGCCTCCGGACGACCTAGTTCTGGGTCAGCCACTCGAACCGAGCCGATACCGGAGATTCTTGTACTTCCTCCGCCGCGCTCAAGCACATCGTCAAGATCTTATCAGCGCCGGCGCACCACTCGTCCGTCCTCCTCAACCCCGACCGATCCATCCCCTTCTTAGTTTTATTTTATTTACAGCTTTTCATGTTTTTTTTTCTTCTTTTGTCCGGACATCAAATATGTCCTTTCTCGTTGTATTCTTCCAATTTTTTGTTTCTTTTGCTGAAAGGTAAGGGGGAGAATAGATAGAAAACATTTGTTGTCTTGTTTAGGGGGACTCTCTCACCCTCTCGTAAATATTTTTTCTTTGACTTTAATGAAGTAAATACATTTCATTAATAATCGTTGTCTATCTGGACTTATTGCTTTTCTTGCTCGATAACTATGAAATCTTAAGTTATTTTCTCAAGCAAGTTTGCAAAATCGGATTTATATCACTAACAAAGTTTTTGTCTAAGTGTGGAATGCCTTTCATCAAAAAGGGGAGATTGAAGACTCGGAATTTATACTTACACTTTTCTGAGTTCCATTGAGGAATCGGGTATAAGACTTTATCTCTTATAAGGTTTTGGTTTCAAGTCATTCCATGTGCCTTAGAAGCCTTTCCGAGTGATATAACATTCTCTCTCGAGTGTTATAGAAACTATTATATATGTTTAAGCTTGACTCGACCGACTTAGAAAGCTTACTTCTACATGCCAATTCACACTCGGTTCCGAGTCACTCAACACTCGGATATATCACATGTTCAAACACTTTATGTCACGCACATAAACTCGGGTTTGACTTCATGTTACAGGAGTTACATTGTTAATTTACTATTCCAAGTTAGCATATTTAGTTTGAACTTTGTTTAGTCTAGATCAAGTTTGTTTACGCTGATTCTTTGACTTGTTTATCTTCTAGACTCGACTAAGATGGAATTTGAGTATCATGGTTATTAGACTCAGAAAATTCCATTCCTTTTCGACTCGGATAATTAGTCACTTAATTATATTAATTATGTTATTATCTATGTCCAATCTTGGATCAAAGTATTTTATACTTTGAGAACCAAATTGATTTACTTTTGTAGGTTATTCAAACAAGGCTATCCTAATTTTGAATTATAAAATTAACCGGCTTCAAAACGTCAAATCACCAACGAGACAAGGCTTTTTCCACCTCGACCTAGCCCCGGACACTCGTGTCGGGGTTGCCCGTTTCAAAACTGGTAATCTACAGCACTAAGCTCAACAAGTGGTTTCCACCTTATTTTTCAAGACACCACCGAGTGGTTTTGGGACTTCCAAAGGAGTCAAGAGCCATTGCCCAACATTCATATCTCAACGGATATTTTCCGAGTGACTTAGAAAATCCATTACAACGATTACAAGGGACTTCTAGTCGGAAGATGGACACAACGGCTAAGCCGCTTGGTCATCTATAAATAGAAGCCAACTTCCAAGACTTGAAGATTACTGAACCAACTGTTAATACACATACTTGAGCAAAAGTCATTGTATTCATTCTCAATCTTCTACTTACAACTCCAATTCCGTATTTATTATTTCTCCGAGTTGTAAGGTCTTGTACTCGATTACAAACACTCTCTTTCTTACTCTCTAAGTAAGGTCCCTTGACTGAGCTGTAAGGTTTAACTCAGCTCGGTTGTCCCTAACTGTAAGGGTGATCTTAGTTAGGAAGTACTAGATCAGATAAGGTACTTTTTGAGTCTAGGAAAAACTTGTACGGAGTTGTCTAAGGGAGCAACTCGGGTTGAGTCGATCTATCGAATTTTGTGAACTCAAAATAGTGGATTTGACTCCGTGCTTGGATTAGCACGGTCCGTGGTTTTCTGCCTCAAGAGGGTTTCCACGTACTTTCTGAGTTATTACTTTTCCGAGTGCATTATAGACTCGGATCTGTTTCAAAGTTCTCGCTGAATCTGTTTCTTCACTCTTCACTAAATTCGAATTTAGTACTTTTCCGAGCTCATCCTTGACTCTCGCTCACCGCAGATTCTTATCTATTTTAAATTTCAAGCAAATTCCATCATCACCGTATTCACCCCCTCTAGGGTGACTTAGCCTCTCCCGAGCAAACCTTCAATGGCACTTTCATCGACTTCATTTCGAAGTTGTTCAAGCTTCCGGTTGAACAACTTCTCGTTCACCAATGCGTATCCCCCATGGGACATGATATAGGGATACACATTATACTTAATCCTCTTCCGGTTGGCTCACTTAGGGTAAGTAGAACTACACATGTATAGATTACAACCATGATTTGATAAAAAGTAATAAAATGAATGCTAAAACAATCATAAACATTTTTAAAATGCAATAATAAATGAAAAGAATGTGACTCGATTAAAAAGCAATAATAAACGAACATTGAATTACCGAAATAAAGAACAATAAATGGAAGAGATAAACAGCTGATTTTGAGTCTATATTGGACTCGAAATGCAAACACTCAAAAATATATGGAAACCCTCCTAGGGTAGAAAACCACGGTCGGTGCTAATCCAAGCACCAAGTCAAATCAACTATTTTGAATCCTCAAAATACAAAGGATCGACTCAACCAGAATTGCTCCCTTAAACAATTCCTTACAGTGTTTTCCTAACCTCGAAGTTCCCTTAGATGATCTAGTACTTCTTGATTGAGGTAATCTTTATAGTCGGGGACAACCGAGCTGAGTTAACCCTTACAGCTCAGTCAAGGGACCTTACTCGGAAAGTAAGAAAAGAACGTGACTCGATTACAAGACTTTACAACTCGGAAAATATTAAATACAAACTGGGAGTTGTAAATAGAAGATTTAATATGAAAACAATAACGTTGGCTCAAGTAATGTGTTTTGCAATGATGTTCAGCAATCTTCTAGTCTTGTTAGGTGGCTTCTATTTATATCCAACCAAGTAGAGTGACCGTTGAGTCTTGGTTCCGAACGAAGTCCTCACTCGGCCATTGTAACGGCTCTTCGAGTCACTTAGAAAAGATCCTTTGGGATGTGAACATTGTGCAACGGCTCTTGGCTCTAAAAGGTGGTCCAATCACTTGGTGGTGACTGAAGGTTATGGTGGAAACAACCGCTAAGCCTAGAGTTGGAGTTTTCCAGTTTTGGAAACAGACAACCCTAACACGGTGTCCGAGCCATGTTCGGATGTAGATAAAGCTTGTCTCGCTAGTGATTGACAACTAGAAGCCGACTACTTTTGTAATTCAAAACTGAGTTAGCTTCGTTTGAATAACCTTCAAAAGTAAACCACATTGGATCTCAAAATATAAAATACTTTGGTCCAAGATTAGGCATAGATAATAATTAAATTAGAACAATTAAGTGCTTAATTATCTTAGGCCTAGGAGAGTGGAATTTTCTGAGTCTAATATTCAATATACTCAAATTCCATCGAGTCAATCCTAAGGATGATCAAGTTAAAATAATAGAACATCATAATATAACAACTTGATCTGGTCAAATAATTCTCAAGGAGATAAACCGACTTAGAATAAGGAATTAACACTCTGTAATTCTCTTTGCGTTGAAATATGCAGTCGGTACTCGGAATAAAAGTGTTAGAGAGATTATTTGAGCAAGCAAAAGTTATGAGTGATGTCCGAGGGAGTCGAAACATCGAGTGTAGGAGATATTTAATAATGTGCTTTTTGAGTAAGTTAGAAACGAATGAAAACTTATACAAGAATTTCTATAATGCTCGGAATGACTTGAAATCAAAACTTAGGAGAAATGAAATTCATACCAGAGTTCTTTATGCAATGCTCGGAATGACTTAGAGTTAGAAACCGAGTCTTCGAGTCAAGGGTGCTAGTATCATTTCCAAAACCACATTTTTTTCCTCATTTTCATCTTCAAATTGAAAATGAGTTCTAATGCCTTCCTAACCGATGCCTCTAGTGGATCGGTGCCTATTGGGAAAAGTTTATCCCTACCTACCGAGAAAAGTAGCTCCCCGCTTGCCGAGCAATCGCTGCCTCCCGAAAAATCCTTGCCTACCGAGAAAAGTAGCTCCTTGCCTACGAGAGAAAATTCGAGGTAACGAGACGACAAAGACATGCACTCCCTCTCGCAGTATGACCTTACCTGGAGAGAAAAAGTGATGCTTTGATGTATTTAGATGTTTTTATTCACTTAAGTTGCGTGATTTAATTATGTCCGAGTGCACTTCGATTGCAGAGGAGCAAGCTTTAATAAGGAGTGTTCCACGGAACAAGTGGAGATGATCGTTAAATTTGAAGAAGATTTTAGTTTCCGAAGCTTAAACTAAAATCTTCTTCAAGGATTTGGGGGTCATGTCCACTTTTTCTGTGGTACATTTTCCTCTCGACAAGGTTTTCTCTCTCCAATCAAAGTATTCACTTATGATAATGGTTTGTATAAAAGAACCGAAGTCATAGGATAACTTGATCTACGACAACAGTTCATGTAAAAGAACCATATTTAATATCTTGGCCTATGACAACAGTTCTTGTAAAGAACTGTAATCATAGGCCAAGAGGTGACTTGTAACAACGGTTCTTTCTCGGGATCATTGTCAAAAGTCAGTTCCTTTTTATAGAGTATTGCAAAAATTCCTGAAGGTTTGTTCTTGAGAGTCTCGAGTCACCCTAAGGGGGTGAATAAGGTGAGATGGAAATTTTGTGTAATTAAAGAATTTTCAGCCAAGTCAAAACTCAAAAAGAAATTCCGAGTCTAGAATGAACTCGAAAGTAAGAACATGGAGAAATACATGAAAACCCTCATGGGGCAGAAAACCATGGACATTGACAATTCAAACACCAAATCATTTGAATCCACAAAATATAAGGACCGACTCTTACAAAATTGCTCCCTTAAACAATGCAATACAAATTTTCCTAGGCACGAAGTTCCCTTATGTGCCCTAGTACTTCCTAACTGAGTTACCCTCTACAAATATGCACAACTTAGTTGAGTTATCCCTTACGAGATCATTCAAGGGAAATTATAGAGAAGTGAAGAAAGTAAGAGTTTGACTGATTAGAAGACTTCTTCTGTTTCAACTAAAAAGTTGAGAAAACTTAAGTACCGAGTTAAAAGCTGAAAAAGATTGAGAGAATAAGATTAGAGTTAAGTTCTAGCCATATTCTAAGTCTTGTAGAGTGGCTTCTATTTATAATCGGCAGGTCGGATAGCCGTTGTGACCGATGTGGACTGGGAAGCTTCACTAGCTATCGGATAGTTTGAGTCCCTCATCAAGAGAACCATTGTAAAGATGAACGTTGTGCATCGGTCGTTGGCTCAAAAAGTGGTCTATCCAAATAGTTTTGACTGAAATCGGGGTAGAAACAACCATGAGACTCAAAGTTATAGTTAACCAAAAATGGAAACAAACAACCCCGAAATAGTGTTTGAACCATTTTGGAAATGGGGCTTTTCTGTCTGCTGGCATTTAACGGTTAGAAACTTGCTGCTTTTGCTTTTCAAATTGAGATTAAATCACTTTAATCTTTCTACAAAAATAAATCAAGATGGTAGTCGAGTATAAAAATACTTTGGTCCAAAATTAGTCAAGGATAAAAAATTAATTCAAATAATTAAGCACTTGATTATCCTTATCCTGAATAAATGGAATTTTCTTAGTCTAATATTCAATATGTTCTAATTTCATTTTATGTCTAATTTTTAAGAGAATGAAGAGTTAAAAAATATATAGACATAATGCATCCATTTGCCAAATAAATAATCTCAGTTAACATAAAGATTTGACTTAGAGTTTGGATTAATGTAGTAATTCCATTTCAACTTTTGCAATGAGTCGAGCTCGGAATAAGTTATGCATGTGAAATTATTTAGACTTGAAGACTGTATGAGTTGTATATGATTAGGTCAGAAAGCCAAAGATAAGCATTTTACTCAAGAATTAATTTATGAGAAGGTCGGACATAATTGAAAACTTTAAGGATGAGCTTCTAAAGATGTATGAATGACTTGAACTCAAAACTATAGAGAGAGATAGAGTTATACCTGAGAAATTCAATCTCCCCATTTTTGATGAAAGGATTTCAACACTTAGAAATTAGGGTTAAAAGTTCAGATGCTTAAATTTTCGAGTGCTCTAATACGAATAACTTTTACAATAGTCCGAGTTAGACACAAAGGTTTAGAGCTATAACTCATCATCGAGCTATCCGACAAGTATTACGATAGAAAAATTAATTATCGGAGCAAATAAGCAAATTATGAAATCAAAACTATCAAAGCTGTAAGCAAGTTATCGAGAGAAAAAAAAAAGAATCATTGAGTCTCAAAAACGCTTAAATTTCATTAACTTGTGCTAAAAAAGATACATCATGAAAAAAAAAAAAATTCAAGTAAATTCCTCTTAAACCATACTACTATCTATTCCAACTATCTCCCCCTATGTATTTGATCAAAACATAAGTAGGAAAGAAAGAGAAATAGAAATGTTGGACAACCAAAAACAAAATAGAAAAGTGAGAGAACTATGAAAGGGGTGGAGTTGTGCGAATGGAGGAAGAGGAATGAGCTACCCCGAGCCTCGTATCATTGTTATGAAGTTGCGGGGTGTGCAATTACCGGTAGTGGAAGAAGAGGTAATGGTTCTAGTTGAGCATCCCTTCGAACTAAGGGTTCTCGCTTCCTCAACTTCCTCTTCCGAGCCCTCACCTTCCGCAGGTTTAGTGGGCTATGAAGATGGCAAGGCTTGGGACCGACCAACGTCCCCAACTTCCTCGTAAGTCGACTCGTGTGCTTCGAGAAGATAACCTCAGCTTCCTTTTCTCCTTGGCCTTCTTCTTGGCCTGCTTTAGCTTCTTCTTCTTCTTCCTTTTCTCCTTGGCCTTCTCCTTGGTCCGCTCTAGCTGAGTCCGAGTTAGAAGAGGAGGATAACTACGATGAGGAGTATGAGTTTAATGCTTGAGTCCGAGTCCTCGGTAGCCTTAGATATGCACTCTTGGAGATGGTTGATTTGATCTTACTTGTTTCTTGATAATGTGCTTGAGCTTGGTGACCAGAGCTCAACTACGATCAATCTGCTTCTAAGTTGTGCTCTAAAGCTGAGTAAGGATAGGCATGAAAGCTGGGAAAGCACCAAGAGTTGATTGTAACTCTTCAGCAAGAGCAACGAAATTAAGATGCCACTTTATGAAGTAAATCGGTAGAAGGGGTTGGCTTAAAAGATGATGGAATAGCAGTAAGAAGAAGAGTTTCTGCTGCACTCTTCCGAGTTTGAGAAGGAAGAGGAGGGAGCTTAGAACCGTGAGTCTATACACCGGGTTCGGTTTCTTGGTATCCGAGATTGACTAGCTCAGCCTCTACCAATATAGACAGTTGGCTCCATAAATTTGTTTGGATCATTTCGAAGCTCCACTTGAAGACTCGGACTATGAAACTAGACCATTATGAGTACTACCAAAGATAGGTACAAACCTCATCCCTCCTACGTTTTGATTACAAGTCATTCCGAGTATTATAGAAACTATTGCATATGTTTTCATTCAATTTTGACAGACTCGAAATCACATTTGTATCTATTATCTCACACCGATGTTTCGAGTCACTCGGACACTACTCAGCTTTATCACATGGTCAAATAATCTCTCTAAACTTCTTATCCGAGTTCGACTACATATTCGAAGTAAAGTGAATTACAACGTTAATTTAACTTTCTAAGTCGGCATGTTTATTATGAGAATTATTTGTCCGGATCAAGTTCGTATACTCGATGTTTTCACTCGATAACTTGATCTTTTTAAGACTCGACTCAGATGGAATTTGAGTATGATGAATATTAGACTCAGAAAATTCCACTCTTCTAGGCCTAAGATAATTATGCACTTAATTGTCTTAATTAAAGTATTATTTGTGCCTAATCTTGGACCAAAGTATTTTATACTTTGAGAACCAAAATGATTTACTTTTGTAGGTTATCCAAACAAGGTTATCTTATTTTTGAATTACAAAGTAACCAGCTTCAAGTCGTCAATCACCAGCAGACTAGGCTTTTATACTTCGAACGAGACCCGGACGCCGTGTTAGGGTTGTCTGTTTCCAAAGCTGGAAAACTTCAACGCTAAGCTCAACGGTGGTTTCCACCTTAATTTTTAGACACCACTAGCTGATTGAAGTACCTTTAGGAGCCAAGAGCCATTGCACAACGTTTACATCTCAACGGATCTTTTCGAGCCACTCGGAAGAACCATTACAATGGTCATAAATGACATTTGTTCATAAATTAGTTACAACGGCTAACCTGCTTCGTCATCTATATAGAAGCTAACTCTCAAGACTTGAAGATTTTTGGAATTATTGTCAATACACATTACTTAAGTAAAGTCATTGTATTCATTCTCAATCTTCTATTTACAACTCCCGACTTGTAATTCATACTTTCCGAGTTGTAAAGTCTTGTAATCGGTTACATAATCTTTCTTACTTTCTAAGTAAGGTCCCTTGACTGAGCTATAAGGGTTAACTCAGCTCGGTTGTCCCTACCTGTAAAGGTTACCTCAGTTAGGAAGTACTAGATCGGATAAGGGAACTTCGAGTCTAGGAAAACTCGTAAGGAATTGTTTAAGGGAGCAATTCTAGTTGAGTCGAGTCTACTGTATTTTGTGGATTCAAAATAGTAGATTTGACTTAGTGCTTGGACTAGCACTGGCCGTGGTTTTATGCCCCAGGAGAGTTTCCATGTATATATGAGTTCATCCTTTTCGAGTCCAATCTAGACTCGGACTGTCTTGATTATTCTTTTCAAGCTTTAATCTTCCGAGTTTGCTAAAATTCCCTCATAACCTTATTCATCCCCTCTAGGGTGACTAAGACTCTCCAGGAGCAAACCTTCACCACTTGTAATTAAGCAAAAATTTTTAAAATAAGAGCTCGAAAAGGCGAGAGGAGGTTTCTTCTAATCAAGGAGAACAAAAGCAATTTGTTTGATTATAAAACGAAAGAGTTCAACCTTATGTCCTTCAAGTATATCAAAAAGAACCTCAAGAACCTTACTATTGGGGTTCTCCTTAGAAGGGTAAAATGAGAACACAGCTTGTCATAAAAAGAAGCAAAGAAGTCTGGGCTTAGACTTCATTTGAGTAACGAGAGAAATTCTTTCAAGATTTTGGCATGACTCGGGCATATTTGTTGATGAATTCTTCTGCTATTTCAGTGAATGGGATGACATTTGAGTTCATAAAGAGAGTCCGAACATCAACGAGTTTATGGAGAAGAGGAAGATTGATAGTGATGTTCTTTCCTTGAACTATAGAATAAACAACATTGTCCTTTTAGGACATGTTCTCATAGAACTCCGAGCCTAGCTCAAGATAGATGTAATCATATACACACAGCTAGTTGAAAACTCCTATTTTGATGAGTGGTTTGATCCACGAGATTTTTATAGAAAGGAAGAATTTTTCTTCCAGAAATTAGTGCTGGGCTATGATAGAATGTTTTGGTTCCTCAATAAAAGAGCTTTACCTTTTGAGGGGTCTTTTGTGAATGCTCAGCTGAGAAACTTGAGTTATTGTCTTCTTTTGGAAGACCCCCTTTAGGGACACTTCCTCTCTTTAGCATGTGGAGAGAAGTAGAAAAATTTGACACAAGAGTGAAGAATTTAATGAGTGAGAATAAAGAGCGAGAGAGTAGAGAGATGAGAGTAAGAATTCTTAGTCCTAAAGATTGTCGAGAGGAGAATTTTTAGTTTGAAAAGTGAGAGTGAGTGAGCGAAAATAGAAAAGTGAAAGAATGAGGATGATTAAAGGCTACTTATAGATAAATAGCTCTCAAGGAACAAAACCTCAACTGACTTTTTTGTAGAGTAATAACTAGCTGAGTATTTGGTATTCCAAGCATCCTCTAACGGTTACTTCGGAAACCGATATCTTCCAAGCAACTACTTTCTTGACCATTTACTTGCCGAGAGAGAAAAATAAATTTTCGAAAATATTTCCAAGATTCTCCATTGAATTAGAGATGATCTTAGAATTTTAATGTCCATTTTTTTCTTATAATTGAGTCCGACTCAATAGACTTGTCCGAGGTGCTCGTAACACACTCGAAACTAATAACCGCAACTCACTTTCATGATATCTCAACTTGAACCACTAGTCATTTTCTCGGATCAAGTAATAAGCAATAAAACACATAAATTCTCATGAAATCTGTGAATTAATAATGCATTCAACATACCAAGTTCATTCCGAATAAAACAGAATTGATCTTCACTTAGAGGTTTTGTGAAGATATCAGCTAATTAAAATTTAGTAGGAATAAATTCAAGTTCAATATCACCTTTTTAGAGTGATCTCTTACAAACCGATATATGACCTCAATGTGCTTTATTTTTGAATGTTGGACTTGATTATTTGTGATGCTAATGGCACTTTGATTATGACAATTGATGGGGATGGTTGTGAATAATAGTAGTAGATCATTCAGGTGTTGCCTTATCCATAAAATCCGAGCATAGCAGTCTGTAGCTGCTATGTACTCGCCTCGCTTGTTGATAAAGCAATTGAGTTTTGCTTCTTTGAGTGCCAGGAAATGAGTGATTGACTCAGAAATTGACATGCTCCTGAGGTACTCTCTCTATCAACCTTGTATCTAGCATAATCAGCATCCGAGTATCCACCGATGGAAAGACTTGAGTCTTTTAAGTACTAGAGACCAAGTGTCCGAGTTCCTGCAAGATATCCGAATATTCTCTTCATTGTAGTGGGATGTGATTTTTTTGGATTAGCTTGAAATCTTTCACATAGACAAACACTAAATATAATATCTGGTCTACTAGATGTAAGATAAAGTAGAAAATTAATCATACCTCTGTAGTGTTTCTAATCTACAACTTTACCTGTATCATCCGATTCAGGTTTGGTACTACTACTCATTGGAGTTGCTAAATGTTTGACATCCGGTAGCTTGTACTTTTTGAGTAACTCCTTAGTGTATTTGGACTTATGAACAATGATACCATCCTTTTCTTGTTTGATTTGCAGTCCAAGAAAGAAGTTGAGTTCTCCCATCATACTTATTTGGAACTCTTATCTTATCAACTCAAAAACTCTTGACATAGAATTTCATTAGTAACTCCAAAAATTATGTTATCAACATAAATCTGAATAATGAGAAAGTCATTTCCCTTGGTTTTTGTGAAAAGAGTTTTGTCAATAAGACCTCTTTTGAAATCATTTTGAACCAATAAGCTACTTAACCTTTTGTACCAAGCTCTTGGAGCTTGTTTTAATCCATACAAAGCCTTTTACAACTTGAAAACATGAGTAGGAAATTGAGAGTTTTCAAATCAAGGGGTTGCTCAACATAAACTTCTTCTTGACTATAACCATTAAAAAAGCACACTTAACATCCATTTGATATAATTTAATGTTCATGCTGGTTGCAAAAGCTAAGAGAGTTCCGATTGCCTCAATCCTAGCAATAGGTGTAAACATTTTCCCATAATGAATTCCCTTTTCTTGATTATATCCTTGAGCAACTAGTCTAGCTTTGTTTCGAATACCAAGCCTCCCTCATCTAGTTGTTCTTGAATACTCATTTGGTTCTTGTAATTGGGTGGTCATAAGGTCATTTGGTCGAGTCTAGACTTGGTTTCTTTCAAATTGTGAATGAAATTCAATGAGTAATCGCAAGTAAGAGTTCTATAAGAAAGACAGAAAAGGTATATTGTCATCATCTTCAAATTTATCTTTAACTAAGAACTGTAGACTCGTTTTGAGAGTGGCAGCAAAGAGCACATAGTCAAAGACTATCCAAAAAGAAAGAAGCACAAAAAGAAGAAAAAGGCTATGGTAGCTACTTGGAGTGATGATGAGTTAGAAGAAGGTGATGATACCGATGATGAATTAAAGTGTCTAATGGACCTATTAGACTCGGAAGTTGAATTTTGGTCAGACAATGATGCATTAGGTACCGACGAAATAGATCCTCGGTAGGTAATAAACTACTTCCTAAAATTCTCCGAGCAGGATCTTGCTAGATATATTTACACCTTAGAGGAGAAGTCCAATTCTAAATCGTCCGAATTTAAAGAGAAACTGAAATCTCTTAATGCTGAGAACAACTCTTTGAAAAATGATTTAGAAAACTTGATACGGAATCCGAAAGTACTTGAGACCATTACTCAAGATAATGAGATTGATTCTAAGTGCCTCGAGAACATAGAATAAGCATTTGAAACGAAGCTCAATGAGTCTCAAGAGTTGGTTTTAAAACTCACTCAAGGTAAGAAAAACCTTGATTTATTACTTGGTTATGAGTGTGTCTCATTTCGAAAAGAAGGTCTTGGATATAATGCTAAAGAGAAAGAAAATTCCTAAAAATCTTTTTAAAACCGATTCCAGTAACTATCAAGTTAAGGAAGGCTAAGCATGCTGTCATTAATTCACAAAGGAAAGGGATTGAGCCCGGACCAGTTTTTAATGAAAAAACCCCGCTTAACCTGTTTACAAAAAGAGAGGTTTTCAAAAGAAAGAGACACAAAGTAAGTTCTTAAAGAAGAAGACTCAGAATAAGACCAAACACAAAATCATTCAAATCTGGGTCCCAAAAGTGTTCTTCCTCGGAAGATGACCACAACAGAAATAATTATTGCATTTGTAAAAGGAAGTGAGAAGGGTTAGGTTTTTTTTTGTTTTTGTAGGTAACATAGAAACAAAAAGGTCATTGATACTTAGATAGTGGATGCTGACGCCACATGTCTAAAGATTTAAGACTCTTCTTAGAACTTCAAGAGATGAAAGGAGGAAAAGTCACATTTGGAGATAATATGAAAGGCAAGAGGTAAGGTTCACTAAGACCAACTCCTTCATTTCGATGCAGTCACCAAAGAGACAAAGCTCTCAAGTTTGATCGGGTAACACCTACAGTATTCTTCTTTCCGATTCTAGTTATGATTTATCATGTTTAAAAGCTTCTTTGAATGATGATTCATTGACATGGCATTGTAGACTAGGTTACATTAGCATGCATACTATGAAAAAACTTGCATCTCATGGATTAGTTAGAGGATTGCCTAATTGTTCATTTAAGAAAGATAAAATTTATGATGCATGCACAAAAAGAAAACAAGTTAGATAATCCTTTAAGCCATTGAAGACATTATCTACATCCAAAGTGCTTGAATAGACACATATGGACTTGTGTTGTGAAATTCCTGTTAAAAGCTTAGGAGGCAAATCATATGTGTTACTTGTTGTTGAAGATTACTCATGACTTACCTAGGTGTGTTTTCTTAAGAACAAAAATGAAGTCTTCAAAGAGTTGACTAAGATTTGTAGGAAAATACAAATGGAGTCCGAGATTCATATTAGGAGAATTCAAACTACTCATGCAAGGGAGTTCGATTACTTAGAATTTGCGGACTTACGTGCGAAGAATGACATATCACATAACTTTTCAGCACCTAGAACTCCTTAACAGATTGGAGTAGTGGAGGGAAAGAACAGAACACTTGAAGAAATAGGAAGGACAATGATTATTGAATATGATCTACCTTACTATTTTTAGGCTGAGGTAGCTAACACAAGCAAATTACACTCCGAACGGATGCCTCTTTTCACCCATTCTAAAGAAGACACCCTACAAACTGTACAAAGGAAAGAAGCCTAACATTCGCACCATGTGAATGTAAATGCTTTGTGCATAATAATGGTAAGGAACATCTGACCAAATTTGATGCTAGGTCAAATGAAGGTATTTTTCTTGGTTATTCTTCACATATAAAAGCTTATAGAATCTTAAACAAGAGAACTGACAAAGTGAAAGAAAATATCCACGTTATCTTTGATAAAATTAATCATGGCAGGATAAGTGAATCCACTTTCTCAAATCTCAAGTTCAATTGATATGAAGATGACATAGTAGAGGTTGAGCTTAGAATGAACCAAAACAAACAGACTATTGAAGATCAAGCTAATGAAGAAAATTAACAAACTCAACGAGCTTAAGATTAGAACATTCAACCAACAAATCGATAAATCACAAGTCAGGTAAAGCTTTCAAAGATGCATCCAGTCACCAACCTCGGAACATCATTTCTAACATCAATAGTGGGGTAAGAACTCATTCTTCTTTGTTATGCATTTTTAGCTTTCATCCCATTAATTGAACCTAAAAATGTACTAGAAGCCCTACTTGAACCTTAATGGGTAGAGGTCATTCAAGATGAATTAACTCAATTTTAAAGAAACCAAGTATAAGTATGATGAAACGACCTTCCGACCACCTAGTTATTGGAACTAAATGGGTATTCAAAAACAAACTGGATCAGGGAAGGATAGTAGTAAAAAACAAAGCCAGATTAGTTGCTCAAGGTTATAACCAAGAAGAGCGAATTGATTGTGGGGAAATCTTTGCACCTATTGCTAAGACTGAGGCAATCAGAATTCTCTTAACATTTACATCTATCATGAACATTAAGTTATATAAAATGGATGTGAAATATGAATTTCTCAATGGTTATATTCAAGAAGAAGTTTATGTTGAGCAACTCCCTAGATTTAAAACTCTCAATTTTCAAATTGCAAAAAACCTTTATATGGTTTGAAACAAGCTCCCAGAGCTTGGTATGAAAAACTAGCAATTTCTTGGTTGAAAATGATTTCAAAAGAGGTATTATTTACAAAATTCTTTGTACAAAAACCAAGGGGAATGACTTTCTCACTATTCAAATCTATATTGATGACATTATATTTGGAGCTACTAATGAAATTCTATGCTAAGAGTTTTTTGAGTTGATGAGACAAGAGTTCCAAATAAGTATGATGGGAGAACTCAATTTCTTTATTGGATTGCAAATAAAGCAAGAGAAAGATGGCATCTATGTACATTAGTCCAAGTACACCAAAGAATTACTCAAGAAGTACAAGCTAAGAAGACGTGAAGCATGCAGCAACACCAATGAGTAGTAGTACAAAATTGGACTTAGATAAGAAAAGTAAAGTTGTAGATCGAAACTCTATAGAGGTATAATTAGATATTTACTTTATCTTACATCTAGTACGCTAGATATTATGTTTAGTGTCTGTCTATGTGCAAGATTTTAAGCTAATCCAAAAGAATCACGTCTCACTTGTGGATATCTTGCAGGAACTCGGATAATCGGTCTTTAGTACTAAAAAGACTCTAGTATGACTTTTACTGGATACTCGGATGCTGACTATGCTGGATACAAGGTTGATTAAGAGAGCACCTTGGGAGCATGTCAATTTCTAGGTCAATCACTCATCTCCTGGCACTCAAAGAAAGAAAATTCAATTGCTCTATCAACAGCTGAGGCAAAGTATATAGCAGTTGGAGCCTCGTTGTGCTCAAATTTTATGGATAAAGCAAAACTTGAAGGATCTAGGATTCTCATTCACATCTATCCCAATCAAGTGTTATTATCAAAATGCCATCAACATTACCAAGAATCTAGTTCAACATCCAAAGACAAAGCACCTTGAGGTGAGATATCATTTTCTAAGAGACCTCTATGAAAAAGATAATATTGCACTTGAGTTTATTCCTGCAAAATTTAAATTACCCGATATTTTCACAAAATCTCTAACTGAAGATAAGTTTTGCTTTATTAGGAATGAACATGACATGATGATTACTTGATTGATTGAATGAGAATTTATGAGTTTAATTGTTTATTACATGTTCCGAGTGAATAACTAGTGGATCGGTTGAAATATAATGAAGATGAGCTACAAGTTATGAAGTTTCTTAGTGTGTTCCGAGTACCTCGGACACATCACCGAGTGAGACTCAATTTTGAGAAAAATGAACATAAAAATTCTACGATCATCTCTAAATCAATAGAGAATCCTGAAAATGTTTTTGAAAATCTCTTTATTTCCCTCTTTCATATGAACGCTAAGGAAACTAGTTGTTAGAAGGAAGTAGTTTTCAAGAAGTAACCGTTGTTTAATGGAACGCCAAATGGTCAGCTGGCCATTACTCCGAGTTTTGAGTTAGAAAGGATTTTGTTCTTTGAGAGCTATTGTTTTAGAAATAGCACCTCTTCACCCTCATTTATTCACTTTGATATCTCTCACTCTCTCGCTCTTTACACACAAACTTAGAATTCTTTACTTAGTCACTCTTCAATTTTAGACTCTCAAGTCTCTTATCTCTCTCATTCATTCATTTCTACTCATTCTCTTTCTCTTTCTCTCATAATGCCTAAGAGGGAAAGTGCAGCTAAAGGAGGGTCAGCCACCAAAAGGCTAGAACCTGCACCATCCAGCCGAGAGAATCCTCAAAAGGATCCATCTAAGAGAAAGGCTCTCGCTTTGATGAGTCAAAACAAATCCTTGTCCAACGAATACTTTATGGAAGAGAAATTCTTCCGATGCATCAAACTCTCGTGGATCAAGCCTATCCTCCACATAGGAACCTTCAAGTACCTGTGTTTTTGTGACTACATATACTCGTAGCTCGTCACTGAATTCTATACCAACACGGTTGCAAGAGAGAACGTAGTCTCTTCTCTTCTTCAAGGGAAGGTTATTCGAATTAACCTCTATCTCCTTCATAAATGCTTTTATGTTGAGACACTCTTCCTGAACTCAAACCCCATCCTATTCAATTAATTTGCTCGACGATTTCTTTGACAAATACGCCATAATTATTCCCAAGTCCGGAAAGAACTTTTTATGACTCGGATGACGTTTAAGGCCGGATTTCTTTGCTTTATTCTAATGAGAATTGTATTCTCATTCTATCCATCAAAGGAGGTTCTCAAAGTTTTATATGATATTCATAAAGAGGTTGACCTATTCCCTTTCATCCTCGAGCAAATAGTTTATGTTCCTACCGATCGGAAGAAACCTCCTCTTCCTTTTAAAGCATCGATCACTTGCTAGTTTTACTCATTTCAAAGTGCATCTTCATAATGATCCACTCAAATGACTTAAGCCAGCCGCCTGTATAGGTAGGGTTGAGCTAGTTGGCCTAGGATACCAGGAAATATCATCTAGTGTCTAGGTTCATTCTTCGAGCTTCCTCCTCCTCCTCCTCCTCATACTTAGAAGAGTACTTGAAACTCCTCTTTTGATAGCTAGCCCACCTTCTTCCCAGCCTGCCCCTTCTACCGATTTACTTCAGAAGGTGGCCTCTCAAGAAGAAGAAGAAGAAGAAGAAGAAGAAGAAGAAGAAAAGGTTGGGGATGTTGGACAATCCGAGGCTCAACCTTCGAACAACCATCGCAAGCTGAAGAAGATAAGGGCTTAGAAGAGGAACTAAAAGAAGTAGAATATTTGTTACGAAGGACTGCAATTCAAGCTCCGGATCTACCCCTCCTATTACCACCTCTTCCCTACCCAACAGTTTCTACTAAAGGCTATTGTCGTAGAAGAAGGGGTCCTCGTTCTTCCTCCTCCACTTGCACAGCTCCACCCCCCTCTTGATTTTCAATTTTTTATATTTGTCCAACATTTCTTTATCACTTCCTCCCTCAGTTTATTTTGATGAAATGCATAGGGGAGGGAAAGAATAGATAAGATGTTTGGGTTAGGGGAGTTCAGTTTATGTCTTTGTTGATATGATTTTATGCTCTTATAGTTGCTCATATTTATTTCATTTACTTTGATAAATAATGATATATAATGAATATATCTTATTTATGATAATTTTGCATCAATTTGCTCTAATAACGAACTATGACTTATTCTTACTAAGAACATCTTATAGTCATTAATTTCTAAGCCTTGAAAACTAAACGATCTCAAATTCTAGTTCTTATTCAATGTGTTGAATGCCTTCCATAAATAAAGTGGGAGATTGAAGACTCGGGTATAACTCTCTATCTCTCTATGGTTTTGAATTCTAGTCATTCTCACTCTTTAAGAAATTTTATCTTTAAGTTTTTATTACTTGTCTAACCTACTCGGAAAGCATTTCTTCAACAAATACACACAACACGGGGTTTCTCACCCAGTCGGATGCAACTCGGATAGTTGTCGGGAGTAAACAATTTTTCGTGTATATAGTATTTTGAGCTCGACTTTATAGTCTAACAAGAAAAAAATTAATGCGTTAATTTCTATTTCTAAGTCGGTGTTATTAATGGAAATTATTTACTTGATCAATTTGATGCGTTGTGTCTATATAATCTTAATTTCTTAATCATCTAAAGATAAACACAAGATGGAATTAGAACCTAGACTTAGAAAATTCCATTGTCCTAGGTTATGGATGATTAAATACATTTATTATGAATTAATTATTATCCTTTCCCAATTATTAACAAAAGTACTTTTATATTTTGAGTACCACTTTGATTTGTTTTTGTAGGTTGATTAAAGTATTTTAGTCTTTGGTTTGAAAAGAAAAGGCAACCAGCTTCAAATCGTTAAACACTAATACACACAAAAGCACTCGTTTTAGGACAAAGCTCGGACACCGTGTCAAGGTTGTTTATTACCAAATCCGGTAAATTTCAACCTTGAGTCTAATAGTTGTTTCCACCCCAGATTTCAGTCATAACTAGTGGGTTAGACCACCTTTTGAGCCAAGGACAAAAGCACAACGTTTAAATTTGCAACGACTCCTTTATGAGAAGCAGCAAATTGAGAAGCCACCTTTAGAAGCAATTCAATAGAAAGGACAGGCTTGGATAATGATGGTCTAGCAGTGAGAAAAGGAGTCTTAGGACCTTTCTGAGTCTCAAGTGGAGGAGGGAGGTAACTCGGAATTAGGAACCCGGACACTAGGTGAGATTTCCTAGTATCCCAGTCCAACAAGCTCAGCTCTTCCTATACGAGATAGCGAGCTCGAGAAATTTATGTAGATTAGAAGGGAGATCCACTTGGAAGTGAGCAAAAACAGTAAGATAATAAAGTTCCAAAGGGAAGAGGGGGTGTTTTCTACTCCGAGGTAACAGAGGCTCTGTTCCATGATGAAGGGAAACAAATCAACCTTACACCCTTCAAGGATATCATACAAAACCTTAAGAACTTTGCTTGTTTGGGATATCTTTTGGGGTATAGAAGGAGGACATGGTTGTCATATGAATGAAGCAAAGTAGTCTTGCTTCAGAGTTCATCCGAGTCACGAAAAGTTCTTTCCGGACTTAGAAATCTCTTTAGAGTACTTATCAAAGAAGTCGTCTACGATTTCATTAAAAGGGATAGGGTTTGAGATAAGGAATAAATTCCGAACATCAAACAGATTGCTGATGTAAAGAGAGATTAATGCGAATGGTTTTGTCTTGAATGAGAGAAGAGACTATGTTGTCTCTTAAATACATGTTTCTATAGAACTCAGTAATGAGCTCCGGACACGCATAATTACGAAACACAAATACTTGTAAGTACCTATGTTGTGGATGGATTTGAGTCACGAAACTTTTATGGTAAAGAAGAATTTATCTTCTATAAAGTAGTGTTGGGCAAAAATAAGCATCCGATCATCAAAGGCAAGTGCTTTTGCCTTGTACGAGTCTTTTTGAGGATTATCAAAATGTGTGGATTTGGTTCTATTCTTCATGGTGGGTAAACCTCTTTCCACGGTGCTTCCTCTCTTAGGCATGTTTTAGAGAAAGTGAAAGAGATTGAGATTAAGAGAGTGAAGAAAGTAAATGAATGAGAAAGAGAGTATAGAGTTGAGAATTTGAAGTAGAACGAGTGTTCGAGCAAGTGATTATGAGTACGAGAGAAAAGAGAGCAAGAGAGAGAGCAAGAGATGGAAAAGTGGATGAATAAGGACGAAGGGGTGCTATTTATAGAACAAGCGCTCTCATAGAACAAGAGCCTTTCGACTTAACCTTAAAAGTAACGGTTAGCGGACCGTTAAGTATTCCAGATGAGCAATGGTTATATATTGAAACTACTTTCCTCTAACGGCTAGAATTGAGACTCGTTTCCATGACAAAGAGAGAAAAAGAGCTTTTTGAAAATATTACGAACATTCTTTATTGATTTAAAGATTATCTCATAATTTTGATATTCTATTTTTCTCATAAACCGAGTCCGATGTGTCCGGTTGACTCGGAACACACTCGGAAAATCAATAACTCATAGCTCGGTTTCATTATGTTTCAACCGATCCATTCGTTATTCACTCATAATATATAATAATCAATCAAATTCATAACGACTCATGTAATAAATCAAATAACCGTGCAATTATGATGCCAAGTTCATTCCTAATAAAGCAAAACCGATCACTCGAGAGGTTTTGTGAAAATATTAGTTAATTGAAATTTGGTAGGAATAAACTCAAGTTTAATATCACCTTTCTAAGAATGGTCTCTCGGAAAATGATACCTAACCTCAATATATTTCGTATTTGAGTGCTTGAATTGGATTCTTGGTGATGCTGATGGTACTTTGGTTATCACATTTAATTGGGATAGATTTGAATGACAGTTCAAGATCCTTCAAGTGTTACTTGATCTAGAGAATATGAGAACAACAAGCTCTAGCTGCTATGAACTCAGCCTCGGCAGTTGGTAGAGCAACCGAGTTTTTCTCTTTGAATGACAGGAGATGAGTGATTCACCAAAAAGTGACATGCTCCTGAGTGCTCTTTCTATCAACTTTATATCCAGCATAGTCAGCATCCGAGTCTCCAATGAAGGTCGGATCCGAGTCTTTTAAATACTAGAGACCAAGTGTTTGAGTCCCTACAAGATATCTAAAAATTCTCTTCACCATAGTGATATGTGACTCCTTTGCATTAGCTTGAAATCTTGAATATAGGAAGACACTAAACATGATATATGGCCTACTAGATGTAAGATAAAGTAGAGACCTAATCATACCTCTATAGATATTCCGATCTACGGCTTTACCTTTCTCATCCGAGTCGAGTTTAGTACTGCTACTCATTGGTGTTATTGCATGCTTCACATCATGTAGCTTGTACTTCTTCAACAACTCCTTGGTGTATTTTGATTGACGAACATAAATGCCATCCTTATCTTGTTTGATTTGCAGTTTAAGGAAGACATTAAGTTTTCTCATCATTCTCATTTGGAACACCTGTCTCATCAACTCGGGACACTCTTGGTCTAAAGTTTCATTAGTAGCTCCAAAGATAATGTCATCAACATAAATCTTATTAATGAGAAAATCAATCCCCTTAGTTTTTGTGAAAAGAGTTTTCTCAGTAAGACCTCTCTTGAAGTCATTTTCAACCAAGAAACTACTTAGTCTTTCATACCAAGCTCTGGGTGCTTGTTTCGGACTATACAAAGCTTTTTGCAATTTGATAACATGATTTGGAAATTGAGAGTTTTCAAATCCAGGGGTTACTCAACATATACTTCTTCTTGAATATAACCATTAAGAAATGCTCATTTAACATCCATTTGATATAATTTAATGTTCATGCTAGATGCAAAAACTAAGAGAATTCCGATTGCCTCAATCCTAGTAACACGTGTGAAGGTTTCCCCACAATCAATTCCCTCTTCTTGGTTATAACCTTGAGCAACTAATATGGCTTTTTTTTTCTGACTACCAACCCTCCCCCATCCAGTTTGTTCTTGAAAACCATTTGATTCCTATAACGAGGGTGGTCATAAGGTCGTTTGGTCAAAGTCCGGACTTGGTTTCGTTCAAATTGAGTTAATTCGTCTTGCATGGCTTCTACCCATTCAGGTTCAAATAGGGCTTTTAGTACATTTTTAGGTTCAATTAATGAAATGAATGTAGAAAATGCACATAAGTTTTGTAAAGAAAAATGAGTTTTTACTCCAATGTTGATGTTCGTAGGTGGGTGACTGGATCCATATTTGAAGGCTTTACCTGGCCTCTAATTTACCAGGTTTTTGGGTGAATGATCTGATCTCCATTTGGTTCCTCTTGTCAAACATCTTAGTTAGCTTGAACTTCATAAGTCGGAGTTGGCTCTTAAACTAGCTCATTTTCGGTTGGCTCAATTCCTTTGTTCTTGTTCATTCCGAGCTAAGTCTCTGCTATGTCATCTTCATCTCACTTGAGCTTAAGATCTAAGAAAGTGGATTCACTTATCCTGCCAAGATCAATTTCATCAAAGATAACGTGGATATTTTGTTCCACTTTGTTAGTTCTCCTGTTGAAGATTCTATAAGCTTTGCTATGTGAAGAATAACCTAGAAAAATGCCTTCATCCGACCTTGTATCAAATTTGGTTAGATGTTCCTTACCATTGTTATGCACAAACCATTTACATCCAAATGGTTTCAAGTAGGAAATATCAGGCTTCTTTCTTTTGTACATCTCATAGGGCATTTTCTTCAGAATGGGTGGAACAAGGCATCCGTTGAGCGCATAGTTTGTTGTGTTGATTGGCTCAACCTAGAAACAATAAGGTAGATCATTTTTAATGATCATTGTCCTTCCTATTGTTCAAGTGTTATGTTCTTTCTCTCCATTACTGCATTCTATTCAAGAGTTCTTGGTTGTGAGAAGTTGTGGGAGATGTCATTCTTATCAAAGAAGTCTGTAAATTCCGAGTAATCGAACTCTCTTCTATGGTCGAGTCCAAATTCTCCAAACCTGAGTCTTAGACTCAACTTGTATTTTCCTGCAGATCTTAGTGAACTCTCTCGAATGCTTCAATTTTGTTCTTCGAAAAGACACTCGGGTAAATTATGTGTAATCATCAACAATAACTAGCACATATGATTTACCTCCTAAGCTTTTGACAGAATTTCACCACACATATCCATATGTATCAATCCAAGCACTTTCGATGTAGATACTATCTTGAGTGGCTTAAAAGATGATCTAACTTGCTTTCCTTTTGTGCATTCATCATAGATTTTATCTTTCTTAAATGCATAGTTAGGTAAACCTCTAACCTCTAATTCGAGAAGTGTCTTGAGTCTCTAGACATATGATTAGAACATCCACTTTCCAGGTACCAATGAGAGCCTTTCATTTCGAGTAACTTGCAAAGCAAAAATAAACCTCACTTCCTTTTACAAACCCGAGTAATGGTTTTACTTTGGTCCTTTTCGAGGAAGAGCACGTTTAAAAAGATTAAAAGTTGGACTTTTCTTCCAAAATAAAAATATACCTAGCAAGATTAAGCTTGGAAAATTTAAGAAAGTAGTTGATTACCTCTTGAGGATCTGTTTCCTCAACATTTGATCCATCACTATCATACTCGGATCCAGCCTCCGAGTCTGTTAGATCCCTTAGACGCTTGGATTCATCATCGGTATCATCATCATCTTCTGAATCATCATCACTCCAGGTAGCCACCATAGCCTTTTTCTTCTTTATGTCCTTCTTTATCTTTGGACAATCTTTAATTATGTGCTCCTTGTTACCACACTCAAAACAGCCGAGTTCCTAGTTAAAGACAAATTGGAAATGGATGAGTATTTACCTTTCTTGGCTTTCTTGTAGAACTCCTCCTTTGGGCTTCTTGTACAATTTTCTATATTTCATCATCTTCTTTAATCCTCTTCCTAGAAGTACGATAGGGTCTTCTTTAGAATCCGAGGACCTTAGACTTGGACTTTTTTCTTCCGAGGCCTTGACTTATCTTTACCTACTTCACTTGGTTGGTTCCTTCATAGGTAGTGACCAGTGTATCCTACATTTCTTTGGCTATGTCACATGCGAGATACTCGTTGTATTCTTCCGAATTGATTGCGCACATCGAGTGTTCATGGCCTTGAATTTCTTCATGTACTTCTCTTTTTCTTTAGGGGTGAACTCAGACTTCACCTTGGGCATTGGGTGCATTCTTTCCATATTTATGGGGGTTTAGTTGACATTTTGAATGATGTTCCGGACCTCCTCATCATAGTCCTAGATTAAGCACTCCATTATCTTCTTCCAGGTGTGCGAATTTTAAACCCTTAAACTTGGGTGGTCCGGTGAAAGATCTTCCTTCATCGAACTCTTCATAATTTAGAGCCAACTGATCTTTAGACCTTGGATTTGTTAAAACCTTTTGAGATGGCTAGGCTCGATACCAATTGAAGGTTTTCTCTTGGAGAGGTTAAGTCACGCTACTCGAGGGGAGGGGTTAATAGGGTGATAAAAGATTTTTCGACTTAACAAAGTTTTCCGCAAAGTAGAAACTTAAAAAACAATTCTAAGTCTAGATTGGACTTAGAAAAATACAAGACACGAAGTTACGTGGAAACCCTCTTGGGGTTGAAGACCACGAGATAGTGCTAATCCAAGCACCAAGTCAAATCCACTATTTTGAATCAACAAAATACAAGGACTTACCCCTTACGGAATTACTTCCTTAGAAAATTTAATACAAGTTTTTCGTAGACTCGAAATTGCCTTATTTGATCTAGTATTTCCTAACTTAGATAACCTTTACAGCTAGGGACAACTAAGCTGAGGTAACCCTTACAACCTAGTCAAAGGACTTTACGAGAGAATTGAAAATGTAAGAGTAGTTACAAGACTTTTACCCTTTAGAACTCACAAAGTAAGAACTTAATCGTGGAGTTGTAAAAGCTAGAAGATTGAGAGTAAGAGAGTAGATTTAGTACTTTCCATGTTCAGTAGCTCTCTTCAAGTCTTGTAGGAAGGCTTCTCTTTATACTTAGCAGGTAGAGTAACCATTGTGCTTGATTTTGGACTTGAGAGCTTTACTAGCCGTTGTAACGGATAGTCCGAGCCACTCGAAAAGGAGTTGTTGCAAATGTGAACATTGTGCTTTGGTGCTTGGCTTGAAAAGTAGTCTGTCCCACTAGTTTTGACTAAAATCTAGGGTTGAAACAACTCTTAAACTCAAAGTTGAGGTTTACTTGGATTTGATAACAAACAATGCTGATACGGTGTTTGAGCCTTGTCAAGAAAAGGCATTTTTTGTCTCGCTGGTGTTTAACGGTTAGAAGCCGCTTACTTTTGCTTTTCAAAGTAAGATTAAAATACTTTAATCAATCTGCAAAAACAAATCAAAGTACTACATAAAGTATAAAAACACTTTAGTCCAAGATTAAGCAACAATAATAATTAAATCTTAATAATTAAGAGCTTAATTATCCTTAGCCTAAATAAATGGAATTTTCTAAGTCTAATATTCAATATGTTCAAAATCTATCTTGTCTCTATCCTTAAATGATTGAGTAGTTAAGCATATATAGACACCATACATCAAATTGATCGGGTAAATAATTTCGTTCAATAAACTGACTTAGAAAAGGTAATTAACACGAGTAATTAATTTTCGGTTAACTCATGAAGTCGGTGCTCAAAATAAGTTATGTTCGTGAAATTATGTGCTCATGATAACTGTCTAAGTTGCTTCGGAGTGGGTCGAAACCCAGTGAAATGCGTTGTACTCAAGAAATGTTTTCTAACTAGGTCGGACAATATTGAAAATATAAAGATAAGCTTACGAAAGACTTAGAATAATTTGAAATTAAAACCATAGAGAGATAGAGAGTTATACCCGAGTCTTTACTTGTAATAACTCTCTCTCTCCCTCTCTCCCCCTCTCTATTCCGTATACTTTTTCTCCCTCCTTCTTTGTAAGAAAAAAATTCATCTATTTGAGAAGGAACTTTATTTTCTTTGTTCTATTATCTTAATACATGATATGGTCGGTTGATCATTATGAGAAAAATTTAACTCCAACATTTTGGATTCAAAATTTAACTATTTGATTAAAAAGATAAAGGAACATTAAATTTAAATTTTTAAATCAATTTTTTTCCTTGTTAAAATTTATCTTTAATTAGATATATATTTATCATCAATGAATAAATATATTTTATCAATAAAAAAAATTCAAAACTTAATTACATGATAGTAGAGATTAAAAGAAGCTCAAATATAAATTTGGAGTTTAAAATTTTGTTATTTGGATAACATTTATTTTCACTACGACAAACATTTATGGCCACTAGAATAATCCATTTGATATTTTTGGACACAAAAAAATATAAAATTAGAAAATATAATAGATAAAATTAAAAAAATCTCAAATATGATTTTGAACTAAAAATGCTTCCATGTGGATAACATGTAGCTCTATTACGACATTTATTACCAGTAGAATAATATAGGTCATATTTAGCACGAAAAAAATAAAACTTTATTATTTGATAGAAAATATTTTAAAAAGCTCAAATCTAAATATGTACCTAAAATTTTTATTTAGATATCATTTATCTTCACTATAATATTTTAATTACTGTTTTTTTCCATTGAAATAATCCATTACCTTTATGATTACATTACTTATTTTATATAACCAAACATGGCAATGTAATTATTGTCCCATTACATTGCATACTAATTACATTACATAGTTGATTACATTATACCTCTATTGCATTGCATTCAAACAAACGCCACATTAATTTTTTGTTCGATATTCTTGAAGGATATGAGGTTTACCTCTTCCCTTTCATCATTGAACACATTGCTTCTATTTACCTGTATGAGAAGAAGCCTTCTTTACCTTTTCTAACACTTCTCTCTTAGACATCGCTTATTTTGAGGTTCATCTTCCCAATTATCCCACAAAATTGCTTGAGCCAACCATTTTCATAGAGGGAAATGAGCTTCTAAATCTTGGGTTCCAAGAAACTGAACGTGGTGTTTGGATTCATTCTACTCATATGGCTTCTCCTCCACCACCATCGAAGAAGATTACACAATATCCTCTTCTTTTCACTAGTGGTCCTTCATATCAACCAACCCCTTCTCTTTAGATGGTGACTTCTCAATTTGCAGCTCCGGCCAAAGAATTATAATCAACTCTTGGTGCGTTCCGGGCTTTTATGCCTATTTTGTCCCAGACTTAAGAGCACAACTCGAAGTAGATCGATCGGAGTTAGACTTTGATCAATAAGCTCAAAGAGGTCATTGAAGGAAGTAAGAGCAGATCAGCCACCTCCAAGTGCGTAGATCAAAGCCTCGCTAAGGACTCAAACTTAAACTCGGACTCATCCTCCTCTTCTTACTCATACTTAGAAGAAGAAGAAGAATATGGATAAGAAAAACGTAAAGGAGAAGTCTAAGGAGAAAAAGAAGTTGAAATCATGTCTTTTGAGCATACGAAACGACTTCGAGGATGTTGGGAATGTTGGTCAATCCCAAGCCCAACCATCTTTACAGCCCAGACAGCCTGATCAAGGTGAGAGCTCGGAAGAGGAAGATTAGTCCCTTGTTCGACGAGCCATCCAGTCAGCTCATATTAAACAGATTGGCACTTCCATACTCCTTCCTCTTGTAGTATCGCCAATTGTGCAACCAACCGCTTCATGTCAAAGATATCGGCGAAAGCGTAGGGCACCTCGATCATCCTCCTCCGTTAGAATGACACTACTCCCTTCTTGATTCCATTTTTAATTTTTTATCCAACATTCTATGTCTCCTTCATCCACTACTCATGTTTTATTGAAATGCATAGGGGAGCAATAGTTGTCCGGTTTACGGGGAGTAACATTATTTTTTTTTATGTTGTTGTATGCTCCCACTCATCTTAATCAAATGAAAACTCTCAGTATCTCTTTGTTCTACAAGCGTAGTGTTTACTGTTTTGCTCTTACTCTAATCATTTCTGTTTTAACTAAGCCAAATATAATCATTGTAAATTTCATGTTAACTTTGATAACTCAAACAGTTATTACACATCTCCGACACTTAACACTTTTTGATTGTTGAAGACTGAATATTGTATGTTTCTAAATCAAATTTCTAAGTGTTGACCGCCTTTCATAAAAAACGGGTCGATTGAAGACTCAACTAGGACTCTATCTCACTTTGTAGTTTTGAACTCAAGTCATTCACGCACTCTAGAAAGCATATCTTTAAGTTTTATCTCTATTTGACCCACTTAGAAAGTTACTCTTGATTAAACACTTATCTACGAGTTTCGACACACTCAGATTGAACTCGAGACAGGCATTTTACCTAAATAATTTCATGAGATCAACTTGTTAGGTGAACTGGCTCATTTGCAAAAATTGTCATAATTACTACATTAATTCTAAATTGTCGATTTATTTTTAATTGAAATTATCTTATGCCAAATATTAGGAATTATGTCTATATATTTCCTTAAATGTTTTCTTACTTAAAGATAGACACAAATGTAACTGAAACATATTAAATATTAAACTTTAAAAATTTTATTCAATTAGTTTTAGGATGTTCAAGTATTTAATTATTTGAATTAAAATTATATCCTCGTCTACGCTTGGTCAAAAGTATTTTTATACTTTGACTACCACTTTTATTTGTTTTTGCGAGATGATTAAAATTGTTTAAGCTCAATTTGAAAAGCAAAAAGAACCAACTTCTTACCATTAAACACCAGCAGACACAAAAGCCACATTTTGAGGATGGCTCGGACACGATGTCGGGGTTGTTTCTTTCCATTTACGGTAAACTTTGACTTTAAGTCTAACGGTTGTTTCCACCCCAGTTTTCAGTAACAGTAAGTGGGATGGATTACTTTTTCAGCCTAGGATCGATGCACAACGTTCATCTTCTCAACGATTCTATTTCCGAGGGACTTAGACTATCCGTTACAATGTCTAGTAAAGCTTCCTAGTTAAGACTGAAACTTAATGGCTATGTGCTTTGCTAGTTATAAATAGAAGCAAGTTTACAACACTAAGAAGATTGCTAAAACTCAAATCTCAACTCATACACTGAATATTTTTCTAGCTTTCAACTTTGTACTTAGTTTTCTTAACTTCTAAGTTGAAACAAAGAAGACTTGTAATCAGTTAAAATCAATCTTACTCAATCTTCTATAATTTCCCTTGACTGAGATATAAAGGGTAACTCAGCTCATTTGTACCTAACTATAAAGGTTAACTAAGTTAGGAAGTACTAGGACAGAAAAGGGATTAGGAAAACTTGTATTGAATTATCTAAGAGAACAATTTTGAGAGTCAATCCTTTGTATTTTTGGATTCAAAATATTGGATTTGACTTGGTGTCCGGATTGACATTGTCCGTGGTTTTTTGCGCCAAGAGGGTTTCCACGTTAAAAATATTACTTGTTATTCTTTTTGAGTTCATTCCAAGCTCATAACATCTTTTCTGAGTTCTATCTAGTACATCAAATTTTTATAATTCCGAAAAATTTCCTTCACACCCTATTCACCTCCCCTCTAGGGAGACTCAAACTCTCTAAGAGAAAACCTTCACAAGCTCCCCTTCTAAACTTCAGAAAGAATCCATTAGCACCACAAAAATTGGAAGTGTCCCTTTCATTTATTTTTGTTAGTTTTTTCTAAAATTAACTAACTACTCTCTCATTTTTGCTTTTACTTCTCGTAATTGCAAACTAGAAATGTCGAAAAGCAATTACGAGAAGCAAAAGCAAAAATGAGAGAGTAGTTAGTTAATTTTAGAAAAAAACTAGCAAAAATAAATGAAAGGACACTTCCAATTTTAGTATGGAAAAACTAAGCCTGTAAGAGGTTTCGAAATAAAATCCATCGGTTTCAAATCGAGAATCTGGTGTTTGAGGTTGAAGGTACAAAACAAAGAGATAGCTCTCCATTCCGCCCATCAAATAACGACCTTTACTAGTTAAAGTTGTGTATTAAAAGAACATACAGAACTTTTCTGAATACACAAAAGGGTTTACCTAATTGTGAATAGGGTGATGAAAGATTTTTCGAAAAATCAAACTCTTTTGATCAAAGAAGAGACTGAAGCGATTCCGAGTCCGTAATGGGGTCGAAAAGTATGAACTCAAAATGAAGATGCGAGATAGAACTGAAGCTTTAAGACAGTCCGAGTCTAGAATGAACTCGGAAAGTAAATACACGAAATTATGTGGAAACCCCCGGGGCAGAAAACCATGGACCGTACTAATCCAAGCACGAAGTCAAATCCACTATTTTGAGTCCATAAAATACGATGAGGCTGACTGAACCCGAGTTGCTCCCTTAAACAACTCTTTACAAGTTTTTCCTAGACTCAGAAATTCCCTTATCCGATCTAGTACTTCCTAGCTGAGATAACCCTTACAGCTAGGACAACCGAGTTGAGTTAACCCTTACAGCTCGGTCAAGGGACCTTACTTAAAGAGTAAGAAGGAGAGTGTTTGTAACTAAGTACAAGACCTTACAACTTAGAATATAATGAATTATAGAGTGGGAGTTGTAAGTAGAAGATTGAGAATGAATACAATGACTTTGCTCAAGTATGTGTATTAACAATAGTTTCGGCAATCTTCAAGTCTTGAGAGTTCGGCAACCAAGCGAGCATAGCCGTTGAGTCCATCTTCCGACTAAGAGTCCTTTGTGGCCGTTGTTAAGGACTTTACGAGTGACTCGGAATGTATCCGTTGAGATATAAACGTTGGACAATGGTTCTTGACTCCTTTGGAAGTCCCAAAACCACTGGCGGTGTCTTGAAAGATAAGGTGGAAACCACCGTTAAGCTTGGCATTGAAGATTTCTAGTTTTGGAAACAGACAACCACGACACGATCTTTTGGGGCTAGGTCGGAAGTGGAAAAGGCCTTGTCTGCTGGTGATTTGACGTTTTGAAGCTAGGTTACTTTTGTATTTCAAAAAGTGTATCCTCGTTTGAATAACCTACAAAAGTAAATCAAATTGGTTCTCAAAGTATAAAATACTTTGGTCCAAAATTAGACACGAGATAATAATATAATTAAGATAATTAATGACTAATTTAGACACTAGTAGTACATATTTGATGTCCGGACAAAAAGATAAGTAAAAGAAAATAGAATTCTAGGAAGAAGAAGAATCGGCCGACTTTGGAATTGTGACACGAGTGCATGGTGTCCGCCTAAGAAGGAGAGAGGGTTGTCTCGAGTGGAAGAGGAAGGGCGAGAGGGACGCCGGTGCTTGGTATGATCTTGACGATGTGCTTGAGCGCGGTGGAGGGAGGATAAGGATCGCCATCAAGCGCTCGGCTCCGAGTGGCTGACCCGAACGAGAGGATCCAGAGGTTCCTCCCTGTGGATCTCGGTAGGCTGGAGGGTCCGCTCGGTCGACCCGTTGTAGTTTGTCCTTGTGCGGCAAGGTCTTCGACTCACTCGAGGCTAGCTGTCGAGCTGAGGACTTCCGGTCAAGCTTGAGGAGCTTTTTGACCCTCAGCTGTCCCTCCTTCTTCTTCTTTTTGTTCCGCCCCTTGCCCAGATGGAGCTGCCTCGGCCGCGAGCTCCTCAATGTCTCGCTTCTTCATGGTCTTCTTCTCCGTCCTCCCCGCTATCCGAGGAGGAGGTCTTGGCCGAGCTCGAGTACACTTTAAATGTGTCCGAATCGCCATGGTCCTAAGCTGCCTTGAACCTTCTCTCCTGGAGGAGCTCGATCGGCTCCTTTTGCTCCTTCACCAAGGCCTTCATCTCAAGGAGAACTTCTTATTCCTCTCGGATCCGAGATTGGGTTGTCTTTTGGTTGATGGCCATAGGCTGATAGACAATCTTGAATGACCAGGAGCATGTCCTTAAATTCGAGGACACGAGTTGATTTTGTCCAAGAAAGCGAGAAGACAAAATGGAGGAGAGAGGCTTAGAGGCACTCGAGGTGGAAGCACCACCAGGTGGGGCAAGGAGAGAGAGAGGGGCTTCTTTCGAGTTTGAGGTGAAGAAGGTGGCCTCGGCTCCGAGCTGTGTACCCGGATACCGGGTTGAGTCTCCTGGTACCCGTACCCCTGAAGTTCCTTTTGCCGACAACAACGGCAGCCTTAGAAACAACATTTGGGTCCGAGGGGAGAGGAACTTTGAATTGTTTGAATACAAGGGTGAGAAGAGGGGTGTTCTTCTTATTTTGGAGTTGAGCTGGCACAGCTGCCATTTGCTCAATGATGGAGGGGAAGAGGTCTACTTCGTAGCCCTCAAGAATGTCAAAAGAGCTTTTAAATGCTTGGAGTTTGGGTTCTCCTTGCTGGAATGCTTGAGAGAAGAAGGTTCTCATCAGCAAGAAGCACAGAAGATGTGCTTCGACTTGAGCTGAGTCACTAAGAAATTTTTACGTGACTCGGGGAACTCTTTGCGTATTTTTCAAAGAAGTCGTTAGCGACTTTAGTGAAAGGAATGGGGTTGCTGTTCAAGAAAAGAGAGGAGACCTTGAACAAGCGGTGGAGAAGGGAGGTGTTTATACGAACGATTACGTTCGAGAATCGTGGAGGTTAGAACACCTTCGAGCTAGCGAGGTGAGTGTAAAACTCGGATACGAGTTCGGGGTAGATGAACTCGCTGAAATAAACAAAGTTATAAACACCAATGGTTTGGATGTGTGACAACCACGAGAATTTTGTGGTTGGAAAGAACTTGTCGTCCGGAACAAGATGCTTGGGTGACAATAGGTTTAGAGGTGGATGAGCCTTCTTGGCTTTTTGTGCGTGGCTTCTTCGAGGTAGAGCCAAGAAAGTCGAGGTGTGAACCTCTTTTAGGCATTGTGGATGAGAGAAAAAAAGAGTGAAACTTTGAGAGAAAGTAGAAGAGAGTAGGTCGATGAGAGTGAAAGAAAAAGAGTAGAAGAAAGAGATGAGAGCGATCGAGCTTACTTGAGATGAGCTTCACGTCGCTTGAAAATGTCTAGGAGTCACTATAGAAAGCTTGCGCGAGAAGTTTTGGTTTCGAGAGAGAGAGTAAATGAAATGTAAAGTACCGAGACAAAGGAGAATAGACGCTATTTATAGGAAAATAATCGTCCTTCAACACAACGCTATTTATATATCCGTTTTGACTCAACTCTTTCATCGAGTCACCTCGGACCGGTGTGACGGTTCTCTTCTCAACGGTTCAAATTCGAGCGGTTTGACTTCCAATGGCTAGAAGTCGGATCACGGCGAGAGAGAGAGAAAAAGATTTTGAAAATAAATTCTGAAATTCTCCACTTATCTAGAGATGATTCCAGAGATTTTATGTCCATTTTTCTCAAACATCCGAGTTTGACTCGAGATAAGTTTCGAGTGACTCGAAACTAGAAGTAAATAAATAACTATTAGCTCGAGTATCATTGAATCAATCGAACAAATGGTTATTAACGATTTGAAAGCACTTAACACATAATCATGCAATGAGATTATCATAAAGAAAGCACATAATTATGCATTTAACATTCCAAGCTCATTCCTAATAAAACAAACTGATCTTCATTAAGAGGCTTAGTAAAAATATCAGCTAATTGAAGATTAGTAGGAATGAATTCAAGTTCGATATCACCTTTCTCAGAATGGTCTCTTAAGAAATGATACCGACCTCAATGTGTTTTGTTTTTGAGTGCTTGAATCGGATTTTTGGTGATGCTAATTGCACTTTGATTGTCACACTTGATTGGAACTGATTTGAAAGAAAGTCCAAGATCTCTCAAGCGTTGCTTTATCCATAAAATCCGAGCACAACATGCTCCGGCTGCAATATACTCGGCTTCGGCAGTTGATAGAGCTACTGAGTTTTGCTTCTTTGAGTGCCAAGATATTAAGGATTGACCCGAAATTGGCAAGCTCCTGAAGTGCTCTTTCTATCAACTTTGTATCCAGCGTAATCCGCATCCGAGTATCCAATGAGAGTCGGTTATGAGTCTCTTGAGTACCATAGACCTAAGTTACGAATCCCTGCAAGATATCTGAATATTCTCTTCACCGCAGTAAGATGTGATTCTTTTGGATTAGCTTGGAATCTTGTGCATAAACATACACTGAACATTATATCCGGTCGGTTGGAAGTAAGATACAGCAAAGATCCAATCATACCTTGATAGAGTTTCGATCTATTGCTTTACCTTTCTCGTCCGAGTCAAGTTTTATACTTGCTTGCTCATGGGTGTAGATGTGTGCTTTGCATCTTAGAGTTTGTATTTCTTCAGCAGCTCCTTGGTATACTTTGATTGATGGACATAGATTCCATCTTTATCTTGTTTGATTTGTAGACCAAGGAAGAAATTGAGTTCTCCCATCATACTCATTTAAAATTCTTGACTCATTAACTCGAGAAAATTCTCGGCACGAGAATTTTATTATTAGCTCCAAAGATTATATCATCAACATAGATCCGAGCGATAAGGAAATCTATCCCTTTGGTTCTTATAAAGAGAGTCTTGTCGATCTAACCTCTTCTAAAATCATTTTGAACCAAGAAATTGCTCGAGTCTTTCATACCAAGCTCCGGGAGCTTATTTAAGACCATAAAGAGCTTTCGAACTCTGAAAACATGATTTGGAAATTCTGAGTTTTCAAAACCAGGAGGTTGCTCGACATAAACTTCCTCTTCAATAAAACCATTGAGAAAGGCACACTTAACATCCATTTGATATAATTTGATATTCTAATGGCTTCAATTCTAGCAACAGGTGCAAAGGTTTCCCCACAATCAATTCCTTTTTCTTGATTGTAACCTTGAGCCACAAGTCTTGCCTTGTTTCTGACTACCAACCCACCTTCATCCAATTTGTTCTTGAAAACCCATTTGGTTCCTATGGCTGGGTGGTCATAAGGTCGTTTGGTAAGAGTCCGGACTTGGTTTCTTTCGAATTGATTGAGTTCCCCTTGCATGGCCTCTACCCATTCAGGTTCATTTAGGGCCTCTAGTGCATTTTTGGGTTCGAGTTAATGAAATGAATGCGGTGAATGCACATAGATTTGAAGAGATGAACGAGTTCTTACCCCACTTGTTGATGTCAAATAATATGTTCTCTAGTGGATGACTAGAAGCATACTTGAAAGCTCTACTGTTCTCTAATTCACAAGATTAGTAGGCTAAATTGCTTGATCTTCGAGGCTTGTTACGAGTGAACAGTTTGCTCTTCGGTATTCCGAGTAGACCCTTAAGTTGCCTCATTACGAGTCAATTCGTTACGAGTGACTTCATTACGAGCTGGTTGAGTTTGAATCTTCACAGATTCATTTTCATCACTATCATCGTCTCTGCCGAGCTTCGAGATCCGAGTATGAAAATTCACTTGGTTTTTCCTGTTCAAGCTCATCGAACACAACGTGCATGCTTTCTTCCACTTTGTTAGTTCTCTTATTGAAAATGCGATAAGCTTTACTACGAGAAGAATAACCCGGAAAAATAACTTCATCTGACCAGAGCATCAAACTTGGTCGAGTGATCCTTACCATTGTTGTGAACAAAATATTTGCATCCAAAAGGTTGGAAATACGAAATATTAGGTTTCTTCCCTTTGTAGAGCTCATAAGGTGTTTTCTTCGAGTATGGGTTTGATGAGGCATCTGTTCAAAGTGTAGTTGGCTGTGTTGGCTGCCTCGGCCCGGAAATAGTAAGGTAGATTGTGCTCAATCATCATTGTCCTTGCTATTTCTTCAAGAGTTCTGTTCTTTCTCTCCACTACTCCATTTTGTTGAGGAGTTCTTGGTGCTGAGAAGTTGTGAGAGATACCATTTTTGTCACAAAACTACGAGAATTCCGAGTAGTCAAACTCCCTTCCATGGTCATTTCGAATTCTCCGGATGCGAGTCCGAGACTCAACTTGTATTTTTCTGCAGAGCTTACTTGAACTCTTTGAATGCTTCATTTTTGTGCTTAAGAAAACACACCCAGGTAAATTGTTAATAATCATCAATAATAACAAGTATATATGATTTACCTCCGAGACTCTTAACCGGGATTTCACCACATAAATCCATATGGAGTAGTTCAAGCACTTTGGATGTGGAAACTATCTTCAAGGATTTGAATGAAGATCTGACTTGTTTCCCTCTTGTCATGCTTCACAAACTTTATCTTTCTCAAAAGCACAGTTAGGAAAACCTCTAACCAAACCATGAGATGCCAATTTCTTGATAGTATGCATGCTAATATGGCCTAATCTACGATGCCATGTCCACGAGTCATCATGAAGGGATGCTTTTAAACAAGATAAATTCGATTCGGGTCGGAAAGATGAATGATATAAGTGTTACCTGATCTTTTATCCGAGAGTTTGATCTCCTTTGTGATATCATCGAAATGTAACAATTGGGCTGAGTAAATCTTACCTCTTGACCTTTATCACATAATTGAGAGAGGCTGAGCAGATTGTACTTTAATCCTTTGACAAGGTAGGCTGAGCTGACCAGATTGTTTCCCTTTCCAATCTTGCCTATCCCAACTATCTTGCCTTTGCTTGTCATCTCCAAAAGTGACTTTTCCTCCTTTGTACTCATCTAACTCGGAAAAGAGTCCTGAATCTCTCGACATGTGGCGTAAGCATCCATTGTCCAGGTACCAATGACCTTTTGCTCTCTTCGAGTACCCTGCAAAACAGAGACAAGCTAACCCTTCTCACTTCCTCTAACGAATTCAGTAACACTCTTTACTTGTGGTCCTTTTCTAAGGAAGAAGGTTTTCGGAACCAAATTTTAATGACTTTGGACTTATTCTAATTACGAGTCTTCCGTGTAGAGAGCGAGTACTGTATCTCTTTCTTTTCAAAAACTTTTCTTTTGAAAGCTGGAGGAGATGGTTTCTTCTTGTAAACTGATCTGGTCTTAGTCCTCCTTTCATTTTTATGAATGGGACCATGCTCGGCTTTCATGAACTTTACAGTTACGGAATCATTTTTGAAAAGCTCCGAGTAGGAATTGGATTCCTCCTCTTTGTTAAAACCAAGACCTTCCTTTCTGAAGGAGACACATTGGGATCCTAAGAGCATGTCAATGTTTTTCTCACCTTGAGTGAACTTTAAAACCAGATCTTGAGACTCAATTAGCTTTTGATTTAGCTACTCATTTCTTTTACGAGTAACTTAGACTCAATCTCATTGGATTGAGCAGTAGTCTTGAGCTCTCTAAGTGTAAGTCTCGGTTTTCCAACTCATTTTTCAGAGAAATGCTCTCGGAGGAAATTGACTCAAGTTGTTCTTTGAAACGAGAAGAATCGGAATTGGACTTTTCTTCCAAAATAAAAATATATTTAGCTAAATCAACTTTGGAGAATTTGAGGAAGTATTCAATTACCTCTTGAGGATTTGTTTCCTCATTGTTTGATTCCGAGTCGACTCTATTTCGGCTTCCGAGTCGAGATTGCCATCGGACATTTTGAGTCATCCGAGTCCTCGTCATCTTCGATGAGTCCTCATCACTCCATGTGGCCATCATGGCCCTTATCTTCTTTCTGTCCCTTTTTCTCTTTGGACGAGTCTTTGACTATGTGATCCTTGCTTTGCCACATTCAAAACGGCTAGAGTTTTTAGTCAAAGATAACTTTGAAGAAGAAGAGTATTTACCTTTCCTATCCTTCTTGTCCCTTTTGTAGAACTCTTCTTTTGGCTTCTTATCCCATCTTTTGTGCTTCATCATTCTCTTGAAGCCTCTCACAATAAGTGTCATGGGGTCCTCTTTTGAGTCGAGAGGAACTCGGATCGGCTTCTCTGGTTTACGAGGCTTTTAGCGCTATGTTCTTTTTGGTGCTGCCCTCGGCATCTTCCTCTTCCAGGTGGATTTCATGAGTGAAAAGCTTCCTAATGAGTTCGTCCGGCTTTAGAAGTGATAGGTTACGAGCCTACTCTATGGCGAGTCACCTTGGGACCCCATCTTCTCTTAGGTAGACTTACGAGTATTTTTACGCACATTTCCTCGTGGGAAATCTTCTTACCCAGAGATTTGAGATTGTTGGTAATCTCGGTGAATCGAATGAACATCCGAGTGATGTTTTCTTCGGCTCCATCTTGAATAGCTCATATTTATGAAGATACTAGCTTATCTTCGCTTGTCTAACCTGACTTGTACCTTCGTAAGTGTTGACCGGGGTGTCCCACACTTCTTTGGCGGAATCACGAGGCGGATACTCGATTGTATTCTTTTGAGCTGATGGCGAACATCGGAATGTTCATTGCCTTGAAGTTCTTTCGAACTTCTCTACTTCACTGGAGTAAACTCGGTCTTTGTCTTGGGAACGAGTCTAAATTCTTCTGTCTTCATGGGAATGTAGTTTCCTTTTTGTATGATGTCCCAAACATCTTCATCATGATCCAGGAGGAAACATTCCATGAGTTTCTTCCGAGTGCACGAAGTTGAATCCTTTGAACTTTGGTGGTCTGCTGGAAGATCTTCCTTCATCGAACTCTCCGTTGTTACGAGCCATTTGATCTTTAGACCTTTGGATGGTTAGATCCTTTACGAAAGGCTAGGCTCTAATACCAATTGAAGGTTTGCTCGAAGGAGAGGCAAAGTCACCCTAGAGGGGGTGAATAGGGTGATGAAAGATTTTTACGAAAAATCAAACTCTTTTGATTAAAGGACGAGATAGAAGCGATTTTGAGTCTACAATAGGGTCGAGAAAAGTATGAACTCAAAATGAAGATGCGAGATAGAGCTGAAGCTTTAAGACGAGTCTGAGTCCGGAATGAACTCAAAAAGTGAAGACACAGAAAATACATGGAAACCCTCCTGGGGCAGAAAACCACGGACCGTGCTAATCCAAGCACGAAGTGGAATCCACTATTTTGAGTCCATAAAATACGAGTAGACTAACCGAACCCGAGTTGCTCCCTTAAACAACTCTTTACAAGTTTTCCTAGACTCGAAATTCCGTTATCCGATCTAGTACTTCCTAGCTGAGATAACCCTTACAGCTAGGGACAAGCGAGCTGAGTTAACCCTTACGGCTCGGTCAAGGACCTTACTTAGAGAGTAAGAAGGAGAGTGATTGTAACTAAGTACAAGACCTTACAACTCGAGAATATAATGAATTACGAGTGGGAGTTGTAAGTAGAAGATTGAGAATGAATACAATGACTTTGCTCAAGTATGTGTATTAACAATAGGTTCGGCAATCTTCAAGTCTTAAGAGTTGGCTTCTATTTATAGATGACCAAGTAGCATAGCCGTTGAGTCCATCTTCGACTAAGAGTCCTTTGTGACTATTGTTAAGGACTTTACGAGTCACTCAGAAAGTATCCGTTGAGATATGAACGTTGGACAACGGTTCTTGACTCCTTTGGAAGTCCCAAAACCACTGGCGGTGTCTTGAAAGATAAGGTGGAAACCACCGTTAAGCTTGGGGTTGCAGATTTCCAGTTTTGGAAACGAGACGGCCACGACACGATCTTACGGGGCTAGGTCGAGAAGTGGAAAAGGCCTTGTCTGCTTGGTGATTTGATGTTTGAAGCCGGTTACTTTTGTATTTCAAAAAGTGTATCCTCATTTGAATAACCTACAAAAGTAAATCAAATTGGTTCTCAAAGTATAAAATACTTTGGTCCAAAATTAGACACGAGATAATAATATAATTAAGATAATTAAGTGACTAATTATACGAGTCGAGAAAAGGAGTGGAATTTTACGAATCTAATATCCATGAAACTCGAAATTCCATCCGAGTTAGTCTAAGCGAGAATCAAGTTAAATAAGAAATAACAGAGTGAATAAACTTGATCTAGACTAAACATGGTTCGAGTAGAAGTGTTGACTATAACGAGAATAACCCCGTAATATGAAGTCGGACTTGAGTGCGGTTATGTGAATACTAGTCATTTGAACATGCGAAATTTCTAAGTGATGAGAGACTTAGAACTAAGTGTACAATAGTAAGTACCGATATGCTTTCCGAGTCTCATAGAGACAAGCAAGAATACATGAAATAAATGCTATATCACTTAGAGGAAATATTATATCAATTAGAAAAGTTTCTAAGGAACAGAGCATGACTTGGAATCAAAACTTTATACGAGAGAAAGTCTTATACGAGAGAAAGTCTTATATCACTTAGAGTAAAGTCTAAGTCTTCAAAAATCATTTCTTTTATAAATAGGTGGAGAAGGTTTTCTCCTTAAAACTAATATGGGCTCAATCCACCTTTCATTCTTATAAATGGGACCATGCTCAACCTTCCTGAACTTTACAGTTCGGGAATCCTTTTCAAAAGATTTAAGTAGGAATTAGTTTCTTCCTCTTTGTTAAAACCAAGTCCTTCTTTCCTGAATGAGACACATTGAAAGCCTAAAAGCATGTCAACTTTTTTTGACCTTACGTAAATTTCAAAACAAGCTCTTGAGACTCATTAAGCTTTTGTTTCGGATGCTCATTTTCTCTTCGAGAGACTCGAGACTTAGTCTCATTAGATTGAGTACTAGTCTTGAGTTCTCTTAGAGTAAGTCTCGGTTTTGCCAATTCATTTTTCACACCAATGCTCTCATGAGTGAGAGACTCAAGTTGTTCTTTGAATTGAGAAGAATTAGAATTGGACTTTTCTTCCAAAGTATAAATATCTTTAGCTAAATCAACTTTCGAGAATTTGAGAAAGTATTCAATTACCTCATGAGGACTTGTCTCCTTAGTGTCCGAGTTATCGGAATCGACTCGGATTCGGCTTACGAGCTGTTAGTGCCATCGGACACTTTCGGTCATCGGAATCTTCATCTTCTTCGGATGAGTCTTCATCACTCCATGTAGCCATCATAACCTTCTTTTTCTTTCTCTCCCTCTTTCTCCTTGGATAGTGTTTAACTATATGATCTTTGCTTGCCACATTCAAAACAGACCAAAGTTCTTAGTTAAAGATAACTTTAAAGGGGAGGAGTGTTTACCTTTTACGCTCCTCTTATCTTTCTTGTAGAACTCTTCCCTTGGCCTCTTCTCCCATTTCTTGTGCTGCATCATTCTTTTGAAGCCTCGAGCAATGAGTGCTATGGGATCTTCTTCGAATATAAGGAACTTAGATTTTCTCCTTTGTTTTCCAAGGGTTCCGGTGCAATGTTCGTTTTGGTGCTTGAACTCGGCATCCTCTTCTTCCGGATGGATTTCATGGGTAAGTAGCTTCTCAATCAGTTCGTTTGGCTTTAGTTGAGAGATGTTCTGAGCTTTCTCGATGGCTGTCACCTTGGGACCCCATCTTCTCTTTGGTAGACTTCTTAGAATTTTTACGCACATTTCTTCGTAGGAAATCTTTGTACCCATAGATTTGAGATTGTTTGTAATCTTAGCGAAGCGTATAAACATCCGAGTCATGTTTTCTTCTGGCTCTATCTTCAACAGCTCATATTTGTAAAGATATTGACTTATCTTCGCTTGTCTCACTAGGCTGGTTCTTTCATATGTGTTGACAAGACTGTCCCACACATCTTTATCTATGTCACGGCTGACACTCTATTGTATTCTTTTGAGCCGATGGCGCACATCGGAATGTTCATCGCTTTGAAGTTCTTTCGAACTTGTCGACTCTTCATTGGTGTACTCGAACTTCTCTTTAGGCACAGGTCTTATATCTTCCATTTTCATTAGAATGTAATTTCCTTCTTGTATGATGTTCCAAACATCTTCATCGTTGTCCAACAGAAAGCATTCCATTAGCTTCTTCCAACGCACAAAGTTTGATCCTTTGAATTTTGGTGGTACTGCTTGAAGATCTTCCTTCATCGAATTCTCCGTTGTTATGAGCCATTTGATCTTTAGACCTTTGGGTTGTTAGACCCTTTCTAAAAGCCTAGGCTCGATACCAATTGAAGGTTTGATCTTGGAGAGTCTTAATCACCCTAGGGGGTGAATAGGGTGATGAGGAAATTTTAGCAAACTTAGAAGAATTAAGCTTGAGAAGAATGAACCGGACAATCCGAGTTTAGATTGGACTCGGAAAAGTGTAAACTCGGAGATACGTGGAAACCCTCCTGGGGTAGAAAACCACAGACAATGCTAGTCCAAGAACCAAGTCAAATCCACTATTTTGAGTCCACAAAATACAGCAGATCGACTCAACCAGAATTGATCCCTTAAACAATTCCTTACGAGTTTTCCTAGACTCATAAATTACCTTATCGGATCTAGTACTTCCTAACTGAAGTAACTTTTATAGCTAGGATAACTGAACCGAGTTAACCCTTACAACTAAGTCAAGGGACCTTACTCGGAAAGTAAGAAGAGTATGTAACTAATTACAAGACTTTACAACTCAAAAGTATGAATTACAAGTTGGGAGTTATAAATAGAAGATTGAGTATGAATACACCGACTCTTGCTTAAGTAATGTGTTTCAACAATAATTCCAGCAATCTTCAAGTCTTGTGAGGTGGCTTCTATTTATAGATGACCAAGTAGATTAGCCGTTGTGACCGATTTACGAACAGAATTCCTTCCCGGCCGTTATAATCGTTCTTCCGAGTCGCTAAGAAAAATCCGTTGCAATGTGAACATTGCGCAATGGCTCTTGGCTCCTAAAGGTGCTCCAGTCAGCTGGTTATGTCTGAAAAGTAAGGTGGAAACCACCGTTGAGCTTAGCTTTAAAATTTTACAATTTTGGAAACAGACAACCTTAGCACGGCGTCTAAACCTTATTCGGAAGGTAGAAAAGCCTTGTGCTACTGGTGATTGATAGCTTGAAGACGGTTACTTTTGTAATTCAAAAATGAGATATCCTCGTTTGGATAACCTATAAAAGTAAACAATTTTGGTTCTCAAAGTATAAAATACTTTGGTCCAAGATTAGGCACGAGATAATAATTAACTTAAGATAATTAAGTGCATAATTATCTTATGCCTAGAAGAGTTGAATTTTCCGAGTCTAATATTCATTATCCTCAAATTCCATTCAGAGTCGGTCCTAAGAAAGATCAAGTTATAAGAGTGAAAACATCCTAATATAAGGAATTAATCTAGACAAATTATTCTCAAACAAACATACTGACTTAGAATGATGAATTAACACTATAATTCACTTTGCTTCGAAATATGCGATCGGAACTCGGATAAGAAGTGTTAGAAAGATTATTTGAACATGCAATAAATCTAAGTGATGTATGAGTGATGTCCGAGTGACTCGAAACATCAATGTGAAAAGATAAACAAGAATATGTTTTACGAGCCAGTCATTTTTCTGAGAGATCACTCGAAAAAGGTTATATTGCACTTGAGTTTATTCCTACAAAATTTCAATTACCCGATATCTTAAAAAAACCTCCGAGTAAAGATCAATTTTGCTTTATGAGGAATAAACATGGCATGATGATTGCATTATTAATTGAGTTATTCCATGAGAATTTATGAGGTTAATTGTTTATTATATGTTTTGAGTGAATAACTAGTTGATCGGTTAAAATAAGATGAAATAGAGCTACAGAGTTATTAAGTTTCCTAGTTGATCACATCATCTGGGTTAGTCTCGGTTTTGAGAAACATGGAAATCAAAATTCTGAGATCTTCTCTAAAATCAATAGAGAATCTTGGACATATTTTCTAAACTCTTTTTATCTCTCGTCACATGAGAGGTCGGGAAACTAGCCGTTGGAAGGAAACAACTTCAAGATGTAACTCGTTAGACACTAGAATGCCAAACGGTCGGCTAGCCATTACTTTATCTCGTTGTGTCGGTAAGGATTTATTTCTTTGAGAGCTGTTGATTTATAAATAGCACCTGTTCACCCTCATTCATTAACTTTGCTATCTTTCACTCTCTCACTCTCTCACTCTCTCACGCTCTCATCCTCTACACTCGAACTTAGAATTTCTTACTCACACAATCTTCAATTTCATACTCTCTAGTCTCTACTCTCTCCCACTCGTTCACTTTCTTACTCTTTCTTCTTCTCAAATCAAATTCTTTCTCCTTTATCTCACAATGCCTAAGAGAGGCGAGTGCAGCAGAATAAGGGTCATTCACTAAAAAGCTAGAACTTGAACCACCTAGCCCGAGAATCCTTAAAAGAATCCTTCTAAACGCAAGGCTCTAGCTTTTGATGAGCCAAAATAAATTGTAGCCCAACACTATTTCCTTGAAGATAAATTTTTTCATCCATCGAACTCTCATGGAAAAACCTATTCTCCATATAGGAACTTTTAAGTACATCTACTTCTATGATTATATTTACCGGCAGCTTGTCATTGAATTCTATTCCAAAATAACTATAAGAGACAACGTAGTCCCTTTTGTGGTTCAGGGAAGATTATTCACATTAACCTCTATCTTCTCCACAAAATCTTTAATGTTCAAACTGTCTTTCTAAACTCAAATCATATTCCTTTCAATGAAATCGCTGATGATTTCATTGATAAATATGCCAAAATTGTTCCCAAGTTTAGAATGAACTTTTCTATGAGTCAATGAGGTCCGAAGCCGGACTTATCTACTTTATGCTAATTAGAACTACATTCTCATTCTATCCATACAAGGAGAACCCCAACAACAAGGTTCTCAAAGTTTTGTATGATATTCTAGAAGGGTGTGAGGTTCACCTCTTCCCCTTAGTTCTAGAGAAAATAGCTTCGTTCCCACCCTTTAGAAGAAACCCCATCTTCCATTCGGAGCTTGACTTTCTGCCATCTTTGCCCACTTCAAAGTGGATCTTCTTGATGATCCACTCAAATGTCTTGAGCTAGCCGTTTGTATAGGCAGGGCTAAGTTAGTTGGTCTAAGATACCATGAAATCTCACTTGGTGTCTAGGTTCATTTTTCTAAGCTTCCACCTCCCGCTTGTCGGACTCAAAAGAGTTCCGAAACTCCTCTTCGATAGATGGTCTATCTTCTTCCCAGTTTACCCCTTCTATATTGACCCAGCTTCATATCTTCCACCTCACAATTTGCTGTTCCATTTTCTAAGCTTCTATCTTCTAAGCTTCACACTCGGTTCCGAAACTCTTCTTCTCATAGCTGGTGCATCTTCTAAGCATCCACCTCACAATTTTCTTCTCTCACTAAAGAGTTACAATAAAATCTTGGTGCATTCTAGGCTTTCATGCCTATATTGACTCAATTCAGAGCACGGCTCGAAGGAGATAGATCATGTTCAAGCTCTCGTCCCCGAGCTGAAAGAAGTCATCAAGAGGCAACAAGACCAGATCATGTTCAAGCTCATACTCGGAATCCCACCTTGAATCGGACTCATCCTCAAAGTCCTCCAGCTTTTCCGACTTTGGGTCTAAAGAAGAAGAAGAAGAAGAAGAAGGCCAAGGAGAGAAGTAACTTAAGGTAATGTCCTAAAAAACACCGAGTTTACCTCGAAGCGGTTGTGGATGTTGGTCAATCCTAGGCTCAACCTTCTACACAGCCATCTCAAATCGAAGAAGCCGAGGGCTCGAAGAGGAAATAAAGAAAGCAGCACCTCTAGTTTGAAGGTCTGTACTTCAAGCTTAAGATCATCGTCTTATCTTGCCACCTATTCCACGACCAGTACCTTCATCTTAGGGCTATCATCGAAAAAAAGGGATCCTCATTCCTCCTACTCTACTTACACTACTCCACCCCATCCCGATTTTATATTTTTTGTCCAACATTTCTGTATCTCTTTTTCTTCCCTAAGTTTATTTTGATGAAATGCATCGGAGGAGTGAAAAAATAGTTGTTTGGTCTAGGGAGATTTAGTTAATTTTATTTCATTGTATATATTTTTCAGAATAATGAAATTTAGTTATTTCTTAGTATTATTGACTTGTGATTATCCATATCTTTTCTTTTCTACTCTGATACTTGATCATATGTATTTCATTTACTCTGGTATATATCTTCTCTTTGATATTCGTGGGATCAATTTGCTCTAATAATGAATTCTTACTTATCTTCACTAAGAACATCTTACGGTCGGTTGTTTCCGAGCCATGAAAACTTAACTATCTAAACTTCTAGCTATTGTTATAAGTATTCGAGTGTCTTTCATGAAAAAGGGAAGATTGAAGACTCAGGTATAACTCTCTATCTCTCTATGATATTGAATTCAAAGCATTCTCTCTCTTTAAGAAACTCATCATTAAGTTTTCAATACTATCTTACTCAAAAAGTAGTTATTAAGTAAAACTTACATCTTTGGGTTTCTAACCCACTCGAGATGCTACTTAGACTGTTGTCATGAGTAAATAATTTCACATGCATATATTATTCTGAACTCTAGCTTTTTGTATTATCTAAAAGAGAATTACTATGTTAATTCTTACTTCTAAGTGAGATTTATTAACTAAAATTATTTACCTAATTAATGTGATGCAATTTGTCTATATAATCTTAATTTCTTGATCATCTAAAAGATAGACACAAAAATGGAATTAGAACCTATTGAATATTTGACTCGGAAAATTCCATTTTCTCAGATTAAGGATAATTAAGTGCTTAATTATTATCCTTGCCTAATCCTGGACCAAAGTATTTTATACTTTGAATACCACTTTGATTTGCTTTTACAGGTTGATTAAAGTATTTTAATCTCATTTTGAAAAGCAAAAGCAACCGACTTCTAACAGTTAAACACAAACAGACAGAAAAGCATTGATTGAGGATAAGGCTTAGACACCATGTCACGGTTGTTTGTTACCAAATCCGATAAACTTCAATTTTGATTCTAACGATACTTTCCACCCCAATTTTCCATACAACTAGTGGGTTGGACCACCTTTTGAGCCAAGGACCAAAGCATAACTTTCACATTTGCAACAACTTCTTTTCGAGGGACTCGGACTACCCGTTGCAATGGTTAGTGAAGGTTCCTAGTCCAGAATCAGACACAACGGCTACTCTTCCTTGCTGAGTATAATTAGAAGCCATCATACGAGACTTGCAAATTTTTGAGACCAACGAGATTACAAAAACTGATTCATACTCTCTTAATCTTTAGCTTTCAACTATGTACTAATGTTATTACTTTCTGAGTTGTAAAGAAGAAGTCTTGTAATCACTCTTCATTATTTCAATTCTTTGTGAAGTGCTTTGATTGAGTTGTAAGGATTAACTCAGCTTAGTTGTCCCTAGTTGGAAGGGTTATGTCATTTAGGAAATATTAGAATAGATTAGGTAATTTCTATGTTTAGGAAAACTTGTATTGAATTGTCTAAGAGAGCAACTCCATAAGAGTCGGTCCTTGTATTTTGTGGATTCAAAATATTGGATTTGACTTCGTGTCCGGATTGACACTTGTTCATGGTTTCTGTCCTAGGAGGGTTTCCATATATTTTCTAAGTTGTGCTTTTTTGTGTTTAATATCCACTCAAAAATGTTTTCTAAGTTTATTCTTCGCAGAAAACTCTATTATTCCACAAAATTTCCTTCGCACCCTATCCACCCCTCCCCTCTAAGATGATTCGAGTCTCAAGAGCAAACCTTTATGCCCCCTTACATTTTTTACCACACGAGACTTCTACAAGGTGTACACAAGCTTCCTTTAAATACAACGAAAACCAACCCTAGACCTAAATTGACTCTCCTTGCATTTGCGTAACAATAAATCGTGCAATCAAATAAGAAAAACTAATGAAAATTGATGCCAATGAGCAACAGGTGAAAGGACACGGTCAACACCTTAATGTTTATTGACACGGGCTGCTCGTGTGCCGCCCGACACGAGTAGCCCGTGTCAGCTGCTACCTCGACTTTGCTTCTTAGCATTTTTCCTGTTCGGTCGAAACATCCGTGGTTTACTTCTCTTTGGTTGTGCTAGCTGTTTCAAGCATCGAAATTTATTTTAGGCTATCACCCACCAAATTAGCCTCCAAGTTGGAGATTATTAGGTATGTGGAGCCTAATGAATGTTTTAGGCTTGGGAAAATTGTGGTTAAAAGCTTAGAACAACTAGCCCCGCCCAAGGGGCAAGAGAAACGGTCGATTTGCATGACCAGAAAAGCGGAGCAAGAGCCGGGGCACCACACGGGCTGGCAGAGTCCACTGACACAAGTTGTGTCGACCGACATGGGTTGCGTGGTCCATCGACGGGGCCGTGTTGGTTGTAGGCGTTTTATGTGCAACCGTTTTCTTCTTGTTTGATGCTCGGTTTATGGCTATAAATCAGTATACAATCCTCCATTATTGTATATAGCAAATTTGTAACATGTAAAGTTAGATTAGGCATGAGTGAAAATTCCTTGTACAGCTACTCAAATTTCTAGTGCATTGTTCGTGGTTTTTTTTTTTTTTTCCGGTTTTAGGTTTTCTAACGTTAAATCTCTTGTCCCCGATTTTTTTTATTCTTTTGTTCTTTGTTTTATCATTTGTGAGTGAGCTTCCGATTATAACACAATAGTGGTGTGTCCATCTTCTTGATCTTCATCTGTATGCCTTTTCAGCTAGAAGTGCGTCAACTCGGTAAGTAGGATGACGCATAGATGAGTGATTTTGGGTGTCGATTTGGAGGAATACCACGTTGTTGGTTCATCAATCCTCCATATAATTGCCTAAAAAATACCCCAATTTGTTGTTGTTGGTTCATCAATTCATCTTTCACAAATTTTAACTTCATATAAAATCTACATACGTTGTGTAGGATTGTTTGCCTTTTTTCATCATTTTCTATATCTTTTCCACTACTACAAGAACCATTTTTGTCTATGGTTCGAAAAAAGCTTTAACTATGGTTATCTGGTGCCACAATTATAGATGGACATTTTCTACTACGGTTTAACAAACATAGTAAAAGACAACCTAAAACTATGGTTGTTAAAAGCAACCATAGTAATAGAGTACCTATTACCACAGCTTATAAACCGACAACCGAAATAATAGGGTAACATATTACTACGGTTCTCCACTAAGAACCGTAGTAATCGGTCTTGTCGAAAAACCTCCTATTCTGGCAAAAATGTTAGGTCCAGACCTATTACTAAGGTTCTTAACTAAAAACCGTAGTAATAGGTTATAATTCAAACATATTACTAAGGTTGTTCCTTAAGAACCATAGTAATACGTATAAATTATTGTTGAAGACTCGGACTTTACTCCGCACATTTCTGAGTTCTATTAAAGGAATCAGGTATAAGACTTTCTCACTTATAGAGTTTTGATTCCAAGTCATTCTCTGTACCTTAGAAACTTTTCTGAGTGATATAGTATTTCCTCTAAGTAATATAGCATTTATCTCATATATTCTTGCTTGTTTCGTGAGACTCGGAAAGCATATCTCGTACTCACTACTGTACACCCGGATCCGAGTCTCTCATCACTTAGAATTATCGCATGTTCAAATGACTAGTACTTGCATATCCGCACTCAGGTCCGGCTTCATATTACAGGTGTTATTCTGTTATAGTTAGCGTGTCTAGTCCGAACCATGCTCGGTCTAGATCAAGTTTGTTTCACTCGACATTCTTTATGTAACTTGATTCTCGCTTAGACTAACTCGGATGTAATTTCGAGTTTCATGGATATTAGACTCGGAAAATTCCACTCCTTTTCCGACTCGGATAATTAGTCACTTAATTATCTTAATTATATGATTATCTCGTGTCTAATCTTGGACCGAAGTATTTTATACTTTGAGAACCAATTTGATTTACTTTTGTAGGTTATTCAAACGAGGATACACTTTTGAATTACAAAAGTAACCGGCTTCAAAACGTCAAATCACCAGCGAGACAAGGCTTTTTCCACCTCCGACCTAGCCCCGGAAGATTATGTCACGGCTGTCTATTTCCACCTTATCTTTCAAGACACCGGCAGTGGTTTTGGGACTTCCAAAGGAGTCAAGAACCGTTGTCCAATGTTCATATCTCAACGGATACTTTCTGAGTGACTCGGAAAGTCCTTAACAACGATCACAAAGGACTCTCGGTCGGAAGATGGACTCAACGGCTATGCTTCCTGGTCATTTATAAATAGAAGCCAACTCTCAAGACTTGAAGATTGTCGAACCTATTGTTAATACATTTACTTGAGCAAAAAGTCATTGTATTCATTCTCAATCTTCTACTTACAACTCCCACTCTGTAATTCATTATATTATGAGTTGTAAGGTCTTGTACTTAGTTACAAACACTCTCTTTCTTACTCTCTAAGTAAGGTCCCTTGACTGAGCTGTAAGGGTTAACTCAGCTCGGTCATCCCTAGCTGTAAGGGTGATCTCAGCTAGGAAGTACTAGATCAGATAAGGGAATTTCTAAGTCTAGGAAAAACTTGTAAAGAGTTGTATAAGGGAGCAACTCAGGTTTAGTCGGTCTACGGTATTTTGTGGACTCAAAATAGTGGATTTGACTTCGTTCTTGGATTAGCACGGTCCGTGGTTTTCTGCCCCAGGAGGGTTTCCACATACTTTCTGTGTTTTCATTTTCTGAGTACATTCTAGACTCGGACATGATTCAAAGTTTCAGCTTTATCTCGCTTCTTTACTCTTTACTGCGATTCCGAGTACATAATTTTCTGACTCCATTACGAGTCGAATCCGCCTCTATCTCGTGCCTTGCTCAAAAGTGTTTGATTTTTGAAAAATCTTCCACCACCATATTCACCCCCTCTAGGGTGATTTAGTCTCTCCCCAAGCAAACCTTCAATTGGTATCGAGCCTAGCCTTTCGGAAAGGATCTAACCATCCAAAGGTCTAAAGATCAAATGGCTCGGAACAACGGAGAGTTCGATGAAGGAAGATCTTCCAGCGAGACCACCAAAATTCAAAGGATCCAACTTCGTGTACTCGGAAGAAACTCATGGAATGTTTCCTCCTGGATCATGATGAAGATGTTTGGGACATCATACAAAAAGGAAACTACATTCCCATGAAGACAGAAGAATTTAGACTCATTCCCAAGACAAAGGCCGAGTTTACTCTAGGTGAAGCAGCGAAGTTCGGAAAGAACATCAAGGCAATGAACATTCTGATGTGCGCCATCAGCTCAGAAGAATACAATCGAGTATTTGCCTGTGATTTCGCCAAAGAAGTGTGGGACACCCTGGTCAACACTTACGAAGGTACAAGTCAGGTCGGACAAGTGAAGATAAGCCGGTATCTTCATAAATATGAGCTATTCAAGATGGAGCCGAAGAAAACATCACTCGGATGTTCATTCGATTCACCGAGATTACCAACAATCTCAAATCTCTGGGTAAGAAGATTTCCCACGAGGAAATGTGCAGAAAAATACTCAGAAGTCTACCCAAGAGAAGATGGGGTCCCAAGGTGACTGCCATAGAGGAGGCTTAAAATCTATTAAAAGAATGTCGGTTTTAGGAATTCCTGACATTGAATAATTATTTGCAAACTTTAGGCGTATGAATTATTGTTATTATGATTCCAATAATGTCTTATTATTATTATTATTATTATTATTATTATTATTATTATTATTATTATTATTACAAATCATAATTTATTTATTTGTTTATTTTTGGCCAAGCGTCGTTATCATCATCCGAGTCCCGCAACACATAAATTGGTTACTTGTACAAGTACATAATATATATATATATATATATATATATGATCATAAAAAATGAAAGTGTGAATTGAAGTGCACGCGCTCATTAGTATTTATTAATCTTTGTTAATGTATTGGGTTAAGCTCGGGGCATTACAGTCTCCCCTCCTTAAAATAAGTTTCGTCCCCGAAACTTGTAAATAAGACAAGATGACGTTACCTTAAAATAAATGAGATATTTTCTTTTTCATGTACTCTTTAGTTTCCCAGGTGGCTTTTGTGAAGGTATGGTTTGCCCACAATACCTTGACCAATGGAATGGCCTTATTGCGGAGTTGTTTGATTCTCCAGTCCATTATCTCGTATCGGTTGTTCTTCCTAGGCTAAATTCTGGGCGACCATAATGAGTTCAGGCTCTATAATGTGGCTTGGATCGGATATATTTTTCCGAAGTTGAGATATATAAAACACGTTGTGCACGTGTTCGAAGTCGGAAGGCAATGCTAGTTTGTAATCCACAGAGTTCAATTTCTTCCCGCTCTCGTAAGGTTCGATGTATGTAGGGCTCAATTTCCTTTTGATGCTGAATCCCTTTTACACCTTTTGTTAGGGATCTCTTAGGAATACCATGTCTCCTCCTTGGAGCTCTAAGGGTTTTCTCCATTGGTTTGCATAACTCTTTTGTCCGCTCTGAGATTCACGGATATGTTGTTGTATCATCCGAATCCTTTTAGTTGTATCTTGTGTCATTTTTGGCCCTATGGTAATTGCTTTATCCCGATCGTTCCAACTCAATATCTCCTTCCATAAAGGCCTCCGATGGATGCATTTTGATGGTGGCTTGATAGTTGTTGTTCTATTTTAATTATCCCATGTTGGTATCTCAAGCGGTCGTAGTTCCCCTATATTGCACTATTGTTCTGCTTTCACCCTCTGACATGTAAGATATTTGTCCTTATATTCTGCTACCTTCCTCTTTATTTTAGGTCACCAAAAGTTTGCTTCAAATCTACATACCTCTTTGTTTCTCCATGGTGTATAAAGTACACGGTAGCGTACGCCTCATCTAAAACCCTCTTTTTAAGTTCTCCTTGATTGGTTATACACCAATGATTCTAAATTGTAAGCTGCCAGCCTCGTGTATCATTAAACCTAGGAGTGTACCCTCATCTATGGTTAGCTCGATCTTCATTAGCTCTTCATCCTTCTCCTGCTCCATTTTGATTTCCTCTAAGATTGGTGGTTTAACCTCCGAACCGCTAACAATTCTCTACCTAATGCTTGATAATTGTAATCCATGTCGCTCTCACCTCATAAATGAGAGTCAGTAGGGTTATACCTGTAGTGTCCAGACTAGGTTGAGTTTTTCTACCCAATGCATCTGTTACAACATTTGCTTTCCTTGGGTGGTACTGAATCTCCAAGTCATAGTCCTTCAATAGCTCTAGCCAACGCATTTGTACCAAGTTAACCTCTTTCTGGGTGATGACATATCTCAAACTTTGACGGTCAATGTATATCTTATAAGATACTTCATATAAGTAATTTTTCCATATTTCTTTGTTTATTTGTTTTTTTTTAAAAGTAAACACCACTGTAGCCAACTCTAATTCATAAGTGAGATAATTCCTTCCACATGGTTTTACAATTGTAGCGCCCCCAAAACCCATAATCACCAGTTTAGTCATAATGACTGACTAACTAGTAATTAGCGCAGCGGAAACGAGAATTAGAAGCGTTACCGCCGCTCTTTAACAATAGCAAGGCAACTACCTAATTAACATACAAACATAACTTAATAGGTTGAGGTTCATAATACGTATGCCCAACTTGTAACAACATACATGCAACAAGTTATCGAGCACCATCATGACTATAACTTATTAACCAAAGCATACACGACTCCCACACATCACGTTCTTGAGTATCACTATGAGCCTTTAAGTCTTGATGACCAAAATGAACTCGTCTATTTTTCTCGGCATTAGCCTTACCTAAAACAAAACAGAGAAAAACATTTCGAAATAATGAGCTAGAGCTCAGCACGTTTATTCATGTACTGTAAATAATTTATGTGAAGATGTATTGATTTGAGCGCATGCATTTCAATTCATTTATAAATCAGACAGGAAGAATATAGTAAAACCATTATTCATTTATTATCTAAGTGGCTCCTTACGATCATCGGTTTCCCTAAATATGCGCATACCCAGACCGACCGGCAAAGTCTGGTTGATAATGGCCAAATATATATGATATGATATGATCATGATATAACATGATTGATATGTGTCGGGCCACATAATTAGGAGACAAATAATATTTGAAATGGTTCATTTCATTAAGCAAACCATTGATATGGTTATGTATAAATACATGGGTTTTCGTAAGGTACAAACAATAAACGTACCTTAAATTGTGGAAATATTCTTCCTGATCCCTTTGAAGTTGCTGACTCAGATGAACAACGTGGATGCCTTAACAAAATAAAGTGTTTCATTAATAGGTTCAATACTCATAGTAATCAAATTTATTATCGTTATTATTACCATCGCTAATGTTATTACTTGCATTATTTCCTTTTTGTAGCTTCCCATAACTAGATGAATTTATGAAGGCAAAAATCACTTCTTTCCTTCAACCCTCAAAATGACTTATTTTCTTTCATCTTCCCAAAATCACTCATTGTCTTAAACTTCTTACAATCATTTAACTTTTCTATTCTCCTTAATTCACAATTTTAATCTACATCTTCATAGCACAGCATGCATGCCCACTTTAGTTCATCTCTTCCTGCAAAATTTTCTAATAAACTCGAGTCATCACGAAAACCAAATTTCATTTGCTTTGGAAGTCATCATGGACCTCCCCACGGCTAGTGGTGGTCGATGGCTGGTTCTAGAGATCATCAAGGGCCTTCCCATGGTCAGTGGGGACTTCTGGTGGCCACCACGGGTTATCCCACGCCCTGTGGGAGCACCCGTGTGGGTGTTTTGGATCAATTATCTCGCTGCTGGACACCACGGCCTATCCCACAGGTTGTGGGGACACCCGTGGTGGGTGGCAGAGTGTTCCAACTCCACTTTCTTATGCTTTATGAATTTTTTTGTCTTCTGATATCTCTAAGAAAGGTTTACTTTACACATTTTCCATCATTTTAACTATCATATTAGCCCACTAAAACCCATTAAAGGCACATGCAAGATAATTATTTCTCATGCCAAGATTTGGGCAACCCGAGTTAATGTTTCCAATCAATGATCCCCAAAAGCATAATCTTAACTATGTAATCTGATTTTACACAATAATCCCTTGCATGCAACATCTAACTAATTATTTCTAAAAAAGTTCAAGGAATTAATTAGTTGAAGGTTGAGGTTTTTACCCAAAACCCACAAGAAAAATGAGGGTTTTTATGGTGGAAGGGGTGGCTGATCAGAGCTCCGGTGACTGGTGGTGGTTGGTGGCTATGGGAAGCGGCGACCGGTGGTGATGGTGGCTGGCTGGCGGCAAGTGCAGCAGCAGGGGCAGCAACAGGCAGCAGGTGCAGCAGTAGGCAGCAACAGGTGCAGCAGAGGAAACCCCACGGTGGCCGGCGGCAAGTGGCTCCGGTGGCGGCGGCCGGCGCTGCTGGCTGCGGTGGTTGGCAGGGGGCTGGGCTGGCAGCAGAAAGGGGATTGAGTGAGGGAGATGGTTCCTTTGGGAAAGAGAACAAATGATGAAGATTGAGTTTTTGAGGTTTTTGGGGCTTAAATAGCCAAAATCAAAATCTGAAATTTCTCTCTTCTCCATCAGAATTCCAGCCTCCTCTTTTATTTTTATTTTATTTTAATTTTTCATTTGCTTGGTTATTGGGCTCTCTACTCTCTACAAGCCCAAATAACCTAATATCTAAGCCCA